>CM054179.1:96096874-96811874 GCA_028829895.1 Sinotaia quadrata | reverse complement strand
GAACTGTATTTCATTAGATTCCTGAGCAATGAATGAACTGTATTTCATTAGATTCATGAGCAGTAAATGAGCCTTACGTCATTAGAGATAGCGAGCAGTCGGCGAATCAGAAGTCACTGGAGATAGTGGACAGCGCATGAACGATGTTTCATTGGAAATTACCAGGCAGTGAGTGAGCCAGAAATCATTAGAGATAATTATTTTCATGCTTGCAACAATTTACATTCCCCATCATCATCTTGTAATAGTTTATTTCACGACGTCATCCAGAATTGGCAACCACGTGACCAGGGCGAACACCTACTGTGTATCAGAATCTGTTGCAGAGTTTTTCTTGCGACAAAAAACTATATTTAATAAACAAGAAGATTGCATCAAACAATAACGCATACAATCCAGATGGTTACCCACTACAGACTAGGAATCTGTTTAAAATTTAAAGGGATATTTCCCCCCAAAAACAAAAAACAAAAAACAAAAAAAACAACCCAACACAACAATACATTGATTGCACAACACTCCGACAGCAGACTGATGTAGTGCACCACTTGACACCGGACTTGTCCGCAGGGATTGTTGGAGTAATTTTTCCAGTTTCAGTACACAGCACGTGCGATGCGATTCAATGACTGCACTGTGTCGCCACCGTCACCGTTGGAGTCTTTGATGTACATGCGCTGTGACGCTGTCGACTTTTTTGCCATGGACCAGGCAACGTGCGATTAGGGCCAGGAATATCCGGGTGTAGAGATGAATTATTAATAAGAAACACTGTACATAAATTAACTGGGCCAGGAATATCCGGGTGTAGAGATGAATTATTAATAAGAAACACTGTACATAAATTAACTTATAAAGGAGTGTCGTTGCTGAACTCCTCTTGGATGGTGAGTTGGTGAATCAGACAAGGTACTGCACAATTCATTGATTTACGTCCAGCTTTACCTATTTTAATGACGTCACTTGCCGTAAATGTCAGCCGTTATGTTCTTTGTAAAAAAAAGAAATCGATACGTCCCATATGTTGTTTGTGATTGAAGAGTTTCTAAAATAAATGAAGAATGAGATGTGCTTTCCACGCCTGACTAGGTTTGCGAGCGATAAAATGTTTGTTGACAATTGTCTCCGATCATCAGATCAAGGCGTTGGCCTTGCATACGGTGTCGTTGGTTTAAACGCTACTCGGACAGTCAGGGCAGTTGGAAGTTGCTGTTTCTCAACGTTCTTTTGCTCTCAGTCTTAACGATCTCGGACGTTTTACATAACGGGAGTTGTTCATACAAATATCTGAGTTTAGTTATTTAAATTTTTTTATTCCGTTCTATGTTAATGAAAATATTTCTGTTTGATGGTCTCATTTTCCAAAGGCGGTGAAGGAGAAATTTTCTGTCTGGTGTCATTATCAACAGGTGATAAAAAAGAAGTTTTCTGACTGAATTAGTCAAAAGTTATGAAGGAGACTTCTTGTGTCTGATGTCTTTAATGAAGTGTATTGAAAGAGATAAAGGAGACTTCTTGTGTCTGATGTCTTTAATGAAGTGTATTGAAAGAGATAAAGGAGACTTCTTGTGTCTGATGTCTTTAATGAAATGTATTGAAGGAGACCTTTTCTCTGTGATGTCATTAATGAAGAGTATTGAAGGAGACTTCTTCTGTCTGATGTTGTTAATGAAGGGTATTGATGGAGTCTTCTTCTGTCTGATGTCGTTAATGAAGGGTATTGAAGGGGTCTTCTTCTGTCTGATGTCGTTAATATTGAAGGAGACCTCTCCTGTCTGATGTCACATGAAAAAATATTAGGAAAATAAAATAACTGGACTTTTGAAAAATGTTGCATTGTATGTCCATATATAAAGTAAAATAAAGTCAGGTGTGTGTGTGTGTGTGTGTGTGTGTGTGTGTGTGTGAGTGAACATAACCACATACATACAGCACGCAACATGTTTCGAGATATAAAAATGCAACATCTGTAGATTAGAATGGAGCCACACACACCCGGTGTGCCTGTGCGTTACAACTGCACTGCACCCATTACCTTTCTTCATTTGACAGACTCGTTTTTTTAATAAGCTGTTTAAGAAAAAGTAGTACCAAAACGGAATGGCATAATTCTAAGACTTGTTTATATTTTTAATATGCTCTTTAAGAAAAAGTAGTATCAAAACGGAATCTATCTATCTATCTATCTATCTATCTATCTATCTCTTAGTCTTGCCGACTGTTAGGGCACCACGGAAGAACTGACAACCAGTTTCCTCCGCTCCATTCTGTTCTCTGCTAATTATACCGTATTGCTTTAGTTTCAGTCATATCCACTCTGAGATGTTATCCTCCCATCTTTTCCTCTCCTTCGCGAAGTCGTTACATTGTTTCATAAACATTAATACATTATTTTTAAGTTCATAAATTTTCGTTAAAGCAGAAAGGATGCTTTGAGGCTTTTATGTGTGTGTGATGGGGGGGGGGGAGGAGAGAGTGTGTTTGTGTGTTACAATATAAATTAGTTCATTCAAATAGAAAAAAGAACAAATGCACACAAAAGTATCTCTATAACTTGATCGCTTTGGGAATTTGTTTTCAGTGATTCAGTTAAATGTCCAAAGCCTCTCCAAAGATAAACATCAGAGAGAGTTTCTACAAAACGAATTTAATTTATATTTCTACGTCAGCCTCCTGGAGTTTATTTGTAATGAAGTCTGTTCAGTTTAATTTTAAATGACTCTTTTAAATTATTACAATGTGCACGAGTTCAGCTGTAGTGGCCTTGAAGTGTGGCGTGCACGGCTAGCCCTTGTCACTTTAGGTCGATGGAGATCACGATAAATCTTCAAGCGACTATGTGCATTATAAAATAAATGTGCTAGTGTCTTTGTGAAATGGTCTTTCTGTGTGAATCTAGGTCCGTGATTTCACTTTAAGCCGAACTCGACAGTTGGCCTCGTGTGTATATCTCCCGATGGGCTTTTGATACAATGAACTGAACTTGGCAGTCTGAGATTTTACTCGTGCAAGACTTGGTGGTCCTATCTAGATCTGGGATTTTATGCGTACTGATTTGGGGGGGGGGGGTGTCTATGTCTGTATAGATCTGAGATGTTATTACATTGTGTGACAGGAGCACGCCATTTTGTTAATGAAATGATTATTTTTATTATTTATTAATCTTTCATAACTAATTTCAAGTGATGAGAATATTAATTTTAGTTTTATTAATGATCCACCGACAGACACCACTCTCTCTCACTTTGGTGGATATTTTGGCGTGGTAAACGTTTTCTTTATTCCACATCAACCAGCATTTAGTCACATAAAGTTTCCGAAGGGGAAAAAACTTCTTACTAAGGAGAAGACAAATCCGACTTTAATCTATATTCAGCGAGCACCCATCCACCCACTTTCTTCTCCAGCATAAGATTATCAATATCAATATGCATAAGAAGGTCAAATCAATAAAATCAAATATACATATGTCAATTACAATGAAAGAGATAACTTGACATTAGTATCCATGAACCCACATTAGGATAACTATAGTTTACACAGTCTTTCATTACATATATATATATATAATAATAAAATTACAACTCAACAAATAGAGTCAGTACAAATTGCAGGTTAATCCTATCAGAGAATAGAAATGGAGTTATTAGAGGTAGGTGATAGTAAACTTTCACATAACCTGGATTAAGCACAGCTTCCACAGCCTTTCATTGGCCTTTGTGACAGTGTCACAATGTCAAAATGTCCATGCTCAGCAGGTGTTTCTCTGCCTCTTGCATAAGAAAACACTGACACATTGATGTGCTTACATTCTTTTATACCTCCAAATGCATTCGTCATCATGTTATGCAGGTACAGTACGTGTTACACAGTAGTATAGTATCATGTTATACGGGTACAGTACGTGTTACACAGTAGCATAGTATCATACACTTCTTTAACGACTGGTTCCTTTTGCAGAGCGATCTTCTCTCCGCTGGAGTATGGTAACGCCCTCTGAGACATTATGAAGCTTTCAATCACAATTATGAGTGGACAAGGGACGATACACTCATATCGGACTCTTTATGCCATCTTAGTCTGCGTTACTGTTATATCCACGTTCTGTGTCACCAACGTGACGTCAGAAAACACTACGACGACTCCCCAAACCAATGGCACTCCAAGCAACACATCTACTACGTCACAACCCAGTAATGGTAATGAGACATCAACAGGTGAGACACCTAGTTAGATTAACTCCCAGAGCTGTCTCTTTACGCACGTCTATTTTAAGACGCACCTCTTGAGACACACACACACACACACACACACACACACACACACACACACACACACACTCACACACTCACACACTCACACACAGACATAATATATATACATTATGTTCAGCGATACCAAATAGGCTGTGTCGCAACAGCATAATATTGCATGCACATGAAAAATGCATAATATTTATGCATATGCACAAAACACATGTACCTAGTTGTGACTATACACAAAACATACCTACGTAATCATGCATATATATAAGACAGCTACGTAATTATACATATATATAAGACAGCTACGTAATTATATATGCGCATGAAATATAACATAATTATGAATGTTCTCATAAATGACCTACTTATGCCTGCACATGACTTACTGACGTAAACAGAGTCCGATTGGAGACATTAACAATACTGGGTAAACAGTGCATTATTTGAGGCCTGGATTGCTTCAGATCAAATGCAATTACGTGTACAAACGGGGGGGGGGGGGGGGGGGACAACATGTTAAACCTTTCAGTCGTCCCTCGATTAATATTTCTGTTTAAAAAATATGTTTTCACATTCCATAAATTTGAAATAAATTCGATTTTCCTTTAATTTATGAAATGAGTACTGGATTTTAAAAAAATAATTAAGCTTGAAATTTGAACTGGGATCTAATATTACTCGACAACCACTGAAGTCTGACTAATTAATAACGTGTACTTTCGAGGTGAATGGGCAATAGTTGTAAGAATTTTTTCCATGAGAGTTAAGGCCCCTATTCACCAAATTGCGTGAGGGGATTCTGCAGCGTGACACCGCAGAAGTCAATGATCCTAAGGAAAATATAACTTCTGACAATTATTGTCCATTGTGTATTTTCTCATGACGTTTGGGACTGCCTGGTCGCACTAAACGTTCTATGTGTATCGACTTAATGAAACAGCGATAACTGTACTCTCACTATTTACCTATCTAATTTATTTTATCTCTCTCTCTACCTACCTACCTCTCGATCTATCTATCTATCTATCTGTCTGTCTATCTATCTATCTATCTATCTATCTATCTATCTATCTATCTATCTATCTATCTATCTATCTATCTATCTATCTATCTATCTATCTATCTGTCTATCTATCTATCTGTCTGTCTAACCCTCATATTCTTCTCCATGTCTGTGTGTATATATATATTCATTTCTCTTTCTCTTTCCATCTTCTCTATTTCTCATTCTCTCTATATAAAGGCAGATCCTACTGAGATGCACCTGACCTCGGCATAATAATCGTTGACAGTAGGCAGAAGGCCGGCCCATATTCCACCCCCACCCCACCCCACCCCCTAAAAATGTAGTCACAACAGGCGTCTTAAATTGGAACTGAGTCGGGTGGGTAATGCATGAATACAGACAGACATGAGCTAAGTTCACTCCCGTTAGCCATGCCTATTAATGGGAGCTGAAAGTTCAAATGATAGTTCAATTCTCACTTGTTTAGCTGTTCACTTTGTATGATGCAATACATGTTTTGTATTGAACATACCTCTTGAAGCAACTGGTGTGTTGGAAACAATTCTCTTGTGACACCTCTTGTTGCATCGTATTGAAATATCTATAATAAAAAAATGTATGAGTAATACTATTTTATTGTTTTGTTAAGTGATGTTTGCAAGTTGCTATTTTTGTTTTGGAACTAATTTTGAAAAAAATTAGATTTTCTTTCTAAATTTTTAATAAATAAATTAAGTAAGTACAAAAACAATTTACTGAAAAGGTTATGTAGCGTGAAATTTCTATATGCTTATAGAAATAACAGAAAAATCTTTTAAAGAAATAGGTTAACTTGTAGTCCAAAGGATTTGATTTTAAAAAAATAATTTAACGCTTAGTATTACATTTATAATTATAACTTACTTAGGCATATTAATCACAGAAAATACTTCTTAAAAATCGAAAGCTGTGTTAAGTTCATTACTTCTGTTTAAATGTAGTATTTTTATCACAAAGGGATCTTTCTTTGTGTTTCATAGAACACGTTTCAGCACAGATAATTTTTATACCTATGTAAAACTTTTTTTAATCCTTGAATCATTACAGCAATATGAATCTCGTACTACGTCTGTTTGGAAATTTTCTGGAATTGTTTCGACTGTGAATGTTTAGAGTTACCATTATTTAGTTTAAAGGGAGTGGTCTACTAGGAATATTCAGAAGTATTTGGTTCCATAGTGATTGGTCATGTGATAGATCAGAGGTTATGGAGTGTGTGACTGCAAATAAACTTGGTCAAAATTATGACTTCTTTCTAGATATGGTGGAGTATTTGACTGCAAATAAACTTGGTCAAAATTATGACTTCTTTCTAGATATGGTGGAGTATTTGACTGCAAATAAACGTGGTCAAAATTATGACTTCTTTTTAATATGATGGAGAGTTTGACTGCAACAAAAGTTTGTCAAAATTATGACTTCTGTTTAGGTCTGTTATTTTTGTGAAAAACTGGTGTTTGAACAAATAAACAAAGCTCACTCTAACTTATTTTGTTTTCTTATTCATTTTATTAAGTGTGCTAACCAGCTCATCGAATACAATTATTAAAATTTGTATGTTCTCATGTAAGATAATGCATATTGTATCATGTACATTCTTCTGTTGCAAAAAAAAAATGCATTATGTATTTGTCTCCGTTAGCTATAAAAGAGTGTTTTAGATACATGGTATACTGTCCCACCCCACCCCCCTTCTCTCTGTTACTGTTTCTCTCACCCACCTCTCTTTCTCTCAAAATAATCTTTGATTATTTATTTCCAGATTCTTAAATTTTTTACGTGAATCCCATGGCTATCATGGCTCTAAGTATGACAGGAATTCCGTGGCTCTAAGTATGACAGGAATTCCGTGGCTCTAAGTATGACAGGAATTCCGTGTGTGGCTGTCAGTAGCTACGAAACCGGAATAATGCACAAAAAAAACATTAGTAAACAATCTGTTTATAGAAACAGACCGTGGTCATTCAAACCAAGCGTGTTCTTTTTGCAAATATCGAGTTGTCTAGTTATAAGAGTGGATATGTGTATGTGTGTGTGCATGTATGGGTATGTGTGTGCGTGCATATGTGTGTGCCTGCATATTTACCTGTTTTTGTGTAAGTGTGCCTGTTGGGCTGGTCTGAGTTGATGGGCAGGTAAACAATACGGATTATATACGACACTCAGAAGCATACGATACCGATTATATACGACACTCAGAAGCATGCGATACCGATTATGTGCACCAAAGGAAGTGATCGAATTTCTGTTTACTTTTCTTTTTGCGACATTCCTCCACCCCACACCCCACCTCCTTTCAGTAGTTCAACTTTATTAGTTTACTTGGTAATATGCTGTGAGAAAATAATGTGTTAAAATGTGTTAACTTGTACATTAAACTTTAGTAAAGTATTACTTCACGATTCAGTTCAATAAGAAGGAGTAATAGAAAGTTTTGGATAACTGATTGAGAAGAGAAGAATGCATTTTAGCTAGTGTTAATTTCATCTCCAAGGCCTGCAAAACCTTTTCGGTTAGACATTTCTAAGTTTATGGGTGGGCTTTGAAGGGGGCTTGGTTCCCCACACTGCGGTTGCAACGATATCAGGTATGCCACTCAAGGGAAGTAGGTTGAGCAAACTTTGTATATTTACAACAATCGTTAACTGACGTCAGAGAACTAGAAGACGGCGAAATTGATTTCCCTTTGTTGCCATATATATGCCACCTCTTCACACTCCCCCTTCCTCATTAAACAGATTTACAATCATACACAAAAGTACACCCTTGCCTGGATCTACTCCTTAACTGCTTGGATTTTATAAATTGATTTCGTTTGAGTGCTCCACCTTTTCTTAATGTGCATTGTCCAGTTTCGTTTAAAGCCCTTGACTTGAACTTTTGATTTAAATGTCGCGGTATTTTCTTTTCCTTGTCTAAATTAACCAGATTAATTAATGTGGCATTAAACTTAAAATTAGTTCAACAAATGCATGACAATGCCTGCAATTAAACTTATCTGTAAAGAGATTGGCGTTGCTCTAAAGCTACTGACATTACGCAGTAATCTGGATTTTGCCACTCGCAATAAGGCCAGATTTATCAAACAAGCAAAACAAACATGTTTCACAACCGCCCCAGCCCAACCGAGCTAGACATAATCTTGAACATAGCTAGGCACATATTAACACACGAACACACACACGTGGCTTACCTATATCTTAACTTTAATATTGTGGCAGAGTAAATTAACATATTACCATATGTTGGAGAGATAGTGGGTGGATGGGGGGCTTGCTGAATATAGATTAAAAGACGGATTTATCTTCTCCTTTAGTAAGAAGTTTTCCACCTACGGAAATATTGTGTGACGGTAATGTTTGGGTGTCTTTAGGCGTCACACAATGGCTCCCAGTCTTCATGGTGTACAAGTGTTTATACATGATGGCTCTAAGCGTTCATGTTGTATAATTGTTTATTCATAATGGCTCTAAGACTCATGGTGTATAATTGTTTATTCATAATAGCTCTAAGACCTCATGATGTATAATTGTTTATTCATAATGGCTCTAAGCGTTCATGGTACATAAATGTTTATTTATACACAATGGCTGAAAGAAATAATGGTGTAAGCATGAAGTATGTGTAATTATTACGTACTAGATCTAGGAGTTCATGATATGTGTCAGACTTTATATACAAATGGCGATAAGAGTTCATGGCCTATGAGTGACTGTTATATACTTGCAACAAAAGTTCATGATATGTGTCTGACTTTATATAGTAGCTTTTAGAGTTCATTGCTTATGTCTCATTTTATATACAGTAGCTGTTAAAGTTTGCTTACATACAGTTTGCTCTAAGGATTTAGGGCATATATGTAGTGAATATTTGACATTATATACAGTGGCTTCTTAGGGTTCATTTACCTGTTACCTGTTTTATTAGGGTGGCTATCTAAAACTGTAGGGTGACTTTGAGTCTATTGTCTAGGTCTGAATGTATGGACTGACTATCTAAGAATTTAAATGACTGTCTCTCTGTCTGAATTGGTTATATCTGTGACGCCTACGCCACACTAGTTATTGGTTATTATTTTTCTTATTAATTAATCTCCCATAACTAATTACAAGTGCTGAGAATCTAAATTATTTTATTAATAATTCCAAAGAAGACACTACTCGTATCTCTCACTTGGTGGATATGCGGGTGCTGTAAGCTTTTTCTCTCTTTCACAATATTAAAGACAAACATTTACTGTCACACTATATTTCCGTAGGCGGAAAACGTCTTACCAAAGAAGAAGATAAATCCATCTTTTAATCTATATTTAGCGACACCCCCCATCCACCCACTATCTCTCCAACATATATGATTATCAATATGTGTAAGAAGGTCAATAAATTTAACAATAAGTTTATTAAATCAGCGATCAAATATACAACATATGAATATAATTATAATCAAAAGAGTGTTGACATTTACGTCACAGCAATGTACAATTAAATCACATCACACAGAATGTTCTAGAATCTTCATGTGCGCTACTCAGCACACCACGAGGAATGTACTAGAAACTTTTGTGAATTCTTGAGACTGAAATCAAACCTCAAATTTGTTTTGACTCAGAATTCACAGGAATCAACTTACAGCAAAAGTTTACTGAAAAGTTCGATGACTATTCAGGATTCACACACCATGCATGAATCGGTAGAGTACAGTAGTCCA
Organism: Sinotaia quadrata; assembly: GCA_028829895.1. Taxonomy (NCBI): domain Eukaryota; kingdom Metazoa; phylum Mollusca; class Gastropoda; order Architaenioglossa; family Viviparidae; genus Sinotaia; species Sinotaia quadrata. The sequence goes on along the minus strand of CM054179.1, from coordinate 96,801,857 downwards.
TGCAGTCTAAATCGGATCAAAAACATCAAAGATAAAAAAAGGCATGCTCCTCTCTGCAAAAATCAAATTAAGGCAGCACTAAAGATCAGGCATATTTCATTTCCAAACTATTTTCTTCCTTACACACATTCTAAACTTGCAAATCCTGCAACAATATTCTTTGGCCTGATAAACACACAGCATAAGAAATATAGCATTGATCAAAATTCTCAAGTATAATGTGCAACGTAATCAAATTAGTGAACATAGAAATAATGGTTCAATTACAAAAAGCATCCTCAAATTCAACTCATAGATCAATAGCAAACATGTATGAAATATTCTAAGTCCATTTCTTCTTTATCAGTCAGTTAACTTACCATGAGCTAGCGATCGCCTTTATGACAGTCCATTTATGTCAAAATCAAAGTGATTAGAATATAGACTTTCTTCAACAAAATAACTTTCAGTCTCTCTCCATTGGATGAATTTGTTATAAACAAAAAGTATGTAAGTATTAGTCAGAAAAACTACTTATCCAGTTGGAACTGTTTTGGATTGCATCACCAAGTCTAGTATATTCCTTATCTGGATTGTTTACTCCAACTCAGACACTTAAAAATATCATCATAAGCAGTGCCCAAGGTCGGGTCACTTTGACATTTAACAATTTATATAACAACTAAGTTTAGAAATAGGATAGGCAAATTTACTACACCATAGAGAGTATTCTTGAAAATAATAAATAGTGACATTTTCATATTTTTTTGTGCTTAATTATTTGCTAGTTTGTAATAAAATTATATCACTAACACGGGTGGGTCAGATATGTAATCATCTTTCGAAATATTTTCTTTAGCATATAGGTATTTATCAGAATATTTTGTTCAGTTTAGCAGGCCTAACCACAGTAACAAGAAAGAAAGAAACAAAGAATACTGTAATTCCCTATTCTTTCTTCGTCATGACTATGTACGTCATAACCACAGTAACAAGAAAGAAAGAAACAAAGAATACTGTAATTCCCTATTCTCTCTTCGTCATGACTATCGAGAACACGGAGTGCTTACATCTGTTTTGTACAAAATCGTCTTCTTCGTCGTCTGTGAATAAGCGTCGTTGTTTTTCGTATTTTATTTTTTTTTAGATATGAAAGATAATTTCTTAAAATGCAGTTTTTATTTGATGTTCTTTTCGTTGTTAGCTAAAAAATTGTCTGTTACCATAGAGACGACTTTCAGCGAAGGTAACTACACAACAGCAAAACTGGAGACAACTCTGCGTTACGGAAACTCGACAGAAACAACTCTTGTCAGTGAGACATGGAACACAACTCTGTCAAATAAGCCATCTAACACAGCTCTAACAGATCTGTCAGTTACCACGACTGCCAGTCTTAATACTACGGAAGGTTCCAAAAATGTCACAGCTCTGTCAGTTACCACGACTGCCAGTCTGAATACTACGGAAGGTTCCAAAAATGTCACAGCTTCGAGTTTTTCCTCTGAGGGTTCCGTGAATGCCACGACTGCCATAAGTAGTATGACAGAGAGTTCCGTCAATGCCACAACCGTCAGTGGTGCCACGACTGTCAATACTACTTCTACTAACAGTTCCATCGTTATCACGACTGACAATACTACTTCTATGGGGAGTTCCATCGTTATCACGACTGTCAATACTACTTCTATGGAGAGTTCCATCGTTATCACGACTGACAATACTACTTTTATGGGGATTTCTGTCAATGTCACGACTGACAATACTATGAGGAGTTCCGTTGGTGCTACGAGTTCCGTCAATGTTACAACTATCAGTACTACTTCTACAGAGATTCCCTTCGTTACTACAAATGCCAGTACTACTTTTATGGGGAGTCCCATGGGCACCACGAGTGTCAATACTACTTCTACGGAGAGTTCTGTCAATGTCACAACACTCAATACTACTTCTACAGAGAGTTCAGTCAGTGTCACGACTGTCAATACTACTTCTACTGGGAGTTCTGTCAATGTCACAACTCCCAATACTTCTGCCAATGTCACAACTCCCAATACTACTTCTACGGAGAGTTCTATCAATGTCACAATTCCCAATACCTCTGTCAATATCAAAACCCCTAATACTACTTCTACAGAGAGTTCCGTCGGTGTCACGACTGTCAATACTACTTCTGCGGAGAGTTCTGTCAATGTCACAACTGTCAATACTACTTCTACTGAGAGTCCCGTCGGTGTCACAAATGCCACTATGTCTGCAACGATTGTCACGAGTAGCAGAGTGAACGTGACGGAGTCGCTGACACCGGTCACGAATACGGTTTCTGTGACCGTCACAGGTAGAACTGGAACTCTGTTTTATTGCTGTATTAATCCAGATTGCTATTATGTAATCCAGATTGCTTGATATAATCCTGATTACTGACTATAACCTATGTGTATCTGTAATCTTTATAGGCGCTTTCGTTATCTTGTTCTGTATTGATTCCAATCAAATTGAAAATGAGAAATTGTTGAAAATTGATCAGCAAATGATATCTGTTAACCTTAAATTTGAGTATTTATTTCCGCAAATTAAAGGGACAGAACGCATCTTCAATAGAATTCAAATATTAGTTTTCTTTGTTATAAAGAAATTCCGGCTTCTATTAGAATTTTGTTTGTTGCTATCTTAATTGTATTTTAATTTATTATAAAGAAATAAATTGTAATTCTTAAATGTAATTTGAAGCCTTCAAAACAATTACATGTACTAATTTGTCCAATTAGCTGTTTTAGTTTATTTTATGACTAAATACGTATCACTTATACGGTATAGACACGCTGCGCGCATCTCTGTCTGAAGAAATATACCACTACTTCAACAACTTCTACTACTGCTTCTCGTCTTCTCCACCTCCTCCTTTTCTACTTCTGTTTCTTCCAGTTCTTCTTCTACTAATATTACTTCCTCTTCTTTTTCTTCTACTACTACATCTTAACAATAATTCTCTTCATTCTACTTCTACTATTATTTTCTCTCCTCCTACTTCTTCTACTTCTGTTTCTTTCAGTTCTATTCATCTACTACTACTGCTTCTACTTTTGTGACTGCTTCTTCGAAGACTATTATTCATTCTATTTCTACTACTGTTTCTTCCAGTCTTCCTTCCTCCACTACTTCAACTTCCTCTTCTAATACTGCTTCTACTTCTACTATTACATCTTCCCAATATACTATTCATTCTACATTCTAATACTACTTTTTCTACTTCCATTTCTTCTACCATCAATACTATCACTGCTACTACTAATTTTACTACTTTTTCTTCTTCTACTGTGATTTCTTTTTCCACTACTACTTTTCTTTCTACTTTTTCTATTAGTATTTCCCTATGCTTCTACTACTTTTTTTTTTTACCACTTCTGCTACTACCATTTCTACTTTTCTTCTACTACTACTTATTCTCTACTTCTAATAGTTCTATTTTTGCTACTTCTTTTAATACTCTGCTAATTCTGCTACTACTTTCCTATACGTCTTCTAATAGTACTACTTCTGCTACTTCTTTTACTACTCCTTCTACTAATTCTGCTACTACTTTCCTATACTTCTTCTACTTCTGTTCTACTTCTTTTATTTCTACTTCTACTGCTGCCAGTAAATGGGAGGGTTATAGCCCTTGTGACTGGACCTTGTGTCTGAGTATTCAAAGGAACGCGAACGTTGTACCTCCTTTCGTTTTGTCCATTTGGAGACTGAACTCTTTTTTTTAAAAATCAGCTCAAATGCCAGGATCTGGATATAATACTGCTGCTGTGTGATGTTTGCTGTGTAATGTTTGCTGTGCTTGTGTTTGATGAATTCACACGTAAAGTACTAAAATTGCTTATTGCTTTAATCGAAAGTTGCTTATTGCTATATGTACACTATTAGCCAGGACTGTCGAAATGCTATAATTACTTTGATCCTGTGATAGCTGTTTTTTGCGAAATTACTCTTATTAATTAAAATGTTTTCTTGATTTCTTTCTTAGCCTTTACTCCGGGGGGGGGGGGGGGGAGGGGTGTTGAAGGTTTTTCACTTTGTTTCTTTGTTGTTTGTTTGTGTGTGTGTTTTTTTTTTTTAAAAAACAACTTATTGTCAAGGTTGTTTTCTTTAGCGTGTTTGTGTATACAAAGAGTACGTGTATTTGTATTATTTATTTTGAGAGGGAATCTCACTGCAGTTTTCGGAGATGAACTGTGTATATTTTCGCGAGTTGGATCGATTTTGTGAATAAGACCGTTGTATTTTAAATTCCTGATGCATCTGCCTCACTTTTCAACTGTCCATCAATGTTTATGTCTACTTAACCATTTTTCATCATACCATGCCAACTCGACCAGATCCTGTAACAAGTGACAGGCAGTTTTTTTTTAAAAAAAAAAACAAAAAAACAACCTTATCCCGTAGACTGAAAGACATGTTCTCGCTACAAACATAAATCTCTCTGCAAATCTGCGACTTCTCGCTACAAACATAAATCTCTCTGCAAATCTGCGACTTCTCGCTACAAACATAAATCTCTCTGCAAATCTGCGACTTCTCGCTACAAACATAAATCTCTCTGCAAATCTGCGACTTCTCGCTACAAACATAAATCTCTCTGCAAATCTGCGACTTCTCGCTACAAACATAAATCTCTCTGCAAATCTGCGACTTCTCGCTACAAACATAAATCTCTCTGCAAATCTGCGACTTCTCGCTACAAACATAAATCTCTCTGCAAATCTGCGACTTCTCGCTACAAACATAAATCTCTCTGCAAATCTGCGACTTCTCGCTACAAACATAAATCTCTCTGCAAATCTGCGACTTCTCGCTACAAACATAAATCTCTCTGCAAATCTGCGACTTCTCGCTACAAACATAAATCTCTCTGCAAATCTGCGACTTCTCGCTACAAACATAAATCTCTCTGCAAATCTGCGACTTCTCGCTACAAACATAAATCTCTCTGCAAATCTGCGACAGGTAAATTCTCTCAAACTTCGCCTTGAGCATTGATTATCTGTTAGAGTGAAGTACACAACATTCTGCCTTTGTCCTGCTTGGGCGTGTCTACTGGATAAAACTTTTCTCCTTCCCCCTACATGACGCGTAGATCGATACAGATTGAATGACTCACATCGCATTGGGGGGGGGGGAGGGGAGTGTTCGAGCCCCCATTCCCATCATCCCTGCGCGTGCACAAATAGGTACACGCTAGACACCGCTTGTCGGCGCGTGAACCGGAAATCACATCAGCCAATCGTGGGCGTCGCACGCTGTATCTCGTACCTAATTGCCCATCGGGTGTTCGAATGTCGCAACGAAAACAAACACACACAAAAAAAATTCTACTGAATAACTTCGCAAGGTGTGCCTATTATAATTATTAATGGGCTTGTCCCGCGTTTTTAGTTTAAAGGTGGCGTTGCATTTCAGTTTTTTACAAGACGACGACCGTGATATGGAGATTTGAATCACTTTGGAGCATTTGTTTCAAACTAGTTTGTTTCTGTTTTGTTTTTAATCATTTTCAACTAGTTTTCCTGTCAAGCAGAAAATCTTCAACAACAAAAGAAGAGAACTACTTTCTAACTCTCGCAGTCTTCGGTTTCGTTTTTAGTAAATGCATGTATGCGTTGGGTAACATGTCCATCCATACTTTTGCTAGGCTATTTAATTTCGAAACCGCGTCACAGCGGATGTATTATCTGTTATGATATATCGTGAACCGACACTTTAATAAAAACCTTCACAGTACTGCATTTTAAAAAAACAGCCACACATACATAGACAACACATTTAAATAAACTTAAATACAAATTTTAAAAACGAAAAATAAATTTATCTATATTTCCAAGTACAAGAGTCGTCATATCTTCGATCTCCTCTGTATGTTGCACCAAAGTCTAGGATCAAACTTACTGACTCACCTGGCCTAATTATAGTCTTCTAGAAACGAGCCAGCTGGCTACCTGGCCTAATCACAGTCTTCTAGAACCGAGCCAGCTGACCATCTGGCCTAAATATAGTCTTCTAGAACAGAGCCAACTGACCACCTGGCCTAATTGTAGTCTTCTAGAACCTAGCCAGCTGACCACCTAGCCTAATTAAGTCTTCTAGAACCGAGCCAGCTGACTCATCTGATATAGTTATAGTCTTCTAGAACCGAACCAGCTGACTCATCTGATATAGTTATAGTCTTCTAGAACCGAACCAGCTGACTCATCTGATATAGTTATAGTCTTCTAGAACCGAGCCAGCTGACTCATCTGACATAGTTTCAGTTTTCCAGGGCCAAACAAACTGTCTCACCTGCCCTAATTGTATTCTCCCAGAACCGAGCCAACTAGTTCATCTAGTCTAATAATAGTATTCCAGGACCGAACTGACTTTCCTGGCCTAATTACAGTATTCCAGAACCGAGCCAATTGACCCACCTGGCCTAAACACCATTCGAGGTCCAAACCAAATGATTCACCTTGTCTAATTACTATATCTAAGACTTTGAACCTGTTGACTCGTCTGGCCTAATTACAATACTGTATAGATAAACCAACTATTTCACCTGCTATAATTATATTATTCCAAGACTGAGTGAACTGAACTATCTGGTCTAATTACAATATTCAAGTCTGGCAGCTGACTCACACGACATAATTACAGTATTCCAGGAATGGGCCAAGGACTCGCCCGTTATAATTAAAATATTCCACGACTGTCCTGACACTAGTAATCTGAACTGTAACTCTGTGAACACAAATTTATAAAATATTTTGGTTTTATTGTCCCCTTCCAGTGTGTTTGATTTTTCAAAGAGGCAATTTTAGGACTAGGTCAGATGATAATCTGATCTGGTATCTGTTTTGAGCTTATCTGGCCTGACCTTTGAGTTTTGAGTTTACCTGACTTGACCTCTGTTATGAGCTTACTGGACCTGACCTCTCTTTTGAGCTGACCTGACCTCTCTTTTGAGTTTACCTGACCTATCCTCTCTTTTGAGCTTACCAAACCTAATCTGTTATAGGCTTACCTCAGTTTTGAGCATGGAGCAAAACATTGATAAGTTTGCCAGTGCTATGTTAATAAATTTGCCTGAAATATGGACATTTCCAGTACAGTGCAACTGCATTCATCTGAAATATAGACATTTCCAGTACAGCGCAACTGCATTCATCTGAAATATTGACATTTCCAGTACAGTGCAACTGCATTCATCTGAAATATAGACATTTCCAGTACAGTGCAACTGCATTCATCTGAAATATAGACATTTCCATTACAGAACAACTGCATCCACCTGAAATATGGACCTTTCCAGTATAGTGCAATTGCATTCACCTGAAATATGGACTTTTCCAGTATAGTGCAACTGCATTCACCATAAATATGGACCTTTCCAGTATTATGCTGCTGCATTCACCTGAAATATGGACCTTTCCAGTATTATGCTGCATTCACCATAAATATGGACCTTTCCAGTACAATGCTGCTGCATTCACCTGAAATATGGACCTTTCCAGTATTATGCTGCATTCACCATAAATATGGACCTTTCCAGTATAATGCTGCTGCATTCACCATAAATATGGACCTTTCCAGTATAATGCTGATGCATTTGTCGAAAATATCTAACGATCCTGTTCTGGAATAGCAGATTCATATGACTACAGGTACAGTACTGGGTCAAAATGTTTACCTGATCTGACCATAAACTAGTATACTTACCTGGACTTACAGCAGATCCAAGAATGGACCATTGAACTTACCTGACTTAATCACACATTCAAGAATAGATTAAATGAACATACCTGTCTTAATCATTTTTTTAAAGAATGGGCCGTTGAACTTACCGGATTTCCCCAGTTCTAAAACTAGACTAGTATACATAAAGCCTCTGTTCCAAAAGCTGATCCAAACGCGAAAGCGGCGGAAGCCGGAAGCGTTCCCCACATTCAGTCAAAAAGCTGATCCAGTAAACTTAACCGACATAACCACAAAACTGCTGTCTACATTGTCTTCGGGACTTCCCGTTTGTTTATTTGCGCGTGCGCTTTGGGCATCTAAGTGTCACTCTCAGTCTGACACTTGACACGATAATTATAATATGTGCGTACTTGAACTTAGATTGAATGTTTCCTGATATCTTTTCAAGAGTCTTCTGAAGAAGAAAGGAAATCGACAAGCACCCTGTCTCGTTTGGCTTTATATCTGAGTCATAGCTCTTTTGTAGAAACGGCGAACGCCTGCGTACTTGTTAGAGCTAATATTGTTTAAGAGTTTGGCAGTGCTGTGTTACCCTGCCATTTACATCAAGAGTCTAGAACTTTGGATTTTGATGCAATGAAGGTCTCTAAATCTGATCAACAGTTTAATACAAGTACTGATGTTCCCTTGCAAGAGTCTAGAATATTTTGGATTTTGACGCAATTGAAGTCTCTTGTTAAATATTCTATTCTATTTAAGGAAAACTTATTTGCTTAGTACGTGCATGCATGTGTATGTGTGTGTGTATGCGCTCGCGCGTCTGTGAGCGTTTGAATATGTCAAACACGCATCTCTCTCGTTCTCTCTTATAATATGCTGCATTGTACTGACTTATTATCAGAAAGCCACGCAATTGCTGTGTAAGTGCGTATTTGTTGTCCAAGAAATGTTCAGAAGCGTCATACATGTTTACACTACGTTCATATATAAGACCTTCGCAGACTGCACATACTTCTGTCTTGTGAGTATATTCTCTCTAGCTTGTTGACTTCTGTCTTGTGAGTATATTCAAGCTAGCTTGTTGACTTCTGTCTTGTGAGTATATTCTCTCTAGCCTGTTGACTTCTGTCTTGTGAGTATATTCTCTCTAGCTTGTTGACTTCTGTCTTGTGAGTATATTCTCTCTAGCTTGTTGATTCCTGTCTTGTGAGTATATTCAAGCTAGCTTGTTGACTTCTGTCTTGTGAGTATATTTAAGCTAGCTTGTTGACTTCTGTCTTACTTGTGAGTATGTTCAAGCTAGCTTGTTGACTTCATAACCAAGATACTAATGATATATTACAAAGAATGTACTTATATTGATACATTTCTTGTTTAATAAAGAGAATGCTAATTATATATTACAAAAGAATGTACTTGTATTAATACATTTCTTGTTTAATAAAGAGAGTGCTTATTATATATTACTAACGAATGTACTGGTATTAATACTTTTCTTGTTTAATAAAGAGAATGCTAATTATATATTACAAAAGAATGTACTTGTATTAATACATTTCTTGTTTAATAAAGAGAGTGATTATTATATATTACAAACGAATGTACTGGTATTAATACATTTCTTGTTTAATAATAAAGTGTGCTAATTATATATTACAAACGAATTTACTGGTATTAATACATTTCTTGTTTAATAACTGACAAAAAGCACACTATACGCTAAAATTGCAAATGTTCATTTAAAACAGATTTTACTAACTTTACATATGTGATACCATGAAAACATGTTTTGTATTAACATTAGCCATTAGTTGTAAGTCACTGTGCTAATATTACTTAAGTGACGTGATACCATGAAAGCATGTTTTGTATTAACATTAGCCATTAGTTGTAAGTCACTGTGCTAATATTACTTAAGTGACGTAAGTCTGTAACCCTAGTCGCTAATGCCACCTATGACCCTGATGATACTTACAAGTAGAAATTGACAATATATTTCTTAAGATTATATTTAATAGAATGTGCATGTATAAAATGACTTATAGTAGCCACAGATAGTGACCTCGTCACATCCTCATCATCATTACCACCATCATAAACATAGTCATCCACTTCATCAGATTTATATATATTTTTAAAATCACCATCATATCCGTATGATTCTTAACTATAACAAATCATATTATATTATATTGTATTATATTGAGGTATACAGTAGCGTTTGATAGTATATGTAACTTTATGCAGTAGTGGGTTCCCTACCTTATTTGCATTGCCGGCGTCAATTCTGTCCTCTAATCTGTTATTATAATTATTATATTGGTGAGATGTCATTCCTGTCCGCTAATGTTTTTTCTATTGGTGAGACGTCATTCTTGTCCTCTAATATGTCATTCTGTAGTGAGATGTCATTCCTGTCCTCTATGTTATAATAATGTTGAGCCGTCACTCATCGCTAATATATCATTCTATTGGTTAGACGTCGTCCCTTCGTAACCTCTGTCATTTAATTATTAAGACGGCTTTATTTCGAAACCTTTGTTTATCCATAAAATTCATTTAAACTAAAAATCATTAATTTCTTTTCTTGTTTGGTATTTTTTTCGAAGTTCTTTTTAAAATTTTAAAACAATAAATGTGTATAGGTGTAAATATTTATTAATGAAGAAGTATCACCGTGATTTTTAGAAAATGAGTACTGACTCTTCAGTTAATCATTGGATTTTCTCCTCTTAATTTTGCTAATTTCAGTTTCTCCTCTCTGCCTAAATCTCACGTGCATTCACGGAAACTGTTCGGTGATTAATCAGACTGCATCTTGCTCTTGCGATGCGGGTTGGCAAGGGGACACCTGTCAGAGAGGTATGTTACAGATGTGTATACCCGCTTAGCGTTGTTTGTTTGTGTATGTATATCGTCTCCGTCTTGATCTCACTTCAAATTATTTTACGTCTTTGTCTACATATTGATCTCACTTCATATTAGCTGTACGTCTTAATCTAATTGCACATTAGCTTACGTCTTTGTCTCAGTCTGATCTCACTTCACATTAGTTTTACATCTTAATATATTTTCACATTAGTTTACGTCTTTGTCTCAGTCTGATCTCACTTCACAATAGTTTACATCTTTGTCTCATTCAGATCTCACTTCACATTAGTTTATGTCTTCTATCATCTTGATCTCACTGCGCTTTAGTGTACATCTTTGTCTTGATCTCACTACACATTAGTTTACGTCTTTGTCTCAGTCTTGATCTCACTACACATTTGTCGATATCTTTATATAAATCTTGATCTCATTGCACATTAGTTTATGTTTTTGTCTCAGTTTTCATCTAATCGCATATTAGTTTATTTGTTGGTGTCAACATATTAGTGTTTGTATTTATCTCAGTATATAACAATTAATGTCTCTCAGTCTTAATCTAACCGTATATGTGTTTACAAGTTTGTCTCAAAATATATTAGTTTACATATTTGTCTCAGTCCTATCTTCTTGTACATTATATATTTTTCTTCACGATTGTCTCAGTCTTGATCTCAGCATATATTATTTCCGTATTTGTCTCAGTATTGACCAAGTTTTCATATTTATTTCAAAAATGATTTTACCTTCTATAATTGAAAGTGAATAACTCACTGTAAACAGTGGATATATTTGTCTTACTGAACTCACTGTAAACAGTGGATATATTTGTCTTACTGAACTCATTGTAAACAGTGGATATATTTGTCTTAATGAACTCACTGCGAACAGTGGATATATTTGTCTTACTGAACTCACTGCGAACAGTGGATATATTTGTCTTACTGAACTCATTGTAAACAGTGGATATATTTGTCTTACTGAACTCATTGTAAACAGTGGATATATTTGTCTTACTGAACTCATTGTAAACAGTGGATATATTTGTCTTACTGAACTCATTGTAAACAGTGGATATATTTGTCTCACTGAACTCATTGTAAACAGTGGATATATTTGTCTTACTGAACTCATTGTAAACAGTGGATATATTTGTCTCACTGAACTCATTGTAAACAGTGGATATATTTGTCTCACTGAACAACTCACTGTAAACAGTGGATATATTTGTCTTACTGAACTCATTGTAAACAGTGGATATATTTGTCTTACTGAACTAATTGTAAACGGTGGATATATATATATATATTTGTCTTACTGAACTCACTGCAAACAGTGAACACGTTTGTCTTATAGCAGTATTCTTCTCCCTAATGGTTTCAGTGATTATATTAACATGATCTTTTATCTGCAGGCTTGTTCCTACTGTCGGTGTGTGTATTTCATCAGTTGATCTGAGATGACATGAATTATATTATTTGAAGTTCACATGTGATCAAGATTCAAAGGCACGCTTTAAGGCGTCACCGTTAGCTGGAGATAATGATCATTTTTGATAAATACATAAAAATGGAGTTATGCTCCGTATGTGAAATATAAGAAGACGAACAAGAACACATTCAGTGGCACTGTTTGCTGTGCGTCACTTCTGTGCAGCCAGTGACTTACTGTATTCAGTGGCACTGTTTGCTGTGCGTCACTTCTGTGCAGCCAGTGACTTACTGTATTCAGTGGCACTGTTTGCTGTGCGTCACTTCTGTGCAGCCAGTGACTTACTGTATTCAATGGCACTGATTGCTGTGTGTTACTTCTGTGCAGCCAGTGACTTACTGTATTCAATGGCACTGTTTGTTGTGGGTTATTTCTGTGCAGCCAGTGACTTACTGTATTCAGTGGCACTGATTGCTGTATGTTACTTCTGTGAAGCCAGTGACTTACTGTATTTAGTGGCACTGTTTGCTGTGTGTTACTTCTGTATAGTTAGTGACTTACTGTATTCAGTAAAAGACCCCTTTTTATGCAATGGTGTATTTTTACAATTTGTTTTGGCTTTGGTTTTGTGTGTGTGTGTGTAGATTTTGTTGTTGTGTTTCGGGTGGTTATTTAATTTTTTAAGATTTAACACCTTCTACCTTAACGCTACCTCCATGGAGTCCTATATTTATTTTTATTTTTTCCTTACAGTAATCTTTCATTCATTACAGTCTCAGTTCATTCTCTCTCTCTTGCTCCACTTTCTTCATTCCTCCCTGTCACTCGATCGGCTGAGCCTTCTTTGTCTCCCCCCTCTCTCTCCCTCCCCTTCTCTCTCCCATATATCAGACGCGCGCGTAGTACTCGCACACTAGTAGTGTAAGTTTACATATCAGTACCATTAAACATTCCCTTTTTCTTTTTGGACAGGTTTGAGAACAACTGTTAAATCAGTTTAGATTTCTTCTGAATATTTTGTCGGTAAACAAGGAAAGGAACAACTGAACACAGGCCTACAGATAAACACAATTTACTGACAACATTTACAACAAACAATGAAATGAATTATAAAGAGTTGCTAAAACGTGACTGCGTGCACGGTCAGCGCACGGCTTCGTTCAGAGCAGGGTTAGTCTGACATAAAATGTCTAAGCGACATTTTTCCCCAGAACTGAAACCGATTCATCATTTCCCAGAACTTCGCCGCACGCATGCGCGCAACTGCTTCGCTGTAGAAAGTCTCGTTGCATAAGTAACATCCTGCTCCGTTTTCTGTCTCTGCGAGCCAGACACGTTGATGCCTGTTTGTTTGAAGTACTCTCCAGTTTGTAAGTCGCAAAAGCTCACCTCGTTCACAAGTTCGTACGTGATACATTTATTTTGCATAAAGCCGTGCCTAAGTCGTGCGTCACACGAACTGGAATAATTATGTTTTGCTGCATTTTCTGGTTTCCGCATCGCAAAGAGTTGCTTGATTTTGTTTGCAATCTCTAGTTTCCACCAGGCAAGCGGTGGTGTTATACTGCGTGCATTTTCGAGCGCCATGGTCAAGGTTATACAAGTGTCCTTCATTTTCTTTTGCGCGTTGTGTAGTCTCTTGAGTCACACAAGTTGACATCTTTTTGCCGGAAGCGTTGTCTGGATTTGATATCACACGTATTGACACTAGTTCGAAAAAGTCGTGGTGAGTGAGAGAGGTATCTTTCGAAAACTTTGACCTAGGTACCTGACCACTGCTGACGATAAATGATGGCCCTGAGAAGCAGTAGGTTTTAGAGGTGGTATTTCGATGTCTACATGCCTTCTGCTTTCTGTCGTTCGGGAGCCACAACCCAAGGCCGGCTGTTCGAACGATTTATATCACTGAACACAAGCATGCCTTTAAGCCGCCCTATGACTGTCCAGGCAAATCCCCTTGCTTTTCCTGAAAATATAATTTGTTTGCCATTGACTATAAACGTGTTAAGGCCAGAGTGGTAGCTTTTATCAGGCTGAAGATTATTTCGACGGGAGCAGAGAAACTGAAACATGAAAAATAAAATACTCTTGATGAAGAGTAATAAACAAAGTATGGTACTGGTGAATATAAACAAAAAGCACTACCACACATATTAAAATAAAGTATTATAGGCGAGGTGTACGTATTATACGAGAAACATTATATGCACTACCACACTGACATTAAAATAAAGTATTATATGCACTACCACACCGACATTAAAATAAAGTATTATATGCGAGGCGTACATATTATATGAGAAACATTATATACAAGTAATACCCAAGTTCTTTTTTCACTTTATGCAATCGATTTCTGCTTCCTATATTTATTTTATTTTTTTATTTTGTGTAACGTCAAATCGTTATAATACTAAAACAGATTTATACAGTTTCCTGCATCGTTTTCAAAATTACTTGTGTAATATTACAAAAGGTTCGCATAGTTAATATATCTGCAAGAAGTAGATCCTGTTACTCGGGCTTTTCTATACTTTGTCTTGGAAAGTAGTTCCCGTTACACAGCCTTTTCTGCACTTAGAGTAAATCTCGAGAATTTGCTACCCACTCTCTTCTATACTCGTATTTTTATTTTATTTTAACTACAGTTTTTGGTACGTGAAGTGCTTGTCCGAGTTAGAAAGCAAAATCCTTTGTCAACTGCTTGGATCGATTTTAAGAATGAAAAGACGCATGTCACTAAATGTGTGTGTGTGTGTGTGTGTGTGTGTGTGTGTGTGTGTGTGTGCCTAAGCACGTGGTAAAGAGAATTTTTCTTGCGGAAAAGCAGGTAATCGCTGAAGCATGTGGTAATTTACACTAATATGTGAGATGTCATCCTTATAAATTGGTGTTTCTTTCTTTATTTATTTTTAAACTGCGTGCAGTTGTAAATTTTCTTTTATTGGAAGTTTGAATGAGCCACTTTTGTTGCACTGTCCTCCAGTAGACGTGTTTTCTTTAAACTGTATAATGTTACCTCTTGGGTAAATACATTAGAGTTATCTCCGCTCTTTTATATTCGGTTTGACACTACATACTGTTGATATGATATATTTTTCTAAAATTCTAATTAAGCGGAATTTGCATTTGCTGCTCAGTCCGGTAGGCAGAACTGGGACGTCATGCAGATTTAAGAAAAAAACAATCTGTCCAAAGGATTCTGCGCACCACACTGGTCTGAGTAAACACCGCAGCAGTACAGTAACCGTACGTGATCTGAGCGAACATTGGTTGCATTGGGAACGTACGTTAAGTAGAAATTGGCCAGTCTGTCAAAGACTGTTGCTTTCCCCTGAAGTCCAGTGTGGTGTCGCCGATTTGTGCCAGGGAATCGAGCAGATATAAATCTGATATATAAAAAAGAAACGGATTTATCTGTGAAAGCGGCGGAAGCCGGAAGCGCCCCCCTACATGAACAACAACTGTGAAATAAGTAGCTAGCACGTGCATACAATTCTTCTACATCCGCCATTGGTGACTTGCTCGAGTGCGCCCTCTTTTCTTTAATAAATCCCCAGGTTATATTTTAATCGAATTCATTATCAAATTACTTGATTAAAACAACAACAAAAGGGCGACCCAAATATCAAAGCACGAAGTGATTAAAATAAGACCGTTGAGTTCGATCTCTGCTGGGGAAATGTTTCGCGCCAGGATCGTAATGAAATTTTAATCTTACAGAGTCGTCGAACATGAAAAGGGGACACGCTGGAGTTCGATGATTCAACGCAGTGACCTCCCTCTTGCTGCTAGTTAAGCGGTTACGCACGTGTTTCTGATTGCTAAAAGTTTATATTTATTTCAAAAGCAGCCGGGTTTCTGCCATTTGCGAACGAAATTGACACTTTTAGCGAATCTAGAAAGGGAAAGGGGAATTAAGCTAAAAAGTAAAAGTTGTAAAATTATAACATGCAAGATTTATTTTAAAAATGTATAACGCAGATCGCCAGAGTAAATGATATTTAATCGGAAGTTAACAACACGAAACACATTACGAAATTCCAAGATATTAAAAGGGAGTTAACGCACACAAAAAAAAATTTAATGCTACAAAAAATAAAGTTAGCAAGGCAGTAACATTAAAAGAAGTGTGTTACTACATCAAATGGCATTAAAGGGAAAGTTGATTAAATTCACTCTTTTCTGTTAAACCAACCAACAAAGTAACTAACTAAATAACTAACCAATAAGCAACATTGGTTAACATAAATAAGTTTTCCTGCGCCCCTTTTTCTTGGAACGATTGCAGATTATTTTTAATTTTTATTATTCCATTCAAGGAAATTAAGTACAGATTGTGTAGATTATTACAGGTGATTGTAGATAAGGTGGTTCTAACTGTAGAAAGATTATTACAAGTGATTATGGATATGGTGCTTCTAACTGTAGAGAGATTATTACAGGTGATTATGGATATGGTGCTTCTAACTGTAGAGAGATTATTACAGGTGATTGTGAATAAGATGATCTATACGTACAAAGATTATTACAGGTGAATGTGGATAATGTAGAGAGATTATTACAGGTGATTGTAGATAAGGTGATTCTAACTGTAGAGAAATTATTACAGTTGATTGTGAATAAGATGATTTATACATACAGAGACCATTACAGGTGATTGTGGATAAGGTGGTTCTGAGTGTAGAGAGATTATTACAGATGAATATGAATAAAATTATCTATACGTACAGAGATT
The DNA here is from genome assembly GCA_028829895.1 of Sinotaia quadrata. Taxonomy (NCBI): domain Eukaryota; kingdom Metazoa; phylum Mollusca; class Gastropoda; order Architaenioglossa; family Viviparidae; genus Sinotaia; species Sinotaia quadrata. The sequence goes on along the minus strand of CM054179.1, from coordinate 96,785,125 downwards.
ATTACAGGTGAATGTGAATAAGATTCTCTATACGTACAGAGATCATTACAGGTGAATGTAAATAAGATTATCTATTCGTACAGAGGTTACTACAGGTGAATGTGAATAAGATTATCTAAAGATTATCTATATGTACAGAGATCATTACAGGTGAATGTGAATAAGATGATCTATACGTACAGAGATCATTACAGGTGATTACTAATTAGGCGGTCCTATATTTTTCCTCAAAGGTAGAATTTCCTTACTTGGCAGTTCGCTACAGTTTTTTAAAAAAGTTTTGGTGCGTCACATTTGTCTTTACATCCGGGTTTTAAGGCCTGTCACCGGTATATATTTAGTGTACTATTTAAAGCATAGCCACCTGACCCCGCCCTTTATTGTCCGTAGGCAGAAGAGGGAAGAAGTCGCAATACAAAGGACACAGCTTGAGTTTACTATAGGTTATCTCTCAAAATCTGCCCTATTTCAGTTAGTTTTGTTGGCTTGTTTGTTTTGTTTTTTTGTTTTTTTTCCCTGCATTGGCTCCAGACGAGGAAATTCTGGCGGAAAGGTCTAAAAATAACTTTTGGATCTTTGCTTTCATTACATCGACTTCAACGTCAAAATACTTCGTACGCTGTTGACAATGTCATCTCCGCGCGCTCTGAAATAAATCGATAAGTCCGGTCACTTCCTGGAAAAACCCACTTTCCTTTGATCATTGATAAACATTATGGTTGTCTTTGAAGATGTAATGATGTTTATGACGTAAAACAATGCACTGGTCGACATCAGAATAAATCATAACTAGAAATGACAGCGGTCCTAGCAGATTTATTTTTTCCAATTTGATGACAATGTTTTTCTTTTCCTATGCACAAAGCAAAAATCAATAGCTTCTGCTATTATCACTCTAAAATAGTAATATAATTAATAGAATTAATATAATTTCATCACGGATGGCGTATCCTGATTTGTACCGCACCCAGATATAATCTGGTATTAAATGGAGTCCTGTGTTTGTTTATGATCATCGTTAAAATTGTAGTAGGATTCTGTAATACTATTAATAATAATTATGAGACACATTTATGTTTAGGTTTGTTTTGAATTCACTTGTCAAAGAAACCGTTGCTTCCATATGAAAAACGACAATTTCTTTTTAGCGGTTTTCTGATTTAGATGGTTGGACATTTTATTAACTATTCATATGTTTAGTGATCTTTCGTCGGAGTAGCAGGGCGTGTACATTTTACGGGTGTTCACTTATCGCTCTCTTTCACCAAGGCGGTGGGCTTAATATCTTGTCCATTGGATGGGACGATAGTTGGCGCCTCGTGTACTATATGCCGCACACACACTAAAATTCTTTGGCTAACATCGAAAAGTGGAGGCCACTGCCTGCCTTTGGCAGAATTGCTCCTGGAAATCTGGCCAAAAACTTACTCATGTTATCACTGTCTCTATCCTTGGCCTATATTTGACTCCAGAACGTAAATCTCTCCCTTGTTCACGACTCTTCCAGAACGTAAATCTCTCCCTGGTGCTTGACCCTTCCAGGACGTAAATCTCTCCTTTGGTGCTTGACCCTTCCAGAATGTAAATCTCTGCTTTGGTGTTTACGTCCGTCTGCGAAGTCCGTCAAAATTGGCAGCATATATGAAGCCTGAATAAAACAAACAGCGCCTCCTGTAAAGATAAAGTTATTGTGATTGCTTGCTTATTACCCAGAGAGTATCTGTGCAGAGCCAGTAGGACAGAGATTGGTCACACCAGGATTCGGCGAATATGTCCTTTAGCATAAGTGGCTTAGAAAAAAATCTGGGTCAGATTCGTGTTTCTTTCAGGCCAGAGTTATCTCTGGTACAGGCTTCTGGATTGGTTAGCAGTTGAGCTACAAGCAAGCCATTGCTTGTCTCTGAGAAGCGAGCAAAGAATCCCGGAAGTTTTTTGGTGATCGATTGTTGACATTAAACTGTTGTGACCTTCAACCCGAGCACTCTCAATTTACAAGGAAAACAGATTATCTATTGAGTTTTCCTTGGCTACGAGAATACCACAACCCGTTAACTCCCTGTAATCCTGAGTGTGGTTTTATTTTTTTAAGTGACCGGGTAGTCTGTTTTGATTTGAAGTTTTGGGATTAAAGCCATGTTCATGCATTCTAGAGTTATACTAACATGCATGTCCTTGATTATTGCCCTTCACGTGTATGACGGGTGTATATATATATCAGTTTGATCCGGCAGCGGAACGTGAAACTGACTCATGCAAGATGTTTCGGGTAGATCTGCACACGTGCGCTATGTGTTGTCAACCCTCGCAAGAAACAAACAAAGAATCAAAACACGCACACAAACACAATAACCGAAACTGTTACAAGTCTGGTGTCGTACAGAAACACGTTCACTCATGAACTGACCTAACTCCACTCGTTAAAATAAACAGTCACTATATAAATATTTTCTTTTATGCAAGAGGATTGCTACAGCCATTTGGCTATAAACCTTTACAGTTACAAGTACATAGGGTTAATGGCTTTGTACTTAGAGCATTGTTTGCATTGCATGTACACTGACAACAAAGTTTGTGTTATTTGGGGTTAAATGTATAATGACAGAGTAGTTAGTGTTATGTAGGGTTAAATGTATAATGACAGCAATGTTTGTGTTATTTGGAGTTAAATGTATAATGACCGAAAAGTGTGTGTTATTTGGGGTTAAATGTATAATGACAGCAATGTTTGTGTTATGTAGGTTAAATGTATAATGACCGAAAAGTGTGTGTTATTTGGGGTTAAATGTATAATGACAGAGAAGTTTGTGTTATGTAGGGTTAAATGTATAATGACCGAAAAGTTTGTGTTATTTGGAGTTAAATGTATAATGACAGAGAAGTTAGTGTTATGTAGGGTTAAATGTATAATGACAGAGAAGTTTGTGTTATGTAGCGTTAAATGTATAATGACAGCAATGTTTGTGTTGTGTAGGGTTAAATGTATAATGACCGAAAAGTTTGTGTTATTTGGAGTTAAATGTATAATGACAGCGACGTTTGTGCTATGTAGGGTTAAATGTATTGTGACGCCAAGGTTTCTATACACCTTTGGTTAGCTGACTTCACAATTACAGACATTTTAACAAACGGAGGGTTAATGGTTACATTTGCAGCACAGTTTGCTAAGGGGTCAGTTAATACCTTTACATTTACGGAAAGGTTTACAATAGCAAAGTAAATGTCTTTGCACTTAAATCAAAGTTATTCTTACTTAGGGTTAAATATTATAACTTGATACTTACAGGAAGGTTTACTGACCTAAGGTTAAGTGTAATACCTTTACATTTACAACATGGCGTACTTTTACAGCAGAGTTTACTTACCTAGGTTTAAGTGTGTTACCTTTATATTTACAACATGGCGTTGCTTTTACAGCAACGGGATTTTTTTTAGAGACAAATGCCAGATGTCAGTAATTTTGACAGCCACATCTTTCTGTTCCAATTCCTGCAAGAGATAGGCCGGTTGCACTGTGAGCCGGATTTCACAGCCCCTTCATTCGCACAGCACACGCAGACTGTCACTCAAATCGCTGCAGCCATATCTCAAGGTAAGATGCGGACACGAAATGCTGCTGCAGTAGTCCAGGTGCAGTTGCCGCAGATGTGAACCTTGAACCCTTAATGTTTGTACGCACTGGAAAACATCCATGCAGTGCGCGTGGTTCGAACCCGCGACCTGCAGGTCACAAGGAGCCGACAGTAATGGAGAAACGAGCCTGTAGGTTTTCAGCTCTCGCATAAGACTGCTCGGTTGTCGATTGTCGCCGTCGTCACATAAGTACGACATCGACTCGAAGACTTCGCAGCCCTGCTGTTCCCAGTTTTGGCGGCACTCCAGACTCTTGGCCAAGGTTAGCCGCCACTTTCAGTCTAGAAACGTTGCCGGTCAGGACAGCAAGGTGTCTGTGAGGTTGCTATGGAGCGCGGCCAGCACTTCCGTGACATACTTTGTGGAAGTTACTGACATTCCCGAGAGAATGGTTGGCTAGTGGGCCGGCACTGAACCGACGATTGATAGTGATGGCGAATGTTCTAGCTTTAGCTAATGGTAGCTGATCTTGGTAGTGCAATGTAAAGTATTGTCCCTGCAGTCTGGCAAAGAGAAATTATTTTCAGGAAATACAAAGTATTGTCCTTGCAGTTGGAAATTGTAAAGCATTGTCCCTGCAGTTTGGCAAAGAGAAATTATTTTCAGGAAATACAAAGTACTGTCCTTGCAGTTTGGCAATGTAAAGTATTGTCCTTGCAGTTTGGCAATGTATTGTCCTTGCAGTTTGGCAATGTAAACTGTAAAGTATTGTCCGTGAAGTCTGGCAACAAGTTTGCAAATGTCAAAGGGACATATACGCAAAACGTTCACAACCATTTTAATGTGGTTTCCCAGGCATCTTCAGCACTCCACTTCAAAATTCAACTTGGATCACATTTTAAGATTTAAAAAAAAAATCAAATTTAACAATAACTGTTCCGCTGCAAGCAATGGGAGTGTTGATGTTTTCATTAGCGACATGCAGTAGTGTGTGTCTCTTGAGTTGTCTTTTCTTGAGGTAAAAGAAATACACGTCATGTAAGACAGACAGATAGATAGATAGATAGATAAATAGGCATGTAATTAAGTATACAAGTAGGTAATCAGGTAAGTTATAAATAAATGATAGATTTACGGAGACCCAACACCTTTCCAGTTCGACGTATGTCTCTCGTTTCTTATTTTTTTATTTCGTATTTTATTTATTGGATTCGTTCACTCATTCAAATAGGCAGTCAGAAAACACACACACACACAAAACCATTGTAAATAATTTCTTTAATGATAACGTGGGCGTTATGCCTTTATACTTTAAAAATAATAATAATATAATAATAACAAAGAAAACGGATGTTGTTTTTTAACTTGCTGCTTTTAGTATCAGCTGTTACATTCTGTTATTTTAATATGTATCAAACAAAATTAGATTGATCAATCTGTTTCATCATTCTTATCTGTTTCAGACAAAATTTAGTTTTATCAATTTGTCGTACCCGTCACCAGTCTCTCATACAAATCTCACCAGACTGTCATACAAATCTCTTCAGTCTGCTATACAAATCTCATCAGTCTGCTATACAAATCTCATCAGTCTGCTATACAAATCTCATCAGTCTGCTATACAAATCTCATCAGTTTTCTCTACAAATCTCATTAGTCTGTCATACAAATCTCATCAGTTTGTCATACAAATCATTTCAGTTTATCATACAAATCTCATCAGTCTGTCATACAAATCTCATCAGTCTGTCTTACAAATCTCTTCAGTTTATCATACAGATCTCATCAGTCTGTCATACAAATCTCATCAGTCTGTCTTACAAATCTCTTCAGTTTATCATACAAATCTCATCAGTCTGACAGAAAAAATAATTAGTTATTAGTTAACGACGTGTTTGCAGAGACTATCCGGTTATTTCATCTGCAAAAGTACAAATGTAATAAGAGATCCGGACATAGAAAAATCAACAAATTTTGAAGTGGGGGTAATCGGAAATTATTTAGTCAGTCAGTGATTGGCAGACATCACAATCGGTGCATCTCTTATAACTTTAAAACGCAGATGACGTCACTAACAATGTATCCCGTAAATGTTTAGAAGGAATTAATGTAACTAGCAGTGTATCCAATAAGCCTTTACTTGGATTTAGCGTCAATTGGAGTGTATCCAATAAACCTTTACTTGGATTTAGCGTCACTTGGAGTGTATCCAATAAACATTTACTTGGATTTAGCGTCACTTGGAGTGTATCCAATAAACATTTACTTGGATTTAGCGTCACTTGGAGTGTATCCAATAAACATTTACTTGGATTTAGCGTCACTTGGAGTGTATCCAATAAACATTTACGGGATTTTAGCGTCACTTGGAGTGTATCCAATAAACATTTACGGGATTTTAGCGTCACTTGGAGTGTATCCAATAAACATTTACGGGATTTTAGCGTCACACAATGCGAATGATGAAATCTCGTGTTCAAGTCAACATCGGGTTGACTTATTTAGTGGTGGGGCCCGTGAAATGCCTCTGATAGGTGAACACTTCTGACGATGTACGGAATCTCTACCCTCACTTCTTCCCCGACTCCCCCCTCACGCACCCCGTTTCCACGAATTTCGTCTTTCCGCTCGTTAGCAGACACTAATCGCAAATTGTGATTTCTTCTTTCCTCTCTCTCAGTGCCATTTTATTAATGTATCTCTGCGTCATTTTAATGAACTTTCAGTTTTAATGTTCCAAATGACGTAGATGCGTTTAACTGTTTAGATACTCCACTTTTAGCTCGTTGGTAACACGGTGGCACACACACACAGAGAAAGCCACTAGTAAAATGAATCAGAGAGCCAGTATCAAAATGATACAGTAACAAAATAGCACAGAGATACAGTAACAAAATGGCACGAAGAGCCATTAGCAAAATGGCACAGACAGTAGCAAAATACTACATAGAGAAATAGTACATAGAGACAGTAGCAAAATGGCACATAGAGACAAGTAACAAAATGGCACAGAGACAAGTAACAAAATGGCACATAGAAACAGTAACAAAATGGCTTAGAGAGACAAGTAGCAAAATGGCACATAGAGACAGTAACAAAATGACACATAGAGACAAGTAACAAAATGACATATAGAGACAAGTAACAAAATGGCACATAGAAACAGTAACAAAATGACACATAGAGACAAGTAACAAAATGGCACATAGAAACAGTAACAAAATGGCTTAGAGAGACAAGTAACAAAATGGCACATAGAAACAGTAACAAAATGACACATAGAGACAAGTAACAAAATGGCATATAGAAACAGTAACAAAATGGCTTAGAGAGACAAGTAACAATCTGGTACACAAATGGCTTAGAGAGATACGATAACGAAGTATGAAACAATATGAAATGGATCTCACCTGTGCTTTTGCCTTCTCATCTGAAGATTATCAGCTGTTGTTGTTTTTTTTTAATCCATTTGCCATATCAATGTTTATTAGAACCGCGTGCTAATTCCAGATTTCAGTATTTCTTTCTTACTCTCTCAAAAAAGTACGCATTACACACTTAAGTGATCCACTCAAGCACCCGCCCACACCTACACACAAACACATTCATGCAAACGAAAGCCGCACTTTCGCGTACACATACTGATTGATCTACACAAATGACACACACGTAGGTTCACACTAACATACACACTAACACACATACTGACATGCATTAATTAATTATCAGATAACATAAACGTACGTAATCAGTGCCTTGTTTACATCGTAGGTCAATGACCTTTCTGTCTCGATCAAATTGCGGTCGAGGTAGGTTAAAGGTCTCACCCAATCAGATAGTTGTCTCCATCCAGAGGGTTTTGCTAGGAAGAGAGGGATGGGTGAGGAGAGGGGGATGGGGCGGTAAATTAGAGAAAAAGCCTGCGCATGGTATTTTAATAAAACAAGAAAATTAGCTGAAATGTTGTTTCAATTGAAGCAATTACAGTCACTCGCACAAGTGCTGAACAAAGCTGAGCGCGTGTTAGTATTGGATTATTTATTCTTTGAATTATTAATTTCAAGGAATTACAAAATCAAAGATGGCGCTTTTGCACTCGCTTCAGGAGGCTGCACGGTGTACATTTAAACGAGGTTGCATTTGAAGACCGCATTTCCATGGAGTGGATATTCATGCCAGGGAGACTGGGAGGGGGGAGGCAGGAAGTGAACATTTTGAAAGTAGAATTCTCTTATAGCAAATTTAGTGTTCGTCCCAAATAACTGGTTCACGATTCACATTCTGTAGACTCCTGATGAAAATGCTGTTTGGTCAGGGTTGCGTGTTGTGTGTTGTACGTGTTACATGTGTTCTGTTATAATTATATATTATTCTTGTAATAATAGTTTTTTGTTAAAACAGTATATTGCAAACAATTACTTAAAGTTGTGATAGATTACCAATCATTCTGTTTGATCAGAATTTTAATGATTTACACCTGTTAATCCATTCTGAAATAATATGGTCATGCTTTTGACCTTATTGGACAGTAAAACATTTTTCAGAGTACCATTTATTTCTTAATTGCAGTTCTTAAAAAGAAGAGTCAGGGAACAGAATACCATTTAAATAAACAGAGATACACATTTTTTTCGTTGTTTATTTGAAAAGGATGTAATGTTTTTGTGAATAATTTCTAATGAGACAACCAACCATGAACAACTTCTTTAAAAAACTCCATTTTATTCAAAGATAAGTCAAGATTACAGAAATTTTCTCTACACATTTTTTAACAAAACTCTTTATTTCAGGAAAAGTTTTATCACTACACATTTTTACAAGACTCCCTTTATTTCAGTATAAATCTTTATAAGTTATCACTACACATTCTTTACAAGGCTCCCTTTATTCCAGGATAAATTTTACAGGTTATCTCTACACATTGTTTACAATTTTAATTTAAAATATACATACAAAGGGATTTTTAAAATTTTTATACATAATATGAATATTGATGATGATTGAAGATTTGGGAAGGGGGGAAGGGGTATTTGGGTGGGTAATGTAAATCAAGATACTTCCATATAATGATTATTTCCAAATGAAAATTTTTCTGAAAGAAAGATTTGAGTACCAATAAATTATTTCTCTTTTCAGTATGTTCGAACAATACATTTGGTCAGAACTGCACAAACACCTGCAACTGCTCTGCTCAGAACACTGAGTCTTGTCACACAGTGAACGGCACTTGTTTCTGCTTACCTGGGTGGAATGGGTCATCATGTACAGTGGACATAGATGAGTGTTTACAGAATAAACACAACTGTACAGACAATCAACACTGTATGAACAAAAATGGCAGCTTTGAGTGTGTGTGTAACTCTGGCTACTTCTACAATGGAACTAACATCTGTATTGGTAAGTAAGGCAACCTTGGATGTGTTGTAATATTGTTTCATGAATGATTCTGAGTCTTAAAAGTGAATGTGTTTGTGTGTGTGTATATGCATTTGTGCATATTATGTGTGTGTCTTCTTTTTTGCTTAAAGGAAGCAGATAAATATATCGACTTACTAATATACTTCATATTTACAGGTAAATCTCTTCATTGCATATGATTTCATATCCTGCAAGCCAGTTGTCTTTTACACAGTATTCTGAGAGGAATTGATTCATTATTTACAAATTTTTAATTTTTATAAATTTCTTGCACTTTAGCCAAATATTAAAATAGTTACTATATCAGTTTTTTTTTTAAATATACACTTATAAACTCAAGCTTTAATAAAAAATAAGTAAGTAATTTTTCTAAAATATAATTTATCTATAATTGCATTTACCTCACTGTATTGTTATATTATCCACAAGTTTCTTTGCAAATGGCTGCAATTTCTAGAATAATACAATCTGCATTTATATATTTTTTTATCTTTCCAGAATGTCCAAATAGCACTTACGGTGAAAATTGCACAAGGACCTGTAATTGTACAATTAAAAACTCATATTGTGACAAAGTAAATGGCTGTCATTGTTTACCTGGATGGAATGGCACCTTGTGTGATTTGGACATTGATGAGTGTCAAATTGGCAAACACAACTGTAATGGTAGTAAGCACTGTGTCAACAAAAACGGCAGTTATGAATGTGTGTGCAATGATGGATACACTAACACTGGAAACAACACATGTGTTGGTGAGTATGTCATCATTTGTTGTTTATGGCTAGGCAGGCATCACAATTGACACAAAGTTAACTGCTCTTTGTTCTTGAGTATATGCATAAATTAAAATATTCTCACATATTCACAATTGCACATGTGTAATTTATGGTTTTACTCCTATCTGATCGCAAGTGAAAGATTAAATTTTAATTTTCAAAAGCAGTTTCAAACATTGTTCTGATTTTGTTGCCATATTGGCTTGTTTGATTTGTATGCCATATTGGCATATTTCATTTATGTGCAATATCTGCCTGTTTGATTTTTTATGCCATATTGGCCTGTTAGACTTTTTATGCCATATTGGCCTGGTTTGATTTTGTTGCCATGTTGGCCTGTTCTAGGGGTGGAGTTAACTGCTCCTTAGTGTATACTTTAGCTAGAGGTATGAAAAGATATTGAGGTTTAAATAGAAATATAAGTAATTCCTAATGTCATCCTGACATTTTGTATTCATCCCATATATACAGTATGGAAGTAGGTTGTACAGCTTATTGCATCGTCATCTTATTTAACTACATAGTAAAGACACCATATAATGTCTTTACAAAATTTTACTTTTATATTTTACAAATTTAGGGCTTCTGTACATGTTATAAAAAATAAATTTCATACATTAGATTGCTTTACGACCTGTTACACTAGCATCATTTAGTCATTGTACAGTCTTGACCGATGTTAATGCTGACTTGTTAAATGGTCGTTAATAAACACTTAACCAAAATAAATTTTGGGACTTCGGTATGCATTAGTCTTTTGTCTTTATACTAGCTTAATGTTTGTAAAATCTTGATAGAGATGTTAATAACGACTTTTGTAATGTTATTCTTACCATTACTAGTCCACGAATTTACCTTGATCTAGCATCATTGTGAATTTCAAATTAAATTAAGAGTTTGTATATTTTTTCCTCTAGAATGTGGCCCAAACTTGTATGGTTTCAACTGCAGTAGTAGCTGTAATTGCTCCTCTAATCATACATTTTGCCACCCTGGGAATGGCACCTGCTTGTGTAGACCTGGATGGAATGGAACATCATGTGAGGTGGATGTCGATGAATGTTCAATGGGGACTACTAATAACTGTACAGCAAAAAATGAAAAGTGCAGGAACACAAATGGCAGTTTTGAATGTGTCTGTCATGATGGCTATCACCGCAATGGCAGCGGTGTCTGTGTAGGTGAGTGTGTGTGTGTGCATGTGTGTATGCATGTATGCATGCATATGTGTGTGTGTGTGTGCATAAATGCATGCCTGCATGAGAGACAGCTGTTATAATTGCAAAGGCACTATCTTTACAGGTAAGTGTATGTATTATTGGTTTATGTTTTGGTAGTGAATGACTGTATATGTGTGACAGTGGTTGTAACTGCACTGGTGACAGCATCTGTGTTGGTAAATGTGTGTATGCATTTATTTTCTGTTATATGAGTGTATGGCAATGTGTGTGTATGTGTATTTAATTATTCATTGAATTATAGTAAATTATAATTTCCTATGCACTACATTCTGAATTGTAATAAAAAGTGCTGATAATAGGTCACTAATTACACCAAACACTGAGGTGAACTAAAAACTAATTACTCCACATACTGAGGTGAAATGAACACACTAATTACAATATACTCTAAGATGAGATGAACACAATAATCCCACCACTCTCTGAGGTGAAATGAACACTAATTACACTACACACAGGAGGTGAAATGAACACTAATTACACCACACACAGGAGATGAAAGAAGCACATGAATAACACAATACTCAGAGATGAAATGAACACAGTCATTCCACTATCTCTGAAGTGAAATGAACACACAGATTACACCACACACTGAGGTGAATTGAACACACTAATTACACAGTACTCTGGGGTGAAATAAACACAATAATTACACCACTCTCTGAGGTGAAATGAACATAAATTACACCACTCACTGAGATTAACTGAGCACAATAATTACACCACACGCTGAAGTAAAATGAACACTAATTACACCAAACACTCGGGTGAAATAACACTACACCACATACTGATGTGCAATGAATACACTAATCACACCACACACTTAGGTGAAATGGACAATTGGATCGTGCCCTAAAGTGAAATGAACACTAATTACATGCTGAAGTGAAATGAATATGCTAATTACATTTTATGGTGAGGTGAAATATAATTATACTACTCATAGAGGTCAATAAATATAATAATTACATCATGCACTGAAGAGAAATTAACACACTAATTATATTACATGCTGAGGTTAAATAAAAAGACTTCATTATTCCACCCATTGATGTGAAATGAAACACTAATTACAATGGATGCTGAGTTGAAAAGGGCATGCTGATTGCAACACATACTGAGGTGAAATGAACACACTAATTATATGCTGAAGTGAAATGGACATACTAATTGTACCACACATTCATATAAATCTTTTAACAATTATCATTTCTAGTGAAATGAATAGTGTGATAACTCAAGTTTGTCATACATATCACAATTCACATACACTAATTTGAACCTGATTAAGTCTAGGAGTGAAAGTGAGTTGGAAAAGCTCACCATAAAGCACTAAAAAAAAACCAACTAATGGTGACAGACTGGAATGGTGTATTAGAATGGTAATGAAATGCTTTAAGAGATTATTTGCAATAGAAATATAATCTTTCATTGGTGGAAATGTTCTTATGTCTCTTGCACTTTCCATTTGCATTTCACCCATCCCCACTTTCCTAGAACTGCTACTCATCCATCCCCACTTTCCTAGAACTGCTACTCATCCATCCCCACTTTCCTAGAACTGCTACTCATCCATCCCCACTTTCCTAGACTGCTTGCTGCTCATCCATCCCCATTTTCCTAGAACTGCTACTCATCTATCTCCACGTTCCTAGAACTGCTACTCATCCATCTCCACTTTCAAAAAACTGCAACTCGTTCATCCCCACTTTCTTAGAACTGCAACATGCCCATCCCTGCTTTCCTAGAACTGCTACTCATCCATCTCCACTTTCATAAAACTGCAACTCATTCGTCCCCACTTTCTTAGAACTTCAACATGCCTATCCCAGCTTTTCTAGAACTTCAACATGCCTATCCCAGCTTTTCTAGAATTGCATTACCCCTCCATGCTTTACTAGAATCTTTTGTGACCATCTTTTAGCCAGTCCTTAATTAACTTGATTTTCTTTATACATGTTCTAAAATGTATAGAATCACAGAACATCTTGATGTAATCCACACAAATTCAAATCATTATAATACAGAATAAAAATAATATTTCTGTGCAGATTGCACCAACAACACATTTGGTTACAACTGCTCAAGCACCTGCATGTGTACTATTGGGAACACTGAAAATTGTAACCATGTGAACGGTACATGTGTCTGCTTACCTGGTTGGAATGGCTCATTGTGTGAGTTGGACATCGATGAGTGCAAGACATATAACTGCACTAAAAATGAACACTGCGAGAATAGAAATGGCAGCTTTCATTGTGTCTGTGACAGAGGCTATATTCGTAATAGCAACAACACCTGTGTTGGTGAGCATATTTTTCATTGCTTGTTACTGTTGTACTTGTTTATGCATCAGTTTGTGTTTGTGCTTGTGTATGCTCCTCTGTCTGTGCATGTGTGTGCTCTTCTGTCTGTGGTTTGTGCTTGCTTAGTAAAACTTTCTACAACTCACTGGACTGAATTTTATTATATAATACTGTGAGACATTTTTTATTGTTACTGTTTTGCAATGCACAATTCTAACTCTAAATTAACAATGACTACTTAGAATGTTTCGTAGATAGGTCACTGCAGAAATGTTTTAAGTTTTATCACTTGCCAATCTGTTTTTGATTTCAACTGGCTCATTTGTATTCAAGTCAAATAAAACATTACATTCAAATCACTCATAACACATACTTTTTTGGATGTCTGGTGTGCTTTCCCATTAAGTTTTCTTCTATGATCTTACTTGTACAGTAAAAGGAGGGAAAGTCTTTGGCAGAGGGGTTTGTTTACAATTTTCTGTACAAACACACCTAAGTGAAGCAACTTGCTTTAGGAGAAGGTATATACTGCTCCATAATAATCTTTAAATCTAAATCTAATAGTAATCTAAATGTGACACAAACTTCAAAGTTTCAAATGGAATTTTTATGTCGGCTACATCATGACATTGAACTTAAATAATAACCAGACAGTCGTTATTAGAAATTAAAATTAAGAAAATGAATGATAGCGCCAACGCACTTTTATATCAAACTGGGTTTATAATATAAATCTCATGGTTGGTCTGTGCTGCATCTCCTTGGTTGTGACATATAAATTGTCAAAAATGAAGGATAATAAATCAGTCCCTAAATTTATTGTACTTTAAAGTAATCAAGGTGTATTTATTTTGAACTGTGTGCTATATATCTATTTTATTTATTTTATTGAAATACTCTTTTGTGTCATCTAACTTTCTACATTGTTTGGTGTGTCAGATCTGTTCTTAACATGTTGATTATTTGTCATTCCTTAACATCATGATTAATTTCTCATGGCTTCACACCTTTCAATATTAGTAGCAGAATAAAATTGCTAATAATGTAAATGTAAAATTTACATGAACTGACTTCAAGAGGTTTTTATTTTTAAAATATGAAATAAATAGTACGATTATGGATGACTTTCGAAAATCTTTCTTTCTATTTATTGGTTTGGGGAGGTAAAATTTTTCATGTGCCATATTTGTGTATTTGCATTAGAAATAATTAATTATAAACAGCTTTATGTCAGTCTCTCTTTTTAAGATAAAAAAAAATCACTCACAATTAAAGATTCCTTCCAAGTAAAGGTTATTTCCAGTTTAATATATACTCCCTTGTAAAGTTTATTTTATATAAAGGCTACTGCCAATTAAAGATTTCTCAAATATAAAGATTTGAGCACCAGTTAATTATTTCTCTTTTCAGAATGTTCAAACAATACTTTTGGTGACAACTGCACAAACACCTGTAACTGTTTCACTCAGAACACTGACTCTTGTAACCCAGTGAACGGCACTTGTAACTGCTTACATGGGTGGAATGGGTCATCGTGTGAAGAGGACATAAATGAATGTTCACAGCAGAAAAACATTTGTACAGACAATGCACAATGCTTGAACAAAAATGGCAGCTTTGAATGTGTGTGCAGCACTGGTTACACACGCAATAGTAGTAACATCTGTGCTGGTAAGCAGAATTACTTTGGAAGAGTTGTAGTTCTTGTTTAGAGTCAATGTGATTGAGTATGTATGTATACATGTGTGTGTGTTCTCTCCTTGATTGAGGGAAGTAGATAAGTATATTGACTTATTAACTTCCATCTTGCTGATAAAATCTATCCATTGCAGATGACGAAATCAGTTTTTATTTTAGTATCATGCAAGGCAGTTATCTTTTACAAAACATCCATGAGAGGGCTTGATTGTTTGCAAATCTGAATATTTTTTGTTGCCTTTTTAGCAAAATGTTGATCACTAGTTACCTTATTATTACATTGTTATTTTTTTATTAATATTTTCGCACTCCATAAAATCAGTAAAGAGATGAACTTTTATGTGGTGTTAAATTATTAAATTTGGTCCTGTAAAACTGTGTCATTCCCCACCCCACCCCACCCAAAATCTCTGTCTCTCTACACTGTATCAGAATGGGATCAACAAAATAACATTCAACAATTTTGCATACTCTGCATGAAAGAGTTGAGCATTAGAAAATATTGTAGAAATTTTATTGAAATAGTAAGCAACTTAAGTGAAACTTTGGTTAGTGAAATAAAAATAAATTATCTAAAGCAGAGAATGTTTAGCTTCAGCGAGATACATTGTTTAACTTACAGAATTAAAACTGACATTTTAATGGATGAAAATATAAAGTTCCAGGTTTCAATAATGCTTTGAAAAGAAAAGAAAGTTTTTCTGTTTGTGTCATGCAGCATAGCTGGGATAGATTCAGTCATTCAGCCATGTAAATTGGCACACTTGATCTGTCACATGTATAACTGAGCTTCAGTCACAAATAGATAAAAATGTTTCTGATTGTCCATTTGTGTTGTTGACTGTAATCATCCCTCTTAAAATAAGGCTTTGGTTTGTTTTTGAGTTGTTGACTGTAATCACCCCTGATAAAATAAGGTTTTGACTGTTTTTGAGCCGTGGCCTGTAATCACCCCTGATAAAATAAGGTTTTGACTGTTTGATTTTTAGCTGTGGGCTGTAATAACCCCTGATTAAATAAGGTTTTGACTGTTTGATTTTTAGCTGTGGGCTGTAATCACCCCTGATTAAATAAGGTTTTGACTGGTTTGAGCTGTGGGCTGTAATCACCCCTGATAAAATGAGGCTTTGGTTGTTTCATGTGAGTGGTGGACTGACCATCCATGATCGTCCATGATATAAAGAAATATGTTTGTCTTTGCAGCATGCACCAATAACACATATGGTGAGAACTGCACAAAAACCTGTAATTGTACCTCAGGTGGAAACACTCAACTCTGTGACCATGTGAATGGCACTTGTGTCTGTTCCCCTGGGTGGAATGGAACTCTCTGCGAGAAAGATATCAATGAATGTGACGTGAATAAGCATAACTGCACTATGTTTGAGGTCTGTATAAACACAAATGGCAGCTTTAAATGTGAGTGTTCGTCAGGATCACAGCGCAATGCCAGTGGCTTCTGTAATGGTGAGTGGTCTGAGTTACAAGTTTAAAGTAGTTACACACAGATTACTAGTTTTACAATTTGCACTCAGTAATATGTAGTTTATACTACTTATAAAGTCTACACTTTACACTACTTAATGTACAATCCAAAGATTAAACTAGTTTTACATTTTACAGTCATTATTATAAATATAAATAGCATTCAGAGTTACATGTAAAAAGAAAATAGGCCATGACATGTGCTAGTAAGAGAGATTAAAGCTACACAACAGGACTGTGACATTTATGTTAGTGAATGGTTAAAGTTGCTGAAATGGCATTGACATCTTTGTTAGCAAGGGGTTAAAGGAAATGACTGTGACATCAGTGTCAGTGAAAAACTTAAGTTACAAGAAACAACATTGAGATCTGTATTAGTAAAGGGTTAAAGGAAATGACTGTGATAACAGTGTTAGTAAGGGGCTAAAGCAGCTGAAATGGCATTGACACCTTTGTTAGCAAGGGGTTAGTAAATATTGTTATTACTTTAATTTTATTTATACTAATGGCTGTTTTGTGTAACTTCATTTCATAAATATTTTTGTAATTTTCCTCTCTCGTCTTCTTCATTCTCTCCCTCTCTTTCCCTTCTTTCTCTTCCTTTCTCCACCTTCACCCCACCCGCTCTAAAATTTGTTCATGTTGATTTATATTCTTAACTGATGCAATATTAATAGTCCACTGATGCAATATTAATAGTCTACTGATGAATGAAAGATAGAAATTAGAATATTAAGTAAATTATTAATTTGTACTGGACTCCATTTGGTGTGCCAGTAGTCTGCAAGATCACAGGATAACTGAGGATGCAAGATACTGACAACTGATCATACTAAAATTTAACAGTGTAAAAATTGTAATAATTTTAAATAGGCCTGAGAATTTCCTTTTTTAATTTTCATTCAGAAACTCTCAGGGCATGATGTATTACTTTAAAGACTGCTTGTCTTAACTGTGAAGTAAATAAATATTTTAATACAAATTGGGTTTACTCAGTAAATGAGCAGTTTTGCAAGAGATTATCAGCAGTGTTCATATCATGCTTTGCTAATAATGTTCATAATGTGAATTAATAATGTTCATATCATGGATTACAAATGTTTATATTGTGGATGAACATTATTATATTTGTAGATCAGTAATGTCACTAATGTTTACATCATGGAATAATAATGTTCATATTGTGGATTAATAATATTCTAAATGTGTTCTTGTGATATAAAATATATTAGAGGTATAATAATTAGAACTTAGTTTGTAGTTAATTTCATGATTGATTGATGCTGAATTTCATCTGCTCACAAATGAACCAAGTAATGCTCTCCCTTAAAAGGCACACATGCTTCATTTTAAAGTATCACTTATTTGGTGTATTGTACATTCAAGGTGAAATGTAGTAAATATTTTTTTTTTATTCTCAAGGTAGGTAGGTAGGTAGATAGATAGATAGATAGATAGACAAAGATTATTTAAATGTTTAACAAGTCTGATTTATAAATTATTTATAATTAAATGTGTGACAATTATATGCCCTTTGCAAATTTCATGTTTTTTATTATATGAATTTTTATATTCATAAATGTAGTATATTTTTTCTTGTGTTTATAGCTAACTGTGTAGAAAGTAGAAAGTTGCACTTTTCAATGATAGTTTACTATCCAACAGACACGATTCCTATGAGTATTATACTTGGCAACACAGACCTTAGATAACATGTCAGACAGCACAAAGTAAAAGTTAGTACACGATTCCTATGAGTATTATACTTGTCAACACAGACACTAGGTAACATGTCAGACAGCACAAAGTAAAAGGAGGAAAGTAAGATAAGCATTCAAAACTACAATAATAGAAATTGTTATCTGTTGGATAGTAAACTAACTTTACAAAGAACATTGAAGAACATTGATTAGATTTTTCATGACAGTCACAAATTGAACTTTATTCTCCAAGCAAAGAGAAAGGATATTATTGAATTCACGATTCTTATATGTTTACAAAGTATCAGCAATTTTATATCTTTGATTCACTGTTATATGTTATGTGGTGTGCGTGTGATAAAATTATGTTATATTGTTAAAATAAATTCTAATTTTATTATAGTTCATCCACCACCTACTTATATATGGGGAGGGGGTTTTCTACTGCCATGGGTGGGGGCAAAGGTATGAGAAATAAGTCTGACATAAAGGAAAATTCTGTGAGTGTGGATGTCCCATGGCAGGCGGGTAGGAGTTATATGTCAGGTTGGTGTTAGCTGAAGGTACATATCTATAATGCAGTGACTAACATTGGGTAGGGGAGTGGGGAGTGTGTAGAAATGCTGCCCTTGTCATTGACACAGTCCATATCAAGAAGTGTAGTATATTATAAATGGAAGATAATATATTTCTCATTACTAAGGGTTACTTCTTAAATTGAGAAAGTATCTGTCACAAAATGAAAACATTTATCAAGGCAACAAATGTGGATCAAAATGAATGCACAATAAATACTTCCAAAGGTCAAATTGTTGTTTTATTTCAAATTATTCTGTAGCATTACATAGAAGGAGGCCTTTTGTAAAGTGATAGGAGTATTCAGAACACAATTTGTCGGTCAGAGAGTACATATTTATTTTGGATAGAATTTTTTGACTTCATCAAAGTTACTGTTAAGTAAGGACAAGTGATATACATATTTTAAATTGTCACACGATGATAGTACAACCTTTGCTCATGGCATTCATTATACATACTTCTGTGATGCATTTAAATTTGAGTCCCTTAAAAATACCAAGATTATTGTGCAATTAGAATACTTACTAAAATATAAAATTATTCTGAAATGTCACAAGAAAGTTAAGATTGTTTCTCCATAAAATAATTTAATGAGAAATTGAAAGATGTATGCAATGCATAACTTTTCTCATGTACAATACATAACTTGAACTGACTTCACTTGTGCAACACATGAATTGATTTGGGGGTTTTGCATTCTTGTTTCAGACATAAATGAATGCAGTGAAAAACCATGTAAAAATGCAATTGATTGTATAAATTCAATTGGATCATACAGGTGTATCTGTCAGAAAGGTTGGATAGGCATCAACTGCTCACAAGGTAAAAATGTCTACAGAAATTTGACAGTGATAAAGCCACTCTTGTCAGTTTACTTATACTGTTTGATTAGTTTTACCTGTGAGGTGGTAATTAACTTTCTCTTACACATATTTATAAAAGTTGCACCTAAGAGTTGAAATGATTTTTTCTTAATCAACACAAATGTGGGGGTGTTGAACTTTTAATTGTAGAATTGTATATTCACATAATATATTTGCCTATATTTCCTAGTTTGTAAATGCACATTGGCTTCAACTGGTCTTGTCTCAAGCGTTCCTAAACATGCTTGTTTGGATTGGGTTTTGAGCAATATTATTATATTTAAATAGACAACTTAAGAGAGAAAGAATCAAGAGCAACTTCATTAGGAAACGTCTAGCTGTAGCCAGCGATCTGTTTATGTTGTCAATATTTGTTATTCTTTTTAATGATTGAAGATTAAACATTTTGCTGTAGCCATATATTTGTAATTCTTTTGAATGATTGAAGTTTAAATATTTTGCTGTAGTAATGTTTCTTTTTTTTTTACAAAATCAAAATAAATTTTTAATTCTGACTAAATATTTATGTGAGCATACTGCTTATTTTTCAGATATAAATGAATGTGAGAAAAATGATACTTGCCCTGACCCCAACTCGGTCTGCACAAATGAAAATGGAACATTCAGTTGTCCTTGCAAATTTGGCTTTGAACGAGTTCTTACAGACAGAAACTGTACCGGTATGATTCCTAAATTAATTGCCTTTGACATCATGATATCACTTTTATCAGTATGCACACTGACATAGGTAGTCACTTTAATGTACATTCTGAATTATCTGTATCCAGGTGTTCATATTGCTTAATAGATAGTTGTACAAAATTATGTTAGACAATTGTATGGAAAATTTTCAGTGTAACATATTTTTCATTTCTTGCAGGAATTTTCTACTTTTGGCTATATTCCTGTAGGGATACATCAGAACTTTTTAACAAAAGAAGTCCAGAGGCTCCCTCCACCCATTCCCTTGCCTTTCACTAGGAAGTTGCAGTCAGACTTTTGAGGGCCCTAGTTAAAATGGTGGCAGACATATTTAGGCCAAAGTTTTTATTAGCAATAATGCCTTCTTTGGGGGCCTGTTGAAATGATCATAAATGTATTTGAGTCAAAATTCTTGACAATAATAATACTTCCTCCTATCTACTAAGTATCTCAGTAGCATGGCTTCTTCATTGAAGCAAAAGAAAACACAAAAGTACAACAAAACGTTTTCTATCTTGCAGAAAAATGTTTTATGCAAAAACAAACAAGCAAAAATTAAATTAGTTTTCTCCTGTTTTTTTGCTGAATACATTCCTCTGTATTAACTGAAAGAGTAAAACAACCACATTTCTCCTGTTTTGCAAACAAATTATATTCCTGTACCCAATAGATCCATCCACTCATGTGAGTATTACTGTCTATTGCAAAGCAGCTGTTGATCTTCAGGGTGGGATGGGGGAAGAGCCTGAGAGCATGACACACTGAGTGTGCACACGTTTTGTTCATAATAATTAATACATGTGTGAATGTGCAGTTATCTTTTTTCTCAATGCATAGTCTGTGGAGAAATCTGGAAACCATACAGAAAAAGTTCATACTCTTAGGGTACAGCCCACCATATTTGTATTTGCTTCAATAATCCTTTATTTGACAGATGTTATAAAAAGCACATAGAATGCAAATTGTGATGGTAATTAATAAAATAAATGAAATTGTGGACAGTTACCACAGTTATGCTAAATACCCACCATTTCAATTATTTTATTAAATACCATCACAAGCATTATACTATGGCTACTAACTGTTGCCCAAAGAGGGAGTTCACTCTTTGGAAATCCTTTACTTTGAGATTTTCTTCCCCTTATGATTTTGCAGATCACATTGATCAACAGTTGGCTTGAATGTTCGGGATACCAGATGCTTGAGATTGCAAGATATTCCTCTTGTTTGGGAGGCACTTAATTGTATGAGAGTAAATGTTTTTGGTGTTTGCATGTTTGCAGTTTCTCAAGAATGCTATTTAAGACACAACACTGTTAATGAGTACACATTCAAGCATTCACCTGTCTCGTGTCACTTGTGTGAGGTTGTTATCATTAAGCAAACCCTAGTTATTGGTTATGATTATTATTTAATCATCCATAACTAATTACAAGTGACAAGAATCTTAATTTATGATATTAATAATTCCCCAGAAGACACCACTAGTCTCTCTCACTTGGCCAATATGTGGGCACTGTAAACATTTTCTCTCTTCCACAACATTAATGACAAACATTTACCATCACACAATATTCCTTAGGGCTTAGGTGGAAACTTCTTACCAAAGGAGAAGATAAATCTGTCCAATCTGTATTTAGCAAACTCCCCTCCACCCATCTCTCCAATATATGGTTATCAGTATGTATAAGAAAGTCAGTAAATTTAACAATAATTTTTTTAAATCAGCAATCAAATATATGACATATGAATACAATCAAAAGAGTATTGACATTTACATCACAACTGTGTTTGATTAATGCTAAACAATCATTCAGTTTATCCTAGCATAGATATAAGCAGTCACATTAAAATCAAGTTCTTGGATATCATTCATCACAGAAATGAGAGTGAAGTTTTAGAGAAATAATTAAAGTCAATGTTCATAACATTTTCAGTGATGGTCATTGTCACTAGCTTGTATTCAAAATCATGTGGTTTGCAACAAGTCAGTCTTTCTTATTTAGATGATGGTCTCACGTACCCCTTCTAGGTACATGACACAACTGTTCTAGAATTGTCGATGTGCTCTCCAAGCACACCATGGAGAATCTCCAGAGTTTCCCCTGCACTATCAAGCACATTGGGAGGAATGTTCAAAATAATCTTTGTGTATACAAGTCCATTCTTTCTTTGTCAGTCAGTTAACTTACCATAAGCTAATGATTGCCAGACTCAAGTTATGTTCAGATCAAAATGATTAGAATATAGACTTTCTTCAACAAAGTAACTTTCAATCCATCCCCATTGGTTGAAATTGTTATGAATAAGTGTGAGACTGTTAGTCAGAAAAACTACTCATCCAGTTGGAACTGGTTTGGATTGCATCAGCAATTTCTAGCATATTTTTTACCTGAGTTGTTTATTCCAACTCTGACACTTAAAAATATCAGCGTAAGCAGTGCCCAAGGTTGGGTCACTTTGACATTTAACAATTTATATAACAATTAAGTTTATAAATAGGAATAGGCAAATTTACTCCACCACAATATTTTTATCACTGATTATTTTAATCAATTAATTTGCATTCCTTCTCCAAAGAGCTGCTAAGCTGAACATCCATGAGCTTGGAAATGGGTAAGGTTGAATCAAAAAAAGATCCTGAGGTTAAGGATGGACTTAAATCTAGGACCTTCTAAAAGGGAGACTAGCATCTTTATCTCTTAATCTCTAATCACAGTATTTATCTCTTGTACAGTATTTATCTCAGTCATTGAGGTCCCCAGTATTTATCTCTTCATAGAATATTTATTTCTACCAATTTATAGAGACAGTTAACTATCTCTCAGCATTTTGAAATTAATTATATTAAATTCTAGTATTAATGTTCTCTTGATTTGTTATTATTGTTGTATATAGAAACTAATTAATGCTTTTAGTTCTCTCTCATCTTTGATTGTCTCCTCTATTAAACACATTCATGTATATATGTGAACACCCTCACCATTTTCCATAATTGTCATCAACATCATCAACATCATCATCATGTTCACCAAATTAGAATCTTAATTACCAATATTATTTCTTCTCCTTAAGTTTTATTTTAAATTAAAGCGAACTCCTGCAAGAAAACTGTTAATGATGATCCATAATGATTGGCTGTTAAATGGGTCTGAAACACCATACAAAGTTAGGTGAGTCTGGTCGTTGTGTGGGTACCTGTTAAAGGTTATGTGGATCTGTTCACTGTGTGGATACATATTAAAGACTGTGTGCTTATGGTTGCTCTAGGGGTTCATGTGAGTACACTGTAAAGGTTGCGTAGGTCTGGTAGTTAATGAGTACACATTCAAGCATTCACCTGTCTCGTGTCACTTGTGTCAGGTTGTTATCATTAAGCAAACATAAAAGGACAGCTCGACCATTTTGCAAAATTATGCAGGGGTCCACTATAATTCTAGTTTTTAATTCTTTTAGTTTTAGTATTCCATTTTGAAAAGCCATTTCACAGTCTGAATGATCCGAAATGAATGATTTTGTTTTAGCTGAGATTTTGCTGAAGAATTTCAATACCTCCAACAGTCAGGCTGAAACTGGTGATGATGATATATTTGGGCCATACAACATACCTGGAGGGGTGTCAGTTAATGGCAAACTGCTTCGAGTCCTTTATGTGAGTTGTGTATTGTTGACTTATGTAATTTGGAATATAGAAATTTCTGATGCGAACAAGTTATAATGTTGCTAAATATGGAATGCTAGGTCAGAATTTCCGTGTTATTTATTTATTTTGTATTTTTCTTGTTATTTTAATTTTTATTTATTTATTTTGACATATTTAGAGTTCTTATTCAGATGTTTCTCCAGATAGAATGACATTAAAATAGAATATTGATAACTTTGATAAATTAGTATCAGTGCATCTTTCTAATTGGTTTCATTAAGAATACTTATTTTAACTCTTGATAATCAGTATATTTTCTACTCATTTAATGTTAATTATTCAAATCATTAGAGTTGTTCATAATTCTTTCTTTGTGTTCTTCCCCTTATATCAATACTAATTGAGATTTAATTTGATATATTTTTTCATAGGTAAGTATAAATGGATACATGACCTTTGACACCAAAGTCAGTCGGTCATCAATGCCACAAATGGGCTCACCATTCCTCAGTGATCTTGTCGTCATCGCACCTTATTGGACAGACATACACATTCTTCCAGGAAGTTCTGGAAAACTTTATCTTCGTGAACTGTCTCTGTTGGATGCATCGAAAGTGAACGAAACACAGACTGTATACAGTGACATAAAGGAAATTTTGGATAACCAAAATGTCTCTCAGTTCTGTCCTATATATGCATTTGTGGCAACATGGATGAATGTACTTCCATTCAATGCATCAAAATTTCAAAATATGCAGGTAAAATTATAGATATTTACTTGTGTCTTTTGAATGTGCCAAGATACATGTGTGTGTGGCATTTCTTTGTGATTCCTTTGTTAAACATTTTAATGTCAGGTACCTAAAGTGGATTATCTCCCTTTACCATAGTTCACCTCCATTAATGCCTGTACAACATCAGGTGGTAGCAAACGAAGCTAAATTAATTTTGTCAGTATAGTGCTAATTTGTTGAAAGTAATGTTATAAGAAAATATATTTTGATTGATGTATTCCTTATCATTTGGTGTAATCTAGATTTTTTCTTCTGGTCACTGTTGACCTTTAATTTTGTTGTCTTTTTGCTGTTATGATTTTTGGCAAGATTTATTTTCTTGTTTTCTTATTAGCCGGGGCATTGTGTTTTACTGTTTTTGCTGTCTGAACAATGACTTTATTAGTATGGTGCTAATTTGTTGTATGTAGTTTTGTCAGAAAATATATTTAGACCAATGTTCCTTGTTTATCGGATATAAGCCAAATTTTTTGTTAGATTTCTTATATTTAGATAATTTTAGGAGTGTTAGGTCACAGAGGTGATTAAAGACTAACTATAGTTATGCACAATCAGAGTAGTTGAAGGTGTAAATGAATATTAGAACAGTAATTTTTATGAATATACATGAATATTAGAACAGTAATTTTTATGAATATACAGAACTGAAATATTTATCAATAGAGTTTTATGGTAGTTAGTTTGAATTGAGTAATTTCTTGACATGATATATTACAGAGATACAGTAATTTATTGAATCAAGTATTACAGAGTTTAGTTACAGTAATTTGTTGATATTGAGTATTACAGAATTTAGTTACAGTAGTTTGTTGATATCAAATATTACAGAATTTAACTACAGTAATTTGTTGATATTGATTTTTGCAAAATTTAGATACAGTAATTTGTTGATATAAAGTATTACACAGTTTACCTACAGTAATTTGTTGGTAGCTATTATTGCAGAGTTTAATTACAGTAATTTGTTGATATTGAATATTACAGAATTTGTTACAGTAATTTGTTGATATCAAGCATTTAGGTATATACATGTAGTTAGAATAATTTGTTTGAGACCAATTGTTACAGTATTAGAATCACTTGTTATAAAATGTTATTGCAGTTTATTAACCTCAGTAATATTTTCTAATGTGTAAAAAGAGTGAGACTCTTGTTCTCTCAGTCAACATCCTGTCATTTACCAAATAATGTGTTGCATTTTGTGTTCTTTTTGTTGCATTTGCAAACAAGAAATTCATTTGTTCTTGTTAAGAATAAATAAGTGATCTCTCAGATAACCATGAATATTATTTTTCATATTTCTAACCTCTGCAGAGTGCCACATTCCAAGTAATTTTCATTACGGATGGCAAACAATCATTTGTAATAGTCAATTACAGAACCATTTGGCCTTCCACCGAGAATCTAAATGTTGGCGCCATGTTTATGATTCCCTCAACAGCCCAAAATGAAACATGGAATCCATTAGCTTGTGAGTATTGTTTATGTTTATTGTTGATGTCATTAATCTTAAGCAAACTTTAATGTACCATCAAAATGAATTGAAAGAAATTTTAATAAAGGTCCATTATTGAACAGTATCAAAATAAAAATGTGACTAACTGGATTAGTTGATATAATTATTTGGTGATAAATTTGAATCTGAACATTTTCACACCTCCCAGAAATTTATATTTTCTGTTGCTTCATTATTAGTTCAAGTTAATACTCTTTCACATAAATTTTATGTTCTTAAATTTCATTGTGAGTACAAGTTATTATTCATTTTCATACATCCCTGTCAGTCTGCTGTTTCAATTATGTACAAGATTCACTCCATTTGTAGGTGAAAGGAACTTGGTATAAATAATTCAAAATCAGACAGGATTTTATTTATCATGGATATTAAAGTTCTAAAGGTAAAAACCAGAGACATTTTTGTGGAATGCAGGAGTATTTTACAATGTTGTGGAATATCCTATAACTTTCTGGAACATTTCACAGAGATAGATATATTATGTGTGCTTGCATGTGTGTGTGTGTTTCTTTCTTTAAACATATGTGGGGGTTTTCAGAATATGTATATAATATTTTATTGGTTTGTTTTCTAGCATTTCCTACCAGGAAAGTCTTTAGTCATTCTGATTTGAATGTGCCCACCACTTCCTGCTCCAATGCAGAATGCATTAACTGGCAGCATGTTAAAAGAAACATTAAAGGGCCAGTTGGCACTCCCTGCCCTTGTTCTTTGCCACAAGCTCGTGCTGACAAATTGTTTAAAGCAACTCCATCAGACATTAAGATGGCTTGTGTAGAGGGAAAGACTTACGACTCAGCAGGAGTAAAGCAAGTTTGCTGTTATGACATGTGAGTAAGGAATGCATAAATACTTAACTGTAATTTTACTGAATGAAATTATGATGATTTCACTTGGTTTCTTTTTGTTTCTTTTCTTAAAGAAATATTAATTGTTTGCATAATTTCATAATGAAAGATTTACAGGATATTTTAATACTGATAAACTTGTTTCTGTTTCTTTTCTTGAAAAAATATTAATTGTTATGCATGATTTCATAATGAAAGATTTACATGGTATTTCACTGATGATATACTTGTTTCTGTTTCTTTTCTTGAAGAACTATTAATTGTTATGCATAATTTCATAATGAAAGATTTACAGGATATTTTAATACTGATAAACGTGTTTCTGTTTCTTTTCATGAAAGAAATAAATATTAATGGCTACATGAAATAAGAGATGAAATGTAATGAGAGATTTAAAGAATAAATGGTATTAGAGATTAAGCAATAGTGCATTTTTTTAGGTTTATAATTCTACACATCATGGGAGTGTTTATTTAAAATTTGGTAAAACTTTTCTCTAAATATTGCTATTTACAAA
This sequence comes from Sinotaia quadrata, assembly GCA_028829895.1. Taxonomy (NCBI): domain Eukaryota; kingdom Metazoa; phylum Mollusca; class Gastropoda; order Architaenioglossa; family Viviparidae; genus Sinotaia; species Sinotaia quadrata. The sequence goes on along the minus strand of CM054179.1, from coordinate 96,757,462 downwards.
TGTCAAAATATTTGATTGTTGCAATCAAATAAGAATTGTGAATTGTCATGAAAAAGAAACTCATCCCAAGCAATCGTATCTATTGCTGGATGGTTAATATAGACATTATAACAGTTGTACCAGTGAATTAATTAAATCCTGATTAATATTTTCTCTTAGTTATTGCGAGTGTTATGACATCACATACATTACCTGTTAGAAAAAGAACTCTAAAATATAAATAGAAACAGGTAATGTTGCAGTAATTAAAAAAAAATTATATGCACATAGACTCTGAAAAACGATGCTTAAACATTTTCACTTTTACGATGCTTAGAACTCAGGGTGGGTGTGGGTAAAAGTAAATATTACTGAATTACCATATTATGTTGCTAACTTCTCTTAATAAAACTGACTAGCACCTAGTGCACTAGTTTCTAGTCTCGAATAATAACTACTGGTCAGCAATGTATTCTGAATGAAATGTGCAAATAAAACTTGTTCACAGAATGGAGACCTATTAACAGTTTTGTTGTTTCTATAGAAATATGAATATTACATAATAAGAAACTTGGTTTTTTTTTTTAAAATACAGATATATTTTGTTGTCTTTTTAGATTTTTTAATAAAATAAAAACATCTTGATTATAAAATGTTTCATACAAAACCAGTTTCAAAGTCCCAACCCAAACAGTTTATTGATTTGAAGTAATATAATTATGTATTAATGCATTAATTATTTATTAGACTTTATTATTATTACACAAGTACTATAATAGTATTAGAGGAATTGCTTACTAAACAAAAAATTGTCTCCACATTTATTACTGAGTGAACAGCTTTGCTTAAACTTTACTTGCATTTGTATCTGTGAAGGAGCTGTTTGCTTGAAAATAAACATATATAAACTTTTATGAATATGTCTGTTTAAAATAAGTTATGTATAAACTTTTATGATTGTGTCTGTTGTGATTGTTTGATTGAATATGCATTACTCTTAGTTTACAGTATACACACTTGTGCATTTAGGTATGTAAAATTGCATATGTTCTTAACAAATAATTCTAATTTTGTTTTCAGATCAACAAAAATGTTGTACACAGACCCAAGCAGCTTTACAAAAACTGCTTTATTTAAGGATCCAAATGTCAATCAGGATGTCCAGAAGGGCCACAATCTCTGTTGCAATAATTCCTCAGATCGTTGTTTTGAGTTTTTTACTTTATTCCCTCCTGACACGTGTAAATCCTACAAGGCTCCCAAAACTGGTAACTAAATATCTTTGGCACAGATACTTTTGTTAGTCACTTGAACAAATAAAGAGTTATTCATTCTTATTATTATCTGAGTGCCTGATTCTCTCTCATTCTATCAATTTTCTCTTTCTTTGATTTTATTGTATATGTTAGAAAGAAAATGTATAAACTTAATATTTAGTATATTTATAAGATTATATTTTATAAATAGCAACCTTTTTATCTAATGAGAGAAAGTGAAGACTTCACGACTGTTATATATGTAGCCCTTGTTAGTTTAGGTATTTGTGTGTGTGTGTAGCGTTTGTTCTGCCGTGCAGCAAAGTAGGTCATCGGCCGCTAGTGTGAATCACCGGTGAGTGCGTGCTTTTATTGTTTATGACCACTCCCTTTGTTTTAAAGCGCGCGCTATGTTGACGCTAGCTGTGTTAGAGTACGTGTTTTTATTATCATATATTGTTTTAGGTAGTTAGTGAGTGAAGTTGATATTTATATATTTAGAAAGGAAATAGTTTATATTTTTAATTGATGTATTTTTGTATGATGAATAATGTTATTGTATTTGTGTATTTTGCAATTTATGTGTGTGTGAATGCTTTTCCTGAAGCCCGCCAACACAGATTTTATTTTATTAAAGGTTTAATTCTTTAGATTATATATATGAAAAGATCTGTATATTAAAGTATAATTATAGTAGTTTTATTGTATATTTGAATTATTATGTAATTGTTAGGCATATAGCTATAATTGTTAGTTGAAAGCAAGTAAAGAAACACAAAAGTTATTTTTAGAAGCCTTTCCACACTAGATTTTCATTTTTATAACCCGTGGGCTTCAGGGAGGCCCGCTCCTATAGGATATAATGAGCGTGTGTGGTTTGAGTGAGCTACTACAATTAGAGTCACCTAAAGTCTGGGCATTGGTGGCAGAACTACTACTTTGAGTGTCTGCCTCTGAGTCATCCTTGGTCGTCCGTTGGCGGTGTGCCGCCTAAATAAAGATCCTATGAAAATGTAAAACACGTGTTGCGTGTTCTGCCTCTCTCTCCTGCTGTGGCTGCCGTAGCGGTATTGTCTGCTTGTCTGTCTTATCATCATCGTCATCGTTCATCCAGTCATCTCCTCGCATCCTAGTGTGACCCATATGACGAACAACACCAAGCTCCAGGAATATTTTAGTGAGTTGACAGCTGTGATGCTGTATTGATTTTGTGAGTATTATACATTGCTCCTAGAGGTTATGTAGCAGTGAGGGGAGGTGCCTAAAAGCAACCCCATTGTTCTACATTGTGCGTAAAGCAACTCTGGTTTAGCAGATGTGATCAGAAGTCTCGGTAGTGGTATAAAGCATTGGATGGACAGAATTCAAAAGTAACCATAGAACAGTTCTTGTATTTAAAGGTTTCCATTTGAGATCGTTAAAATAGTACAACTTTAGTATGTTTAGTGATTTGTTTGTTGACTTTTTGGTGTGCTAGACCTTTGAATCATGGAGGACCATGATTATTTTTAGTAGGGGGGAATAATGTAGCCCTTGTTAGTTTAGGTATTTGTGTGTGTGTGTAGCGTTTGTTCTGCCGTGCAGCAAAGTAGGTCATCGGCCGCTAGTGTGAATCACCGGTGAGTGCGTGCTTTTATTGTTTATGACCACTCCCTTTGTTTTAAAGCGCGCGCTATGTTGACGCTAGCTGTGTTAGAGTACGTGTTTTTATTATCATATATTGTTTTAGGTAGTTAGTGAGTGAAGTTGATATTTATATATTTAGAAAGGAAATAGTTTATATTTTTAATTGATGTATTTTTGTATGATGAATAATGTTATTGTATTTGTGTATTTTGCAATTTATGTGTGTGTGAATGCTTTTCCTGAAGCCCGCCAACACAGATTTTATTTTATTAAAGGTTTAATTCTTTAGATTATATATATGAAAAGATCTGTATATTAAAGTATAATTATAGTAGTTTTATTGTATATTTGAATTATTATGTAATTGTTAGGCATATAGCTATAATTGTTAGTTGAAAGCAAGTAAAGAAACACAAAAGTTATTTTTAGAAGCCTTTCCACACTAGATTTTCATTTTTATAACCCGTGGGCTTCAGGGAGGCCCGCTCCTATAGGATATAATGAGCGTGTGTGGTTTGAGTGAGCTACTACAATTAGAGTCACCTAAAGTCTGGGCATTGGTGGCAGAACTACTACTTTGAGTGTCTGCCTCTGAGTCATCCTTGGTCGTCCGTTGGCGGTGTGCCGCCTAAATAAAGATCCTATGAAAATGTAAAACACGTGTTGCGTGTTCTGCCTCTCTCTCCTGCTGTGGCTGCCGTAGCGGTATTGTCTGCTTGTCTGTCTTATCATCATCGTCATCGTTCATCCAGTCATCTCCTCGCATCCTAGTGTGACCCATATGACGAACAACTACAACAACCACACTCGATCCATTCCATCACAACATATATACTCTAACCTGCAAGTCCAGCTCTAGGGCAAGACAGTAGTCTTAAGCCTCACACTGAAGATTACTTTTACCCTGTCTTGCACCCCATTTAGAGTACCCGGCCTTGGGCCCCAAGATCCTAAGTCAGGCCTGCTACCCAATGGACTGAATCCCAGAAGAACACATTGCATGAATCTCCCAGCCCCACCATATATTTTTTTTTATCCCCCATTCCCATTGGTCCAATATTTCCTGATTATGCAGAATTCATTAAAGGTGTTTTTCCAATGTATAGCTACAGCATCATAAGCAAGCATAGATAAACATGGCTAGTTTTAATAATCTTTGTCATTTATTTTTTTGTTCATAGAAAAGCACCTCAACAGTAAACTAGAATTATACAATGACAGAGCACGTTTATCAGCTGTGTTAACAGTAAACTAGAATTATACATTGACAGAGCACGTTTATCAGCTGTGTCAACAGTAAACTAGAATTATACATTGACAGAGCATATGTATCAGCTGTGTCAGCAGTAAACTAGAATTATTTTACAAGAAAGTTCTCATCATAAGTTGTGTTTTACACTGTAAACTAAAATTATACAAAGTGTATATAGTGTACTTAGTGTACATAGTGTACTTTTTTTGTCAGCTCTGTCTTAACGGTTAGCTAGATTTGGTCAACTATGTTTTAGCAGTTACCTAAAATTATTATAAATATACAAGTTATGATGTGTTTTAGCAGTTATCAAAAATTATAAATACAGTGCACTTCTATCAGTACGCTGTGTTTTAGCAGTTATTTAAAATTTTATATTGTACAATGTACTTCTATCTGGGGGTATATGTGTTTTAGCAGTTAATTAAAATATACATGTACTTTGTACTTCTATTGGTATGCTGTGTTAGCAGTTAACTAAAATTACACATTTACTCTGTACTTATGTCCATCAGCTTTGTTGTGGGGTGATCCGCACCTCTTGACACTGGACGGGAATGAATACAGTTTTAATGGATGGGGAGATTATGTGCTGCTTAAAACACCTGACAGGTAATTTTATTTGCCTTTTTCACCTGCAGTCTGTAGATGAACAAAAGTGAGAGCAATCTTTTTAATATATAAAACAATACTGTACTGAGAGGTCAGTCCATGTCATGTTTTGCTTGAGAAATTCTGTAAAAGATTTCAAAATATTAGTAATAATATATTAATGGATAATGCAGCTTTGTTTGAGATATTTTGTTTTATAAACTATTTTGAACATACTTTAATTTTTTTAAGAATATGTAATTGTTGATAAAATGATATTTTTTCTAACTCTTTCCTCCCTTTTATTGTTCAGAAATTAACTCCCTTATTCCAAGTACTGAAAATATTTAAATCCTCAAGATGGAGAGTGTTTATATTATTTATATGTTTTATATAAATTTTAAAACAGAGAATTTTTTGTGGCATTTTTTCAGTGAAGAAGTGTCAACACACACACACGCACGCACACACAAACATGCACATACACACACACACACACACACATACACACACACACACACACACTCTCTCTCTCTCTCTCTCTCTCTCTCTCTCTCTCTCTTCTCTCTTTCCATTTATTCTTTATCTTGTATAGTGTCAATTATAGTGTCAGAAAAAAATTGATTTAAAGAAATATTTAAAAATGTAATGAATTCTTTAATGAAATGTGCAAATGTTTACAAGAAAAGGAAAAGAATCATTAAAAATATTCAAGGTTAACTTTACAACATTCATGAATTAGTAGTATTAATTGTAATATTTATAGTAATATTTGTGTGCATCTTTAAAAATTCATGAATTAGTAGTATTAATTGTAATAATACAGTAATGTTTGTATGCATTCTTTACAAATTCAGTAAACTTTGATGAGTTTTTTAGGAGGAGAGGATTAATTTTTTTTAAAAAATGTTCTTGCAAATTAAGAACTTCAAATGTAGTCTTATTACCACAGATTTGTTGTGTTCTTACTAAAAATTTTGTCTCTTACACATTGAAAACAGCTGATGATTGATAAGTGTTTTGTATATTTATGCCAATCATTCTAGTTCTGAGATGAAAATAATCATTGATAATTATGATTGTAATTTCAGCATGACACTTTCTATATCTTGTTAGTTCTTTTGGATCTGTATCTCTACCATATTTGCAATAAAATCTCTTTGAACTAAATTTGATATCCTGGAGAAAATACTCAATAAATAATAATAAGAAAGATTGTTTGTTCTTAACTCACAAGTTTATTACAGTTGTGATATTTTTGGTTTAAATGTTTTAATTTTGTACCCATTTAATATATGATAAATTATAATACTTTCTTATACACACCAACTTAATAATTAATAAATTATAATATATTGCAGGGTTCAGTCATTTTTGGAAGGGAAAGTTGTACATATTAAAATTTAATAACATGTAACCATGACAACTTATACTCACCTCTATTTTTGTTGTCTTTAGTAGAAACTTTTTACTCACACGCTTGCTTTGAGAACTTGCAGGATTTATAAGTTCCATGAGTTTCATTTGACCAGTATTGTTATTCTTTCCCCTGTCTCTTGTGCTCGGGTATTAAATGCTTCTTAATTGCTTATCATATTAGATAGATGAAGACAGTTTTTGATAGTGGCTTCCCTTCTCTGATCTTGGAATATTTCAATTAGAGGAAGGTTACAGGTATAATAAGTCTTCACTCTGTTTTCAAAACTAGAGATCTGTGAGAAACTTATAAATGATGGAGAACAATCATACAATGCTTTGAAGTAGAAATGAAGTAGAAATACTTTGTTCTACTTGAAGCAGTAGGGAATAAATATCTCTTGCCTTTGAATTCGGAGATTTAGGGTTGATTTTTAAAAAAAGTTTCTGTGGTAGTAGTTGTGAAATGAGTGATTTATTTTTTATTTTTTTGGTGGTGGTGGTGGGGTGTAATGTGGAAGATTCCTCATATCTTTTTAGAACTCTTATGAGAACAAGAAATACTGTAAAATGTCAAGAGAATTCTGCAAGATATTTTTGGGAGGTGGCAGGAATGCCTATGCACTTTAAGTCTTTACATCTCAGAAACTAATACATATATATATATATATATATATATATATATATACCACCTTTATTGTAGTTGTGTTTGATGTCATATGGGCAATGATGGGATAGCTTGAACTATGATTTAAGTTGTTTATTTTCAAATATTAATAAATATTTATTTGTAGATTAACATGGATTTTTTAAAAATTACTTATATTTATTTAATTTATTTGGTGTCCATTAGTACATTGCAAATTCAGGGTCGCACCAAGAAGCTTGAGGGGTTCAATGTGACAGTGTTTACGGCTTTTGCAATAAAGGTATGTGTAGGATATTTTTTTTTGGGGGGGGGAGGGTCAAATTTATAAATTATGTATTTATCCTTTTCAGTAGTTTATTTTTAAAATCTTAAATTTGTAAATTATATATTTCTCCTTTTTATGTTTGTTTTAAATCTTAAATTTGTAAATTATATATTTATTGTCTTGTCTTGTTCTTTTAATTGTTATATTTTATTTTAAATTTAGGAAAGTTTGGTTATGAAGAAAAAAGAAGAGTTATGCACACTTTACTGATATTGCAGTTATGCACATGTTATACCAATACACTGTAATGCAGTTATGCACATGTTATACCAATTATGCAGTTATGCACACATTATACTGATATTGCAGTTATCTTTAAACAATCAATTTAAATCCAAAGCATTTTATTTGCCAGTTATACAGAAAATGATGATGATGATGATGTGCGTGAGTTATTGCAGTGTTAAGTGATCTTCATAACTTAGGTAACCCATACTGACCATAGACAGCTAAGATGTTCTGTTCTCTTAAGTGTATTTTGAGCCCATCTTGAACCTTAATTAATGTATGTACTCATTTATTTTTCTGCCATTTAAGGAGGGAAAGTGGAACCTGAGACTATTTTTAATTGTTTTATATTGATTTTTACTGTTTGAAATGAATATAATGCTATTTCCAAGCATGTGTGAAATAGATAAAGTTATATTTGTTGGTTTTTGCCTTTGGAATAACTATACTTATATCAGCAACTGAGTAACTGAATATGAATATCCAGTTTAAATTGGATAAATAGAAATAATGGTGTCTTTTACAACAACAAGTGGGTATTATGGTTTCATTAAAAGTGTGGCATTGAATAAAGTGTAGTGTTGACTTGTATTGTTTAGCATGATTATGCAATTTTTAATAAAGTGGTGTGTATTGTTTAGTATAAATATGTAATTTTTAATAAAGTGGTGGTGTGTATTGTTTAGTATAAATATGTAATTTTTAATAAAGTGGTGGTGTGTATTGTTTAGCATGAATGTGTAATTTTTAATAAAGTGAATATACAGCCCTGGTCTGGTACCATGAACAAAAGTGTAATTTAATTAATTTGGATGCTAATGAGTCTGCACATTTCTTTGTAGAATGCAAATGATCCTGTCATTGAGATTCACCTTGCAAACAACAGAACTGTCGTGTATCTTAATGGCATTCAGAAAAATTTGACTAATGGGTCATTTTCCACTGACACCACATTTTTGGAATTTGAGAATGCAACTACAGAAACATCCTTATTGATTGTCTTTTACTCAGAAATTGCAATGCAGGTTAGTGTCACCCCATCTTGCCAATCTTTCATCTGAAATATATTTTTAATCTTTAAGATTTTAGTTTTTAATTTTTTATTCATATTTATTTGACAAAGAACACTAATGTTTTCATATTTAAGAAATTGCTTGTTTTTATTTTTAAATTAGAACATCCTTAGCTGCAGTGGACTTGCCTCCCTTACTTAAAGAAACTAAATCAAGGTGAAACAGTGAATCTTAATTATTTTAATGGAGGAGAACTGCTTCTTAACAATATTGTACATTAAGGTTATTGTTCTGCCACAGGTTAGCATGGCAGTTGGTTGCTTTGCCCATTAAGACTAATTGTTGTGTCATAGTTTAAAGTGAGAATTGACTGATTAATGTTCTGACACAGATTAACGCAGGAAGCGATCGCCTTTCCCTCTCCTTTGATTTACGAGGAAATCGACTGTACAACTCAACTGGATTGTTGGGTCTTGTAGATGAAAATGCTACCAATGACTTTTTGTTCCGGAATGCCAGTAGCCTTACAGCAGCAGACTTGAAGCCAGAAGAAATTTTCCAGTTTGGACAGTCCTGTAAGTACAGTTTCTATTTCTTTTATTTTGTGCAGGATTTCTTTTAACTTGTTGTCTTCTGGGCACTTAAAATAAATAACTATTGTACAGGATTTCTTGTAACTTGTTGTCTTCTGGGCACTTAAAAAAATAACTATTGTACAGGATTTCTTTGAATTTGTTGTCTTCTGGGCACTTAAAATAAATAACTTTTGTGCAGGATTTCTTTTAAATTGTTGTCTTCTGGGCACTTAAAATAAATGACTTTTGTACAGGATTTCCTTTAACTTTTTGTCCTCTGGGCACTTAAAATAAATAACTTTTGCAGTGTAATTATCCATATGAAGATGAAAACAGAATTGTTGCAGCCATCTACATTTTGTCTTTTGGCCTTTGAAGGTTGGCTGCTGCCTCAGATGATGTCTTATATGTCTGCGCTATACATTTTATAATATTAAATTAACTTTCATGAGGTAGCTTACAAACCTTGAGTTTATATATCTGCATTATACATTTTATAAAATATTAAATTAACTTTCATGAGGTAGCTTACAAGCCTTGATTTTGATAATTTGACTGAGTAATCTTTTTCTTTTTTTAAAGGGTTGGTAACAAATACCAGCGAGTCTTTGTTCAATAGTACCAATGGTGATGTATACAATCCTGATCCTAGCTTTGTACCAACATTCCTACCATCCACGGTGGCAGAAATCGTTACCAAACTGAACAGTTCTGGTAAACTGGCAGTAGCTCAAGAATTATGTTTTGGGAATTTGGCTTGTCTTCAAGACTACTATATCACTGGCAGCAATGCCAGCGCCACTGAAACAAAAACCATTCAAGAGAACACCCAACTTCTACAAAAATTTCTTGGTATTGTTTCTCATTACAATATGTATGAAGTGTAGCTTCAATGTATATTTACTGAGGTTACTATTATGCTAAAACATATTAATGTTTTACTGACTGTACTATTATGCTAAAACATATTAATGTTTTACTGACTATACTATTATGCTAAAACATATTAATAATTAATTAGAGATATAAAATTGTCACCACTAGGAAATAAAACCATTTAATATTATTTTTTGCATGTGTGCAAGTCCTTTTAACTGTATATATTTAAAGTTACTTTTATTTTAGCTCAAATAAAAATAAGATACAAGCTTGCTTCACACATTTTATAGTTATGGGCCTTTGTCTTTAAGCGTACCAGTTTGTCTGAGCCAGCCAGCTTGTCTTTGAGTATGCCTGGTTGTCTGAGCCAGCCAGCTTGTCTTTGAGTATGCCTGTTTGTCACCCTTCCAATTTGTCTTTGAGGATGCCTGTTTGTGTTTGAATGTCTCTTTGTGAGTCTGCCAGCTTATCATTGAGTATGTGAGCCTGTCCGCTTGACTTCGAGTATACCAGTTTAAATGAGCCTGCCAGTGTATCTCTGAGCATGTCTGTTTGTGTTTGAATGTCTTTGTGAGTCTGCCAGGTTATCGAATATGCCTGTTTGACTATGAGCTTGAAAGCCTGTCTTTGATTAGTCCTGTTTGTCTTACCATGCCAGCATATGTATAAACCTGGTATATTTCAGAGATAAAACTCGTTTCTTCTGTTTATAGCAAAGAGACCACCAGAATTTGTGGGTATGCCAGAAGTTTGGAATGTCTCAGTATCTAAGGGTACATATAGACTCACCATCTCTCTGAAAGCAGATAGCAACACATCAAGAATCTCTATCTCAGGAGCTTCTTCCTTGAACTACACCTTCAGTGAGTGAAAATTTATTGTGCTTTTTCACTTCTCACTAATTATGGCATACTGTACTCTACCATTTATAATTATGATGTATTGCACCACTCACTAATTATGACACACTGTATTGCATTGCTCTCTAATTAAGATGCTGTGTTGTATACATTATGATTCTGTATTTAACTCTCACCAGTTATAATATTTTATTTGGCATCACTGGCTAATTATTATTGTGTACTGCATCACTCACTAATATTGTACTGCACTGCTCACTAATTATATTGTATTGCACTGCTCACTAATTATGTTGTATTGCACTACTTGCAAATTATGTTGTATTGCATCATTCACCAATTATGTTGTATTTGCACTGCTCACTAATTCTGTTGTATTGCACTGCTCACTAATTATGTTGTTTTGCACTGCTTACTAATTATCTTGTTGTATTGCACTGCTAACTAATTATGATGTATTGCACCATTCATTAATTATGTTGTATTGCACTGCTCACTAATTATGTTGTATCACACTGCTCACTAATTATGTTGTATTGCATCATTCACCAATTATGTTGTATTTGCACTGCTCACTAATTCTGTTGTATTGCACTGCTCATTAATTATGTTGTTTTGCACTGCTCACTAATTCTGTTGTATTGCACTGCTCATTAATTATGTTGTTTTGCACTGCTCACTAATTCTGTTGTATTGCACTGCTCATTAATTATGTTGTTTTGCACTGCTCACTAATTCTGTTGTATTGCACTGCTCATTAATTATGTTGTTTTGCACTGCTCACTAATTTTGTTGTATTACACTGCTCATTAATTATGTTGTTTTGCACTGCTCACTAATTATCTTGTTGTATTGCACTGCTAACTAATTATGATGTATTGCACTGCTCACTAATTATGTTGTTGTATTGCACTGCTAACTAATTATGATGTATTGCACTGCTCACTAATTATGTTGTTGTATTGCATTACTGAATAATTATGATGCTGTATTGCATTGCTCACTAATTATGATGCTATATAGCAGCCCTCACTAATTGCAATGCTGCATAACTTTCTGTTTCACATTTTTATTTCAAGTTTCTTTTTATTTATGTTAAAAATTAAACTTTTGTTTGATGAATATGAGAAGTGTGTTTTAATTTAGTTTATTCTATCTTTCTTTTGATTTTTGATTTTGCAGACAGCAATACATCTGAGTTTGTGTGGTTTTTATCTCCTAACCTCAGAAACATTTCTGACATTGCCATCTCCTTCACAGCTACAAATGCAGACAATATGAGCTCTCTTTACCAGCCCAAGATCAGTGTCTGTGCCTGTGAGCAGGAGAGTCAATGTGACTTTTCTCTGACTGCCTCTAACTTTACTGGTAAGCAAGGTCCCAGTTCTTGTGCCTATAACTTGCTGCTTTCTTAATTTCTAGTGAAATGCACGGATAAAAGTTCTTGAAGCCATTGACTAATGTTGTTTCTAATAGTCTTTGTTTACGATGTTTCATAATATCATGGGGTGACTACTAGCCATTGTTTATGATGTTTGGTAATGTCATGGAATATGTTAAACTGATTCAAAACAAAATCCTTAATTTTGATGAAATGTTTTCAGGTTACACTTGTCGTTCTTTGATGTTTCGACTATCAACTCCATTGTCATTTATTTAATCACTGATGTTAAAATAACTTTGCCTGTAAATTAATTATCAGAATAATGCAAGCACAAAATTAAATTAACTTCATAATTGCTTTCCTGAAGCAAATATATTCACAGAAGACAAGTACGTGGACTGGAGGAAACCATCTTGATTTACTTTGATTTTATTTTTTTACATTCCATGCATGTGTCATTTGTACATTCTTAATCAGTAAATCAAGTTTATTTTTTCCTTTTAAAATTCACCATGGAATGCTTTATGACTGATTTACAAAATTTCACAGTTTTGAGCAACAATTCTTATAATGCATAATGATGCCTTAATTGATTGTCATGTGCTCATGAAAAAATTAAAAATATCCAGGTGACTTTTTAACTTAGAACAATAGGATGAACAGGAGCACATATTGTGGGACCTTGATGCACTTCATAATTATGATTAATGGGTGTTGAGTTTGATAATCCCCAGCTAGGGAATGGTTGTGTTGAGTGGATATAAAAAAAATTCACTGCACTCAAAACTCACAACTATACAAAGCTGCAATTTTTGTCATTTACCCAGCTTCCCCACAAAATTATTATTTTATTTTTACCCAAGAAACCTTACTTACAACTGCTGCCTTTGTTCAGCTACAAAATTGTTTGCTTTCCTATTACTTGTGAATGTCTTTAATAAAACCTTTGAAATGTTCTACTATTTCCCATGAATGCTCTTGAATTGTGTACCTTTATCTATTTTATTTTACTGCATTTAAAAATCAAACTTTGCACACTTGTGTTTCACATTCATTATGCAAAATCACTGAAAACCATTATAAGAAATTGAAAAGCTTTGCAAGGTTTCATATTACCAATGGAATAAATCATAGTTGAAAAGATAGAAACTTTCCTGAGGTAGAAATATGATTCCTAAAATATGACTCCTGAAACATGATTCCTGAAATATTATTTCTCAAATGTGATTAGTTTTCTTTTATTGGACCCAGTGATTTTTAAGACCCACAACTTTGGAACATGTGATGCATATTCAGTGCCTTCTTATCTACAGTATACCAGCCTTTAATTAGTACCATCACTAAATTGAATCAGTGACACTATATCAATAACACGTATTAATTAGTGCATTAATACTGCACCTTAATTAATACCTCCATAATTTTTATTAAATTAATACATCAGTACCAATTATTAATTAGTACCTCAATAACAATCATTAATTAGTAGCTCACTATCACTCATTAATTAGTACCTCAGAACCACTCATTAGTGAGTACCTCAATACCACTTGTTAATTAGTACCTCAAAACCATTCATTAATTAGTACCTCTAAACTACTCATTAATTAGTATCTCAATAACTTCTGGTTATTTATTTGTTAATTTTATGTCATATATGCTAGAACAGTTTTTCACCACATCCTGTCTTCATGTTTCTGTGTTTTATCTAGGTAATTATTATTCATCTGAATGTCACTGTGGCCAGAACCGTGCTGGAAAATTCTGTGAACTTCAGGTTGATGACTGCACTATGTGTTTTCCCAATGCTTCGTGTAATACAAGCTCTACCATTGGCACCCCTTGTCTAAGCTGCCCATTTGGATACACTGGCGATGGAATCAAATGTTATGGTATTGAAAAAGACTGAATCCATTTTAGTAATTAGAAGTCTTGGTTTTCCATCATGAGTAACATTCAACACTATTTTATTTGTTTTAGCAAATGTTCACATCTTTTATGTGAGAATGATAAATATCAATGTCCTGACCTACAAAAAATGTTAGATGACCTGAGAAACAGGATTACTTCAAGCCTACCTCTGATTAACTCAAACTTTCCTATGATTGCTTCAAATTTTGCCTCATGGTTACCATTGGTTACAAACTTAATGCTGGTTGACTCAAGTTTGCCTTTGGCTTCCTCATGTTTACCTCTGGTTACCTCAGGTTTACCCCTTGATTACCTCATACTTACTCATTTTACCTCTACTTTATCTCTGGTTGCACCAGACTTACCTCTGATTCTCTCAAATGTACCTCTGGTTACTTCAAGTTGCCTTAAAATTACTTTTGATTACCTCCTCAACCTTATCACTAGTTACTTCTAGTTTACTTCAGGCATACCTCTGCTTATCTCAGGTTTACCCCTTACTACCTCAAGTTTACTTCCATTTATCTTGAAGTTATTTTTGGTTGCATCAGACTTAATTCTGATTAACTCTAGCTTACTTCTGATTACCTCCTCAAACTTATCACTGGTTACCTCAAGTTTACCTCAAACTTATCACTGGTTATCTCAAATGTATCACTGGTTACCTCAAACTTATCACTGGTTACCTAAAGTTTACCTCAAACTTATCAATGATTACCTCAAACTTATCACTGGTTACTTCAAGTTTACCTCAAACTTATCACTGGTTACCTCAAGTTTATCTTAAACTTACCTCTGGCTACATCTAGCTAGCTTCGGGTTATCTCAAAACTATCTGTGATTATCTCATGCTTTCCTCTGTCACTATTCATGATTTCAAACCCCACAAGTGAATAAGGAATTTCTAAAGATTAAGCTCCCTTGCCTGTTGAGAGAATCTTTTTTATTAATATGCCATTTGATGATAGTATTCCAGAAAGAGAGAAAGTATTCCAGAGCTAGTAAAATATTTAGACAATTTTTTTTTTTAAATCCACAAAACACAATTATTGCTCTTTTCCATTTTGTAAGCAGATATCTACATCTATAGGATAATTACAAAATCATTAGATGAATGTGCTGCTGCCAGCATAATACATATTGCTATTTTAATAAATATGATGCAAAATCCTAAATAACAAAGTATATACAAGTTACTATATTAATAAACAAAATGCAAATTACTACTACATGTATATTAAAAAGCATGATACAAAATGCTATTTTAATAAATATGATGCAAATTACTAAATAACAAAGCAAATACAAGTTACTATATTAATAAACAAAATGCAAGTTACTACTATATTAATAAACAATACATAATGCTAAATTAATAAACAAAGTAAAGTTACTGTATTGATTAACAAGATACAAATTACTAAATTAATAAACAAAGTAAACAGGATCAGATTACTAAATAAAATACAAGTTACTGCATTGATAAGCATAGAAATTACTATATATAAAAATATTATATTGATAAAAACAATACTGTTAATGTACAATTAATGCCCCGATGAAAAGCATGAAGACAGCACAGGATTGTCACCGAGAGAATTTTATACAAGTAGATTGCGATTTCCAGTCTACTGATTGCTACTACTAGATTTTACTACTGCTTTCTTATTGAATTCTAAATCAGATGAAATGGTTTTGATTCCATTAGTTTTAAATTAAATATATTAGTACATACTTTTGGTTGTATTTATATATATATATCCCTAACAAACTTAGTCTGTCTGTCTGTCAGCCTGTCTGTCTCTATATCTATTCTAGTTCTCTCGCAAGAGAGATGCATGGATGAATGGGTGGAAAAGCACTTTAAGGATTTAGATGCACAATGTCTCATATGAAGGGCTTTGATTTACACCATAAGTCTTAATAGTCTTATACATAGGGCATTGATTTACACCATAAGTCTTAATAGTCTTATACATAGGGCATTAATTACACCATAAGTCTTAATAGTCTTATACATAGGGCATTGATTTACACCATAAGTCTTAATAGTCTTATACATAGGGCATTAATTACACCATAAGTAAGAATAGTCTTATACATAGGGCATTGATTTACACCATAAGTCTTAATAGTCGTATACATAGGGCTTTGATTTACACCATAAGTCTTAATAGTCATATACATAGGGCTTTGATTTACACCATAAGTCTTAATAGTATCATAAAATGGCAGACATCTCTACACCAAACACTTGTCACAAAATCAAAATCAAGGAATACTATATACAGTAGCAATGGTAGACCATTTGTCTTTATGTTTGTCTAAAAATCAATCATTATCCTTCAGTAAATCATTCAGTCAATCTCCATCATCAGTCATTAATTTATACCTATCAGTCAGTCATTTATTCATATCCCATCAGTCAGCCATTTATTCAACCCCATCAGTCAGTCATTTTATTTTTATATTCTATCAATTGCTTATTCATATCCTATCAGTCAGTCATTTATTCATACGCCATCAATCATTTATTCACACTATGTCAGTCAGTCATTTATTCACACTCAGTCAGTCATTTATTTACACTCTGTCAGTCAGTCGTTTATTCACACTCAGTCGGTAATTTATTCACACTCAGTCAGTCATTTATTTACACTCTGTCAGTCAGTCATTTATTCACCTCTGTCAGTCTTTTATTCACACTAAGTCAGTCATTTATTCACACTCAGTCAGTCAGTCATTTATTCACACTCTGTCAGTTAGTAATTTATACCCCATCAGCCTTTCATTCGGTCTCCATTAGCCATCTTATCATTTATTCACTCATTCTTCATCAGTCAGCCATTCAGTTGATCATTCATACTCCATCATTTGGTCAGCATGCTCCATCATTCACTGTTTCAACCATATTTTATCTGTTATTCAGTCAGTCATAATCTCTCTTTATTTAATCAGTTAATCATATTTCTTCACTCAGTATATATTCAGTAATCAGTCCATCAATCATTCAATCAATCTCACCTCATTAGTCATTTATCCAGTCAGTCATATTCCTTCAGTTATTTATTTATTTGATCTGTCTTATTTCATCATTTCATTCATTCAGTCTACCATATCCCGTTTGTCAGTCATTCAATCAGTCAATAATACTCCATCAATCATGCTCCATCAGTCATTTATTTAGCCAGTCAACTAAACTTGATCAGTCTTTTTATCAGTTATACAGTCAGAATTAATCATAATCCATTAGTCATTCCTTCAGTCATTTAATTATATCTCTATTTCATTCAGCCAGTTAATCTTCATCAGTCATTCAGTCAGTCAGACAGGTTTAAGTCATTCGAAGTTAATCATTCATTTCAGTCAGCCAGTCAGTCAGTTATTCTCCATCAGTCATTCAAGCATATATATAAATATATATTCACATTTCACATTTCAGAGGAGAATGAGTGTTTAAGAACTGAAAACAAGCCTTGTCAGCATATTTGTATCAATACAATTGGCAGTTATTATTGCTCCTGCAATCCTGGCTATGCATCTCTAGGAAATGGACAATGTGGAGGTAATTTTCGGTTGTTTTTACATCATTTGTGTGTGTGTGTGTGCGTGTGTGTGTGTGTGGTGTGTGTGTGTGTGTGTGTGTGTGTGTGTGTGTGTGTGTGTGTGTGTGCAGGTGTATGTGTGTGTGCATGAGTGTTTGTGTGTGTGTGTGTGTGCATGTGTATGTGTGTGTGTGTGTGTGTGCATGTGTGCATGCATGCATATGAGTGTTTGTATGCATAGATGAATAGATGATTGCAAATAATTTGTTTGTGATTGTCTTTTAGAATATTTGTGTTGGTGTATATATGCAATTATTTATTGTGAAATTGCATGGTGTGTGTGCGTGCATGCTTGCGTGTGGTAATGGTGATGATGGATGGTGATGGATGACAGCCATAGCAACAGAGATGACAACACACTTGGTTGTTGTTACATTGTCTTTATTTCATGTAGACACCAAGCAGGGCTCAATCAGACATGGACATATAGGGCTCAATTAGACAAGGACATAGGGCTCAATCAGACATGGACATACAGAGCTCAATCAGATATGGACATATAGGGCTCAATCAGACATGGACATATAGGGTTCAATCAATCATGGATATACATGGTTCAATCAGACATAGACACACATGGCTCAATCAGACACAGACATACATAGCTCAATCAGACATGGACATACATGGCTCATGCAGATGCAGACATAATGATAAAAGTGAGCAGACTGGCTGTGCCCATTGGGAGTGGGACTGTCCACTAACACTCCTAATGACATGAAGGACAATCAGTAGGGAAAAGACAGCTAAAAATAGTTTTTGTTTTTTTTACTTCCTTACTTTAAAATATAAATTACAGCTAAATGCCTAAGAGTTATATAACAAATCAAAATATAAAATGAAACTATCATGATTATGCTTTAATATATAACTCTTTCCTAATACATACTCTAAAGCAGTGGTCCCCAACCCCCGGTCCGCGGACCGGTACCGGTCCGTGGACCATATGGTACCGGTCCGCGGACCAAATGGTACAGGGCCCCCCAATTTTATTTTTACTCTGGTGTATTTCTTTCGGGTTTGTGCGACTTTCCATGGACGAGATTAAGTCTGAGCATTCATTCTCCCAGTTGGTGCACGATCATCTGTCTTTGCTTTTAAAGAATTCGAGCGCTACTTCCCAACCACACCAACACACTTCGCTTCGGACCACCGACGAACGCACTCCATCCATTGGACCGCCGGAAGGAGAGTCATGTCAAAGCGCCACACCAGACAAACCAGCACTAAGACTCAGCCCTTTTCAGGGCTGGCAAAAATGCCACTACTGCCCACTCCACCAAGTGACATTTTACGCGATTCTGAGTCAGTCACAGAAGATGCGGACGGCCCTTTCTGTTTCACAAACGAGCGCATAGCACAACTGAGACTGATACGGCAAAAGAGGCTTGAAGAGATGCAAACATTAAGAAGTACAAAGGAGAAGACTGGACAAAATACTGCTGTGAAATCAGGAAACCAACCGAAAATGGGGGCATACGAAAAGTTACCCCCTTCACCTTCACACTAGAAAATAAAAACGTTGAACTAAAAAATGCGTTCACTAATTTTCTGTTGACCCTCTTCCACACAAAAACAGAAGATGAACTTACACTAGACAACAAGCCATCTTAACCGCAATTGGTCTCCATAAGATTTTAAACAAGCACCTGACAAGGCAACACGAAAAAAAAACTACATCAACCGACTGTGAAACACAGACAGACATCTTCTGCAAAATAACGCCGACAACAAAAACACGCTCTTCACAAACAGAAAAGGAGAAAACAACGCGAAAACCCACACAGGAAGACGGCACAACTCAAACAGTCAAAGGAAAAAGCCACGTTTCCACCCAAACTCTACAAGCCACTACAAGAGAAAGTGGAATAAACACCAACATCATCTGGAAAATTCCACCTACGGCCAAAGTGAATTCAACTCAAACAGCAAAACAAGAAATCAGCCAGGCATTCTCGCAAACTCCAAAAACCCACAACAGATAATAAGGAAACTCAGACTACAAGCTCTATCAGCAAAGAAAAAGAAATTAAAACAACTACCACCGAAAATAAGAAGAAACGCCAAAAAATCTCCAGCACACAAACGGCACATATCAAGACGCAAGAAAGAAAAATACAAACAGAAAAAGAAGTGAAGACAACTGACGCAAAGACCGAAACAGAAGTCGACAACGCTCCAACTACACCATAAGAAACAACAACAACGACTAAACCAACTGCCCCCAATCCACAGCCAGAGTCACCACCAGGGACTGCAACAAAGAAAACCACAACAGACACACGAGGAAACACTACAGAACGGAGCCCCAAATCAAAAAGAAGGCACCCGCCACAACACATCAGACGACAACAACAGTATCATCTACTACAGCCACAACAACAGAATCCACAACAACAACGGTGGCAGCACAGGGAGCAACATCACATGCAGTGGGGATATTATAACCACCCCATTGCGGATCTAATTCAACTAATGCTTGCCGCCAACACCCACCTACATACAGTCCAACGGCTACCGGGGACATCAACAACAACAGTGCCAACGACAACAACACCACCACTGGTGAACATTACAGGGTGGGGAATGAACATCCTGGGCGCACATACACACTAAGTACAGACGATGTGGTATTATCCTGGGCTCTGTAAACCCCCTCACCTGCCAATACAACACGGCCACCACAGCACTTAAATCCGTATTGCCATTTCCGAATCCTATTTGTGTGAAGCGGGGTTTTCTGCAGTGACAGCAACCAAAACAAAACAACGGATGGACATAAGCAACTCACTTCGGGTGTAATTGTCTCCTATTACCCCCAGATGGAACCCTCTCGTTGCAAAGAAACAAGCTCAGGGTTCTCTCTGATTTAGCGTTCTAGTGAGTTAAAATGTTAAATCACTTTATATTCATTTTTTGGTTTAACTGTATTTTAATTTGAAGGCACGTTTAAATACAATTAAATTAAAATTATTAAATCAAAACAATCTAAAATATAAACAATCAACGTCCCCCACATCATCGGGCCGCGGTAAAATTATCAAGCGTTGACCGGTCCGCGGCAAAATTATCAAGCGTTGACCGGTCCGCGGCGATGAAAAGGTTGGGGACCACTGCTCTAAAGGATTAGACCATAATAAAATAAAATGTCTATTTGGGAGGGGCTACAGGAAAAGCACTAAACTACTAGTACAAAAAAATCAAAATGGAAATCTTAAATAATACACACTAGCTTAACATTTGTGTACAAGCACTAAACTACTAGTACAAAAAAATCAAAATGGAAACCTTAAATAATACACACTAGCTTAACATTTGTGTACAAGCACTAAACTACTAGTACAAAAAAATCAAAATGGAAACCTTAAATAATACACACTAGTTTAACATTTGTGTACAAGCACTAAACTACTAGTACAAAAAAATCAAAATGGAAGCCTTAAATAATACCTACTAGAAACTCTCCTACTATTTACTCCTTCATTCCGCATTAATAATTCCTAATAGACCCACCCTAATTAAAATATCAAATACTAGCATATCTTTTCTCTGAAATCACCACAGAACTATATCTTTATTATGCTATGACCTAAATTTCCATCTGCATCTGCAATATGTCACTGTATGGTCGAAATCCACCCTCTCAGTATGTGTATGTATGCATGAAGTATGTTTGCATTTGTGTGTGTGTGTTTGCATTTGTATGTGTGTGTTTGCATTTGTGTGTGTGTGTTTGCATTTGTATGTGTGTTATTGCATTTGTGTGTGTTTCACTTTATTGTAATCCCTGTGTCAGTATGTTAATAACAAAAATAGTAAAATATCTGTTATTGAGAAATAATGGAATATATAAAGACTAACTTTGACATATTCATTCTTTTGACAGGATTTTTAAAATGTTTATCACTGTTTTAGCACCTTTGTTACTTTTGACGTTTTGCAGATATTGATGAATGTAGTAAGGACAATAGCTGTTCAAAGACACAAATTTGCAAGAACACAGAGGGGAGTTACATGTGTCAGTGTCGACCTGGGTATGCTGGTGTTGCTTGTCAGGAAGAAGGTATATCTTTTGTATGTGGTATCTGTTTTATGATGTAGTATATGTATTACAATGTGGTAAGTGTACTATGATGTAGTATATGTATTACAATGTGGTAAGTGTACTATGATGTGGTATATGTATTACAATGTGGTATCTGTTTTATGATGTAGTATATGTATTACAATGTGGTATCTGTTTTATGATGTAGTATATGTATTACAATGTGGTAAGTGTACTATGATGTGGTATATGTATTACAATGTGGTATCTGTTTTATGATGTAGTATATGTATTACAATGTGGTAAGTGTACTATGATGTGGTATATGTATTACAATGTGGTATCTGTTTTATGATGTAGTATGTGTATTACAATGTGGTATCTGTTTTATGATATAGTATATGTATTACAATGTGGTATCTGTTTTATGATGTAGTATATGTATTACAATGAGGTAAGTGTACTATGATGTGGTATATGTATTACAATGAGGTAAGTGTACTATGATGTGGCATATGTATTACAGTGAGGTAAGTGTACTATGATGTGGTATATGTATTACAATGAGGTAAGTGTACTATGATGTGGTATATGTATTACAGTGAGGTAAGTGTACTATGATGTGGTATATGTATTACAATGAGGTAAGTGTACTATGATGTGGTATATGTATTACAATATAAGTGTACTATGATGTGGTATATGTATTACAATGAGGTAAGTGTACTATGATGTGGTATATATATATATATATATATATATATATATATATATATATATATATATATATATATATATATATATATGATGATAGAGTATATGAATTATATTGTGGTATGTGTATTACAATGTGATATATATATTATGTTATGTATTACAGTATGTGGCATATGTCTTACAATATGGTACATGTATGTATTGTAAATCATGGTATACATATTATGATGTGGTATAAGTATTATGATGTGGTATATGTATTATAATGTGGTATATGTATTATGATGGGGGTTTTGTATTTTAATGTGGGATATTTTATGATGTATATGTGTTATAATGTGGTAAATGTATTATATTGTGGGATATGTTTTATAATGTGGCATATATATTATGTTGAGGTATATATATATTATGTTGAGGTACAGGTTTTATTGTGTATTTTCCTTTGCAATAATCAGAATATTCTCAAGTTTTGCAGAAATCTTTTTGTTTTAAACTTGAAACTACGTTAAAAATTAAAGTAAGTGTTCTTGTCTATATATTGTCAACTTTAATTTGATTATCATTTAATTTTTCTTGATTTTGTACTCTTACATTAAAAACATCAAGTCAATGAATCAAAAAATGTTTTCTTTCAATATTCAAATAAAAAATTTATAATTAACAGTATTTTTTTCTGTGATATAAATGGGAAGAACAAAACAAAGTAGAAGACAATTTATTTTATTAATTTATTTGAGTAGCAAAATTATCAGTGTGCTCTACCAGTCATGATGAAATTAAAAGGTAATTCAAGTGTTTGCCATATCAATTGTTTTTTCTCACTTCTACAGTAAAATCTGTGTTTGGAGGACAGTTGGTGTTTTCAGCATATCTTAATGATATTAACTCATCATCTAATCTAACTACAGGATCACCAACCTTTATATTTCTTGCAAAGAAAGTGAAAAAAGAGGTATGTGGTGCCTCTGTGCTCCATTCAATGATTTGTATAGCTTGTCTGAATTTTATGGCTTTATATATTTCAGGTATTGATACATACATTTCAACTTTACAAATATCAACACTGCTTTCAGTGACTTTCCCATATTTGATACCTTCACTGCAGGCTTATGTTAACCCCTTTACTGTTATGAACAAAAGGTAAACATTGATACAACCATGGTGGAAATAATCAAGTTCAACTTTAAGGGCTGCAGGGCCCATGGCAGGACAGCCTAAGTGGGATCCTGGCATAGTTGGCAGGGGCAATCATTTGCTCCCCCATTCCTCTGTACAGGGTCTCCAAAACACAGGTCACAGGGTGGTTGTCTTTCTTGCCTTGCCCCCCAGGCTGGGTCTCAAAGCAATAAATGGTAGTTATAGTAAAGGAAAGATAAATGAGACTTTTCTCTTCTGATTTTGATTTATTTTCATGTTCTGTCATTCATTTTTTTTTTATTTTGAAAGCAAGTATCTTAGCATAAAACATGAAAATTTTCTTGAAAATTAAAATAATTGTTTTTGTATTTTTATTACAAATGTTAAAGAAGTTAAATCATCAAGAATTGATAGCTGATCATATTAATCTGCATCTTTCCCAGTTATCTGCCCTTGATATAAATCAGGATTTAAAGTACAAACTGTCAAATACTGTGGAGCAAGGAGATTAAGGTTAAATACATTTATATGATTTTAAAATATACCACATTTTACAAAAGATTACAAGATTTAAAAAGATACCAAAACCTTACAAAAGTATACAAGATTATAAAAGATGTGCAGGGCTCAAGGGAACATTTAGGCTTGTTATCAGTACGATTGATTCTTAGATCAAACATATAATAGTATTTACAAGGTGTTGGTTTTAAATAAGATTGAAATAAAATTATGTATTCCATTCAGTACTCTCACATTTGGCTTTTGCTATTTTCTTCAGATCTTCAGCACATTGAACAAATCTATCCCATATCTCATTGATGTGGAAGTTATTCAGTTAGAGTGGCTAGGAAATAAGAGGTAAAGTCGTTTTGAATTTCTCACAAAATTTTGGATAGCTTGCCTTACATGCATTAATAATGCAGTCATACAAACATGGGTGCACAAATCAGGCACACAGACACAAGAATACAAATACCAACACATGAACAAGCACACAAACACATGCAGGCACACAAAAGACAGAACCTAAATAAAAAGAACAAAAACGTTTTAAAATTTGAGCAATTCAGAGTAAAAAATTGATATTGGAAAGCAGAAAAAGCACATGCTGCATTCATTTTGATTTAATCAGTAGTAATTAGATTGATTCTGTTATTGTGATTGATTGACTGTGTATCATTATGATTAATTGACTGTATATCATTATGATTGATTATGTATTATTATGATTGATAGTATACCATAATTGATTGACTGTGTATCATTAGAATTATATTACATTTGTAGTTCATATGATTGACCTTGTGTCATTACGATTGACCTTCTTTCATTTTTTTATGATTGTAGTCATTATGATTGTTTGCTGTCACGAGTAACTGATTGACTCAATTATATTCATTTGAAAAAATATACGTTTACTGCTAGCTGTACTAAATGTAGATTGGTATTAATTGCAATTAGCATTGACATATATGAATGAATTTACTCATTGCAAGGTTGAGTGTTAACTGACTTTTTAAAATACATGAAGAAATAAAGAGAATGATTATTAATAGTTGGGGTTTTGTGACTAATTTACAAACTTGCTAGTGAATAATTTTGTCATTGGCTTGTTGTCCAATTACACAGGAGAAGGCGAAGTGCTGAATCATCACCAATTAACAGCACCTTCCAGGTGTATCTGAATGGAATAGTAAATATCACTAGCTTAAATGACGCTCTAACTGCTGGTTTTAATTCAAACTGTGCTGATGATTATTGCACCTTTGGATCAATGATTGGAGTTATGAAAACTCAGTCCAAATTCCTAGGTGAGGAATAACAAGTCTGCCCAAATTATTTTCTGTGTGCACATGTGTGTAACTTCTACTTAAATTGTTTTACATTTTACAAATGTTATAGTGTGTTTAAAAGATGAGGACATCCTCTGTTTCAAATTGAGAATTAGTGCAATAAAATCACTTGGGAAATAGTTTGCAACATGTTCATACACTTGATATAAAAGCATTGCTCACAAGAAAGAATTAATTTTTTTATTCTAATAAAAGTAATTCCAATAAACAAACAAGAAATAGAGCAATTTACAAAAAATCTAATAAAGGAAAATGTATTCCAATAAACAGACAAGAAAGAAATCATTTTTTAAATTCCATGATAATGACATATTGTCCAGTAAACCAACATGAAATGAATCCATTTTTAATTCTAATTTTAAAATATGCATTTCAGTAAATAGCCCAAAAATGAATTTTTACTCAGCAAAGCTGTTGTGTCTAAACCAGTGTTCACAACTACCACCTAATGTATATAAATAATAATTTAGTACAAATATTATGGCAATTCTTATTTCTTTTATTCTTTTAACTTTTGAGACAAATTATTAGAAATACTAAGTCTAAAGTGTGAATACCATGAATGGTCTTATTAAAATTTCAGACATTTTGAAATTTAACTTTTACAGAAAATTACGACCTCTGCACCTTTGATCGCAATAATGATTGTCACCATGCATCGACCACATGTACCAGCTATGGAAATGGAACCATGGGTTGCAGTTGTCGTGAAGGTTATCAGCCCTGGAGTGGCTATAGCAACGTTTGTGAAGGTATTTGTTTGAATACAGAGAAATTAAATTAATTACACTCATATGCAGTAATCAAATTATGTAAAACTGCCACAATTTTAAAAACAGTTTGAATGCGGGGCACCATCCATTATTTGTGAAATTTTAGAACACTTCAAAAACGACTTCACTTATACGCAAGGTTTTATAGAAAATTATTTAAAGGAAAAGATTAACTGAGTTTTATATATATATATATATATATAAAATAAAGATTTACTGAAAAGACAGAGATTGGGAGAGGGAGAGATGTTAAATTCCT
Source organism: Sinotaia quadrata (assembly GCA_028829895.1). Classification (NCBI taxonomy): domain Eukaryota; kingdom Metazoa; phylum Mollusca; class Gastropoda; order Architaenioglossa; family Viviparidae; genus Sinotaia; species Sinotaia quadrata. The sequence goes on along the minus strand of CM054179.1, from coordinate 96,731,126 downwards.
TTTCAAATCATATTATTGTTTCATGTTTTAATGGCAATCAGATTTGTCAGTGGGCCCTGATTAAAACTATAATTCTTTCCATAATGATGGTCACTGTGTAGACAGACATTAAATCAGTCATCATGCAAATGTGGTCGCTGTTTGATTTGGTCACTCTGTAATTTGGTCACTGTGCAGACAGGCGTTAAATCAGTCATCATGTAGATTTGGTCACTGTGATTTGGTCACTGTTTGATTTGGTCACTGTGTAGATGGTCATTAAATCAGTTGTCATGTAGATTTGGTCACTGTGTAGACAGGCATTAAATCAGTCATCATGTAGATTTGGTCACATTTGATTTGGTCACTGTGTGGATGGGCATTAAATCAGTCATTTTTCTTCAAAAGTCAGTCACTATGGGAGGTTTTGGTTGCTATGCAGACAAATGGGGAGCCACAAGGAGGCCATCTGGTATGTGAGCTAGTCATTATTTGGGTTCCATTTTACATTTAATAAGAATTTAATGAATATTGAATTGAGTAAGTAGATTGATCCAGAGGTCCACTTATAATAAGAGACTAGTCCAGAGGTCCACTTTACTTAACAATAAGAAGTTAGTGAATGTTGAATTGAGTAAATGCCTCAGTAAATAGACTAGTCCAGAAGTCCACTTTATTTACAATAAGAAGTTAATAAATGTTGAATTGAGTAAATGCTTCAGTAAATAGTCTAGTCCAGAAGTCCACTTATAATAAAAAGTAAATGAATGTTGAATTCAGTAAATGCCTCAGTTTATAGACTAGTCCAGAGGTTTCCTTGTTTTGTCCAGAAACACACTTGTGAGTTTATGAAGATATGCCAGACACTACCCAATCCATGTAAGCCGTGACGCCTACCCCCCCCCCCAAATGTCATGAAATCTATGCTCTATATGCTATGTTATGAAATTCAGTGATTGGCATTTTATAAAAGGCTTTGATGCCTGTGGGCACTGTGTGTTCGAAATTCCTACTAGTTAAATATTTCTAAAGTGAAAGTTTGTATGTATAAGGTGTAGTTGAGTTGCCTCTCAGTTAGTGAGTTCTAGGATTAACTGTAATTGGTTGTTTCTTTTAATGGGAAATGCTAATACATGTATTAATTTGGCAAATAACACCATGTATAGCCATATCTGAATTAGAGTCTGTGGTTAATTCTAGTTAATATCTGGGAAATTCTAATAGTACCTTGACAAGAAATATCTTGCTGAGCAGCAGTTGAGTTCTTGAGCCAGGGCTTTAACTCATATATGTTTTGGAAAATTCTAGTATTACCTTGACAAGAAATACCTTGAGCAGCAGTTGAGTTCTTGAGCCAGGGCTTCAGCTCATTTATTTTTTTTGAAAATTCTAGTATTACCTTGACAAGAAACATTTTTGGAATGAGATATGAGTTTGTACTGTAGGGGCATCTTCTGGTTTATATTGGAGGACTACCTTACAACCTCTGGTTTATATAGGAGAAATTTTAATGCTAACTTGAAAAAAAACCCTTGTTGAGTGGAAATCTGAGTTAGTTACCCAGGCTAGGGTTAACTGCTGTTAATATGTGAGAAATTTTAAATATTGAAAGGGAACACCCAAGGTCCAGGCTGATTGTTGAGACATTTGTGACTTACAGAACATTTTGAGATTTAATTTAGAAAGTGATTTTGGATTAACATTGTCTGACATATACCACAAGGGCTATGATTGCAGTTAACATATTTGGCATTCTCTGGTTATGATTTCACTTAATATATTCTGCATAATGACTTAAGGTACATAACTCTCAATAACCTTATCCATTTAGAAATTAAGAAAATATTCTGAGAATATGATTTAATAGTTTACTCATAGAATTTGCATGTTTATGCAGATAAAAGAACACTTTCCCATCAAATTTGGATGTTTGGGAAGTAATTTATGTGAATCATGTCTTAAATAGGGGCCCTGCATTGTAATCATTGGATCTTTAATATGGATGCAAAGTTGCTATATAACTTTTTTTTCCCCTTGTCAACAGATATTAATGAATGCACTAAAAATACCACATTGTGTACAAATAAAGAAAATAATGAGACAGGATGTGTTAACTTGCCTGGGTCTTATTCCTGCATTTGCCAAACTGGTCGGTGGAATGCTACATCCATGAAGTGTATCTGTGAGTACACAGTCACATGAAGACACTTTTATAATTTAGTTAGTAAATTTTCTAATTTGTTTAGCTGCATATTTATTACATTTAAAATTTTTCCATCTTTCTCCATCTCCATCATCACATCTCTACCAAATCTTATTAATAGGATCTCCCCCCCCCCCCCAATAGATATGTTTTTTTGTTTTCTTTTATAGTTCCAAAAACCTATTTGTTAGAATCTGTTATGGACACTTTATATTATTTTATGATTTTCTTTTTTCCATATTTAATAAATCTTATTTACTACTTAAGATGTGTCAAGGATGTTTTGTATTTTTTTCATACAAATAGATATGTTTTATTTTTTTTGGTGTGTTTACCAAATTGTAATAACTAGGTCAGTCAAGAGGGTTTTAGTTTATTTTTCTTTTCCACATTCCCAACTCACTTGTTCTCTAGTATTTATTATAAGGCTGGATTGACATCTGCTATTGATGGCCCAACTCCAGAAAAGAAGTAAATCAATCATGCATATAGATAGATATGTACTGATTTTCTAAGTTGGATGCATTTGCAAGAAATGTATGTTGTGGGCAGGATTATGCAAGATGGCATATGTTTTAGCTCTTAACGTAAAGGGTTATTAGTCTAAATTTTTATTAAATAGATAAATAAAAATGTTTGGTTTAAATAAAAGAATGTACACATTTTCATAATTATTTTCTTTTAAATGGTGTTGATTTTTCTCTTTTTGTTTATTTCTTTTATTTCAGTGTATGACAAATGTGGGACTGCGAGCCCATGTCAAAATGGAGAATGCACTAACACTGGGGAAGGTCCAGGATATGTGTGCAAGTATGAATGATCTTTTTCTTATTTACAGTAGAGTGATTTCCCTTGTATGTGTGTGTGGGGAGAGTAAACCATTTAGGAAATTTACTCTTTAGAATAAATTAATGATGCATGTACATTTTGTTTCATATTATACATTTTTAGTGATAAAACAAAAATTACACTTGTTGAAGAGTTTTGTTCGTAGTTTTAAGAGCAAAATAATTATAAGCTTAAAATTGAAAGAACATTTTATTTCTTAAATGAAATTTCTAGTCATGAAAAATTATAATCCAGATTAATATTTATTAATTATTTGTGACCTGTCACCACAAAAAGATACTTAAGTCGCGCAAGGCTAAGCCAAGAAAAACGGCAAAAACGAAGGTGGGGGTCTACATGGGTGAAATTGAGATTTTCATTTTAGCGTGTTCCCAAACCATCGAACAACAAATTACTAGCGTGTTTTTCCTTAATTCGAACTAGAAATAGCTTTATTATTATTTTTTTGTGACCTACTGTCTAACTTCGAAGGAAAAATATGGCCCAAAAGTGCTATAATCTGACGATCGTAGACGGTAGAATCCCTGGCTGAACCTCATCATGTTGTATATCAGAATGCTCAGGAAAAAGCCTATTTTTATGCTGATGACACTGGTTATTTATAACGTTTAATCAGAATGTTTTATAAGGCTGTGCTTGGCGTAAACAAAGTGAAAAGCGTCAGCCAATCCGCAGACAGTTTATCAAAGCTTACTATAAGTTACCAAGCATGCTCTCATAAAAAGACGGTCGCGATTGGTTGAAACGCACACAAGGGAGACAGTTTCGTCCTGTAATGCGTAATGCAAACATGGAGAAACGAATCGCTAATTTGTTGAATTCATGTAAAGAAAGCAACATCTTAGAAAAAGAAAGCATTCAGATTAAAGATTTGATATCTGATTATTTTTCTAATGAGGATGTACCTGATGTATTTTCATCTGAAAGTGACACGGACAGCGAATCGCGTGATCGAACAACGAAAAAGACGAAGCAGACGACAGCTGACGATAACTGACTGTACACTGAAGTGAAAGGTGTGCTATAATTACTGGATTATTTAAACGATATTTTTTTTAAGAATGTGAAAGTAATGCAGCTTTAATCTGTGATTTATTTAGTGGAGCTAGCATCAGATTTAGAAAGAGGTATCAATTCAATATTATGCCTTAATTTTAGAATATTCTGTGAGCCACAATAATCATTCTCGCATACAGAAATTCTAATCGTTATGGCTTAAAAAGACTGTTGTCTGTAAATGATGTAACAATATATTTGTTGTTTATAGTTATTACAGTGTTAGCTATTGTGTCTTCTTCAACTCTGATTGCAAATGAAGCAGATTAATATATGGTTGCTAAGGAAAAACCTCTCAGAAATGTGTTCAATCTTTGAGGCCGATTTTCTCAAAATGGCCGTCCGGACAGTAGTGCACTTCAAACAAATATAACTTTTCCATATGTTGTCCTACACTCTTTATTTTTATATCAACAGAAAGCCCTTTCAATTTTCTTTCTATTGATATATATATCTCAATACCCCCAAAGTCCGACTTAAGTATCTTTTTGTGGTGACAGGTCACATTTTTCTTAATTGGTAAATTTGACCCATCACTAATTATACAAATAGGAGAGAGTGGTGTTTTTTTTAAATAAAAATCTAGATAAAAATACCTGTTTGAGAAATTGCAGTTACTTTTATTAATTAGTATTAATTATCTATAATAACTACAAGTATTTATAGTAAGGAAGATATTTTATAAAAACAGTTTTAAAATTTTTCATAATATTATATTTTTCTTTCATAAGTGTCTAGAAGCAGACTTGTTCAGTTTAGAGTTTGTCTAGAGCCCATTTATAGCATTTCATTCATAGGTGACCTTGAAATTGGGGTCAGTAGATGTCATAATGATGTACTTGGTGTCAGTATAATTTCTGTGAGAGTGGCAACAATTTTAAATTGATTTTTATTCAGTTTTTAGTTTAGATGACAACGTGGACATTTATGATTCTGTTGTACATATAAATTAGTGGGAATGACACTAAATTGTGTGGGTTTCTAATTTAGGTTTTTTTTGATACTTATGATTCTGTTGTACATATAAATTAGTGGGAATGACACTAAACTGTGTGGGTTTCTAAAGCAGATTTGTTATATTAATGATTCTGTTGTATATATAAATTAAATTATTTATTTATTTGTGTTAAAAATTTGCATTTGTATCATTTTATAACAGGTGTGCTTATGGCTGGACTGGGTTAAACTGTGATGCCAAAGATGGAGAGGCAGAAAGTAAGAGTAGATTCTTTCTTATTTTATGTCTGTATATTTTGTTATCTTGCAGAATACACTTTTTTAAAAGTAGAGTTTATTTTGTCTCTGTTTTAATACTAACTAGAATCGGCTTTTATTAATGATAATTTTTATTAAAAATATTAAATATAGTATTAGAATAGTTCTAAAGATCACACATCAGTCAAAATGTAGAAATAGATGTGTGAAAGTTACTTTTGGAGAAGAGTGTACAGCAAATTACATCAGGAAAAGTCACATAGAATAAGTGACCAAATAACAGTCCTGTCAGTATAAGTGAAATTAGGAAAAGTGATATAAGAAAACGTTTAAGGAAACATGCCATTAAAAAAAAAAAGTAAAAAAATAGAAAATAAGCAGGAAAGTTACATGGCATTGTGGTATAACTGTTCCTGAAGGTCATGACAGAGACAGAGATGAGTAAGCTAATCCTGTCAGTATGGGCATAAAAATCATATACATAAAGCATGGTCTTGTTATTAAATTTGACTTGCTTAGATAGAATGTTTGGAGTTGGATGGACTAGCACTATTTCTTTATGTGATGGTTATTGAAACTTTCTCTTATACTATGGTCATTTGTTGGTGAACTCTTGTCAATAGAAATGTGAAGCAGTGTATGTGTGTATATAGATATATATATTTTGGTATGTGTGCAGGAATGAAAGACACAGTGATTGGCCTTGCAGCAGGACTTGGCAGCTTTTGTTTCATTCTTCTTATAATCATCATTGTGCTCTGCGTCCTTAGAACCAGAAGGTCAGAATATGACTGGGTACCAGATCACAAGGCATGACTCATTTCGATTATATATGTACTTCATTTGCGCATGCTCTGTTCTTAATTTGTATTTTTCATTTTCTGTTGTTTTGGTGCTAAAAATCAATTGCACTTGAAGTAATGTTTGTGCAGCTTTCTGAGATATTTTCAAAACAGCACTTTTTGTATTCAGTGCATTAACGTTTGGCATCATACTAATGAGTTGAGTTTTGTTTTGTTTTTTTCCAAACATGTATTCTGGTGATTGGTTTCTGATTTACATATACAGGTATTTTATTTGAAGGAATATATATATTTGCTTTTATTTAAATAGAATTATATTCAATTGCATTTCAAGAAACAGGACAAATTTACTACAGATTTTTTTCAATTTTGAAGTAATATAATGAAACATAATATATTGCCAGGGTCTAACTATTGGGAAAGTGTATTCCACTGCTTAATGTTTGCAAGGGATAATTTTCTACTCGTCTAACAGTCCATCTTGATTCTTTTTCAGTTATATACAAAATGACAAAATCTGATATCAAACAGTATAAAACTGCCCACAGTTATTTATTTCTTCATTGCCAATTGAATATTGACTCAACATTATCAGCAAACATATGACGAGCAAAGTAAAAATATACTTTCGTTTTAAATCTATTTATGAAACAAGAAATATTTTATTTTTTTAGTTTTGCATTTCTCAAAATAAAAATGTACATTTTTTTTTGTAACAGATTCTTATTTTAAAATAAAAATGAAAAAGAGGACACATTGATTAGAATCTTTTTTTAAATCATTCAGTAGCTTTTTGTTTGTTTGTTGGCTTGTTTTTAGGGGGAATGGATTCTTACAAGATTTATAGTACTCAAATGTTATTATGCGATTATCAAAGTCCAGTATTCCTTTGAATAATAACTTCTTTCCAAGTAGTTTTGCTTGTCATTATATTAACTCCAGTATATTGTATTGTGTTTTGTAGGTTTCATATTGTCCTTGTTTTCTAACTGAAAACTTGACCTCATATTTATTGTTGAGTTTGGAATTTTCTGTGACTCTAGTATTGCGCGTTGTAGAGTTAGAACTCATTTAACTTACTAAGGCTTCATAGTAACAAAGCTTTTGTTAACACATTTAGTGATTTTGTTAACATTTTCACTGTACACTAACTTGTAGCATGCTGGAGCAAGTGGTTGATGATTACCATCCCACTTCACATTTTGTGGATGGCTTTAAAGATTACTGATTGAAAAGTTTGCTTTAGTTTCCAAGTCCTGATATAGCCACTGTTGACTCATTTGAATCAGTAAAGACAGATATCAGAATGTTGTTTCTTTCTCATAAATAATCTGTCTACTAATAAATTTGCAGTGAAAAAGAATTAGCACTTTGAGAAGTTAAAAATGTTAAATATTATATTAAAGAAATGTAAAAAGTAAATTCAGAGAAAAAGTCCTGGTCTTCTCCAACCATTCATTTGCCAAGAAAGCAAATCAATGTTTTTTTCTGATTTATATATTTTTATGATGATTATAAATGATATTTACTTCAAGCAGAGGCTTGCTGAGGATCACACAATCATTGACCATTGAAAACCCATTTACAGTAGAATTTTTGGGATGGTCTCAGCATTACACTTGGGGTATCGCTCTCATTAACAGCTATTTTTGTCCTCGGGTATTTTTATATTTCTTTCCTACCTGGATCATTCCACTTTTCACAAGTATGCTGCACATGAGAATTTTTTTCCAGTTCGTTTTGGAATTTTATTTTCAAGTCTTACTGATAACAGATTCGTGTTAAATCTGACATGCTTTGCTGGTCTGCTTGCATTTGTTGTGTGATCAGACTGTTGATATTATCTGCAAATGAGGCAAGTCTGATGATGATGTCTTATGCGTAAATTTACATGAGATTAAATAGAATTTAATTAGCTTTTTTCAAGATAGTAAAAAAATATATTTCATCACTTGAACATGAAAAATGAAAGATAAAATGTACTAGCAGTTTACTGTGTACTCTACTTGTGAGTAAGAATACCCTACTTTCTGCCAGCCCAAGGATTAAACAGCCCAGAGGTTAAAGAAAAAAGTACTACCATATTCAGACTCTGTCCACAGTTAAAAAAAATGACTATTCCATCATTTTAACATTAAAAGTGATAAGTAAAATTAACTTGAGGTTTATCTTATATTCTCCTATGCGAGTAAGTGCCCTATTTATTTGCATACAGCACAGAGGTTACAAAAAATAGTACTACCGTATTCATACTCTGTCCACAGTAAAGGGAAGAAGCAGAACGAGTACAATGGGCACTACAGCATCCCACGGCCAGGCCTTATATCTTCTGAACAGGTGGAAATGGTAGATGATTGTGTGTATGGGCTTGGGTTTCCTTTGCATGATGAGGTTGATAATCTAATTAAGGTTGGTTGCTTGGTAGGCATTAATAGCTTGTTTTATTTTAATTTGTGTTTATAATTAATTTGCTGTAGTCCTGCTGACCTGAATTTCTATTAATTTTATTTGTTACCTACTGCTTTGATGTTTTTTTATTTGCTACATATTCTGCTTCTAACTTTGCTAACATTTCATTATTTATTAATTATTTTTTTTTTAGAGTATTTTGCTATGTAAATAAGCAACCCATTTCAGTGTTCTACTGAGACAACAAGCTCATACAGTTTTACATAAATATTTTTTTTTAATGAATACAACATATATTTCAAGTGTCAGATATAGAATCAGATATATATATGCTTGTGCTCTACATGTCCAAAAGAGAAAGTTAGAAAATGTATTCATTAATACTTTTAATTACAGATGCTTATAATTAGTAGCTTTATATATTAAATGTACACTTTCTTGTAAGGATGCAGAAAAGGTAGAAGGAATAATTACATTATATCTCTGTGCGTGCTTTTGAATTCACAACATACACTTTTCTAGCTTCTTTCAGTCATGTTTAGCAACATACTTCACACATGCTTTTGAATTCACAACATACACTTTTCTAGTTTCTTTCATTCATATTTAGCAACATAATTCACACATGCTTTTGAATTCACAGTATATATTTTTCATGTTTCTTTTGGTCACACATTTGAGCAATATAATTTACACACATTTTTGAATTATTTACTTTTCTAGCTCTTTCAGCCACAGCATAATTCACACACATTTTCAATTCACACTTTTTACTTTTTCTTCTTTTGGCCATATATAGCAGCATAATTCACAAACATTTTTTTAAAATTCACAGTATTTACTTTTCTTCTTTTGGCTACACACAGCAATAAATTCACACTCATTTTTGAATTTGCAATTTTTATTTTTCATGTTCTTTCAGCCACACAAAGCAGCATAATTCACACACATTTTTCAGTTGACAGTATTTATTTTTCTTCTTTCAGCCACACATAGCAACAAATTCACACATTTTTTAATTCATAGTATTTACTTTTTTGTTCTTTTGGCCACACATAGCAACAAATTTACTTGTTTTTTAATTCACAGTATTTACTTTTTTTTGTTATTTTGGCCACACGTAGCAAAAAATTTACTTGTTTTTTAATTCACAGTATTTACTTTTTTTTTGTTATTTTGGCCACACGTAGCAACAAATTCACATGTTTTTGAATTCATGGTGGTTACTTTTCTTTTTCATTCAGCCACACATAGCAACATAACTCAAGACATTTTTAAATTACAATATTTACTTTTCATTCAGCCACACATAGCAACATAACTCAAGACATTTTTAAATTACAATATTTACTTTTCATTCAGCCACACATAGCACCATAACTTAAGACATTTTTTAATTACAATATTTACTTTTCATTCAGCCACACATAGCAGCATAACTCATTTTCAAAATTGCAGTACAGTGTATTTACTTTTCTTGTTCTTTCGACCACACATAGCAACATAATTCACACGTTTCTGAATTCACAGTTGAATGCTAGCAGCCAGTGGAACAAAAGAGGCTGGAGCTGGGGGGTGGGGGCTTGATGTGTTTTAAGACTTGACTATGAAAATCAAATCAGTGCTCCTGTTGCAAAGTTCATGATGTAATGAATTCATTTAGTTACTGTAGTAAGAAAATATTTCCATTCATCTTACTACACAGTAAATCACATACCCCAAATCATATGAATTAATTTAATCTGTTAGCTAGCTGCTCATGATACACAACCAAATATTTATGCATATAAAGCTTTCTTTGATAGATAATAAAGCATACTTATGTAATGAAGTCAGTGTTTTATTTTGCTAAGAATGTTTACAAAATATATAAATTATCTTGTATCAGATCATATAATGATATATCATTGTTTAAAATCTTACAGAAATAGCTTATTATGTACACATTAATTTGCTGGCTGCCATACTCTTGTTATTTTAGGAATTCATTTTGAGGATTGTGATAATGAATCCCAAAGATTATCACTTCTTAGGATTGTGAAAAAGGAATACAAAGGTTATCACTTCTTAGGATTGTGAAAAAGGGAATACAAAGGTTATCACTTCTTAGGATTATTATAAAGGAATACAAAGGTTATCACTTCTTAGGATTGTGAAAAAGGGAATACAAACGTTATCACTTCTTAGGATTATTATAAAGGAATACAAAGGTTATCACTTCTTAGGATTATGATAAAGGAATACAAAGATTATCACTTCTTAGGATTGTGGAAAGGGAACACATATTATCAATTCAAAGGAGGTAATCATGTACAAAGAAAGGCTTTGTCAGTACAATTCAATTTTCTTAGTTAGGATCTTGAAGGAGTAATCTGTCAGAATACTTTTCTTACAAGAGGATTTTGAGATCCTTGAAGGAGCAATTTGTCAGAATACTTTTCTTGAGGATTTTGAGATCCTTGAAGGAGTAATTTGTCAGGACACATTTCTAACAAAAGGATCTTGAGGCCTGTGCAGAATTTGTCAGTTCAATTATAAATGAAATTATTGCTCACTGGTTCAGTTATAAATGAAAGTGTTGCTCTCTGGTTCAGTTATAAATGAAAGTGTTGCTCTCTGGTACAATTATAAATGAAAGTGTTGCTCTCTGGTATAATTATAAATGAAAGTGTTGATATCGATTTAAGTTTAAATGAATGTGTTGCTCTCTGGTTCATTTATAAATGAAAGTGTTGCTCTCTGGTTCATTTATAAATGAAAGTGTTGCTCTCTGGTTCAGTTATAAATGAAAGTGTTGCTCTCTGGTTCAGTTATAAATGAAAGTGTTGCTCTCTGGTACATTTATAAATGAAAGTGTTGCTCTCTGGTTCAGTTATAAATGAAAGTGTTGCTCTCTGGCTCAGTTATAAATGAAAGTGTTGCTCTCTGGTTCAATTATAAATGAAACTGTTGCTCTCTGGTCCAGTTATAAATGAAAGGGTTGCTCTCTGGTTCAATTATAAATGAAAGTGTTGCTCTCTGGTTCATTTATAAATGAAAGTGTTGCTCTCTGGTTCAGTTATAAATGAAAGTGTTGCTCTCTGGTTCAGTTGTAAATGAAAGTGTTGCTCTCTGGTTCATTTATAAATGAAAGTGTTGCTCTCTGGTCCAGTTATAAACGAAAGGGTTGCTCTCTGGTTCAATTATAAATGAAAGGGTTGCTCTCTGGTTCAATTATAAATAAAATGTGTTGCTCTCTGGTACAATTATAAATGAAAGTGTTGCTCTCTGGTTCAGTTATAAATGAAAGTGTTGCTCTCTGGTTCAGTTATAAATGAAAGTGTTGCTCTCTGGTCCAGTTATAAATGAAAGTATTGCTCTCTGGTTCAGTTATCAATGAAAGTATTGCCCTGAGGTTTACTTATAAATGAAAGTGTTGCCCTCAGGCTCAGTTATAAGTATAAGTGTTGATATCTGATTTAAGTTTAAATGAATGTGTTGCTCTCTGGATGATTTAGAATTATGGTATTGCAAATGTTGCTGTCTAGTTCACTTAGGATCATTGTATTACCCTCTGTCTTAGAATCAGTGTTGCTGTCTGAATTAATTAGAATTAGTGTTGCAATCTGGTTATTTAAAATCAAAATATTGCTCACTTTATCATTTAGAATCCAAGTGTTGCTCTCAGAATGGATTGGAATTGATATTGCTATTAACAGAAGTAGTGTAGTTAAATGGTTCAGTTGGAATCAAAGTATTGCTCTCCTTAGAGATAGAATTGATCCTACTCTGTGTCAAAATAAGTGTTACTAATCTAGTTCAGTTAGAATCACATTTTCAAAGTGTTGCTTTCTGAGTTAAATTTAGTGTTGCTATCTGGTTCAGTTAGAATGAAAGTTTCAAAGTGTTGCTCTGTGAATGAGGCACACTCGTGAGTGTTTCATCTCAGAGCTAATTAATTTTGTTCTTGACCTTGGTTAATATTGTAGGGTGGCAAATGGTGATAGTGTACATCACTGGCCAAAGGTTTTGGAGGCTTGGAACATTTTGATATTCCAAATACTTGTCTTACTCCCTCATGCATCCTGTCACAGTGTCTTGCTTCCTCATTATGTATCATGTCACTGTCATATTGTCTTGCTTCCTCATTATGTATCCTGTCACTGTCACATTGTCTTGCTTCTTCTTCATCGATCATGCCACTGTCACATTGCTTTTCTCATCATGTATCCAGCCACTGATATACTGTCACATTGTCTTGCTTTCTCATGTATCCTTTCTCACATTGTCTTGCGTTCTCATGTATCCTGTCCCACATTGTCTTGCTTTCTCATGTATCCTGTCAATCTCACATTGTCTTGCGTTCTCATGTATCCTGTCAATCTCATATTGTCTTGCTTTCTCATGTATCCTGTCAATCTCACATTGTCTTGCATTCTCATGTATCCTGTCAATCTCACATTGTCTTGCATTCTCATGTATCCTGTCAATCTCACATTGTCTTGCTTTCTCATGTATCCTGTCAATCTCATATTGTCTTGCTTTCTCATGTATCCTGTCAATCTCACATTGTCTTGCATTCTCATGTATCCTGTCAATCTCACATTGTCTTGCATTCTCATGTATCCTGTCAATCTCACATTGTCTTGCTTTCTCATGTATCCTTTCTCACACATTGTCTTTGCATTCTCATGTATCCTGTCCCACATTGTCTTGCTTTCTCATGTATCCTGTCCCACATTGTCTTGCGTTCTCATGTATACTGTCAATCTCACATTGTCTTGCTTTCTCTTGTATCCCATCAATCTCACATTGCTTTTTGGTTTTCTAAAACAAGAGCCTATGAAATGGTGAAATCTTTCTATTATTTTATTGTACATTTGAACATTTGTTTTTCTTTATAGCACATTTTGTAATGTGTGTGAGTTTTCTTTAAAAGAGACACTTGTTTATAAATATTTTGGTTGTCTTGCATACTTTTGTATCTTGTTTTATTTGCTTTCTGAATGACATGAACACTTATTTGTGCATGTGGATCTTTATGAGTTTGGAGTTCATTCTTTTCGTTCGTGTTCTTATATAAGCTGCTGTTCTACAGTGAAACAGTAGATGTAACTACTAGCAAGTATGTTCCATAACTGTAGATAAATAGCCCACTAGCACAGACATAATCACGTAAAACTTTACAAAGAGTCTGGTTTCAGATTGTGTATTTATGCACTCCCTTTAAAATTTAGAAAAGTTTTGCTATCCTGTTATGTTGTTGACATTTTTTTTGTTTAAATATGTTACTGCTGTCCTATCCTGGTATTTTACTTCCTGGTTTCCTGGTTTGTTTTTCTGAGTTGATTTCTTTCTGCTATCAAGACTGGATTTGCTGTTTAATTTGCTATGTTCATATTTGTGCTGCATGAGCATCTTCCCTTGTGAGCTGCCATTGTTTGCTGCATGTTGAGGATGTATTTATGAAAATATTTTAAACAAACCAGTATCAAGTTTGGGCTGCATGTTGAGGATGTATTTATGAAAATATTTTAAACAAACCAGTATCAAGTTTGGGCTGCATGTTGAGGATGTATTTATGAAAATATTTTAAACAAACCAGTATCTAGTTTGGGCTGCATGTTGAGGATGTATTTATGAAAATATTTTAAACAAACCAGTATCAAGTTTGGGCTGCATGTTGATGATGTATTTATGAAAATATTTTAAACAAACCAGTATCTAGTTTGGGCTGCATGTTGAGGATGTATTTATGAAAATATTTTAAACAAACCAGTATCAAGTTTGGGCTGCATGTTGAGGATGTATTTATGAAAATATTTTAAACAAACCAGTATTTAGTTTGGGTTGCATGTTGAGGATGTATTTATGAAAATATTTTAAACAAACCAGTATCTAGTTTGGGCTGCATGTTGAGGATGTATTTATGAAAATATTTTAAACAACCAGTATCTAGTTTGGGCTGCATGTTGAGGATGTATTTATGAAAATATTTTAAACAAACCAGTATCTAGTTTGGGCCAAATAGTGAATAAATGTCTTTAAATGAAAAATAATATCTAGTGTGGGCCATATCGTGAATACATATCTTTAAATGCAAACCACTATCAGTTTTGGGCTGTTTAGTGAATAAATCGTATCTCAGTTGATCAGGAAAAGCATGTCACTCACTGAAGCACTATCACTGTTTTTAGAGCTCCAAATAATCTGTGTATGCCACAAGTTGTATTCTTAAAACAAGAACAAGGGAAATGTTATTTTGCAAATACATACAGAATGATGCAGTGAGAAATAAATATTTTATGACACCTCTTTGGGCACCCTTCACTCGTTATGATTATTATTTATTAATTAATAACACATAACTATTTGCAAGTGATTGAGAATCTTAATTTATGGTTATTAATAATTCTCCTACAAGACCAATATGTCTCTCACTTGACAGATTATAAGGGTGTCGTAAAACTCTACTCTTTACACAATAATAAGATAGGTATTTTACCTTCACATAATGTTCTGCAGTTGGAAACTTCTTACTAAAGGAGTAATAAAAATCTGTCTTTTATTTATATTTAACCAGCACCCATCCAACTGCTTTTACTCCAACATAAGTTTTAATATTATTATATGTGCAAGAAAGTTAATAAATTTAACAATAAATTTATTAAATCAGATCAAATTTACAATTTATACACACTTAGAAAATATTATTTGATTTGATAAATAAAGATGTCATCGACAGTGAGATGTTGAGCTATTGTGATCAGATTTTAAGTAGGTTGGTATGGGGTTACATAGAAATGTGAAATTTGCCTTTGGACTATTAATTACCACACTTTTAAATTGGACTTTTCAGTTTAAAATGTTTCAAAATTATTTTTTTAATTTTCAGAGAATTATATTTAAGATTGAAATACTGTTAAATTAGAATTATTTTCTTTTTTTAAAAAGGGGGATAATATAAAATATTGTTTGACGTTTTGGTAGTCTTTCTTTGAATATGACTCCTGAAGTGATGGGGACCTAGAGTGGTAGAACCTGGGTCATAAACTCATGAGGATAATTATGATGGATGATGATGATGGATGGCAGCCACAGCAACAGAGACAATAACTGGAGCGATAGTTGTTTTATATTCTTCATTGCATGTAGACACCATATATGGCAGGGCTGAGACAGGCATAGACAAAAACATTGGTTCATGCAGATGTAGATAAAAGGGATCAAGGGATTAAGCCGTCAAGTCATTTAAGAGACACACACTTCATTCAAGTGGTGGTGTGGTTAAGATTGCTTTTACAGGTGGTGGTGTGGTTAAGATTGCTTTTACAGGTGGTGGTGTGGTTAAGATTGCTTTTACAGATGGTGGTGGTGGTGGTGGTGGTGATTATGATTGCTTTTACAGCTGTTGTTCCGTTAACTTCTTCTCCTCCAAGGAATTACAGCAAAACTTTTCATCTTCTTTAGATGTTTTCAGTTTTAGTTTGATTCCTATGGAGCCTTCCTCCCTTCTCATGCATTCAGAGAGGGTAGTTAGAGGGGCGTACTGCTGCTGTTGGCTGTTTTGGTTTTTCATGTTTGCATCTTGTTGTGACTGTTGTATGACCTCATTTCTTTTCTTTCTTTTTCTTTTTCTTTTTTTTAATATATTTTTTATTATTTTATTTAGCAAAAACACTAGAAACTATAGTAAACAAGAGACTGACACACTACCTAGAAACCAAAAGCCTGCTCTCTCCAATGCAACATAGGTTCAGACCCAAACGATCCATCATAGATGCCCCAACAGACTAACTGACAATATCATGATAGGCAAATTGCAAGGAAAACACTATCACAATATTCATAGACATCTCAAAAGCCTTTGATACCACATGGCATTCAACAAAACTCCTAGCCATACCCACTCATTATATTCTAAGATGGGAAGCTTTAACCGAAGCCCACATAGGCCAAAAATAAAAATCTAGTGTGAAAGGCTTCTAAAAATAACTTCTATGTATTCTTACTTTCGTCTTAATGTAAATTACTTTCAAACTACTAAGAGTTGTTAAGAATCAAATATATAATGAAACTACCATAATTATACTTTAATACACAGATCTTTCCTAATATATAATCTAAAATCTGTTGGTGGGCTGCACGAAAAGCATTCACATACACATAAAATACAAAATACACAAATGTAATAACATCATTCATCATATAAAAATACTTCAATTAAAAATATAAACTATTTCCTTTCTGAATATATAAATATTAACTTTAGTTACTAACTACCTAAAACAGTATACAACAATAAAAGCATGAACTCAATTTACACACCTCTATAAATTAGCACTGATAAGTTTATGATTTACTAACTATCTAAAACAGTTTACAAAAATAAAAGTATGTACTCTGACACAGTTCTATACATTAGCGCTGACATGTTTATGCTCCAATATTATACCACATGATTTAAAACAAAGGGAAGCAATCATGACAGAGGGGCTATTTATTGTCTTTACTAATAATTTTGAAAACACATGCTATTTTTATGATATTAAAGGCATGTTAATACCTGCAAGTAATTGTCCTGAAAATGATTTCCATGATTGATATTAAGAGACAAAACTGTGTGTGTAGCAGTGTTCAGTATTGTCTCAATAAAAAGTTAATTCTTATTGCACTAATACAACGCATCTAATTTGTTTATATAGCATAGTTGCCATATTTATTAGATTAAAATTTGAAAGCATATTTTATTCTTCATTTTTCAGTCGAGGGGTGAATCTATGCACAAGTACACGGAATTCCGAAGCCGTACATTATTAGATGTAGATGATGAACCCCCGAACCACAATGGCAAGGCAAGACAGAAAGAATACCAAAACCCAACATTCCAGGCCGATGAAGACCATTACCTGAGGCTTTAGTTCAGTTTTTACAACTTCATCATCATATATGTAAAATTCTATTCAAATATAACTATTACTTTTTATATTTCATTTTGAGCGAAACATACTTGTTATTGGAAATATATTCGTCTTCATCATCAAGTACTGTATGCCTTTCCAGATGTGTTCCTTGCATGAAAACTGTTTATGCCATTAAGCAAGCTGTAAGTTTGTTTACAGCAGAATTTGATTATCTAGATATTTAGTATCAAGATACATTTCAACTTGGGATCCTGACAGTTGAAAACTCAAATTTAAAAGAAAAATAGTCAGCAATGAGAAAGAAACAAAGAGATGGTAAGAATGGGAGAACAAAGAGTCGTCTTGGACAAAAAAGCAAAGAGATGGTAAGAATGGGAGAACAAAGAATCATCTTGGACAAAAAAAGCAAAGAGATGGTAAGAATGGGAGAACAAAGAATCATCTTGGACAAAAAAGCAAAGAGATGGTAAGAATGGGAGAACAGTCATCTTGGACAAAGAAACAAATTGATGAGAAGATAGGGACTAGTGTTGTAACGAGAGGATGGGCAACTTATAGAAATGCAGGATTCATTCCAGGAAATAACTAAGGCAGGAAAGACAGCCCTGCCACTGTGGCACAGAACTTTTCATGTGTCACTGACACAAGTGCCACACCCTTACCTCCATCCATCCAGTCTGTTCCCTTTGTCTTTCTGCAGTTCACTACAAGATCTAGACTAATGGCTTATGGTTATGGGGGCCTTAAATTGTGTGTTAGTTTATATGTATAATATTTCAAATTTTTCAGGATTTTCACTTATCTCAATTACCACCAGTTATGGTTAATTTGAAACAATTTGCACTCTGCCATGCTCTGTTCAAAACATTTTGGCAATCTCCATACTAACCCTTCTTTGGTAAGGTCGCCTTGTACAGAATACAGACTATAGAATATTATACGACAAGACTTCTTTGAAAAGTGGCACAATTTGTCTTCTTTTAATTCTGGTTTCTATTATTAAAATAGTCTTTCACACACTTATTTGTGAGGGTTTAATGTGACATCTTTTGTTGCATGAAATTCAACTTCTGAAGATTCTATTTCAGACTTGTTTTTCATATTTTCTGATTTGATCTTGTATCCGATTGGACCTTGATCGGTTTTGGGAACTGGTACATTTCTGGGTACATATTTATTATATTTCTAAAATATGACTTCTCAGCAGTAAGCAAGAGCTGCTAGCATGCTCAAAACTGCACTGTTGAAGTATTACAATGAACTGTTATAATACAAACTTGTGCAGATTTAGAATTGATTTGAATCATTTTATGCAGACATGTGCACACCTTCCATACAAGTCTTTTCATGAATTACTTGAACAACTCCAATAATGCATGACTCAAATGTGATAGGTTGCAGACTTTCATTTTTTTAAAAAAGACATTTATGTTTACTTCTGTTTAAAAGTAAATTGAAAAACATTTTAAAAATGTCACCTAGATCCACACAAACTAACAAATGTAAATTTAAATTAAAAAGAACAGTAAAGTTTTATAATACACAGTATTGCAGAGTATCTCTGGCTATAATTTAGAGAAGTTCACTTTTTTATTAGTTCATCATTGGCATTTATTAGGGTCCAAACAAGAGTTAATAATTTGGAAAAAGATAGGTGCCATGGTTGTACGATATAATTTGTTAACTATGCAATGGTGAAATTAAAACAAATTTTTTTTTAAAAAAAACATTAATATCTTTATGGTTTTATTAATTTTTTTAAATTCCAAAAACAGTTAAAGATCATTGGATATAAATGTTGCTTTTTCAGTTAATAACAGGTTAACAGGTATATCTCCAAAACATACTCTGAGGCTGGATAGCTTACATCATGAAAATTGGGGTGGAAAAAATCCAATCATGTTTCTAAGCTAATCATTATTTGTGTTCTGTTATGATTTTACATTCCATTTACAAAGAATTTGGAATACCACTTTCGAAATAAAATGTCTTTGGTAGGTCGAGTTCAAAATAGGAAAAAATTAAAATAGCTCTTTTGATAAAGCATTTTGTCAATAACTTTCATCAGTAATAAAATGGTTTGATTCTTGCTCTTTATTGTGGATTAGAGGGGAAATAGAGTGCAGTCTGAACAAAGCTTAGATCTCTTCCCCCCTTCTCCTGTATAATTTGAAATGTAGCTATCAGAAATACTTTTTAATGTATCAGAGGTCTAAACTTCATTTTACATTCTTCTGTTTGTTTCTAAATTTTAAAAATAATCTTTTTTTTTTTACTTTACACTATTTGAAACATTGTCTATTAATTTTAATGTTACATAATTTTTCCTTATGTACCAGACACTAATGCTTTTGGTTAATTTCAAATGCAAAAAATAAAAAGTACTCGTTTCTCAAAACCTACATATATATTTGTATTTTCAGTCCAGTCATTGACTGTAAACAGCATTAACCCTCTGAGGTTATTAATTCTCTGTGTTCAGTGCACCAAGCACATATATATGGTTTTATCAAAACTGATTTTGTGAAACATAATGCTACTGATATCTTGACTGAATTTTTAACTTTGTGTATGACTTTAACATTGTTTATGATGAATTTTGAACATTGTATATGACTGAATTTTGAACTTTGTATATGACTGAATTTTGAACATAGTATATGACTGAATTTTCAACATTGTATCTGACTGAATTTTGAACATAGCATATGACTGAATTTTGACTTTGTATATGTCTGAATTTTCAGCACATCATGCTACTAGTGAAGCGACTACTTTTTGAACCCATTATGATACTGGTAACATTGGCTGAATTTTGAACAAACTTTCAATACATTATGACAATATTATCATGACTGAATTTCAAACACATTATAGTGGTGATATTTCTATTTCTTATGGTTAAACTTTGGACATATTGTGATAATGACATTTTTATTTGCCATGCTAGTACACTATTTGTTTGTGCGTGTGTGAGTGTGTAGGAGTTAAACATTTTCAAATATAGAATGCAGTCATTATAGATTCATTGATTTCCACAAATCAGTTTAACAACCACTTTTCAATAAATAAAAGCACAAAAACAAATAAAATAATATTTTTTTAAAAACAGATTGAATACTTTAGTACTGGTTGTAAAAATATTGTCATTATTCAGTATGGATGAAAAGTCACGTCATTTTACTATTTGAATTTAATTTCTTATTTTATTTTCAAGATAACTTTTTTCTTCTATGCATAATCCAAATGCTTAGTTAAAAATTGTTTTAATGTCAAAATTTAAACTTGTACTTTTAATGTAAAAAATTACTTTTGTTTATTGTAGCCATCATTTAAATAGCATACATACCTATACACAGGATATATTTATAAAATCTTAAATAATTATTTCTTGCATTGATTACTGATATACATTTCCAGTGAAATCTTGCTAATTGAATCTTTGCTGAGTAACATCAGAGCAGCATGATGGTTTGGACCAGTTGCTTGATTATATGTATCTGTATAGCATATCTCTTCCATATGTCTCTCATTCAATCAGCTGTTTATTGGCATTTGCATACATATTGCTGTCAGTAATTTAACCTCAAATCATTAATCATCTTACCTCCTTTATGTGGTAGTGGCATAAATAATGGCACACTGCAAATCCATATTTTTGCCCAATAAGGATCGCCCATTCCCCATCTAGATTAGCAAGGTTTCACTGAGAATTAATTAACATGATATCAGTCTTGAAATTCTCTCTCATAATGTTAATATTGAAATAATTGTGATATATACATATAATATCTATTCTATATCATTATTGAAAATTGTGGTTTCCATTATGTTATAAACAGCGATTTTGTATTTATTTATATTCATACAAATTATTTCTGCTTTTGTTGAGGGAGCTTTAGCCGTTAGTTTTGTTCAGTTCTTTCTGTTCAAGGTATCTTTTATTGAAAATGGTGTTTTATTGCACATGACATTAAAGGTCTTGGACTGATAATTCACATTATATCAGAACTCTCTGAGTGTCCTAATCTGATTGTTTTAAGGCAATCATAAATAACATTCCTTTCAGTCTGCATATCTTCTCCTTTTTGCAGAATGTTGGTTTGGGTATAAAATGAATGATCATGAAATACAAAAATTGCAGTTGCAATTTGAAAACTTGAATGATATCTCCTTTGACCACTGTTATTTGGTGTTGTCCAACTGATATTTCAAATAAGACTTTTTCATTTAAATTGGAGGAAGCGCTTATTAGGGCTGAATTTCACGTTACCATCACCACCAAAGGTTGCTGTCTGCAGCTATTGGCAAATGAGGTTGGTCCAGTTCAATCTCCCACAGGCCCATTTTAAATGAATATTGTTTCTGTATGATTACTAACTGCAACAAACATGGTTGCAACAAAAAGAACCAGTGTAACAACCATATCATTCAGTTATGCAGTACAAGTCCTAGACCAATTATGAAGATTTGGTCAGGTATTATTTACCTTTCTTCAACATTTTAACAAGTGATAGATTTCTATTTTATTTCTTCACCTCCCCCTCACAAAAACAGTGAATGTTAAAATAGATATTAAGCAGGAACACATCATCCAGTGGGTAATTTTTGTTAAATTTTGTGATGTAAATTGAATTGCCCCATGTGGTTGAGAGGAGGAAGTTATAAAATATACATGGTGTGATGGCTTCTTTTATTGTTGCTATAGTTCACTTGTAACATGAAACCTGCAAACTTTTAAACATCTTCAAACACTTAGCCATGTTCTACATTCTATGTATGTAGTTCTCAGATATTACTGTTGCCTAATAATCTCTCACAAATAGTGATATAATTTTTCTTTAGATTTAAAAAGGACACAAGATGATTGCTGTTTGCTACAGTTTTCCTCATTCTCCAGTTTGATGTATCAAGGTTTATGCTTCTCAAACAGAAAAGGGATGATATTTTGTAAATTAACTCGCTTATTGCTTCATTTTACAATTAATGAATTTTTCTGTCATTTATTAATTTTACTTCAGCTTATCCTGTCCATCTCATCATTGTACTTAATGCTTCATCCTGTCAGCTGTGGTCCATTTTGGAATGTAACAAAGTTGCAGCTAGGAATTGCTTCCAAATTTGTTTAAAGATTCCATTTAAATTATTCAAAATTGAATACTTATGTCGCATGTACCCTTTCCCAAGGATTTGCATTTAAGCCCCTATAAATGATTCTAGTGAAACAGTTTGCTTGCCTTTATAGATTTCTTGAACATTGAGGCTGCTTAGCAAATTATAAATAAATATGCCGATTTGCAATATTCATTCTGGATTGCTAGGATTGATTTCCAAATTATGTCACAAAAACTAGAACTTACTGCCACATTAATTCTGAAACATTACGGTTGTTTAAAATTAAATTATAAACTGATGCACCTTTTTTTTTGATAAATGTTTTTTTTTTATAGAAAAAAAGATACATTTCAAATCTATATTAAATGTGAATAAATACTGCTAAATGACAGGAGAGATGGACATATCTCTTGAGAGAATGACTAAATTTAGCTTGTTTTTAAGTCCAATTGCGGGACAAAGGTCAAAACTGGTATTTTTAGGAGTAATTCTTCAACTTGTTCGTCAATAGCCAAAAAGATCTCCCTTTATGACTGTACTGTCAGTCTGTTAATATTTGTCTTTTTTTCCCTCTTCTTCAGAAAATACTAATAATAAAATAATCTTTCTATCTAAATGATAAAATATTCTTTCTACTCTAAATAATAAAATATTCTCTCTATTTAAAATAATAAAAAATTCTTTCTACTCTAAATAATAAAAAACTCTTTTTACTCTAAATAATAAAATAATCTTTCTACTCTAAATAATAAAATTATCTTTCCACTGTAATAAAATGTTCTCTCAATAATAAATAAAACTATCTTCCTTTCAACCAGATGAAGATTCTGACACATGTGATCTGGTGTTTTTTGATGTAAAAAAACAGAGAGTTTGTTTCATTGAGAAGTAAAATATTTTGACTGAATCAAGTGTTTGTTTTTTCTCATCATTCATTTGTCCTTTCATTCCAGAAACTTTGAAAAATGTGGGCACAATTAGCAAATAAACCTTGGCAACATAATTTATAATAGCTTGCAGGCATACAAATCAGAAAGGAGTACTTTTGACCCAAGCATTTATTGATCACATCACCATCTTTAATTATACTTGCAAAGCAAAAATGATACACAACAAAATATATTTAGTATACACAAAAATATTTACAAGATGGGATAGAAGAAAACCTGTTCCCATAATGTGCAACAAATATGTATATACATGTTTACAAAAAATGTTTTATTAAATTTTTAAATAGGGATAAAGACTAAAGAAAAATTATTTCTATTAAAAATTATTCCTGAAAATTTTGAAATAAATGCATTGGTAAAATATGCTATTGTTATTACAGCAGGATAACATACATTTTCTCCTTACAGTAAGAAAATATCTTTGTTTTGGAGGACATTTTAGTAATTCTAAGATGCAAATTGTTACTTACAGGAGAAAATCTCTATAGGATGCATTAAACATTTGTTGGGATATTTAGTGTCACTATTATTGCACAGAAAATAGATGCATACACTGAACATGATAAAAAAAATTGAACTGTCCCTATGTTTCAAAATGCGTGTTTTTAAAGTTGTGGTCAATCAAATTATTTGTGCAAGTTTTCAAACTTCTGTGCAAACATCTATAAACATAAGTAACTGATCAAGCTAATGTTTAGTAGTCACTTGAAACCAATTCTCCATGTATAAATCAAATGTTGAAATAATATTACAACTAGATAGAAAACAAGATCACTTGATAAAATTTTCTCCCCTCTGGTCACACATACTTGGAATGGATCCTGAAAACTATGCTATTTTCAGAATAAGACAAATAAAACCCAAGTGTAAGTAAAGTATAAATTAAATGAAAAATCGGAGTACAAAAATAATCCTTCCCACAATGAATCCCCAATAAAATATTTTTTTCAAAATGCAAAATAAATTATATTCCCATGTTTAAGGTTATTAGTAAGTGCTAATTTAGATGCACAGACACCTTATCATATCAAGACTATTATATTTCTCAAGAGGCTAATGACAATTGTGTGTTTCCAAATGACTGAACAGTTTTGGTTAGGTCCCTTTAGCACTAAAGTGTTTTCATTGCAGTCCATGATCTGGAACACTTATCAAATTAATGGTTACTTTAATTGCCAGCGAAATCAAAGATTGTCAGTAAAATTCAGAATCATAGGAGGAATTCAAGATATTTATTTTTATCTTCTTACAGCAAGGGAATACAATGGATTTTTAACATTTGTATATTCTCTCTCTTTCTTTACTTCAGGGTACGAGTAATAATTCTGAAGATATTGAGACACCCACAATATATATTTAAAATTAAAAAAAATTTTTTTTTAATATTACAGAGCACTGTATTGACAACAAACACTTTTCAAAGTAGCAAAGACCTTATTTGCATCGTATTCTATTTATGTTTTCAAATATCACTCTAAACAAAGAGTAGCAGCAAATTAACAAAATTATAAAAAGAAAATAAGTAAATAAAATTAAGTTTTCAAATAGTAACTTTTGTTGTGGAAGAAATAAAGAAATACTTTTTAAAATTTGCAGTCTAAACTGATATGTCACACATTTGAAAGGTAAGACATTTACTATATATTAATTCTGAACTATTGAAATAATAAATCAGATCTAATTCAATTCTTTTAACTAATATGATAGAAAACCAATCTGAAGAAAGTTAGTAACCACATCTGCACTGCAACAATTCATTACTGTTTCTAAAAGTAAGACAGTCCATCAAAATTATGTAACCAGTTTTAAACTGCACCAATAATTTTTAATGCTTTATAATAATCAGACAATCTCGAGAAACTTAGCAATGAACTAAATGTTGTGACTATAGGAATAATCAGACAATCTTGAGAAACTTAGCAATGAAGTAAATGTTGTGACTGCGGGAATAATCAGACAATCTCGAGAAACTTAGCAATGAATTAAATGTTGTGACTGCGGGAATAATCAGACAATCTCGAGAAACTTAGCAATGAACTAAATGTTGTGACTGCAGGAACAATCAGACAAGCAATGACTTCACAACAGTGCCCTGTATAAAGCACACAATATACAATTGGATCTATATTTACATTAATGTTCTCAGTATCACAGTTATATTACAAAACTTTTATGTACAATAGCATTCACTTTAATTCCATTCCAAACATTAGTTAACTAGTGATACTTGACAGTGTAGCAAAATAGCAATATACATGCTAGAAGTGTAAATGTTGCAAAGAAACCAGAGCTTGTCAACAGCAAATGGTGCAGATTGATTTATATGCAGTTAACACAAAACTATTACAAATCCAAAGAACAAATCCTAGGTTAAAATCAATGATTGTGACATTCCAGAAGAGCCCACAAAGTGTGCTTTGTAGTCAACTGCTACAAGCAAGAACTTGTTTCAAACTTGTGACACACATCACATGACAAAATCCAGTAGAAACTTGTTTCAAAACCGTAGCATAACACTAGATATGACAAAATCCAATAGAAACTGTTTCAAAAGTGTGTAGCATAACACTAGACATCTTGACAATGCAATAGAAACTTATTTCAAGAAAAAAACACTCTACAACATAAATCTTATGCATTTAATAAAAAAGCTGACAGAAACTTGTTTCAGGTCCTTAACAAAATCTACAACATAAACCTTATGCTTCTAAATGAAAAAACTGAAAGAAACTTTATTTCATGACTTAAAAATAGCCTATAAAATAAACCTTGTGCGACTTTAAAAAAAAAAAAAAAAACTGATATAAAATCTACATTATAATTTTCTGCAAGAGAAATGAAAAGCTGATAAATTTATTATTATTTATTTATAATGTTATGACATAAGAGAATTATATAGTATAAATGTAAGCATTAAAAAAAGGCAGTCTCAACTATACATAAAATTTTCTGTGAAAAATTCAGATCTTGCTAACAAAAATATTTGTTTCCATTACATGAAACATTTCCAGACATCTGCCTATCTATCGCAATACATATAATGTTCAAAACATTGTACTAAATGGTATTCTCCTTACGACATGTTGTTCACTTCCATCTTTCACTACTCCCGTTAAATAACACTGTAGTAGTAGAGAAAAGTGATTGCACTTATTGGTCAAGTTAATTTACCAACAAACCTTTAAACAACTGTTCTCATGGGTGAAATTAAATCCTATAAATAATAAATCAATAAAACAGCTATTCTTGAGGGTGAAATTAATTCCTACAAATAATAAACTCTTGAAATAGTTGCTCTCATGGGTCAAGTCTATTTCTGCATTACTTGGAAAAGCAAGAAAACCTTCAGGCACTGGCCTCTGTTAGACAGACTGACTACTTTTTGTATTTTCTGCTATCTTCGAGGCACTTGTTAACGTGGTCTTCAAAGTCCTCATCTTTCATTGTTTTATCTGCTTGAACTTTGCAGACTGGACATAAGCGGCCAAAGTGTTCAACAACGTGCTCTTGGTATTCGCTGTCCAATCCAGTAGTCATGGCAATCTGACACACAGGGCATACTTTCATGCTATCCCCAATGGCATCAAGGAACCTGCAACATTATCAAAATTTAAATTGCTCCAATTATTTGTATACAAGAACCCTAGTCAAAATGTTAACTGCTCCAATTATTTGTATACAAGAACCCTGGTCAAAATGTTAACTGCTCCAATTATTTGTATACAAGAACCCTGGTCAAAATTTGAAATGCTCCAATTATTTATATACAAACCCTGGTAAAATGTTAACTGCCCCAATTATTTATATACAAGAACCCTGGTCAAATGTTAACTGCCCCAATTATTTATAAACAAGAACCCTGGTCAAATGTTAACTGTTCTAATTATTTGTATAAAAGAACCCTGAGTCAAAATTTTATCTCTTCCAATTATTTATATAAAAGAATACCAGAACAAAATTTGCAGTTCTGTCTCTAAAAAGATACAAGGGTATAAAAATAGAAAGACAAGAGACATTAAATTAATAGGATTCTTATTTAAAATTACTAATTACAAACAAGAACTGCTTAAACTTCTAATTTAACTGACATCAATATTTGTAATTAATTTAAAGTTCAAGAATATTAGGTGAAATTATAAGAAACTACCCTTTTCCCCCAACTTCTACATTCAATAACAAATGTTTGCAATGAAATTAAGTGAAAGAAAATTGGGCAAAATTTAAGAAACTACCCTTTGCTCAAACCTACATTCAATGACAGAAATAGTTGTAATGAAATTGTTAAGATACATTGGATGAAATTTAAAAAAAAACTATCTTTTTTCCTAATTTGCACTTTAACTAACATAAACATTTGTAATATGAGTCATGAAGTTGTGAAGACGTAGAATACCAGTTGAAATTTAAAAAAACTACATATTCCCCTAACTTCTACATTAACTGACATAAATACACATAGTATTGCAAAGTCAAAACTGGCTGAAATTATAAGAAACTACCTTTATATGTACAGAGTCAAACTCAAGAAATTCCCAAGTTAAAATCATCTCATGAACTTATAAAGAAAATATAATTTGCCTTAACTAAAGAGATGTAGCCACTGCCATAATGGCTTTAAAAAATTAATTATTATTATTATTATTGAGTCAAGCTACATATTTCTTTTAATGTAATGAAACTGACAAGATTGCTGATAATGTGGTAAAGGTTGTTCTAATGTTGTTTCCTACAGCCTTTTGAAAATTAAGAAAAGTTATTTAAATAAAATTACATCATTCAAAAATTAAAATGCAAATTATGATATATGAGAGATTAATAGTTAATCTTATAAATGATTGCAACATAGAACAATTTAATTATCAATCAAAAAAAAAAACTTCATCAACAATTGAAAACACAAAAATTGATTGAATTAAAATAATTTTTTTAAAAATAAAAACATAACTGCAATCTACATGCCTGCAACAAAATAACTACATTCTTGCTACCTGATTAATGTTTACTTGATAGAATTTGTCCAACAGTAAATGAACAAATATTTCAAGAAAATATGAGTAAGCTAACAAGAAATTCAGCTCTATTTACCTTGTCTCTCCAGTGGCAAATTTACTGGAATTAAAAATGGATGTACAGTTTAAGTATGGAGAGCCATCAACTATACTCCTCAAACTACTGATTAACTTTGGGTTCGAATGTGAAAAGGAAATGACATGCAAAGCTTGGGAACTACAATGAAGTATGACAATCTTTACAATTTTAAACAGTGGTAATTGTCTTGGTCTCCGTTCTGCTAAACCATCTGGATTCTTTACCTCTACCTCCCTCCATGTTTCTTGAACTTTGCACTTTAGTCTCTGTTGTATCATAAAAATGCAACTAAATTTTTTCAGATATTTTAAAACTATAAATAAATAAGTACTGATCTGTCTCAATCTTGTAAATCTCCCAATAAACAGATGAAGAAATATGAATTCTTTCAAATGAAGTAAGTTTTTCCTGAATACTTACCAGACGAGCACACAGCATTCACAAAGGCGGCCCAAATCCAAGAAGCCCTGGGAGTTCCCAGGAAGATAACAGATTAAAGAAGCATGCTCCCTTTTAACACTTTCATTTTTAGAAATGGTTAGAATTTTTAAAAACTCAAACTATTTCCAAATCTAATGCTAGAAAAAGTGAGAATACTTGTCTATCTCTCTCCAATCAAACTCTGACAACTCTCTGACGTGCCTAGTGTGTTAAAATGCCTGAAGATGTCAGGAATTGGGAAACTCCAGACTTCTGACTTTAAACATCCAAAGTTGAAAAACATGCTTATCTGACTTCAATCAGCCAATGTTGAAAGATGAAACCTCCAGACTTTTGACTTCAAGCAACCGATGTTGAAAGATGAAACCTCCAGACTTCTGACTTCAAACAGTCATTGTTGAAAAACAGGTGTAGATGACTGAAAACTCAAGGTGGGGTCAAATCTGAGTTTTCTATGCTTATTTGAACAACAAGGTCTTGTAGGCAAATCATGTCTGCAAAGTCTAAAGATAGAATGTCGGGTTTCTGCAGAAGACTGATGTAAAAACTGCTTTTGTCAAAAATCTGCATATTTCCAACATCATGTCTGCAAGTCTAAAACTAGAATGTCTGGGTTTTTTGGAGTCTGGAGATGACTGCTGTTAAAACTGCTCTTATCAGAGGTCTGTACATTTATAATTACTGTATACGATACAAGTAAATACTGATGGACTGATCGAAAGGCTAAAAGATAGAATCCAGAAGTGAAACACCATTTCTTGAAAATAAAGCAGAAATACTTGTGGGATTGTTAATTTATCAAGTGAAAAAGCCTCTAGGTTGGCAGCATGATCTCTTAATAAAATCGCACTGTGTAAGATACTGATAGACAGCAACCTGAAGAGAGGATGGATTTCTAAGGTGGTTTAGGTATCAGATAAATGGATCTCTAAGGTGGTTTAGGTATCAGATAAAGCCTTGAGAGATGGAATCTAGCACTTCTTATATCACAATTTTCTCCGATGGAGAGATGAATTTCCTGAAGTAATGTATTGATATTTTTACTGATCTGAGTGTACCTGTCCAGCAGAATGAAATCAACCCAATACACCTACCTGTCATCATCTGCATACTCTGTCGGTGCCGAGGGAACAGTATTAGAGTTTGGAAGCAGCTCTGGTTCAGTGAAAGGATTCCATTGATCTTCTGGTTCTGGACAACAATCTTCAAACAGGAGGTCAGGAATTGGCTCCTCTGTAACAGATCAATGAAAATGATGTAATGAACCTTTTAAACAGATCAATGAAAATGATGCAATTAACCTTTTAAACAGATCAATGAAAATGATGTAATGAGCCTTTTAAACAGATCAATGAAAATGATGCAATGAACCTTTTAAACAGGTATGCAATGGGTAATACAGTTCAGATAATATGTGATGGGTGATGCAAAGTTCAGGTATGTGATGGATGATATAGTACAAATATATGATGGGAAATACAGTTCGGGTATGTGATGGGTTTTACAGTGCAGGTGTGTGATGGGTTTTACAGTGCAGGTGTGTGATGGGAAATACAGTTCGGGTATGTGATGGGTTTTACAGCATAGGTGTGTGATGGGCAGTATAGTGCAGGTGTGTGATGGGTAATATAGTGCAGGTGTGTGATGGGACATACAGTTTAGGTGTGCTAAGTGATACAGTGCAGGTGTGTGATGGGCAATACAGTGCAGGTGTGATGGGAGATACAGTACAGGTGTGTGATGGGACATACAGTGCAGGTGTGTGATGGGGAGAATGGGAGAAAATGAGGAACAATTTTCTGGATGAAAAATCATGATTCAGGGGTGTGATCTTCATTAAGTAGTATTAAGTTTGACATAGAATGCTTTAAAAACTGGGCCCAGTATATGCAGGAAATTAGAAAATGGACACATTAAAAAAAGAGGAACAGTGGTATGTTGCTATACTTTCTCAGGAAATTAAAAAACAAATGATACAAAAATAATTATAATTAACCAATCAACATGAAAGAGAAAGCTGGTTACCAATGTCGTAATTGAGAGAAGAGCCGATCTGCTGTTTGACAGCAGCCAACTTAGCAGAAGGCAGGACCTGTGGCTGCAGTGGTGGTGGAAGTTGTCCCCTTGTTTCTGCGGGCCCTTGACTGTTGACCACCTCATAACTTTCTTGGGGTAGAGAGCATTCAAGGCCTGCACAAGCTGCTGCCTCCTCATCTGACTCATGAGGCCAAGCCTTATCTTCATCTTTTTCCTCGTCAAATGTGGGGCAATAATAGGTATTGCTGGAACATGCATATCATTTAAAACCTTGAGAAATAGATTTTACAAGTATTTGCAATATTTGTCATTTAACTCTGTGAAGACCAATGAAATGAGCGGTATTTTATTAAAACTTCGACAATCTCTGTCTGTTTTGATCCAGGGATCAAAGGCTCTAATACATTACTGATTAGTCTGTCTATTTTCAGCATTTCATTATGTTGCTAATACTAATTTAACATAGTAAAATGCATTTATTCTCATGTCCTGGATAATCAGTTAAATATAAATTAAGAAAAATAGAACTTCATATATAAAATCAAAACTTTTACCTTGTAAACAGTCTGAATGTCTATGATATACCTTGTGGCATTTAAGACAGCTACTTTCACTTAAGTGCAATTATCACACCAAACCGTGAAAATCTTTACATAACTGTATTGAAGTTATTTAATGCTACAGTTTGAAGGAACTAAAACATGAAGACAAAATTCAACCAAAACACAACAGGAACACATTTTGATGATTATATGCATATTTTTTGCATTCTAGATGAAGACACTGATGGAACATCACCAACAGTAAAAGTTCTCCATTTGGTTATTTTTACATCTATATTATTTTTATATCTTTTATATCTGAAATACTCTATATTTACAAAGCACTTTTATCAAAAGATAAGCATAAATACTCCAGAGATATTCTGAAATTAAATGTTTTTGTAAAATTTGTTAAGGAACACTTCAGACCAGCATTTAAAGATGACTGTGTTTTTCCGTTCAAGCACCAAGTATGCAGTAAAGCATAAGTATGTGCACAGGAAGTATGTCCAATTGGACAAGCTGTTGGAACAGCTTGTTGAACAAGTTAATTTGTGTACTTTAACACCAACAGCAAACAAGGGATAATAAAAACTAGAATGAATAGGAAATACACTTTAACTGCCAGAAAGAAGCAGAAGTATTAACTTTGTTAGGTTACCAATATCCATGATCATTCTAATCAAATCGAGGAATGTATGTAATTGTAAAACCAATTAACCAAGATTTATCATGCTTATTTTAAAATATATGAACAAAGCTGTAAATTAGATTGATGAAAATACAATGAATTCTTAGTTATCTGATGTCCAACAATGATATATCTCTTTTCCAACCAGGTTGGTTGATATCCATTTCTCATTTCTATTACTACAAGTAGATTATATGAGACCAACAGTAAGAACACCTTCCCATGTCTATTAAGTGTAACTGCATATAGTGTAACTGTATTTCAATATTTATAAGAAATAATGCAAAATAATATTTATAATCAATGCCACCTCCCCCCCCATCTCCAGCAATGATCAAAAAAAAAATTTCACTGTTGAATCAAGCATTATGATATACACAAAACATAACTCACTTTGGCTGAATGTTTTCAGCAGCTGCCCCCTCTGGGGCTTGGTTTGAATAAGGATTGCCGTATCTCAACTGTGGTTCACTGCTTCCATCCACACAGTCTCTACTGGGGGAAGTGGCTGTTCCTGATCTGGGTTTTTCTTCAACCTAAAAAAAATCATTTAAGGCCATGTTCCAATGAAGCTTACTAGTCTCTGATCCACATTTACTTAAACTTAACTATAATATGTTCTTTATTAATACAAGATAGTCAAACTATCATATGTTCTTTATTAATACAAGATAGTCAAACTATAATATGTTCTTTATTAATACAAGATAGTCAAACTATTATATGTTTTTTATTAAAAGATAGTCAAACTATCATATGTTCTTTATTAATAAAAGATAGTTCAACTATCATATGTTCTTTACAATAACAGACAGTCAAACTGCAATATGTCTGTATGATAACATATGAACTGAATGTTTTTTACTCAGAAAAGATAATCAAAACTTCATATTTTTGAGATAACAGTCCCATATGTTTATATACAACAGATAAATTGCCATATGTTCTTTACAACAGATAAATTGCCATTTGTTCTTTACAACAGATAAATTGCCATATATTCTTTACAAAAGATAAATTGCCATATGTTCTTTACAATAACAGATAGTTAAACTGTTAAGTTTTCTCATGACAGCCAAACTGTTACATGTTCTTTATTGATAAGAGTCAAAGTGTCTCATGCTCTTTATAATAGCAGAAAGGCAAAGTGCACAATTCTTTATAACAACAGTCAAACTGCCAGTCAAAATGCCATAATTTCTTTACAATAGCAGACAGTCTAACTGCCATAAGTTCTTTATAATAGCAGATACTGAGATAGTCAAACTGCCATAACTTCTTTATGATAATATATAAACTATCATGTTCTTTCTGAAAACAGTTAGTCAAGCTTTGCATATTATTAAGATAATAGACAACCAAATTGCCATGTATTTTTTAACATTGGTAAATAGCAAATTATAAAATATTTTTAATACAACAGACAGGCTATCACATATTCTTTATGATGAGTTAAACTGCCATATACTGCTAAGATAAAATATAGACTGTTATATATTCTTTGTGATAACAGAATTAAACTGTCAAAAGGTATATTTTTTATTATGGTAGAAAAATGAAATAAATTAAACTGGTGTATTATGACAAAAGTTATGAAATAAGTTAAACTGTCAAGAGGTATAACAAAAGATAAAACTGAAATAAGTTAAACTGTCAAGCGGTATAACAAAAAAGATAAGACTGAAATAAGTTAAACTGTCAAGAGGTACAACTTATTCTTTAAAAAAAAAAAATATTGGTACAAAATAATATAATTCTCTAAATTAAATCTATGCCATAAAAATGTAGTAATTAATCAATGAGCTAAAACGTTTATTTCTTTCATGCTGTGTGCAATAGAAATGTGGTGATTAATCAATCAGCTAAACACACAAGTCTCTCAATCTGTGCAATATAAATATGGTGATTAATTAATCAGCTAAGCACAAAAGTCTTGCAATCTTCGCCAACACAAGTGTGGTTATTAATCAATGAACTAAAATAAAACTCAAAACAGATCAAAGCAAATAGGGCCTACTGCATAAATCAATGTGACTGGGAAACAACTCAGGAAAGAAAAACATCAAGATAAAAAGGAAAAACACCAAACAAGCTATTTCAAATAGAAAGGGAGGCAATTCAGGATGGGGAAAAAATTAAACATGCTCTTATTTTTAGAAGATGGAAGGGGGGCATGTGTCAATTCTGGATGGGAAAACATCAAACATTTATATGATAGGATACCACTCTAAATAGTGAAACAATGGTATAGTTAGTTCTGTGTTTATGCAAATCTGAATTTAGGAAACCTTATATTTAGGTATTTTCGTTTTAAGTGTGCACTAAAGTT
The DNA here is from genome assembly GCA_028829895.1 of Sinotaia quadrata. Classification (NCBI taxonomy): domain Eukaryota; kingdom Metazoa; phylum Mollusca; class Gastropoda; order Architaenioglossa; family Viviparidae; genus Sinotaia; species Sinotaia quadrata. The sequence continues at coordinate 96,696,516 of CM054179.1, read as the reverse complement.
GAAGTTATGTAACCTGGCATTTGCCCTGAGAGTAAGATGACTAATAATGTTAGTGATGCAAATTCCCATGTTTTCAGTCTTTTAGCTGTCTAGATGAACTAAGTTCTCTTCTGTTTTTGCATTGTAATAGTGAACATGTATATGCAGGTGTTTGTAATGTACATGCAGCTGTATTTCAATGGGGGGAATAAACCATGTTCTCAATAAGACACATATCAGTTATCACATAAACAGATAACTCATGTTATGTATGATGCCAATTCACATCTGTCAATGTGTCAGTCATTTCCAATTAAAATTTAAAAAACTCGCATTCTGGCAGCTATTTCAATTTCAATAATTAGCTCTGTGTCCTAAGAACCCTCTAAATCTAATTAATTCTATCTAGCTGGCAACTCATGCAATAATGAAATTTTTTTTTTTTAGTAAATGACTTCAAGACTGTGCTCCTACGAAGATACCTAACATCCATCTAATTATGAAGATTTGTGATGAAAAGCATACTGTATTTTTATATCCTAATATATAAAACCCTAGAGAACAAGTCACTAACACAGGCAGATCTTAACATTTATTTACAAAGTCAGTAATACTTTAACACAGATAAAATCTAAGTAGCTATTCTCCAGCAAAATAAACTCCTTATTCAGCTTACCTTCAATTCTCTCAACTTATTATTCAGGTCTGAGATGAGAGCATCCTTTTCCGCAATGTAATTCTGTAAAATAATAATTATCTTCTAAACTACATATATAATGTAAGACAAAATGTGTTCAAAAAATTATTTCAACAGATTCTGGGGATAGGTGGTGTGTGTTTTTTAAAAAGATATACAATACATAATATAAATATCACAAATGGGGAACATATGAGTAACTAAACCAAAATGGCAGGTACACAATTGTTATGGTAGCCCAGTTAAATAACTATCATAAAGATGCCTGATATTTTAATTTTAAAATAATTTTCTTCTTATATAAAACTGAATGGCCAACATATAAAAAGATCTGGAAAAATTTTTAAGAGGTTGTTTCCATAAAACTGATAAGTATACATTTATTACATTTTTCATAACACAAATAAGTATTAGTTTGACAATTAGTCTTGAAATTGTAGCAAACTATTGTAGTGGCTTATTTCCAAGACGGGTTTGATGTAGAGTGCTTCAGAAGGGTTGAAAATTATGGTTTTGGTTTTTAGCAGGCATCAGATGGTTAAATATTACATTCTTAGATTGTTTTTGTTTTAACTCTAAACAGTCAGTTATTGTATATCTAAATATTTTTTTAAAAATTCTACAATAAGAACTGTGCATCCATGTGATAAAATAGTAAATTGTTTTCATCCTTCAGTAAAATTCCAAAAGACTAAAGCCAGCAGCATGCTCTGGATAACAGTTTTCATCCTTCATAAAATTCCACAAGACTAAAACCAGCAGTCATGCTCCAGATAGCAAAATGTTTTCCTCTTTTTGTGAAATTCCAGAATACTTAAGCTAGCAGCATTGCTCTATATAGCAAAATGTTTTTTCTTTCTGTGAAATTCCACTACACTTAAGCCACTGCAATACTCCATTTACTATCTCTCTATCATGTGATAAAAATAGCTAACTGTTTTCCTCCTTTGGTGGTCTGTAATGCAATTCTATCTGCTCTCAGGCTAGAAAGTGGGTCACAACTAACTCTCCTTCATGAAACTAAAGACATTATTTTGATGGAGAAAGGGGAGGCCTGATGTTGACAGAGATCATATTAATGTGAACTCTTTGGCTACTGAGATGGTGAAAGTGAAGCGCTATCAAGAGTGGTCATGCATATTTTTAACATTATTTTCCTAAAAAATATTTCACATAAGTGTACATGAAGCAAATAATAATTTCATCTGTGGTGTATAAGTATCCTGTAAATATAAATATTTTACTTTAGTTATATAGTAATTCAAAAGTTAAACAACCTGCAATAAATAATCCATATGATGCATATAGTTACAGAGAGACACTACAATAAGAAGTGCATATATTGATTGTTGTAAATTTTACTCAGTTAGTATTACATCTGCCAAGTAGTTATAGAGAGACACTACAATAAAAAGTGTATATATGGATTGTTGTAAATTCTACTCAGTTAATATTACATCTGCCGTGTAGTTCCATCTTAAAAGTTTTAAAGCTCTAAATTTTCTTCAACAACTCAGAAACAGAACTTGCCAGATTACAATTTTCAATTTTATTTTAAAAATTAAAAAAAAAAATTTAACTTGAAAGTTAAACAATAAAAAAAAAAGGACAAATAAATTGAGTAAATAAGGTAACACATTAACAGATTAATCAAAGAAAAATGTATTCAGAATTAAGAAAAATACTTTAGGATAATTATTAATTATTTTTTATCCTAAAAACATGTCATCCAATCCTGTCAAAAAAGAATTTTATTTACAAGTCATTTCAAAACATGTCATCCAGTCTTCTCAACAAAAAGATTTAATTCGGTATTTACAGTTATTTCAAAAGGTGACTTCAGACTTCTCAAAGACTGAATTCAATATTAAAATAAGAGATACTATTTCATATATAACAGTAAGGTTAGAAAGGTATGTGAATACTGACTCAAAGCCAAGCTAAATAGTAAAAGCAATTAAAAAGACAAATTGCAATTTCAATTTTTTTTAAAAAGAAAATGTTTAATGAGGAAAATAATATTCAGGATTCACAAATCAAAGATTTACATGTCATATTTTTAGATGAAATGTGAAAGATTTTAGAAAGCACATAATACAATATCAAGTAAAAAATAAATATACACTGACCCAGCAAATAAAAATCAACACGTGCACAGAAAAACACAACCCATACTCAAAAATGGCATGAAATAGGTAAGGAGCATATTACTATACAAATATTCCTCCATGTTTATCACTAAACATGTGTGGGTGTCTGCTAATAAGTGATAGGTGCTACTAGGTAAGCTGTCTGCTTACTTACACTTAAAACTGATTTTGCTTGCTTGGGTGCATTCAGGTACAAGACAGAGAATTTACTCATCAATGCACATTCATACTTACCTCAAAACTGTGATTTTGCTTGCTTATATACATTCATACTTACAGCGAATTTACTTACCAATGCACAGTCATACTTACCTCAAAACTGTGATTTTTTTGCTTGCTTATATGCATTCATACTTACAAGACAGCGAATTTACTCACAAATGCACATTCATACTTACCTCAAGACCATGGTTTTGCTTGCTTATATGCATTCATACTTACAAGACAGCGAATTTACTCACCAATACACATTCATACTTATCTCAAAAATGTGATTTTGCTGCTTATATGTATTCATACAAGATAGCGAATTTACTCACCAATGCATATTCATACTTCAAGATTTGGAATTGACTTGCTCATGCACATTCTTACTTACCTCAAGAGAGCGAATTTGCTCACCCATGCACATTCATACTTACTTCAAGATTTGGAATTTACTTGCTCATGCACATTCGTACTTACCTCAAGACAGCGAATTTGCTGCTCAGCATTACTTCTATGGTTGGCAGCTGTTTTTTTGATACGTTCAATATCAGCATCTTTTTCCTGCAGCTGTTCATAGTAATGGCTGCGCAATAAATCGCCTCTTTCCTTCTCCTGCAGATATAAACGCTTGTATCTGTCTGTCTTATGTTTTCGCTGCTCTAGCTCCTTGGCCATTTTCTCCATCCGGGAAAGGGAGCATGCATCAGTGGTGTCATCCAGGGCAGAAGAAATTAGTCCACAAGATGAAACTGTGCAGACAGGAATTTCCCTTTCAAGCAATGGTTTTTCAACAAGAGTTTCTGTTTGGAAAGAAATTAATTAATCAAACATGATGGACTTTAGGACGGTTATTAATCAATTAACTACAATGAACATTAGAACAGTTATTAAGCAATCAAATAAAATGAACTATTATTAATCAGTCAAGTGCATAGAAAATTAGTTATTAAGTAATCAAATACAATGAAAATGTGACAATTAAGCTATCAAATAAAATGAACAGTAGTTTACTAAACAAATCATATAAAATGAACACTAGGACAGTTATTTATCAATCAATTACAATAAACATATAGAAAGTTAATAAGCAATCAAATACAAAGAACATCTAAACAGTTATTATGCATTTAAATACAATGAACATTTGGACTTGTTGTTAATTTCAAAACATACTTAAGAGTGAGTACAGACCAAATTTAATGTAATAACTGTTCAATTTTTACTCTTCTGAAACCAGAAAGTAACCAACAATTTAACATTAGCTCTTCCAAAACTAGAAAATAACTAAGAATTTAAATTTAGCTCTCCCAAAAGTAATAAGTAACTGACAATAAAATTTTGTAAGACTGGCTATTTAAAATTCCAAATGTGGAAATAATCTTTATTTAAAACAACCTCTCCAACTTATAGGTTACTGAATGTTGCAGAAATCAAAATTATACAAGTAAGTTAAAAAGAGATATTGCCTTTGTAAATTATAAGAAAAGAATTACTGAAAATTAATACCTTTGCAAATGGCTCCTGCAGTTATGTCCCCTTTGTCAGTCTGGGTGTATATTGTTTCATTGTTTGTAGGTGTGGTACCTGTAAACATTCATAAGACATTTTTTGAAAACCATTAATGCTCACTTCTGATATTCACTGCACGGTCAATCTTTTGTAAGATGACAATGTTTAAAAAGGTAATTTTAATTTGGATTTTACTGACTGTATAATTCTGAAAATAAACAATTTAAGGCCTAATTAGGACAGGCAAAGAAGGAAAGAAATATTATTTATAGACCAACAGTCTTCAAATTTGGCATACAAGTTGTCTTTGATATACAAAAGCAACAACAATTTTAGTTTTAAAATATTTTGTTTAGTTTTTATTTTATTAATTTATATATATATATATGAAATTATGTACTGTTTCAAAATCTATTAAAAAATTAATGTGTATGATAACATTATGAAATTAGTTTTATTTTCATCTAAAACATTAGTTTGAAAAATTATGCATGCATATTTTTTTGCAGTAGGTCAGAGGAACACACATACCAAAATTTCATGAATACTGAATGATTAAATCAGTTCAAAAAGGTTGGGCATACCAACAATCTGATGAAAAAAAACTAGTTTTGAGAAAAAAGAATTTGAAATGTAAATTTGACAATAAAACAGTATGAATTCAATGTATGTTTATTTAGCATGCCTTATAATGTATAGAATCTATAATTATCTTGTGTAGAATCTATAATTATGTCCTTATCATGTGTAGAATCTATAATTAATATTATGTCAAAATTATTAAAAATATTTCTGTGTTATGTATATTTATATATCTGTATATATAGAATTTTATTAATTCATGTCTGCCTATTATTTCATATAAAAAAAATTTTCTCAACTATTTTTGTGGCATGTTATCTGAATTAAAAACAGTCTTTAGAGGTCAAGGTTTCTCATTCTGTGTGCCATGTTTCTGTGTACACTTAAAAGAATGACAGTAATCACACAAAAAAAGTGTTTTCAACAAATGTTGGCTTTAGAAATACATTGTCCTGCACAGTAGGGTTAAAAAAAACAACCCAATTTTTAATAAAACATACTTTTTCTGCAAAAGAAAATGTTACAGTATAAAATATATAAACATCTCAAAACTAACAACAAATAAATAAATAAGAAAAAAAAATCAAATTCTTTTGCCACATCCTGTTTTAAATAAAAATGAGAAACACTTACAAGAACGCTGTTTTTCTAATTTGCGGTACAGCTTGGCATTCTCTTTCAAAAGTGTGCGATATTCATCTGTACACATCTGTACTCTTTCTCGCAGATCTTCTGCTTCACGCTTCAGTTCACGCTCTAGGTGTCTGCTTTGGCGCTGTGAAAATAAATTCCAATAGATCTACATTGGTGTCAGGGAATAAATGCAATGTGCAATACAGACAACATAACAAAGAAATTATTCCTGGACAATACTATGCTGTACTACCATTAAAAGGCCTGGAGAGGAGAAGTGGGGTTCTTCTCTAAACAATGTATGTGAAATAATGACTACTGAACAGAAAATGAATTACAGTAATACAGGGAATATGATCTCATTTCTGTTCTACGTGTTTAAAAGATTCTATTTCACAAACCTGTAGTGTGATCAATTCCTTCTCCTTTTCCTCCAAGGCGATTGCCATCTTGTCATGTCGAGATTTTAGAGCATCATTGGCCATCTGCAGTGCATAGAGGGAGGCTGCTGCCTCCTGGGACACCATACTACCTTCGGTGGCCTCTTTCAGCTGTTGGTTCAGCAAGTTGTTCTCCTGTTGCACCAATTCCAGTTTCTGCACCACAAACACCACAGACAAATTTAGAATCCAGTCACAGACAAATTCAGCATCCAGTCAATGACAAATTCAGCATCCAGCCACTGACAAATTCAGCATCCAGTCAATGAAAAGTAACAGAAGATATTTGAAATTAGTGTTTGTTTACATTCTCCCTGAATGGGGTGGGGTCAATACCAGTGATATCCCTTAGTGGAAGAACATTCACTTTGAGCAAAGAGTTTGCCATCTCATCATCACTTTTCAAACTCAGTTAAGTGGTGCCCCCATACTAAAGAACTTGCAAAAATAACTTAATGAAAGAGGTGTTGATTCATGGAAAGGGATAGCATTTAGTTTAGAATATATACACTTGGAAGGAGGAAGGGGTTTGGTGTTTACTATGTCTATATATGGTGAGGGTGAGAGAAAAAAAAGGACCAAATAGAACATACAATGACCTCATATACTCTTTTGCATGGTAACAGTCCCTAATAATTGTAGATTGTTATGAAAATGTATGATAGAACCCCACTACATGCAAAAAAGCAAAGTCATTCAATGCAATGTGGCTGGTGGAGGTCACATGAACTATTAGCAACCAGCATGAACATACCCCACCATTGAGTGCTCTGTATCATGTTATAGGTAATAAAGTGTTTCTAGATCAAAAACATTTTCTAAATTCCTATTAAATTTTTCATCATATTTAATCCCTGATAAATGTTAAATTGACTGAGGTAAAGACTGACGCTTGACACTTATTTATCACTTTCTGGGTATATTAGGTGGTCTGGGTATCAGTAATATTTGATGGTCAGGGTATCAATAATATTACATGGTCAGGGTATAAGTAGCAATGTATGTTAGGTGGTCGGGTATCAGTAATATTAGATGGTCTGGATATAAGAAATATTAGATTGTAGGGGTATCAATAATATTATTAGGTCAGGGTATAAGTAATATTTGATAATAGTCTTGGTATCAATGATATTAGATGGTGTGGGTATGTGTAATTTTTGAAAGTCTGGGTATCAGTAATATTAGATAGTCTGGGTATCAGCGATATTCGATGGTCTGGGTATTAGTGATATTAGATGGTTTGGATATTAACAATATTAGATGGTCTGGGAATTAGCAATATTAGATTGTGTTGATATCAGTAATATTAGTCTGGGTATCAGTGGTATTAGATGGTCTGGTATCAGTAATATCAGATGGTCTGGTATCAGTAAGATCAGATGGTCGAGTAGTAGTACTATTGATTTTAGATGGTCTGGGTATCATAAGAAATGTTTGACAGCCATACAAGTAATATGGGTTGTCTGTAGTCTGTAAACAACCTCCCCCTCCCCCCCCCAACAAAATAAGTGTAATTAAGAGTTTGATATTCATGGATATATAACAACTGTAATTAATAATAATATAATTAAATAAAAATGTGGTTTATATAGTAATTAAGAAAATGACTATTTTTCATAATGAAAGTAAACGATGACTGAAAATATGAATAAATGAAGAAAAGCATGTGGTTAACCGTTAAGAGAAAATCAAAATATTCACAGGAAGGGTATGGACAAACCTACATTATGACATAAACTTAAAAATAAACTTTTTCATCATTCTACAGAACTACAAACAAGACTTTTTGTTATCATTCTATAGAACTACAAACAAAATTTTTCATCAGCCAATACAACTATTAACAAGCCTTTTCATCAGCAAATAAAGCTACAAACAAAACTTTTCGTCAAATTACAAACAGGACTTTTTATCAAACTAAAAATAAGACTTCCATCAAACTACAAACAAGGCTTTTCATCAAATCACAAACAAGACTTTTTCATCATACTACAAACAAGACTTTACATCAAACTATAAACAAGACTTCCATCAAACTACAAAGAACACTTCTATGAAACTACAAACAAGACTTCCAAGACTTTTCATCAAACTTCAAACAAGACTTCCATCAAACTACAAACAAGACTTCCATCAAACTACAAAGAACACTTCTATGAAACTACAAACAAGACTTTGTTTCATCATGTCACTAACCTTTTGGATAGCATCTAGTTCATTTTCTTTCCCCTGGTTTTCTTTCTTGATGAGCTTCAACTCATCAGAGAAGCCAACTTCCATTAGCTGTAACTGTTCCTTAAGGGCATGGTTTTGTCCCTTCGTGTTCTGTGAAGATAATGATAAAACAGGTTGTGCTCAATTCAGCATTAAAATTTTATGTTTATACAGATCAATGAAAAAACATCCACTATCCAATTCTTGATAAAACCAAGGTACAACATGTGGAAGAGATTTCAAAAAGTGCACAATTTATGAACAAATGACTGAAAATGTTTTCCATGACAGAAGAAAAATTAAAGATTGAAATTTGGGTGTTCATGGCATGAAGTCTGCACTCACCTCCAAGTCATGTGAAAGTTTGTCTTGCGCTATGCGGTAGGAATCCATTTCACGTGACATTATCATTTTCATTTCATGTGCTGCCTGCAACTGATCTTCCATCTGCTGTAGTCTCAACTCTAGGCTCTCAATGTTGGCCTGGAAAAAAAAATAAATATATAAGGTCGTTTGTAATAATTATGTAGTTATGCAAAATCCCAAAATTTAACTGTGTATACAAAACCTGAAGTGAAGAAAGTCTTAAGGAATGATTCACAATTTAACTGTGTATATAAAACCTGAAATGAAGAAAGTCTTAAGGAATGATTCACAATTTAACTGTGTATACAAAACCTGAAGTAAAGAAAGTCTTAAGGAATGATTCACAATTTAACTGTGTATACAAAACCTAAAGTGAAGAAAGTCTTAAGGAATGATTCACAATTTAGCTGTGCATAAAAAACCTGAAGTAAAGTCTTAAATGATGATTCACAATTTAACTGTGTATACAAAACCTGAAGTGAAGAAAGTCTTAAGAAATGATTCACAATTTAAATGTGTATACAAAACCTGAAGTGAAGCAAAACCCAACCCAATATAAATTTATTTTATGAAAGTAATTTTTTCTCCTGAAATACTAAAAACATTAGAGATTCTAGTAGACCAGCTACCTTCATGATCTGACACCAGTCAAGTCTCTAGCAAATTATAAATGTCAAGAAGAAATAAATAAACTTGTAAATCAATCCTTTGACTTCCATAACATAGTTAATTAATTTTGTAATACATCAGTTATCTCTAAATTGATTAAATAATAATTAATATAGTAAACTAATGTTGGCAAAAGTATATTTATTCTTGTAGGGAAGTGAATGGAGAATCAATCAGTAATAATTATTTGCTTCAAAGAGAAGATAATTGCATAACAAGGAGATAAATACACTTTTTCTCCTGCTCACCAAGGAAAAAAATCAATAAATAGTAAAATTAAAAAAAAAAAATTATGCTGTTGTTTTTTCTCTCAACATATTACATAAGAAACATTGAGGAAATATAGGACACAGCCTGAGTTTTTATGTTTTAGTGATATAAAATACAATTTAGTTTGAACCGAAGCATGTATCCTTCTGTCCACAAGCCTGAACTCGTCACAAATACATAACATGCTGACTTTACATACAGAAGAAGAAACCAGTAATGTTTTTACTCACTCTAAAGGTGCAGCAAACATATTCTGGTGGTATCTGTCATGACAACCATCCATACACAGCCTCACAATACAGACAACACAACCGATGAGGTACAGAAATCACCCAGTTGCTGGAGAAAGAGAAATTCACTGAAGGAAGCCTGAGAATTCCTATAAAATAGAGCATGCCAATGAATGCTCCAACTTCTTCCTCAGTAGTATCATTATCCCACTCAACACCACCACAAGCATTTTTCCTCTGATTAGCATAAAGATTGGTTTGATGTGCTATGAGAGTCACCAAATCAGGAGGAAACAGCAGATCAAAGAACTCAACCATTTGAGCGTCAAGTTGTAAAAACTCAATTGGTCAATGCTTACCATAATAAACAGGATAGTGTCTATCAATAAGAATATGAAAAGAATCAGTATGCACAGAGTGCTGCTCAATATTAGCTTCTGTACCAAAGGGAGACAGAGAGAGAGACATAATCTTTTGCACTTATGTCAGGGAATGATTTAATAGATAAAAATAATTTGTTTTTGGACCGACTCTTGTTCACTCACCTTGTCTGCACTGGCCTTTTGCTTGAGCTCGTCCATTTTAGCTGTTTTTACATCAATTTTCATTAGAAGCTGCAAAAAATCATTATTTAAGGCTTCTTTTTCTTCAGCGGGCACACAATTTTGCAGTTTTATGTTCAGATTTTCCAGTTCACCTGTCAGCCGTTCGATCTCTTTCAGATGGCTGGCAGCTATTGCCTGTGATTCTGCAACCTGCATCTGTATATAAGATTTTTTAGGTTCTAGGCTGGTCAATTGAGCACAGACAAAATGTGTATTAAGATTTATGAGGATCTAGACATATCAGGTTAGCACAGATACAAACATATCTGTATAAAAGATTTGCGAGGCTCGAAACTGATTAAACATACATAGGAATTCAACTGTATTTAAGATTTGTGAGCTCTTACATTGGTTATGCTCTGCGCTGAAGCTGAAACAAACATCATTGAACTACATCATTAAATTCATCGTGACACTACCCGCTTTGGAAAAGAATCTTATAAAGAAAATAATCCTCTTTATTTATTAGCCCAACTTTTTTTTTATTTTAAAGCTTTCAGACATTGCAAAACAATAAGATCTGAAAATAAACTAATATTTTATGAATTAATTAGACTCCAAAGTACTAGCAGGAGTTGGGAGACAGAGAAGCAAACTAAAAATGCTCCTGAAAGCAAAGATGTGTACTGTTGCTAATAATCATATAAGTGTTGAATAAGCAATGAATTCTGTAAAAGATGTTTTGCTGTCTTTATTGGGAGTTTATAAAGTTTTGGAAAATGAAATTAACTGACTTTTTCGATCATATAAACCGGGTATCCACAACTTTCGGAGTCATCTTTAGCTGTCTGCATGTTTAAACTCAATACCTGAGCCAATGGAATTATCATAACATAACAGAGAATGAGAAGATATTTTCTATTCAAATAAAGCATTTTCAAAAATAATCAGAAATATCACTTTTGGAAAGTCCTTCATAATTTACTCACTTGACAAAAGAATTACAACATTTTTGTGCATGGATATGAGAAAAGACCTACCTTATAGCTAGTCATTTCATCTAAGAGGCCTTGATTTCGTCCTTCAAGTTCATCTTTGTCTGATTCCAGTACTTTCAACTTTTTCAGATTTTCAAAAAGCTTAATTTCTGCTTCTTTCAAAAGCAACTGAAGACGATGACATTCCTTTAACAAGAACAAAAAGAAATGTACAAAAATGAATCAACTGTATAATAATATATAAATAAAATGTAAACGCCATTTACAAAACAGTGATTAAATGAAAAGAAAAAATTAAATAAGACTTTCAAATATATCTGACTTGATCAGATCAGTCATGCAGTATTAATGCTTTGAATTTATTATTATTATGAAATATAAGTAAGTAGAGAATCCATAGAATCTTTCTGCCTAAATGCAACACACTCTCAGTGCAAAAAGAATTGTGGACCAAATGTCAAAAGACAAGTCAGCATGGTCAAAGAAAAAAACAATACCTTTTCTAAGATTTCCACTTTGGCTTTGAGCTCATCGTGGGCAACAGACATATCTTTCGTTGCAGTGGTCATCTCACTCAGCTGTGACTTAAGCTCTGCTATCTCTGCTGCACTGGCATCTGACCGTGATTGTGCCTTGCGCAGCTTCTCCACAAGACCTTCTCGTTCCTGTTCCATAGTGTGCTGAAACTGCCAACATACCAACAAGAACTAATCAGAAATGAAGTAACATACCAACAAGAACTAATCAGAAATGAAGTCTCTTTAAGTCTACTTGTAATCCTATTAGAGATCCACAATCCATACCAGGCTACCAAAATCCATATCAGAGACCATATAACAGATCCCATAAAAATATCAGAGACCATATACTAGGCTACCATGATCCATATCAGAGATCCCATAACCCATACAAGAAATCCCATAATCCACATTAGATTCCACTGGAATTAAAAAAATAAAGTTTATTAGTGACTGCTAAGGTTAATGTGAGAACTGTTAAATGCCATAAAAGATTCAAATTTTAATTTGATTTATGCCTAGAGCTAATATGCTCAGTTAAAATGTTAATACCATAAAAATTCATAAACAAACAAAAGCATACAGGATTACAGCAATCTAAAAATATTTAAAAAATAAAAACTTGTACCTAATGTCATCAAAATGTCAAAATACATTAAGTAATTTTAAATCATAAATTATTGTCTAGCAAAATAAAGGAAATAATACATAAAAAAGTCAAATAATGATCAAAGGGTAAGACTAGGTAGCGGTGCATGCCAGCAAAAGCTGGGCAGACAACTGAAAGAAGTGTCTAAATTTTCATGGCTATATCTGCAGTACATACAATAATACAAGGATTTAATAGATGTTCCACCAGCAGATAACACCCCCACTTGTCCACATTTATTAGCAAATGATTAAGTAAAATGTATAAATAGGTATTGCTGGATATATTTTAACATAGAGAATATACAGATAAAACACCATGCTAGTTTTCACTGCATTAAATGCAGTAGTATTTAAAATATTTATGATTTTCCGTTACATTTCTCAAAAAATCAACTGTTTACGTTATGAAAATTGATGATTTTTCAAATTTTGCTGGTGCATATCTTTAAATGTTAGTGATAGACATAGCTTGGAAAAAATATACTGTTGTAAATAATATGTACTGCCAAAAGAAAATATAATCTATACCTACCAGTCTATTACATCAATCACTGGTTGACCTCAAAAATGCTGTTTTGTGTAAAATGGAGTGCAAAAATTTACTATTTAGTCCAACTTTGACATCCTAGAAAGACGATAATAATTATTTGAAATGATTCCATTTTCCTGTTACCTGCTCACATCAACTTCTTTTTCAAAATATGTAACTTAGAAAATGTTGTTGACTTTTTTGTAGAAACTGCAAACTTATTAAATTTGTGAAAAAAATACATTACTTTTTTGACGCAACACATATTTACAATTATAAAAGTGTATATCTCAGGAACCAATGAAGATAATCACTTACTATTTTTTTGTTTTTCTTATATTTTCATGTACTTTCTTTAAAATATTATTTTAAGCAGTTATTAACATAATTTTTACTGCCGATACCTAATAAGACCTTAATGAATCAGTAAAAAAATACTATACCTTTCTCATTTTCTCTACTTCTTCTTCAAGAAAGACGGTCTTGGGTCGAATTACTAACATTTCATTGTCTGTCTCTTCATCAACTTCCACAAAATCATCAGCGCAAGGACGTTTGAACTGAAAAGGAGTGCTGGCACCACGGATACAGCCAGTGCTTGAAACGTAACAAAACTGGTAAAACTCTCCATCATCTTTTGGTAGGCGTTCAGCTAATTTAAACAACAAAAAAAGCCTTTTACAGGATCAAGTAATAAGGCGTTTGAAAAAAAGTAATATGTAAATAATTAACAAAATCATCATTTAAAAAAATTCACATCACAAACATTCGAGAGTTAATGAATTAATGAATTAAAATACTGATGTAAATTTAATTTTCTTAATTAATGATTCTATTTTATAGATCATCAATTTTCCAAATTAGTGCACTATTAATAAAAGAATGTTATTTAAACATATTTGCTTATCACAAAACATAATCACAGATGACTCATTTTTCAATATTTTTTTAATCTTAATAAAAATATGTGTGCTTTTATAAAATAAAAATAAGTACCTGGGAAGATAAGTTCTGCCTCCATCTCTTTTCCTTTTTCATATTGTGGTGGAATTGGTGCCCACTCATAGTATAAGTAATCTCTGGGAGACAGCCACCCAACTTTGAAAATTCCCACCCAGTCTCTGGAATGCAAAACAATAAAACATTGTGAGCTGTTCCTAAGCAATAAAATAACAAATAAACAATAAACCCAGTACACAGATAGGTAGCAATGATAAATTAATTATTCTGCTAATTTCTTTAGAAAGACGGGTCCCTGAAATCAAAGATTTAAGTACTGTGCAGAGGAAATATACGAAGGGCAATGAATCTTCTATATGGTGTGGAACATGGAGCAGTAACTTTTTAAAAGTACAAGAACAACTTCGCAGCAACAACGTCCATTTAAACAGTATTCACAGAATAGGCAACAAGAGTAATTAGTTACTTTTAACAACAGATTTACAAGATACAAAAACAAAAGCAAAAGAAAAATTGTTCACATTTGCATCAAGTGTATTTTTTTTACTCACAAAAAACAACAACAACAGTATGCTCTCTTGCTTGCTGCAGAAATTTGATCTGTGGTATCTTTTCAACTATTAATTGAATAGATGTTTTTGCTGACTACAATGATCAGCTCACTGCTAATCATAGATATTTACCTGTTGGAAGGCTCTATGTCACTAGTAAGTGTGTAAGGGCAGGCAATGTTTGCATCTACAGGGTATGTTTCCGCAATTTTATGAAAGACCACTGCTGCAAATTCTGAACGTGAAAGTGTCAAGCTTTTCAATCCTTCGGCACGTGAGTCTGGCAAGGGGCAGGCAGCATTATGCTCTCTCTCTGTTTCCATTGCTCCTGTCACCTGTTACCAAAACAAACGATGATTTTAATGACACCCAAAGTAGTAGTATGAAAAATAGTATGCTTACACAAGTAATATAAAAATATTGTGCTCATATTTATAAAATACAAAAGCATTTTGAGAGTGGTCTGTTGGTGGTGGGTCTTGAGTCATCTTAATCAACTTAAAATTTTCTAAATCATTACTTTAAGTAAATAAAACAATAATAATATAAAACTGTAAACAAGTAATACCGACAATCTAATCATGAATAATTAATTTAAGAAATATGTTTTACGTTTCAGTCTGAGTAAAGTTCAATGTAATATCAGTTATATCACAAATCTACAGATCTAATGAGACAAAACATTATTTTTAACTAGAGTATGACGGGTATATTATAATTATATGCCCATCTAATGACAGATTGAAAATTAAAATAAATGCATTGCTAGAAACATAAATTAATTTGTTTATTGGAAAGCTTGATTATAACCTATAAGTCACATTGTGAGTGAAAATTCTAGCATCATTCAGTAAATGACCTTGACCATACCTAAGTTGTCATTCGAGATAGGTGCCCATCACACCACTCAGCATCAAGTATTCCAGGCAGGCACACAACAACAAAAAAAAAGTGTTGCCAAGAGGGGGGTGGTCCATAGGTGGAATGAAATTAAACCCAGTGCCTGTACTTTGCAACCTCAGAATCAGATGATTGAAAGTTTCTTGGCTTTGTCGGGCCTCCCATCTTTAAATGTAATCATCACTCTCGGTGACTGAATCATTCATAATTGCCTAAAAATGTACTTGTATGGGAAAAAGAAATTTTCAAGCACTATTTACCAATTACTTATTTTCCATGAATGCGACACTGATGAAACATAAAGCTGCCCATGTGGTTCAATAAAGCTCTTACGTGTTTGATTATAACTTTATAAGTTATAATGCGAGTGAAAATTTGAGCAATTGGCCTTGACTGTCGGGTTTTTATGAGTTCTTTTAGGCAATCGTTAGCTTATGGTTAGTTAACAGATTGATTGAGAGAGAAAGGACTTGAAATATTTCGTGCATTTTTTTTTTTACTGATATATTATACTCGTTAATTTGATATAAAGATGTATAATGTGAATAGAATATTATTTCTACAACTGTGAATTATGATACTTGTAGGCAATGTGTTAAACACATCATATTGTTTCTAGCAAAAACACGTTCTATAATTGATTATGTTGTATTTACTATGTTGCACAGATGCATTGGGCTAATAAATACTGTTGCAGGAATTGTAAGCTGAGAATGAATGTAAGAAAGAATGGAGAATAGAGATGATTAAACTTGGAACTTAGCATTACTCTTTAATATTATGATGTTTCAGAAAGGAATGAGCCATTTTCCCCTTTTCTTCCTTGTATGCTTGTAGTGGATTCTACTGAGATGTGGGATTATGACATTACTCAGAAGCATCTTGTGTAAATTTGTCAAGCCCCAGCCTTCAGTTTTCCCTGCTCTTTCACTACCACTGACTGGGGCTTGACAAATTATACAGGTGAATTTTATTACAAGACTTTTAAAAAATCATTATAATGTGTGCACTGTGTAATCACAAAATATCAACTACATTGTACTTTCTCTCTCTCTCTCTCTCTCTCTCTCTCTCTCTATATTGCCTCTTTTATATATTTCTAAATTTTTTAGTACAAATGATTAAAATTAAAAATTCGTGTAAATGTTCAAGATTCTGTAAAATACAATCAGAACAAATATGACTCAGGATCATTCCTTTATTGTCGAAGACTTTTTTGTTTTAAAACTTATGGCAAACACCTTTTTTTAAGAATAAATTTTGAAGCCTTATTATTAATATTATAGTAGAAATTTTAGAATAATTATATTATATAACGGATTCCAGAAAAAATATTATTTGAACCTCTATGCAGTTTCAAACATACAGTTATTTCAAGAGGCCAATCTTTTTCCTAGCATTACAATATAATTCATCAGGGACCTCATTTCGGACAGATAATTTCTGAAGAATATTGCATATATTGTCTTACATGTAAGCTGGATATTATTTATTAAAGTGAATATTTCATAATTATCAAAATGACAAGGTGTAGTGCATATACTATTGCTACTTGGCCACCAATTTGAAAATGCTAACTTCGTCTGTCAGTCGAATGGGCAGTAGAAACATTATGCACCAAATTGTGCTTATCCCATCAAGCTCTGACTTCTAAACTAAACATAAAAAAAATATTTAAAGAAAGTGTTTATTTCACAAGCTAAATTGTGTTTTGTTAACTAAAATTAATAACGGCTGATGAATAAAATTCTGGAAGTGTTAAAAAAAGGACTTGTATGTTGAAGAGCTCTTAGCAGACGACTTTATCTTAACCAACCGTCTCTGTCTGACCATGACAGAGCGGGTGATTGTATACGAAACAAGCAGGTTTTTCATCCTGTCATAACTGATTGGAAAATTATTGAAAATGAAAGTGGAAGAGCAGGAGATTCTTTTGCTATAAGCAGAAGGTAGGCAGGTCTGCTACAGTTTTGGAACATTCTACAGCATGTTTAGCAGAGCATATGGAAGATTGAATATTCTATTGTGAGCAATAAACTTGTGACATTGTTACGAAAGCATGCCAAGAACTGTTGCAGTTTATGTCAGTTGTCACTGAATAGGTTATGTACAAAGTATTATCATATCATTCAATTTCTTCTAATGTTCTATGATGAAAATAGCCCTGCGATTTATGTTGATACTAATCAGACTGCTGAATTATGTGTTATAATATAATTATAAGACTGAAAAACTATTGGAATTACTTGAACATTGTTTCAACTTTCATGGAATATTGATGTCAAATAACACATGTATAAATAATATATATTGATTTAATAAATTTCTTGTTAAATTTATTACCTTCTTGCAAATATTATTAAACTATATGTTGGAGTAATAGTGGATGGAGACTCATTAAATATAAATAAACTATAAAGACAGACTTTTATTACTCCTTTAGTAAGAAGTTTCCACCTTCAAAAAACACTATGTGACAGTAAAAAACAATGTCTACCTTATTTAGTTATTATTGTATAAAGAGTAGCATTTTATGAAATTATAATATTATAATCTGCCAAGAGTGGTGTCTTCTGGGAGAATTATTAATAAATATAAATTAAGATTTCTCCAACACTTGTATTTTTGTAATTAGTTATGTGTTGTTAATTAATTAATAATAACCAGTAATAAGGGGGTGCATGTCATACATACTACTGAAACACATAAGAAAGCCATGAACCCCACATTATTATAAGTGATCATC
The DNA here is from genome assembly GCA_028829895.1 of Sinotaia quadrata. Lineage (NCBI taxonomy): Eukaryota > Metazoa > Mollusca > Gastropoda > Architaenioglossa > Viviparidae > Sinotaia > Sinotaia quadrata. Next base: position 96,678,172 of record CM054179.1, on the reverse strand, counting down.
ATTATTACTTAATTTAGTTACTTTTCATTTTGTACTTTATAAAATGCAGACAATAATAACATAGGTGTATTATAGTTCCAATTTCTTAGAAAGTATTAGAGCTCTGACCTATTACACCAAGGCACACATTTTGAAATTAAATGATTTGAGATATGTTAAAAAGAAAAGTGAGTCTTCCTTAGAATGCACAGTATCAAATAAGCACATGAAACATAAAAATAAAACTGTCAGTGGCATTCAGAAAGGGAATAATGGATAGAATGATAGGCTAGTTTTAACTCTTGACATGTTTTGGTACCACGCAATCAAGTACACTATGACTATGCTGTTGTCAGTATAGCAGCAACAGGCACTGAGTTTTTCATTCCACAAATTGACCTGATGACATTTTTTTGTGTGCCTGTCTGGAATAACTGATGCTAAGTGGTGCGATGGGCACCCACCTCCAAAAGCAGCTTAGGTATGGTCAAGGTAATTTGATAAATAATCAACCCTTCCAATAAACTAATTGTTAATGTTAGTGTCTAAACTAAAATTTGTTTAACATTTATTAAACTGTACTACTGCTCATTACTGCCAAATCATTAGTTATCAAACATGGTTTGTCTCTATTTTTAAAATGTTTATTTTTTAAATTAATCTGGAGAACTTTTAATAAATGTAATATTCCAAAGTAAAAATAAATACACCTATATTCATCTATCAACATTCCCACCAATTCATAATCAGATAATGGCTAATTATATAAGTAAAATTAACCAGGTTAAAAGTACTCAGTTCTTTAAAATTTTAAATAATAAAAATTAAAACATTAATCTACCAGTAAACATAAAAATTACGAGTTTTTTGTTTGTGCAATAATAGATTGCATTAAAAACTGCAGTTACAATTTATTTATAATTATATTGGGCATTATTTTCATTTCTTAAGGCTTCTGATAATTTATAATCATATTTTACACCATATAATATTAATAATAATAATTTAATCAATTTTTCAAATAAGCAAAAGAAAAATGTCCACTATATAGGCCTATATAGTATATATATATATATTGGTAAACTCAAACAAACATATGTCCTTCACTGTATGTGGAGCTCTAGTTATCACAATCAAAAAGTAGATCTATCATATTTTCAAACTATCAATATCATATCGTTAATAATTATCTTCAAAACGTATATACAAAAACATCGTAAAACTCACTATTATTTATAAAATAAATAAATGTGTCTCAGTAACATTGTTTTGCCTCATTAGCTTAGTTACATTTTAAGTACGTATTACACTACGGTAAACAAAAGCATGCCTTATAATTTGTTTAGTAAACAAAGCATTCCTTTACTACTTGTACTGGTCGTTTCGCATAAATTAATAACAAACCACAATTCAACAAAGAAATACATCTAAATAAAATATTATATACTATCCAAATAATTATTCAAGGAAGCAAATCTACTTTAAAAAAAATTGTCACTATCATCTGACCAACCATGACACACTGACATACAGCCATATTTGTTGTCAATACGGATTTGTAATTTACAACAGTACTTGCCTGGACTTCAGGTCGGCCTTCTTCGTCTTCTTTAAGGCTGACTCTCATTGAAAGCTGACGTTAGGAGTTAAATAACTAAAATCCCCCCAAATAAACGCTAGCAAATCCGTGTGTGTTAAATAGCGTACTGAATCAAAACCAAAAGTGAAACGTTTTGTAGACCTTTCTGAAGTGTTGACTAGGTGTAGTTTACTATTTATAGCTCATGGTCAACAACCCGAAGGCTTCCGTAAGTCAGTCGGCCCTGCCCGTAAATCAAATGTATTATTAAATGAATTTCAAAACTGTTATTGTTCTTCACTAAATAATATTATGGTTTAATTACTGTATGGGCAGTTGTTTTTCACAAAGTCAGCAAAAATAATATATTACGGACTCAGAATCTCGCGAGACTGTTGAAAAATAAACTAACAGTAGAAAACACAATTTAGAGCATGCATAACATCGGCATTATTTTGCATTCGTTTCTACTCATAATAGGTTTGATGCGGCAATAGCTCTTTCTAAAGTACTAATAAACAATAATATTGCTTTGAGGAATTTGCATAAGTTGACACTATTAAATTGACAATCAATACATTTTTTAGCCATAGAAATTACAGGTTTGCTTATTCTTGGTACAGACATTTAAAATGGGTAGGCCTAACCGATGGGTACTATCAATACTGTATTTATAAAATGTTCGAAAGTGATTAAACTAAAAAATTCATTCAAACTATGACATAAATATGGTTTTGGACAATGAATTAAAATATTTTTCATTATAAGTGCAATACTATTATGTACTTTAGGCCTAATTAACATGTTATTTTAAATTCACTAATAGTGTACCTCTGATTTTACAGTTTCGTAGCATCTAAGAATTTGCTAATTTTTTGCAGCGAGGTCAAAACATGCATGTCATATGTACTTAATTTCATCTTCATTAAAACACTCATGATTTATATTATTTGCCAAATATGTCCTCTTGTTGTTTTACATGCTGATAATGAATGTTCCATCAAGCTCATTCAGTTTTGATCTCTAGAAACATTGTTAGTACTTCAAGTTGTCATCTCATATTTCAAGATTTTACTTTTGTTTTCAACTTAGAATTCAAGTATATTAGTTATACATGTATCTATGATTATAGTATAAATAAGATCAGTGTTTGAAATATGAAGTTCCTCGGGTCTATAAATATAAAAGTGTGAGACTATTACTTAGAAAAAGTACACATTCAGATGGAACTGGTTTAGATTGTATCAGCAAGTTCTAGCATATTCTCCACCTGAGTTGTTTACTCCAACTTTGGCACTTACAAAACTATCATCATAAGTAGTTCCCAGGGTTGGGTCACAACATTGGCAACAAATACATAATTATTAACTTTAGAAACAGGGATAGGCAAATTTACTCCACCACAAAGGTTATTTTGTAAGTACATTTATTTGATTTTTCTGTTTTGTTATAGCTTTAGGGTTTTTATGTCTTCAAGCTGTTTGTATAAAGGTCTTGTGTATTTTATGTGTTTAACAGTGTCACAGGAAATGAGGGACCGAAATTATATTTTATTTCATTTTAAAAAACCGCTAACAAAACTAATTGAAGTAATCCGAGTTTTGTTATTTTTCGTATGTAGCATGTAACTTCCAGTAACGGTCACCTAAGATCTCTTTAGTAGACAGACGTTCGTGACGCAGTGTGTGTCAATTATCATATTGAATATATATATTAGTTTATGAAGAATATGTATATTAAATAAATTGGGACAACTGCGCACTACAGTCACATGTTGTTGACGAGAGAAATGACCAGTGCGCATTAGAATTGACCACAGAAAAGCGTGCATCACGATTACCACTATATATCCAAGGCAAAAATCATGTCACACGGCATAGCTTCTGGAAAGTTCTGGAGACCTTCAGTAAAGCTATATAAGAGGCAAAATGAAGACTTTATTCTCAATGTTGAAAACGTCGATTCGTCTGAAGCCAGTCTAACTTCACGTATGAATTATCTCATGTACAGAGATTTCATAAAGGAAAGCTGCAAAGATCTCTTTCCATCCGTCTGATGCCATATATTGAGTAACGAGGCAAAATTACTCAGTATAATTTTTGGCAAAGTGGAAAGTTCACTGCCAAGAAAAAACCCGATGTATGCGACGCTGGTTGTATGCAGTTAACGACACGAGGGACCAAATTTGTTCTTCCCCCTGTCTGAGTTCGTTTGGCAGTCTATCCCGCTATTGAGAAGGCTAGCACCGTGATCGTCTCTGACATCCGGAGTTCTACACTCAATGTAATGCGACGACACATCCCACTGGACGACTCTACCCGATAATGCTAAACGTCGTTGGGGTGTCCGTTTCCAACGACAGTTATCGAGGCCGACAACAGTCAGCTAAATTTCAGATTTCTCCCCAGTGATAATCTGAAAGTGGTGCCTAGATTCTGCAGAATCTTCACCTGTAATGCGACGCCTCAATTGCGTCGTGATCTTCACTTTGAAGTGCCGCTTATAAGTGACGTGTGAGTTTACGTCATCTCCTTGGAACTCTGACATTAATAGTGAGTAATAATTCGCACGGCTAACGCGCACATACTTAACTCTAGAACTCTAAGAAAATGAACACTATTATATCGTTTGCAAAATAAGAACTCTAATGTTAAAAGTAATGCTTATTTTACATGTCAACTATTGTTAAAGCGGCCCCATTTGCCGCATAAGAATTGTGTAATTAATCTTTATTTTATATTTTGAATTTCATCATTTTCATCTCCCCTTATTTCCCACAGAGTGTATGACATTGGAAAGTTGAATGATTGATTAATCACTGTGCGAAAGAGTAGTGCCCCTTTTAAATCGGGAAATAAATAACCTGATTTAAACATCTTTCAACTCTCTTGTTATTCATAGTTTTTGAGAGGGACGAAAGAATTTGTACTATTGTTTTGCACCGTTCGTCTGTTCGTCCATTTATTCACATTTATGATACACACTCACAACACACACCGCCAATAAAACGTTCCTTGGCATGACACTAATAAACTGGGCCCCACCCAAACATCAATGGTGTATGTCATGTGTGTCTATGTAACAACCTGACACGACGTAGTACTGGCATACGTCACATGGGCTTTTCTTGGAGGTGCACCGGAGCAGGCCAAAAATAGACTTCACCCCTTGCATCTCTAACTTCAGCTCGGGGTCGGCTTGTAACGAGCCTCCCGTTTTGTGACAAACAGTTTTTGAAAGAAGAACCATTTTATTAACATGTTCAGTGAATGAGATAGCCAAGCACCAGATTTGCAATGCCTTTCACGGTACTGGTTGTCCAGATGTAGATTATTTCATCTTCATGGTTTGGAAACTATCAATTGTGGGTTGGTCTTGCCCTCCACTGGATTTTGGTGGTGGGGTTAGGGGTGTAAATTTATTAATGCTAGTTTCTGCAGCAGTATAATTTTTATCACCATTTTACAATTGTATAGCTATAGTACTGGACCACAAAATTTGAGATATGAAGAATTTTTGTACTGGAGGTGCAGACTGCAGAGCCGATGGCTGTCTTTGGTGAGAATTGACGACACTTCTGATCTGGTGTGCTAAAGTGTTTTAAGAGATGAATTTGAATTCTTGGTGCATTCTTCCCATTGCTGCTGTTTAGGCATCTCTTGATTTTACATGGTTCCTGTTGTTTTTTTTTGCAGTGGTCACAGTTACTTGTCTGGCTGTTGTGTACTGAACATTAATTTTCAGCTGCCAGGTCAGTTTTTGATTTGTTTTTCTATGCTTCATTGTTCAAGTTTCTGTTGGTTGGTCTACCAAAATGGTTGTGTTAATATGTGGTTATATCCTGTTTGATTGATATTAGGGACTCTGTTTTGTAGACAATGAGTGACAGTGAATATCTGCACCATGTTTATTTTGCCTGTCTATATTTCATAGCTGTTAGTTCCTTTTGTATGGGGGCACTTCTGATATTTTTTTTCCTCTGTGGTCATCCATATTTGGATGATGGTGGATTTGTTCACTGGCTGTCTGTGCAGTGCTTCTTTATAGAGTACTTTTTTTATTCTCTACCACTTGCATGATGGCTGCTGTGCCTCCAAAGGCCACATTGGCATTGATGTTTGAACCTAGGAGACTGTTTTTAGTACCCTAAATAGTCCTAGGAGATATATGCATAGTGTTATCTGCCATTGTCAGAAAAAAATTCAATGTCTGTATTGCAAGTTGCCATAGGACAGTTGTACAAGTGGTGCATAATGAATGTCATCATTTATCTTCAATTGGGCAGATAGCTTTCTGTTTCATGTTGTATCCCCAAAGAGGACTCACTGGGTCATATGATTCACTCTGAAAAATGATGTAATATAAACACTGACAATTTGAAATCCTGATTTCTGGTAGTAAAGATGCATTTCTTCTGTATTTTTCAATGTCATGCTCACTTACTGACTTAGCATTTAAAAGAATGTATTCTAGTGTTTTACATTTTCTTTTACCTTAGATTATAAAGTGAACAATGGCTTTCACTAATTTGTAGAAAGATTTATGAGCACTATGTTGTAAACAACTGTGAAATGATGGTAACATATTTGCTGGGGTGGTATGCAATAGACCATTTGAGGAATGCACTTGCAAAAGGTAGTTTTTTTTTGGTAAAAACTAGAGTTATGCCCCTTGCCTCATTAAATATGCTTAAGTACTCCATTTGAATCACTCATCAAAGCAATCAAAAGGTTCTATGTGACTTTATTTTTGATAGACAATATACAGCAGCTTGCAAAATGTACCAAGCCATACTTTTATCAACATGTACTAAGTTTAAATAAATCCAATTATCCTTCAGTCAATTTACTTCTATAGTGAGATTGCCAAAGTTGATGCTAGCATTGAGAGGCAATATTTAATAAAAACCAGAAAAGATGCATTGCTTACCAATTCAGAAGAAACAGCACATCGTCATCGATTAAAATCAAACACCTGCAGAACAAGTGAAGTCTGATTGCAAAAATTACACTGTCAGTCAAGTCATATTCTTTCAAAAGGTACTAAGTCAAAATTTAATTATTTTTAATAATAACAAATTCTATAATTTTTTTATATACTAAATGCAGTTTTAACTTCAAGTTAGGAAATATTTAGTGACATTGAAAATGTTATAACCAAAAAGTAGACTTTTTTGTAAAATGAATTTGAGCCGACCTAGTACCTTTTGCAAGGGTCACTGTAACTTAGCAGAAAGGCTAAAGCTCCAGGGGGAAAAAACAATATATGCAGCTTCTAAATCTAATTTTGGTCATTAATCCAGACACCCTTGCTTTAAGCACAGAAGAATGATAGCTATGAAGAATATCATTGCAAAAAAAAAACCCCACCCAACCTGTAATGATAAACATTTAAGAAATAGCTTTTTCAAGACAGAACTCATGCAAAGTTGAGTTCACTCCAAAACATTCAGATTTCTCTGATAACTCATAAATTACTACTATAGTAATTAGTACCCCAAAGAACATTCTCTTATGACACAGGGTTGTGATTTCTTGTTCATCTCCCAGAAAAACGCCACACTATCCCTCATTTAAAAAATTATTTGCAATGACATATATAGTGCTGTGACCAGAGCACAATGATTGATTTCATACTTATTTTTCTTATGCATTATGGACTAGTTTATAACAAGTCCTTGCTTGACTTGCTTTCCACAGATTATTTTGATACTTAAAAACAATTATGAACTTGGCCCTGCCTGATGAAAGAAAGTGGTGCGAAAACAGTCGCCTCCTCAATTATTTGTGATATGATCTGCAATATCTTCCTCTTTTCTAGGTCTACTACACTTTAATAATAAATAAAATTACTACTTTTGTGTTTGAAACAAGTTGGGATAATAACTGACATCAAACTGATGTGTTTTTTGGAAGATTTATAAGAGAGCAAGCAACCTGAAATGGTAAAACTTTTAAACTCTACTATAGCACAACCCACTATTTATCGCTATCAAAGTACCGAGACCAAATTATTGCACTGTAGCAGGGTTTTATTGTAAAAACAAAAATAAAAATAAAATTATCATTCAAAGTTTAAACAAGCATTCAACATCTAGTAACAGTTTAAAAATCTTAGGTACATTGAAGTAAAATACCACTTATAAAAACACAAAATCCACAGAACAAAATCAATAGAACACAGCATCTGAACTTCAGGAATATTTATTGTCTGTAACTCAAGCAATACTAGATGCATTTGATGCAATACGTGGCCACAAATCTGCACACTCTTTGGCAACTGGACCAGTGATAGCAGAACCTGAAAGAAACAAATAAGAACTCAAGAAAATTAACAATGCCTGGCAATTGAGATTTCTGTTATTTTGAAAAAAGCAAATGCACGAAAGAGCCAATTATTGCAATTACAAATTCCAATACAATCAGCCATTTTAAAACAATAACTTTAGAATAACGAAGAATTATAATTAGGTTGTTTTGAAAGTGATAGACATTTATATAAGCAGTCAGTGACCAGTATCCTGTTTCAATTATCTACACTAGCAACAAATTAAAGTGAATGAACCATCTACTGATGCTGAGCAGTACCATTTATAAATAAATGAAAGCTGTTCAATTCTTACAGTAATCTGTGTTACTGTTGATTGACACAGTAACATAAAAAAAATATGCTCCTTCAAAATATCAATCTAGGCCATAATTTTGAAAATAACTAAGCACTACCATAAAAAAAAGAACACTATTATAGCCTTTGCAGTATTACTCTATATGCATTTTTATGACAGTTCTCAAACATTTCAGGGAACTTCTCCCAAAGAAAAGATTATTTAACTAATAAAACATTTTCATAGGCCTTATTAGCAAAATTGATTTCTTTATAAAGCTTACCTTTCATCTCTCCTTTAGGATTAACTATGACACCCGCATTGTCTTCAAAGATGATAAACACCCCATCCTTCCTCCGTATGGCTTTTCTTTGTCGTATCACAACAGCAGGCATTACTAGATAAATGTTAAAATAAAGTCTTGAAACATTACAGTACAACTTCAATTAGCAAATTCTTAGCACTAAACAGCCATTTAGAGTTAGAAAACTATGAGTGTGAATAAAATACTCGAAGATCTTCATGCAAAGTTACAATTCTGCAAAATCTTCAAAAATTAAATGCAAACACACAAAAAAATCGCAAGCCATTGTGAATCTACAATTCACCAATGGGCAATTATTAAATTTACCATAAATTATCCTAAAATATACAATCTATCCTAGAATAGCAGCATATCATGAAAATGTATATTGTCCTGCCAACCAGTGACCTGCCAGAAAATTATTTATAATTACATTCATTCACAACTTCCATGCACGAGATGATGTATTGATGCAATTTCTGTCAAGTACGAATTGTTGAAAACTTTTATTGGTAAGATCTCTTTGAAAGCATTTATTAATGATCACTTTATTCTGCAATTATTTTTCTGTAAACATATATTTTTTAAAAGTAGAATTACTAATTTTTTCCCACACGAAATACTATTTCTGTAGTTTGAAAACAGATCAGACTTTGTGTCACTCTGATGTGATTATTTAATTTGCAATACAAATTTAGAAGTCGCAGATTGCATTGATATATTATTTTATTTATAGAATTAATTTTAATGTCACGGGTGGTAGTTTTATTATTTAGAAAAAATATTTCAAATACCAATAAATTTAAATAAGAAAAGATAATTCTCAATGCAAAAATAGTAAACAGCTGAAAAACTTGGGCCTATGAAATGTTTATTTCAAACACTGGATTTACTATAGTACTAAGATATTTTTTTTTAATTCAGTGTGCATGTACTCTTATTAACTTATTTTTTGTCCAAGTTGCTTTTAATTTGAGCATAATTTATTTCTCTTAATAATTTTAAAATTTATTGTTAGTTTCTGCTTTTATTTTTAAAGTCTGGTTTCTCAATTTCTTTAAAAATAAAGAATAAGCATACAAGTAGATTTTTATATTACATTAATTTAATTATTAAGACAGCAAGTTCATTAAATTGCACAGTATTCTGTTTTGAGCAAATTTAATAATTTTTGTATATTTTATTATTTTTAAGAAATATGGTGGATTAAATATTCTGTGGCATGTTTTTTGTAGCTGACAAGCAGCATACTCTTTTGTCTTTACATCTCGTGATTGTGGGAACTACAAAAAAGACATATAACTAATCTGTAACTTTAAAAAAAAAGACCTTTTGAAGAAATTTCAGTCTTTTTGGTGACTGCATTCCACACCTGTCATCATGTGTTAATAAGGTTATGACCCAGCTCAAGAGCTCCCTTTGAACAATTGGTAAAACCATTTTCCCCATAACATCTAAACTTGGTTATATTGGACCAATCTGCAATAAGTAAATTGAACGATTGTGGTTCTTTAACAACTGTTGAAGTTTCTAATAGTCTGTGTTTACAACATCAAAAGTTTTGTGAAGAAATCGTTTTAATGATCACATTCTAAAAGACTGACTCAAATAGCTTTGCTCATATCTCAAAATATTCACAAATCAATAAAATGCTATTCTTTCTTGTGTTTCAAAGTCAGATGGTCAAATGAACTTTGATTTATTTTTGAAGGAAAGTTTTATGAAAGAGCTTCAAACTTAATGTACACTGTCATTAAATTAAATTAAATATCATGTTACTTCTGTTTAATTCATGTACACAGAAGAAATGATCACTCAAGAACAGGCTGGGTTTGTGGCTGGAAGAAGTACGACAGAACAAACATTTAATCTCAGGGTTCTGTGCAAAAAATACTCACAACACCATCAAGACATTTACCATGTGTTGATTTAAAAAAGACCTTTCATAAAGTGTGGCATGAGGCATTATGGGCCACAATGAAGAAATACAACATGGGCCATAGGCTGACTAATACCATCAAGCAGCTATATACCAAAGCCCCCAGTGCAGTACTAGTCCATGGATCTGTGGGAAAATGGTTTCAGACAGCAGTTGGTGTATGTCAGGGTTGTCCTCTGTCACCTACACTTTTCACCGTCTACTTAGAACACATCACGAATGACGTTCTGGAACATCACTATGGCATAGTCAGCATTGGAGGGCGTAACATCACCAATCTCCGCTTTGCAAATGACATCGACGGGCTGGCTGGCATTTGAGCTTAGTGATAACCCTTGATGAATCCTCCTCCAGATTTGGCATAGAGATAAATGCAGAGAAAAACAAAGCTGATGACCAATGTTGAAAAACAAGTTTAAACCAAAATCAAGGTCAGAGGTCAAGAACTAGAAACAGTAAGCTAAGTCAGTGACATGGGCTCAAAAACAGAAGTCTTGTCTAGAGTAGCTCAGACAATGGCAGCCATGTCAAAGCTAAGACCCATTTGGAGAGACAAAAATATCTAAAAAAAAAAAAATAAGGCTTCAAAAAATGCTAGTCCTCTAAATCTTATTGTACGCATCTGATGCATGGATCCTGACCGCAGAAATTCAAGCACTTGAAATGAGATACAGAGCCATCATTGGCATCTCTTACAAAGATCACATCACAAACGAAGATATGCATAATACTATCAGACGTGAAGGTGGCGAATATGAAAACCTCCTCATCAATGTCAAAAAAAAGATGAAATGGTACGGCCATGTTACACGAGCCAACCTCTCCACAACAATCCAACATGGAATCGTTATAGGTGGCAGAAAACAAGGCAGACAGAGAAAAATGTGGGCCGACATCGCAGAATGGTATGGGAAAAAATTTGCAGACACAGAATTTGGCACATGACCGAGACAAGTGGAGGAAACTGGTCAACCGTTCAGCAGCTCAGTGACCCAACAACCACACTAGGTCATGATGACATATGGGCAGATAACTGTTTTAACAATAAAGTTTTAATACAGTCATTGTTTTAATATTAGTCACAAAATAAAAAGAGATGTTTTGTTTACTATTTTAATATAATTTGTAATAAGCAGCCTGCAGATCATTTTATAGTAAACCATAACTGTTATGTGACCATATTTTTGAAAATAAAAATTAGAAAAATAAAATAAAAAATTAATATGTAGGATCAAACACAAATTATTTTCAACTTCCAGTAATTTTCACAATTTTGTTGCAATGCCTTCTGAAAAAAATAGGCATCAACTACATGGCAAATGATTTTGTAATAAGCAATTAAGCATTCTGGATGAACTGTTTTCAGCAGCTGCATAGGCTATGATGCCATTTGTTGTGTTTTGTGAGCAATTTTATGAAACAGAGCCCGTTTTCCTTGGCGATTTATATTAAACTGAAATGTCAACTTTGCATTTTAACTGGTTTTTCCTTGTTGTCTGTGCCTATGTGTATTAGAAATGTTGGAATGTATTTTGACGCGGTTTATATTTTACTTGCAATCTACTTGAAAAATTCACATTCGTTATGCCTAAAAAATGTTCACTGCAAATAATGACACTAAATTAACATCTGAAAAAGTATTATAGCTATCATTCTATTTTTTTGTACACCTTATTTTATAAGATAACACATTTTGAGCTTAAAAGATTTGTACTATACAACTCGAAAGAAATGAGTGGAACTATCTACTGCATGCAAAAGGGTGATGGCAGCCTCTATTAAAACCAACATAAAAATATCTGACACCCACCATCTAACATTAAAGACAGTCTCAAGTGTAATTGGCATTATGAGCCATATTATAATCTGATGGACAGAATGCACATATCTTCATATAGCAATCATTCCAATCCAGTCAACTTTCATTAACTATTTGGCAAGGTTCAGTATTAGGACAAAATATGTCCATCCTTTATAAAATCACTGACAGTTTATTTCAACAATATGATATTTATTTGGTTGGTGGTATGTTGGGAGGAAAAATGCTCTTCACTGAAGAAATATCAGTAACACTAAATTTTACAAGCAAGACAACATGCTTATGTGACCATCAAGAAAAAGAGGAACAAAATGAGGTAACAGTCATCCTTGGCCATCACATTCTAAATCTTCAATGATGCACAAAGTATCTACTCTAGCCAATGACAAATTAAAAAGTTAACAATGAAATTAATAATTCCTCTGCAATTTGTCCGATGAGCATCATTGTTTCAAAGGTCTAGCAGAACCACTGTATTTCAAGAAAGAAAAGTAGGCTAATATCTAAACTATCATTGTATAGTAGAAATATACCCTTTTTCCTGAGCTCAGGCTTTCCCTTCTTGACTGTGGCAACAAACATATCACCAACACCTGCAGCTGGGAGCCGATTCAAGCGACCCTTGATTCCATGGACTGCTATGACAAACAAGTTCTTGGCACCTGAATAAAATAAATCATACTTTTGATTTGACGAAAGAATATGACCTGATAACATACATTAAAGTAATATACTAGTTTTACTACACAGCAACGCTTGATATGCATGTAAATACATACACAAGACATTAAATCATTACTTAAAATATGCAGAACATCCCACACAAAATGTGCGTCAATTAAAAGTAGTACTTAAATGTAATGTTAAATTGTACGAATCTCATTTACCTGTGTTGTCTGCGCAATTGATAACGGCACCAACTGGAAGACCCAGGGCAATTCGGAATTTTCCGCCGGAGGTGCCACCTCTTCCTGATAAATAAAACGAAAACTCTCCGTTTTTACTTTTAATGACTTGCAACTAATTTATTTATTTCCACATACATCAATGTGCAGGAGGAACGGTTATTTATTTTGAGCCAATTTAAACACCAAAACTTAAAAAGTCAAAGATAAGTTTTAATCTGATCTAATTTAGAATACGAGATTGACAAACATTGTAGCATTTATTTTACATATTACCACAATCATTAAATTAAACGAATCTAAGCAGTGTTAATTGAAAATTGCAATAAGTGAAATAGAAAATGTTTGTTTTAATTAAGAAATATGAGTGGATTATTTAGGATTGTGTTGGGAATATTTACCTCTCTTCGACATGTTGCTTTGATGGAACACACAAAAAGGAAATAGCTAGTAAACCGGAAGTTAAAAAGGAAACAATATTTAAAGTCGTGAAATTTTAAAGTAATATTTTTAATTCAATCAATTTTAAGATAATTTGTTTTATTACGCTTGGTTAAAAATATTATTTTAAAATTCAAATATCAATCTGTTCTGTGTGGTTCAATTATAGTTTTTTAAAAATAATAATAATTATTGTAATAAAATAATCGCATATTAGAAAAAATAAAAAGTTTAACTTAAATCAAAGTTAAATTAATATGAACTAAAATTCACTGATATTTATTTACTAATTAATAGCACAGAAATCACACACCCAAATACTAAATGTATTCTGATTCGATTGAACCCTTTTGCTAATTTGTGCACACGGCACCTCGCAAGTATGACGGCAAGTAGACTTTCCACTTTAGGTGTATTTCCGTGCCCAAACACCGACATTTGCGTCGAATAGACGGCAGTCTTGCAGTTGTGTGCAGCCTGGAATTTCAATGCAACAAGTGCTCGGAATTTAGCAGACTTTCACCATGAGTAAAAAGTGTTCAAAATGCGATAAAACGGTATACCCTACCGAAGAGCTAAAATGTCTAGACAAGGTAAGCAGCAGTCATATATTGCAGGTTATTTAGCGTAATTAGTTCATTTTTGCGATGGGCGTATGCCGTTAATTTTCGCGCTAATTATGTCACTTACCTGTACATTTATTAAAAAAAATCACAGAATAGGTTAATCACAGGCATATATTTAAATATGTCATATGTATAACGCAATACGTTGCAGTGCTGCAAATATTTTGATTACCTAGAAGACACTACCAAAATTTAATTTATAAAGTCTTATTGTTGAATTTAGGCCTGCGGTTTTCACCTTCTGTTACATGTGGTATATATCCCTATATATTCGCACATGTACATTTATTCTGCTTGTATTATATCAGCACAAGTGTTAGTAATTCTAAAAATACAGTCATTTGCATTGAACTATTGTATATCATTACTAATAGTAATAGTAAAACGCTGTGATGTTGGTAAATGGTAGTGATATGAAAAATGCACATGCCGGTGTAACTATTTAATAAGTTTGTTTTACTGATAAGCTTATTACTAATACTAAAATAGCATATGCACCAGTATGTAAACAAACGGTTTGCTGATGATGAACAAGTTCCTTTTAGTCGTCACCCTTGTTAGGATTTTTCATGTTGCAGTATTTAAATTATAATAAATGTGAATTTCTAGGTTTGCTTTATTATAAGTGTAGAATGTTTGGAACTTGGGGTAAAATAGGAAGAAATGTCTCCCTTCCCCCCCTCCCCCAAACAATATTACCTTTGCTTTTACATCTATTACATTAGTACTGTGTTAAGAGTATTTTGGGTAGACATTTTATAACATAACTTTTAAATTTAAGTGATTTTGAAGTTTCAAAATTTATTTTACAAATTATGTCAGTATAAACTATAATTTCAAAATTTAAATAGTAATTTTAGTATTGTTTGATTTATAATAGGCCTATTATTTAGCCTACTGATTTAGTCAAGTGGTTTATTATTCAGGTTTATTGATTACTGATACTAGTACTAGTGATAGTACCAATATTGATGAAAGGATAGAAACCATTAAAGTTCTCAAAGTACAGTATTTTATGCTATGATTTGTGTTGTGTCATAGTGATAACTGATATTGATTGCGTTTTGGAGATATGTGATCGCAATCATTGAGATTACTAGCAGTAGCACACATCAAGTAAAATTTGTATTTAATAAAATAATTTTATTCACATAGGTAAGCAAGACCAGATACAGCTATTTATGAAACTAGGCATCAAAGTTTCTTTCTTATTTATTATTATAATGTTACATACTGATGTGGGTAATAAGTGATGTATTTAACAATGAATAGCTGTATGTATGTGTATAGTAAATTGATTTCATATTAATTACCAGGTACATTTATTTAGTATGATGAGGAGTCGGTAGCAAAAACTAGCTTTATGAAATATGTATTATTTTTCTTATTAAGGGCTCCTTTCATTTGACAAAATCAACAATGCATTAACTCCCCATTGGAATAAACAGTACTGTTAGTATTATGTAATTTGTAGAGATTTAATACGTATGTGAGCCATATGTAATTTTAAACCTACTTTATTAAGTTTATATAATGGTCTAATTTTGATGGATCAGAGGCTGTAGCAATCAAAGTAACTACTGGCATATAATTTCCTTCAGTGATATAAAATATTTGCCTGAAAGGAGATGCTGAGAATGGCTTTGGAGGATTTTTCAAAAACTATTAATAATTATTGACAAAATGATTAAAGAATGGACTTGCGTTTGTTCAGCATATTTTATTATTGATTTGTAGATACTTTTGTTATTCCATTTAATAGTGATTTTATTTAGAATAAATAATTTCAATATAGAACTATCAGTGACATTAGTATCATACTTAGTTAATTGGAAATGAATGTAAAAAATGGTATCTATACATTCATAGGAATTAGTTTGCTAATATTAAATAATAAATATTTAAATTTTTTAGGATTACTCTTTAACAGTTTTATAAACTTCAAGTTTAACTTGATTTTTCTTTAAGAAATGAATATTAGATTATTACCCAATGTTGATCATCTAGGTGACATAGGTGAATATTATTACAGTTAATAAATTTTCAATCTTTCTATATCAATGGAAATTTCAGAATTCCATGTAATACTAATAGTATTACTCTGTTGATCTGACTATTGAGCATATGAATATCTAGTTTAGCTATATTAATAATTATGCAGTAGAGTTTTAGAAGTAATTAAATTCATTAAATTACAGCTTAGCCTTAACAGTTAAAGTGCTTTATTGCAGATTTGGCACAAAGCTTGTTTTAAGTGTGAAGTTTGTGGCATGGTGCTGAACATGAAAAATTACAAAGGATATGAAAAGCTACCTTATTGCAATGCGTAAGCATTTGTACTTTTCTCTTTCTTGATTGAAATTTGTTGAAACATTTTAATTTTGATTAGAATTGCTGAAAGAAATATTAGGAAAAAGAAAAAAAATATTTAGTTCTTTGTTTACCTTGTTTCATTTGAGTTTTACTATGTAATCATCTCTTGATTGTAGACTACTACTACTAATTACTATTCATTATTTGGTATAAGTTTTATTAGTTGTTAATAACATTTTATTAACTGCTTCATTACTATCATATTTGTAAATTGTATATTGCATAATTAGTAAAGTACAAACAAGAAGCCCAAACCCAACACATTGCACTTTAGAAATTCAACTTTAAATTAAAGGCATTTAACACTTTTTACTCATTTATTCTTACCATTATAGTATTACTGTTAGCTCCATTGCTGTTGCTTATTTGTAATTTGTATAAAACTAATTACAGTATTAGTTCTGTTACTTTTAGTGTTGCTTGTTTGTAATTTGTATAAACTATTTATACTATTATAGTATTAGATTATTACTTGTATTTTAGTTTTACTTCTTTGTAATTTGCATAAAGTTACTGTTTACAGTATTAGCTCAGTTACTTTTACTGTTTTAGTATTATTCGTTTGTGATACTGATAATGTGATATACATAAAGAGTAAATTAATACTAAGAATAACAGATGATTTCATTTCTTTTAATCAATCTCCTATTCTGTCTTATAAATTGAGTGGTATTTACTGGTAATTGGTATTTGGTAATACTAATGCATATGAGTAATAGTAATAACGTGAGTAATACTAATAACAATTAACATGTGACTTTTGTGAGTAATACTAATAACACATGAGTAATACTAATAGCGTTTGAATAATATTAATAGCATGGATTTTTGTGCACTTATTTTCATGTTTCCTTCATTTGCTAAGAGTAAGAATTAAGCTATGTAAAAATTATTTAACTTTTAAAGATATTTAAATTTATCTGTTTATTTATTTTTTTTCTACAACAAATTTTCAGGCACTATCCTCACACGAAACATACGCAGGTGGCTGATACACCAGAAGCAAGAAGAATAGCGGAGAATACTAAAATACAAAGTCAGGTAAGTTGAATTAATAGTAGTTGGGATTTTTGTTTCTTTGCATCCAAAATTTAGTCAAACACTAGCAGCAAGGTGCTAACAAGGTGGATTTTGTTTTAAAAAAAAAAAAGAATAGATAATCTGTCTTGTTGATGAGTCAACCTTAGTTAATCTAATGTTGTAATTGCATACTTAAAGATAAAGGGAAGCTTGTATCAGTTTCCTTAATAATAATTTCTCTTCTATTTTTTTTCCTTTAAAAAGCAAAACAAAAAAGAACTGATGAGACTGTTATACATCAATGATGTGAGAATTGCTTTTTTTTTTGCATATTCATTTTGGTTGTTTACAAAGAGTATCACTATAGCACTTTCACATTCCATTCACCACAAAATAGACTGATTCCATTAATATAAACTAGACTGACTGACTGTTACATACATGCATATGTACAAGCTTTATTAATGCTTTAGTTCTTTAGTGCCTGTAACAAATTATAAGTATAGCAAAAGTAGGCAGAGGAATTCTCAGCACATTCACAGAAAATGCCTTATATCACATAGACTTGGTTCACCAGTCAAATTAATCAGTATTCAATCTATATCTGTAAAAGCAAAGAATTTCTTTAAAATTTATGTGTGTGTGTTATAATGTTTCTTTCAGATATATAAATGGCTTAACACACTGGTCAGCATTAAAAAAAAGCCCAAACAACTACTTAGATACAACATATATTTCTCATCATATATTAACAGTTTTTAACATTTCCAAATCATTAAAAACTGTATTGAGTGATTTATCATTAAACAAATGATAAATCAACATGTTTAAAATGAACTATTTGAGCAATTTGCTCCATCAACTGAAAGTAGGTAGTCCACTTATTTTTTTCTACTCTATATAGTACAGATCTTTTACACTCATGTGTTCTGATGAAGTAAGTTTGTGTACAAAAAATTATGATAGCTGCAATACCTTTTGAGATATCATTAATTTAGTGTCATTATTTGTGGTCAAATTTTTTAGACGTAATGAATGTGTGATTTTCTAAGTTTATTGCAAGTAAAATATAAACCACAGAGATAAACAGTCCAACAGTTCTAATAAACAGTCACATACAACAAGAAAAAACGGATATACTGCAAAATTTACTTTTCAGTTTATTATAAATTGCTGAAGAAAATGGGCTTTTCTTTCATAAAGTTGCTTGCAAAACGCAACAGAAAGGAACATTCATGGCATCATAACATGAAACTAATGAACAAAGTACAACCAAAATGCATATTATTAAATCATTTACCATGTAGTTAATGCCTAATTTTTTCCAGAGGCATTGCAAAGAAAGTGCGGAAATTATTTGAGCCTGAAAATGACCATTTCAGAAAATTTTAACCCCCAAAAATGCATTAACGGAATTTAATACAGAAAACGTACACAAGCAAACTGCCACATCTCTGAAACTACTTCAGTACTTGTTTATTCTTTCTTCATACCTCAGATTCCTGCTGTGAATAAACAACAACAAATAAAATGTATCAACTATCAGACACTGCAGATCTTAACTGTCATTGATGGTTCATTTATTAGAATGCATTTTTTTTTTTCAAATAGCTCATATCTGCAAACTGATGAGAAGTGGTGTCACTATCCTTTGATACTAATGTAATCTGTTATCCTTTTGCTGACAGCCCAGTGAAGAAAAAATATACTATTTATTTAAAAATATATGGTATGTAAGTAGAAATTTGTTCATTTGGTGCAGCATTTTTTTCATCATTTGACTGGGCTATGAACATGTATCATTATCTTAGTCACACACTGTACTGTAGAAATTTAGTTGAAAATTATTGTTCTCAGAAAATATAGTGATCTTCACTCTGTACTAGACTAGATCACCTGAACTTGCAATGCCCCAGATTGCTCAATGAGGAGTAAATAGATAGACCTACATCTCAGTAGATCTCCAGGTAGAGATAGACTGTCTTCAGAACTCATTGTATTGAACTACTTGTTTCATGAAGGATTTTGAACTTGATAAAAAAAATTGCCACTGAAATAATAACTGGAGATATTTTCAGAACATCATCTGTTAAAAAGTGTTATCAAAGAATATAAAAGACATATAAATATGTCTCCTAAAGGTAGTTAATTATAGATCCCAGATTTATCATAGTCACCACAGATTTATCATAGTTACCCAAGTAAAGGGCACGATGGTTGAATATATATATATAAAATACATTTGTAATAATTAATCATTATAATATATAAAGTAACTTATTCAGCAGACATAATTGATTAAAATTTGTATATTAATAATTATCTCTGCATGATCTGTCAAAATTTTCTTGTTAGCACTGTGGGTCCAAAAGCAACACAAGTTTTATCTCTGTAAACAAAACACTTAGTCAACTATCTTAAGTTTTCCAAACCTCATGACTTAACTGTTTCCACTTACAAATTAAGTAATTTATCTTGACATTTTTAATCAAAATACTAAAAGGCAAATGCATTTCTACTCTGATGAAAAGATACTAAGACAGATTAGGTAAATAACAAAAGTAGAATTTATGAGTCATTTCCTGGCATTGATTAAAATTATGTTAGCATACATGCTGTGCATATACATTTGCACATTTTTCCTTATTACAATATTACTAGTATTGTAGTAATAGTATACAAGAATATTTGGCAACTAAACAGTTTCAGTATGAAAATGTGTGGAGGTTCCTTACATTTACAATTTACATACATTTAATTAATTGTACCGCATCAGAACCAAAGGCATAACTGCTCCTGTCTGAATTTTAAAAAGTAATATTATCAATATTTCTACAAAATAACCCATTTCACAGTGTTCTATACCATACCTACTAAACAGGTATTGAGGTAATGGATGATAGATTTTTCAAAATTTATTTTTGTATGATTGAGAGCTGCATAGACTGACCTAATGTTTCTTAAATGTATTTCAGATTGCTTTTTAATGACAGGTCCTTCCTAGTCTTAGGCTGTGGGCATGAGTTGGAGTTGCCTTTTTAATTATACTTAATAGTTAATAAGTTATATACCCACTTTCATTATGATTATTTCAAACATCGTGTAATGCTAGTATTAGTAACAGTCATATTCACAAACACAAGCCTTGATGTGTTCATTGCAAATGCAGGACAGTAAAAGTCACTCTGAAGCAGAATTCACAATGAACAGCATTAGACATAAATTAACATATTGGCCTCCATATCAGGTACATTTTAAAAAGAATGCTTATTTATTGCATTGTTTTGATGACATTTGTGTTAGTTGTAATTCTTCCTGTTGTATTTTCAAAGGTCTGTTGAAAATGGACTTTTGTTGGTGTTTTATGTGACGTGAAGAAAACTCTGGGTCAAATAGTAAATCCTCATACTCTCTTCTTCCATTAAAAGTAATTAGTTTTCTTAAAAGTTGTAAGTTGTTGGTAATTTGCAAGATAGTTGCTAATTTGGTTTTAAAAGTTAATTCCTGTGGTCAGTAATTTGCAAGGTAGTTGCTAATTTGGTTTTAAAAGTTGATTCCTGTGGTCAGTAATTTGCAAGATAGTCACTAATTAATTTGGTTTTAAAAGTTGATTCTTGTGGTCAGTAATTTAAACTTATTAAATTTATCATACTCCTCTAACTTACATGTATTAAGTAATTTACAAGAAACAAAGTGTGCTATCTCATAAATGAACTAGTTTTAAAAATTATTTCCTGGCGATATTTTAGACATTAAATGTACACATTCTATACATTTTAAGCATGCTTTCATTACTTCAGTTCAAAATTTATTAATTTAGATTCAGTTTTTGAAAGTTTTTTTTATTTATTTTTTTTTTTTAATTGAATTGTGCTTTTATATTGAGAAATCAAAGATTTAAAAAGAAAACTGTAAGAACAAAAGAAATGTAGAGTAAAAATACCAAACATCCCAGAAAGAGAGAAAAAAAAAACCATACAAATATGACTAGTTGTATGATTTCATAATCTCATGATTCACAGTATTGTGATTTAGCATTGTGATCTTAGGCAGCATCACCAGACAAGGTTATGGCAAAATTATTTTACCTTTCTACACAGGGATTGGAAGGTAGGGGGTGAGAGAAGGGGAATCCCTGTCAGCTCATACTGAAATAGGCAAGGTGGGTTGGTACAGCTGCCTGCAGGTATGCTTACACTCTCCTTATAGCTCTAGCCTGTGTTTCCAGGTTTTGCTAAAACTGTGTAAACGTTCTTCACATATCTGTGATTGAAACTGAGTCAGCCACCTCACACCACCTGACCCTTCCTTAGTCTTTTGCCAAATGTTAGGAAATATGGTTATTTTACTCATACTTTTTACTTTTTGCAACACTGGATTAACCATCACCAGATTACACAAAATTTGTTTGTGTAGTTGATAGGTAATTATTACTTTTATAGATTATTTCTGTACTTGTTTTTTTTTTATTTAGTTTGAGCGTTGTTGTTCATATTAGACTAGAGTAAAACTTTAAGTTTATCTTGTCTTGAAAATTGAACTGATGTGGACTTTGGTAAGATTGTTTGAACATAAATGGCTTCCAGTTAGTAAATTGCTTATCTCTTTTCAGACTTTGAAAAAAAAAGAAAGATATATGTTTGCAGAGTAATTTTTGCATCAAATTCACAGCTTTGAGCTTTGTAAAAACAAAAACAAAATCCTGATTTTAACATTGATTAAAATTTTTAAAAAGTACTTTTGCATTAGTTTAGATAACTATTAAAATAATGTTTTGTAGGGTAATGGTCAAATACAACCTTCAAATTATTGTACTTGCTCAATTTAAAAGAATACATTCTTTCTAATAATAGCAGTCTGTTGGAAAATGCTCACTATCATTTAATCTAGTGTCATTTGTTGTTGCACGCCTGCATTCTTTGTAATCTGGAAAGCAGATGCTTATAGGAAAGAATGCATGTTGTCTTGGTTACACATATAGTCTGAGCTCTTTGGGAATTAAACTGGATTAATATCTTCAAGTGAAACAGCAACTTAGTGGGATGGTCTGCCCCCACTGGTCTGGCTTCTGTTGTATATTTTTCATCCTGAAACTTAGTATGGAGTGGAAATATTAATTTCATGATGAGGTTGCAAATAGAAACATCGTTTCACCTCACATCCTTTTTTCTTCTAAGTGTAGCTAGAAAATTGTACTCTTAGGGTGTGATGTGAGAGAGCCAAGTATAGAAAGGCTAGAGAATCACTTTCTTAGGGTGTGATAGGGATGGGAAGTTGAATCATAACACTGTTATAAGTGTTAATATAACTAAGAGACCATATTAGTGTTCTACTTATGGATAGTCTGCATGTAATAATTCACAATGTTGTAAACTGATGTAAACTTTTCTCACTTTTGAACAATCATGATAAATATTAAATTTGTTCAGAGCTTTGTGCTTTTAATTGAAGACTTAACTTAGAATTCTAGATGATTAAGCACTAATTTTGTTTTGCCATGTATTTTTTGTTGTTCAACTTGTTGTCATGATGAATGTTAAATTCATGAGGGAAAATGTGGTGTTTTTACTTTTGCATACAAATTACAACTATAAAGTATAAATATATGTATTACATGTAGGGATATACGTTTATGGTCAGGCTACATTGTCTGCCCCTTCTACCAATTAAGTCATTATTCTGGCATCTGGGATTGGCCCACATGACTGTTGCATACTTGCATGACTGGTCATCCCATGCATGTTGCCATGTATGAAAAACTGATAATTGCAATATTAAAATATTCTAGTTTGATAAGCTAGAACTAGTGCCATTCTTTCTTTGTCTTGTGATCCTACATTTAAGAGATTAGCTCCTTTAAAAAAAAATGTAGTTATAAATTAAATTAGGTCACATTTATAAATATGTTTTTTTTTCTGGAACTAATATTAAAAGTATGTGAGGTTTTGTTGCGCAAGAAAGCCCTATATCCTCAAAGACCTGTGGTTTTAATGTTGGGCTCTTCTTGTCTATGTGATCAGCCAGTTTAGAATTAAATCCTGCTTTTTGCACAGCAACAGAGCAGTCTGTTGTTTTCACTTATTTTTTGCACTAAAAGTATTTTCCACATGCTCAGTTTTAATGCTAGTGATCTGTCTCTCCCCCTCCTCTAATAAACTTGAACTTAGACTTGTTACATTTTAATTTCATCACATGTCTTTAGATTGGTGTGTGTTGACGATGTGCAGACTGATGATTATTTGTGCAAGTGATGCATTCATGTCCCCCCTCCCCTTCCCCCCCACAGTTCTCATTCTTTGTACTTTCATGCCATAGCGAGACCCCCCCCCCTGCCATTTGTTTTTAAATACACTTTATACTGATATACCAAGTGTAGGCCATCTGTCATTTGTTTTAAATGCACTTTGTACTGATAAACCTAATATATAGACCATCTGTCTTTTGTTTAAATACACTTTATACTGAGTGATATACCAAATGTAGGCCATCTGTTTTTTGTTTTAAATGCACCTTGTACTGATATACCTAATATAGACCGTCTGTCTTTTGTGTTGGTATACCAAATGTAGACCATCTGTCTTCTGTTTAAATACACTTTGTACTGATATACTAAATGTAGGCCATCTTTCTTTTAAAAAGAACGAAAACTTTTTTCTTTTTTTTTTTTTACTGATTTATCAAAAGTAGGTCGCCTAACCATCACTGTAGAATACAGGTATTTTGTACCCAAGTACCTTAGCTGGGTCGCCAGACCCTCCTCCCCCTTTTTAAAATAAATAATAGTGTGTACATTTTGTTGTTGTTGTACTTCCATATCATAACTAGGTTGTCAAACCATTGTTGTAAATACACAATAATTATATTGCAGTACCATAGCTAAGCTCCATGCCAACATTGTAAATGCTCTACATTATTCATTTTCATTTAGGGTCTTTATTATGTAAGTAAAGTATGCTACTATTTTCTAGTTTCCTTCAACAACAAAGCCGATCACTTTACATGTAGTGTTAGACCAACTAAGGTATTGTGGTAGGGCGACCTGCAGGGTCAAAGAGCATTGCTATGTGCACAGCCAGTCCCAGTAGGATGCAGAAGAGAAATTCCTACCTCAGCACAAACTCAGTTAAACTGTAGTCTCTCTTATAAACGGCCCAGTTATATATTTGCAGATAATTGTATGATATTTGTGGCAAGTTTGTATTTGTTTATTTGTTCTTGTGTTTATTCACAACAGTCATCCTAATTGTTGGTAGACCAATCTCAGAAGTTATTATCTTGTGCTAAAAATTTCCCTTCTGTTTTCATTTTAAAAAATACAACACACCTTCATTTCATTCATTATTGTATTGTGATAAATATGACCTTATTTTGTTTTGTTCATTATTCTAGTTACACTTATATAGGTTATTATCTGTTTTCAAATTTTCCTGTGCTTGATTACCATTGTTTTTATTTGTTCTTTGGCTATTTTATTGTCTTATTTACAATCAGTTTACTTTGCAAGTTCTTGCATCAGTGAGCAGAATCTTGTTAGCGGCCACATCCATCGAGTGTGGTCAGACTTGACAAATTGTCTAGCATTAGTACATACGTATGGCCTTAGCATTGGTACGTATTTGTGGACTAGCATTAGTATTTAGGTTTAGACCACCCGTGCACGAACGTAGATTTCTAGCCTAGACGTTCTTAACCCCACGTCACGATTACAAACGTACAGGAATTTAGGAAAGCATGAGAAAGTTACTCGTGCGTGGCGGAGAAAGTGTTTAAATCTCGGACTGTAAGCAATGCAGTAAATTTTTCTTTCTTTACGCAAGCGTCGAGTATATTATAAGTGCAGGACTAAATTAAGATCATGGTGCTACCGTCTGTCTTCCTTGCGCGCTGAATAATTGGAAAGAGTATGGTAGCCGCCGCGAAGGAAAGACTTCGTCTTGATGCGGTTGCCTGGTTTATTAGCAGGTAAGGAAGCTGGCAAGTCCTCCGCTCGTGGGTCGAGCAGGTCTGGAATGTAGGAGGCAGTGCTTACTAAGCAAATGGAGAGCTAGAGGATTGAGCGTTTAGAAGTACGATTTAAATCAGAACCACGTGTAGACCTGTCTGCTGGGAGTCTGGGGGTTTCTTTCTCTTGTTAGTATTTTAGTGGCGGGTGCGTTCACTTGATCCAGCCGTTTGTAAAGTCAACTGGCACACTTACAGTGTATTAAGCAAGCGGTAATATGCTTTCCTCACCCTTGTGTCACAACTTCAGCGAAATAATTCATATCCTTGTTTGTTTATCGCTTTATCCTTAAAACATGCGCACGCGCACACACACACACAAAGTATCGTTCATAGCTAACCCCAAATAAGTATTTACATTATAAAACTCGTACTTCATCTTCTAGACTATACATACTAGTTTTGAAGTATATAATTTTAAAACAAAAAATGTTGATCAGCGAGTCTTTAGTTTAGCCTCCAGAAACTTGCAACTTGCGTGCGTGTGTTGAAACGTCACGCCTCGAACAACCTAAGTTGATTGAATTATTTGAAAAGACGTACAAACTTGCACACACACACACACACACACACACACACACACACACACACACACACACAGACATCCTTGTACTTTTTCAAGGCAGTTGAAAATGCATCACTTTACAAGATCCAACTCATTCGAACAATTCATCCAGGTAAAAAGATAATTTATTGTGTAACTCACTGTCAGATCTGGGGGTTGACGAACAAGAGCAGGTCGGTAGAAAATCAATTTCAAGTTGGCGTTTAATGAGAAATAAAGTTAAGAAAATGATACTTGATATCCTACAGAGGATATTTTCTGGTGCCAGCATAATTGTAAAAGTGCAAACTGCGGACATGCTGTCTTGTACTGAACTGTGTTCCAACTTGTGTTTAGTTGTGCAGTGTTTGCTGACGTCAGACTTTGTTGTGTGGTCATTAGCAACATTTTTACATTCCTCTTTAATGATTATAAATTTACGCCCTTTAAACGATGGAAGACAGAAAAATTCTGATCAACATAGTAACTAGAGTCTTGTCCAATGGCTAAAGTCAAAGCGCCGTGACCTTTCCCCCTGCACGCCCCTCCCAACCCTTAAATAACAATATCTTCTTTGCTCTGTTACTTTCATTGAACCATGCCTCAGCGTAGTACTAGTAATTTTACCGCAAAGAAGGAAAACCAGATTACGGCAGTTGGACTTGGCGTTGACCTTACTTCTTGACCTCCAGTCCAGTTACTATTGAGATCAGTGTAAAGAGTGCATTTTAATTAATTTTAAACAAATTAGTTAATGCCCAAACGAACCAAATAAATTACGATCTCATACGAACTTTACTCCTCGCTTTAAACCATATTACTGACTGTTAGTAACCATAAACGTTGTTAATTATAGATGCTGACTGTTGTGTATTATTCTGTTTGTTAGTAACCATAAACATTTTTTATTATACATGCTGACGTTTCTTACATATGCTAGATCAGCATTACCCATACTGTGTTCCTAGTCGATTTTTGGTGTGCTGCGAAACGTTTGTGCCTTAAATTGGATCGTGGCTATATTGTTATAGATAGGCATTAGGCATTCAGGTTTATCAGTTACATATGTTGTTTGTTACAAATACTATATATTAACCATTCAAACGTTATCAGTTAGAGATGCTGCGGTTTGTTACAAATGCTAGACATTAAACTGACAACTTTTATCACTTAGTTACATATATTATCGTTTGTTACAAATGTTAGACATTAAGTACACAACATTATCACTTTAAAATGTCACAAATGATAGCATTAAACAGACATTGTTACCACTTACACATGTCGTTTGTTACATATTAACCGTGCTGTCATGTATTACACATGTTTAACTATACAGCGTCAGTGTGGTACATTTTCGGTCTATAGCATGCTTCTTTCAGTTGATTATTAATTTGGTTAGTAGCGCGTTCAGTTCCTGCGTGCTTTCTTTGATGGCTCTTGTGGATGAAGGACATGTCTTTATACACAGTGGTTAGTTAATATGAGTTTAAACGAGAAACCCACTAACATGCCGAATTAGACAGTGATTGCTAAATATGAGTTTAAGCCAGAAACCCAGTAAAATGCTGACTTAAACAGTGGTTGCTAAATATGAGTTTCAGCCAGAAACCCACTAATATACTGATTGTAAACAGTGATTACAAAACGTTTGGACGACCCAAAACTGAATTCAGAACTATTCGCGGGGCATACGTGATGCTGATATGTACTCCACTTTGCTGAAGTGATCAGATTCCAATCCTTTAAATATGTAAAGGACCCTGTTTCAGCTTGTGATGTCCTCGTGTATGCACAACAGGAAGAGGGTGGGGAAAGGAGAGATAAGAATGCTTCACATTAGCGGGAAATGCCTGTATCAGTGTGGATTGATGGGAAGCAGACTTGTCTACTTCTAGACTGTCAGTGTCATTGTGCTGCAGAAATCTTTCAGGCATTCCAATTTCTGTTGTATTAAAAAAAAAATATGGCGATCTTGTTTTTATTCAGTAAAACATTCAGCATCTTCAGACATAACAATTCGTTGTTGTTGTTTTTTTAATCGTATCCATGTCACCAAATCCCGCAATATCCAGTTGAAATTGAGCACTCCTGTTTTATGCTAATTCATAACAGAATTGCTACCGACCAATTGACAATGCTTGAGGTGAACTGGATTATTTTAGTAAGAAGGAAAATATGTACTCAGTGCCCCACCACCGGTAACCCTCCCGCTACATAGACACGCTTCGCTGGAATATGACCGTCTTACGATACTTAACATAAACGAAGTTTACTAACTTATAATAATCTGCCGAATTTCTTCTTTGATGTTTGTCGCTGTATCTTGTGTGCCATTTTCAGTGCAACACTTTGAATGCAATCAAGTACACATTTCGTTTCCGGCACATAATAATTCAGCGACTCGCACTGTTGCACAGCAGTATACACCTTCATTAAGGAGAGCGTGTGTAGTATTTACTGCGTTGAAAATGCCAATTACTTTTATGAAAATAACCGGTCTCTATAGCTGTGCCGGTTAAGAACGGCTCGTGCAATTCATCGTATTGAGAGTGGTACGGGTACTAAATTCGTGTACTAGATTGACAGCGATGCGGGTACTCGAATTTATTTATTGCAGATGGGTATCTTTTACTGCATTGAAAGTGACTCGTGTTAGTATTATTACTTTTAGTATTCATTTTTATTACAGTTAAATACACACATGCTTTATAAAATTATTAAACAACACAAGCCATTTTCAGTGATACTGTTCAGAGTAAACAAGGCATGCAGAAAAGTCCGTTTACAAACCGGAAATAATATGGCTGCTTTCAATAAATTAGGTAACAGTGCCGGCTAATTTCACTGAAACTAAAAGTAACAACAACAAATCCAGTGGACTTCACTGTCACCAGTTCATACTATAAGTAGTTGAATTATAATCAAAGCCTGATTTGTTAAGCATACAAGACTTACCAGTTTCAGAACGGTAGCATTTTTATTGCAAACATCTTTCTCTTAATTTAAAAACAAAACAAAGTTTCTACATAATACGATTAATGCACCGTACCGCAATAAAAGAAAAAAATAACTTCATATACCGGCCGGCGACTGTACTTAACCCCCCCCCCTCCAATTAAAGTTCTAACTTTTTTCTGTTTTCATCTGAACTCTATAAAATAAACATACAGCTGGCGCCTTGGCTTTAGCCTTTATGCACTACGTTATGCAGAAGAAATGTATTTATTGATCAGAAGTTTTTGAACATTCATAATGATGAAATAATTCGATTCAATTTTCTGCGAGTCTCTAATCAATAGGTCAGAAGTCGTGCACGTTTCAAGACTTCCAAAACCCAGACGCCTTTTGATCCAGAAAATACTAAATGAAGTGCAATCGTTAGCACTGACATAGGCACGTGTCATAGATCTGTCACGTCGTCAAAGTGTTGCACACGGCATTCAGGCGTTCGTATAGCGATGACATTTGAAAGTCCAGTTTGGTTGTGGGTGTGGCTTTTATCAAATTTTGAAGGCGCCAGGCGTTCAGAAATACACAAACACCGACGGCTGCGTTTAAATTGATGTGGTTTTTATTTAATTTTTTTTTTTTTTAAGGAACTGTAGAGACATGATAGTGTTTGTGTATTTTACAGGCATTACGAACACACTTATAAATTGAGTGTCAGTTTCTCAACCCCTACTCGCTTTGCTCTTACTGACCAACGTGGGACTGAAAGGATATTGCTGAACTCACACGGCTTTGGGAATCCTAGCTAATAGAGACACATCATTTTACCGCCCATTCTTTAATTAAGGCCACGACAGCTTGCTTTGCTACCTAGGTCGATTCACTTTACCGCCCTTTCTTTGCTTGCTAATGTAGGGGGGGGGGGCGCTTTCGCGCTGGTCCGCCCATTCAGGACATAGTAAAGCTTATATAGGTAGACAAATACATTTTGTGCGGGCGTGTGGTATTGTATAGAAAATCCCCCCCCCCCGGATAAATTAAGAAATAATATAAATACATTCAGAGGCATAAAATAAAAATACTCGTTTGATGTTCGAATGTTAAAATAAAGAAATAACATAAATATATAGAGAGGCATAAAATACAAATACTCGTATGAAGCTTGAATGTTAAAATAAGAGATGTTTTTGTGATCTCGTCTTGTCTGCGGAACGTTTTCACGGCCATCTGGCTGTGCGTAGCTTAGCTCTGCCTGAAAAGGGAGGGCACTTATTTCCGAACTATTCAAGTGCTTCGATGTTGTGTAAGCATGGTAACGACTGCTTCGTTAGTTTGAAGTAGCGCCGCGTGATTCTCGTTACCCGAACTCAAAGAAATCTGACAGGGGTGCACTGAGCTCGGAGCAAAGACAACGGGGGCTGGGGTGGTGGTGGTCCTTTGGACCACGTGCGCAAACAGAAGCCGTCCTCATAGAATGTATTCGGCAGCATACTCCTGTCGTCAGCTGCGTGCATCCAACAGTTCACTTCCGTCAGACTCCGAGAAAAGAAAACTCGCGGGTTGGCTTAACCTAGACAAACTGTGAGGGCTCACCACTGCTGATTTGTGAGTGAGATCAGTCTCACACAAATTTACGAACGACCACTGCGTGACCTGTCGATCACTTTGTATTATTTTTCTCTTTCTCTTTATATCTTTTCGGTGTGTGTAGTATGACCGGACCGGAGTGAGCGACGCTGTGGTGTACTAAAAGATCAATTTGTTGTTAAGGTTTCATTAAAGAAAACGAAAACACGTAAGACTAATGGAGTGGGAATTTGGGTGAAATGTGTGCAAAGATCGGAGACAGTCGTCACGTTTTTGGGGTTTTGGTTATATATATCGTATTCATGATTCAGTTTTTCGTTGTATTTTTATCTTACTCTTGACTCCTTTGGTTATATATATCGTATTCATGATTCAGTTTTTCGTTGTATTTTTATCGTACTCTTGACTCCTTTGCTGATGAGAGCTCTGGCATCCATTTCCAACCACTCGTTGATTTCGCAGAACCAGTCATCTGCCGTTAAATTGCACAATATCTCCCCCAAACAGTTGCTGACTAACCCAAGCACTTCTTGTCGATTTTATTAGTCAGCCTGCTTGCAAGGAAAGGCCCCTCCCCCTTTCCGCTCTCGAGACTCGCCATCAATCCCCACAGGAAGAGGTCGCGTTTAGTTGAAACATGTGTAGTGTGTAAATCGTAAACAAGCAGGAAGGCACATGTACTGATGTAGCACAAAAGGAATGACTGACTGCACTATTGCACACATTTCACAGAAAGTAAGATGTGCCTACTTCTGCAGCCAATCAACATAGCTATTTGGGAACCAAATCCAAGCAGACGCCTGTTACATTTCCTTTCTGTTAGTTTTAGTTTAAATTCTCAGAAAGATTCAAGGGAAGTCAAGTAAACTTAGTAGGAACTGTGCAGGACATACCTATTGCATGATATGTAATGTATTTTTTCTAGACTATATGACACATGAAAAGTTGTAATTTTCTGTTACAAACCATCACTCTGAGGACCGAAGGGTATTGCAGATGATATTCTATAGACATTATGTTTATCAAAGATGTTCATGATTTTTTTTTAAAGTTGGCTTCGTACTACCATGTAATTGCATTGCAGAGCAGCATTTGAATCATTCAAGCCTGAAACTTAAATAAACTTTTAAAAAGTGTACTTTTCTCATCACATCTTCTCTAAGCATGTTATCACAGCACATGTACTTTTAAATAGTCACGCTTTGTCTGTATTCTTGATCAGCTACTTAATTGAAGATCTGTGGCTATCACAGTGTAATGTCTGGCCACGTGACCAAATT
Source organism: Sinotaia quadrata (assembly GCA_028829895.1). NCBI lineage: Eukaryota > Metazoa > Mollusca > Gastropoda > Architaenioglossa > Viviparidae > Sinotaia > Sinotaia quadrata. Next base: position 96,646,219 of record CM054179.1, on the reverse strand, counting down.
GACTTTGGTCACGTGGCCAGACATTACACTGTGATAGCCACAGATCTTCAATTTTTCCAACAAGCAAACAAAAAAATAAATATTAATGTTTTATAGTCACAATGTTTTTATTACAATTTCAGTCACATAGTTAAAAGTAAGAGTACTTGTATTGTACTGAAGAAAGCGAGCTATTAATAATTATATGCACTCATAGTGTCATTGGCACGGAAATGTCACTTTGAATGTGATTGAGATTCTCAACCAAATAGACCATTTCCTACAAAGTGCTGGCTGAAATACAATTAATTGTACCTCATAATTATTTGTCATATTTTTATACAGCAGACCTTGCTAAGAAATTCAAGTCTGAGCTTTTGGTGCATCACTTGTACATGTAGATCCATTTTGTGTGTGTACATTTCTTTTTCTTTCCATGTATAGGAATAACTCCCATTACATCTCTTTATCTCACCATGCACAGGAATAACTTCCATTACATTTCTTTAACTCGCCATTATAGGTGTGACACAAACACCACTTAGTTATTGAAAATTAATATTAATTAATATTTCATAACTAATTACAAGTGATAAGAATCTTTATATTAATGATCCTCCAGCACAAACCATTCTTCTCTCTAACTTAGTGGATATATGGGCACTGTAAATGTTTTCTCTCTTCCACAACATTAAAGATAAATATTTACTGTCACACAGTGTAGATGGTAAACTTCTTACTAAAGGAGAAGACAAATCCTACTTTTAATTCTGTATTTACAAGCCCCCGTCCACACACTTTTTCAACATAAAATTATCAATATACCTAAGGTCAATAAATTTAACAGTAAATTTATTAAATCAACTGTCAAATATACAAATGACAAAATCAATGAAATAGATTACTTGACATCGATATTTCTATGAACCTGTATTTGGATGATTTAATGATTACAGTCTTAACTCTTATGTGTAAAATACAATTCAATAACAGAGTCATTACAAATCACAGGATAGTCTTTTCAGAGAAAAGAAATGGAGTTATTAATATTAGAGATAAGCAATTATATAATCTTTATATAATCTGATTCAGTGTGGTCTTAACACTCCTTTGCACTCTTTGCCAGTGTAACAAATTACAGTCCAGTTTCCGCTTGTTTCTGTTCTCCCGTTGAAATAGAATTTGCCATTTGTTCTCCCAAAATCAACTTGGATCTTTTCGCACCTTATAAGTTTGTTCAAACAGAACAGCAATTGTAGTAATTTTTAGTACTTGCCCATACCAGAAATTTTCTCAATGTAGTGAGCATACTTTGCTGCCATACATCAAATAGTGTAGTGTATCCTCTTTACACTTATATACACCACAGTAGACAATTCCCATGCCTCCCTGGTCGCAGTGGCCCACAGCCAATGAATCAGTAGACTCAAATAACACGTGAAAATAAGCAACTAGAAAGACTGCTTGCTCACATCAAGCTAATGGCCATCTTTCAAAACTGAACTTCTTCTTGCCACTCCAAATTCAAAGTGATCAGAAAATAGAATTTTCTACAGCAAGTGAACTTTTTTTTTTATCACAGCCCATTGGCTGCTCTTGTTCATGTAAATCATAACCATTGGATAATAAAAACTACTCACTGGCTTTCATTAGATCAGCAAATTCTAGCACATTCTTGCCTTGAGCATTTACTTCAAGCCCAGACATTTTAAAATATACTGCTGTAAGGAGTTCAAAGGTTACTCTGACAATTTAACAATTTATATAATAATTATATATTTAAAATAGGAAGAAGCAAATTTACTTTGCCACAATAGGAATAACTCCCATTACATCTCTTTATCTCGCCATACATGGGAATAATTATACCCATTTGTCTCCCATATATAGGAATAATACACATTACACTTCTTAATCTAAGGGTGTACACTACAGAATAACTCCCATTATACTTGACTGCCTGGTTAGAAAACTGCTTCTAAATGTGTACACTACAGAATAACTCCCACTATACTTGACTGCCTGGTTAGAACTGCTTCTAATGGTGTACACTACAGAATATGCTTGTGTTTCTATGAGACTGTCATGTATAAAATAAATAATGAATTAATCTTCTGACCAGATGTTTAAGATTCACAATCATTTAATAAATAATTAATATCTATCTACTCATCATTGACAGATACTGATGTCAGTAGAATTTTGTCTGGCTGGGAGAAGTTTGTCATTGAAAACCTTTAAGTTTAACATAAAAAAAGACAAAATGTGTGTTGTTGTCTGTCTGAGTATATGGATGTGTGGGGCAATCAGTGTGACTCCATCCCCATCTGGGTCCTTTATTGATGATAATGGAGGCATGACAGGCCTCCATATCTGGGGCTTAGTAGAGAGTTAGGGTTACATGAAAAATGAACAGCAAATGATACTCTGTACGTGTAAATTAGGTTACTTTGACTTCAAAGTGTATGTCTGTCTCAGAAGTAAAATCTTTTCCTTTCTTTAGTTAATTGTTTTCTTTTCCTTCCTAAGTTTCAGCCTAACATATAGTATAAGGTTACAGTGTTTACATGCACAATTTATCTTATTATAACTATAAGGTTAATAGTATTTGTTTACATGCACAATATATCTTATTATAAAATATAAGGCTGACAGTATTTGTTTACGTGTACAAGCTGTTTGATTGTAAGGCTAATAGTATTTGTTTACTTGAACATCTCAGACTGCAAACCTGAATACAGATGAAGCTACCATTATACAAGTTAAAAAAGAGTAGCAATGCATTATATTTATAATATATATATAGTGTTACAATGTTGTGACTGAAATATTTAAGAAGTAGTTTGTGATATTATCGTCATTATTTTATATTTACAATTTTTTATTAGCCTTGTCGCATGCTAAAATGGAAACAAAGGCAAATTTAGTTTTCTCATACTCATAGCTGAATATTTTGTGAATGTAATGAATAAATTTGAAAAAAATTCATGTAGAAATATTGTGATTGCATTGATTGATTTTTAAATAGCACTTTGCATTTATGTATGACATGGTAACAGAATAAATTTTGGATCTGAATGAATTATGCGAAAGCCAAGTGTTACAAGGTCAGTGCCTTTTAAAAATATTATTTCTTCTAAAAATTGATTTATTTCAAGATGAAAGGTATCTAGAATTTTGTTTAATGAATTATTTAAAGAAGTCCTTTATATGATAAGTTTATCAGATTATCACAGTGAAGACTGTAAAAAATAGCATGCCACAAAAAGGCACTATTTTAACTTCAAAAGAATTTGTATTTCAAATAAGTACAAAGTAAATAAATACAAATTCATGCAAATTCTTATGCATCTCTCACATTAATTTTGAATATATAGAATGTAAACACATTGTATTTCTGTGCTTTATTTTTAAGACAACACATTTCCAAATGAACTCTCCGAGTGTGATACACTTGTCCAGAGAATGGCTCATATCCATCTATGAAAAGTTTGCATGTTTGGCTTACATATGTATTCAGGCTTTGTGTGATATTGCGCTGCAGACTTGGAGTTAGAGAGAATGATGCAGTCATTTTGCCATCATTTAGATTAATTATTATTCAGATTGTATTGCCATAACATTATTTTCTTTTATAATTGACAGATTGGAACTATATCATATTTTTTTTTTTGCAATTGACAGATTGGAACTATATCATAACATTATTTTCTTTTACAATTAGATAGATTGGAAATGCCATAACATTATTTTCTTTTGAAATTGACAGGTGTTACTGTAGTATGAACTGTAGCATATGTTTTGAAGGAGGGTGGGCATGGGCTTCATAAGTCATTATGTGACAGCATCATCACCATGTACTATAGTTCTGAAATGAAAGTAACAAAAAACTATTGCAGTGTGATGTGTATGTGACCCATAGTTTGTCTAATGGCCTGAATTAAACATTTTTCTTGTATTTGATCCACAAGTTCTGTGGTACTATTCAATACTACACATTACTAGAATTAGAAACTCTCCCATGAATGACAAGAGCCAAAATTAAAATTGTTTTGTAGGTGTGAGAATTAGGACATGCCATAGTGGAATGAAAATTGCTCATAGTTTGTGCCCATCTTTATACTATGCAAATGTTTAGACATTTGTGAAAACTATACCCGTCAAGATATACAACATATTGTTTAGACAATGGCGAAAACTACCCATTATATGCAATATATTGTAAAAACTACCCATCATCATAATCAACATATTGTTTAGACAATGGTGAAAACTACTCATTAGATGCAATAAATTGTTAGACAATTGTGAAAACTATACCAATCATCATAATTCATATACAACATATTGTTTAGACAATGAAGAAAACTACCCATTATATACATCATATTGTTTAGACAATGGCGAAAACTACCCATTATATTCAACATATTGTTTAAACAATTGTAAAACTACCCATCATCATAAACAACACATTGTTTAGACAATGGTGGAAACTACCCATCATCATAATTCATGTACAATGAAATGTTTAGACAATTGCATATGGTGTCTGCACTCTTGGTGACTGTCCAATTGTGAGCACATTGTGGGCCAAGTACTGATAAGTGTTGAGCCTTTTGTTGACTGGAAATGTTGTGAACACTTCACTTGTGCTAAGCTATTCAAATAAGCCTATATTTGAAATGGGAAAGTACTTACAGTTGAAATGTACTGGACTAGCTAGATATCTGGGGTTGACTACTTTTTTGTTTGTTTCTGTACATTACTGTTTAATTAATACTACTGCTAAGTACTTATAATTAAATCAGTATGATATTTAAGGTAAAAGATTAAAATGACAACTTCATCATTTGTTAATCGCATTAAAATAGTAAGTTACTGCTGTTTGTTGTTGGGCCACTTCTTTTTGTCATACCTTTTATTTTAGCTCTTGTCATATTCTTAGGGAGTGTCCACTTGCTACAAGTAACAAATGCAACACTGACAAAATGTCAAATTTTGTTCTCCCCTTCCTGCTTTTGTTGTATCATATACGTTTCCATACCCCCTTATTTGTATACTTTCCCAATCTCCCCCCCCCCTCCATGTTGTATCATGTACTTTCCCAATCCCCCCTATGTTGTATACATTCCCATCCCCTATGTTGTCTACACATACGTTAGTCTTAGTTCCACTGCTCTTTAATTATATTTTCATTACTGGGTAAAAGGGCATTTAAATTTTGAAAATACAGAAATAATATTTATATTATTAGACTAGAGTATAATGTTACGTGTTGATTCCAAATACTGTTCATATTACTATCATAAACTAGAGTATAATGTTATATGTTGCTTCCAGATATTTTCATTTAATTGCAGACTAAAATCCGTACAAAGTTATTACAAGTTTAAAGACCATGTGAAATGGAATCTAGGTCGGTCACAAAGAAGAATAAATAATTTCCATTCTTAGAATCAAGACTGCAAAATTTAAATTTTCAGAGATTTCTATAAATGCATTTATTTCAGTATTGAAAGTCAATAATTTTGAAAGAAATCAGAGCTCTCGTTTATTTGCAAGACTTATTTCTTACCATAGCAACATAACGTGATGTCACGATGTGAATCTACAATCCTCATGCTCTGTCCGACATATTGTCTTGTGGTAAATGCATAGTTTGAAAAATAAAACATGGTTGAACAATTCACCTCATATGGTTGTTCAAACAGTGGACAAACTTAAAATATTCATTTTTTAACATTTTCCCGAAAATCACAAATTATGAAAAAAGTTGATTACAAGGATGAAACAAGAAATCTTTCATCTGAAAGCACATACAATACTGTGTATTGAGCATTATGGTGTATGCTCATCATTATGTTAATTTTGTGTATGCTGCCCTTGTACTGGAAAGTTTGCCCACCTCTGGCATAGCATTAACGTGACCCTGAATACTCACCATTAGTATAGCATAATATTAACATGACAGTATAATTTAACAAAGCAATGCTATTTATGTGCTGGATTTGTGATAGAATACAGAATCCTATTAAACTGAAGTATTAATTTGTTTCAATACAGTTTTCCTATTCATAAGATTAGAATTTCTTGTTTATCTCTGCTTACACAGACAGTTCAGAGTTAAGCTTTGAACTCCATAGAAAAGGGAGATTAATCTGGTAACTCCTATCCACACATAAGATAAAAAGTAGTTTTGTGTACTTGGTGGATAGTTGTCACCAAATGCCATGTCATGTGGGCTGGGTTTAGAAAGGCCTATAAATCAAAATCTCTCACTGGTATCAGAGGGTTCTTTTTCATTCAGTGGTTTTTAGTGCAGAGTGACAATAAATTTTTTGTTGTTGATATAATATGCTTGTTGTGCCTGTTATTTGTACCAATGTAGTGTTTGTGTGCTTGAAATATATAGTGCCTTTGTTGGTTGTACTACTACTACTAGAGTAGTATTTATGTGCATGAATTAAATACTGCCTTTGTTCGTTGTACTAGTGTAGCATTTGTGTGCATGAATTATATAGTGCCTTTGTTCGTTGTACTAGTGTAGCATTTATGTGCATGAATTATATAGTGCTATTGTTAGTTGTACTAGTGTAGCATTTGTGTGCATTAATTATATAGTGCTATTGTTAGTTGTACTAGTGTAGCATTTGTGTGCATGAATTATATAGTGCCTTTGTTCGTTGTACTAGTGTAGCATTTGTGTGCATGAATTATATAGTGCTATTGTTAGTTGTACTAGTGTAGCATTTGTGTGCATGAATTATATAGTACTATTGTTAGTTGTACTAGTGTAGCATTTGTGTGCATGTATTATATAGTGCTATTGTTAGTTGTACTAGTGTAGCATTTGTGTGCATGAATTATATAGTGCTATTGTTAGTTGTACTAGTGTAGCATTTGTGTGCATGTATTATATAGTGCCTTTGTTCGTGGATCATAGAAAGAATGTTAGTATTTGTTATTATTAAACTATTAAGTACTGAAAATAAGAATGATGAGTATTGTTATTACTATTACTGAATTTGTTAAGCAATGAAAATATCATTTTCAGTGCTGCTAAATTAATTTATGTATGCCCTCAGTATTTTATTCATTACTAAATACTATTAAAAGGTGAATTCACATTTGTGCAATTAGCAATCATTCATGCATTGAGCCCAGTGATTATTTCAAGTTCTTTTGAAATAATAAAATTGACATTCTTCATACTGTGACTTGTCTTTAGGTTCAGTATCATAGTGATTTTGAGAAATCTAAAGGCATCTACACTATGGTAACAGATAACCCAGAGATGCAGCGCCATTCCATCAACAAAAAGAATGCCAGCCTGGTACTGAGATATGCCTGTAGAATTAGGATTGAAAGCTTGAAGTGGGATTTGCAGTGACGCAACTTGGCAGGGATGGACATAAATTATTATTTTCCCCAAGAAAACGTGTTCAGCATGACCTTAGGCAGATTTTTCTTTTTGTTTCTTATGGCATTTACGAAAGGTAGCCAGATTGTTTTCTTACAGTTACAAAGCTTACATTCAGATTATGAAGAACATGATGTGCATTTGGCATTTTCATTGTACCTCCATGTACTATATTTACCTATGTGGAATTTAGTGTGCTAGTGAATAATTGTCAGCATTTCACTGACAGATGGTATATATAGATAAAAATGAAGATATTTTTAAAAAATAATTTAATTACTCTAAGGCACTAGTCAGCAGTAATTGTGCTCTTTCAAGTACATCTCTAGATTATTAGATAGTTTATGGACATCCCTGACTTGCATATGTATTAGTGATCATATTTTAATTTAATTTACAGCATACTTCTATTTCAGTGTGATTAAAGTTTTGCGCTTTTTTATTTTGTGCTAAAGATTAATACTCTCTCTTTTTTTTTTAAAACTTTAACTTTTAAAATGTTTTATAGGATGGTGATAAGTAAGTTTTCATGGTAAAATAGTTTTTTTTTTTAGTTTACTGACTGTTATTTAATTTACTAACATTTGTAAGAATCAGGTGCTAATATGTCTTTTACTGGATTTGGCAAACATATGCTTGATTTTCAAATTGCACGCGCACATACACACACACACACTCACATGTGCACATAAATCTTAAAAACGTTTACATGTATTTAAAAGAAAGTTACATTTGTTTAAAGTAAAATTATCTTTAGTTTTCTGTTTCTTAAAGAGAATTAAATAGGCATTTTTTTTTTTTGCTATTAAAAAAATAAAATTCCAGCACTATAAATATATACATAAAATTCCTTAATAAGAGGCATGCTTTATCAAATGTGAGATATTAATTATTATAAATTGAACTATCTTTAATAATTAATGTATTTACTTATTAGTATAACTGTATTATTAGTAGAGCAATAATCTAAACTTCTTTTGTATATGTGCACCTTGTGCTAGTTTTGAGCCTAAGCCATCATTATTTGCTTACTGGCAGCAATTCTCTCTGCTCATCTCTTTTATAAAGAGTGCTTTTTATTGACTCAAACATTTCTATTACTTAGTCACCACTTAAAAGAATTTAGTTCAAAGGTTTTTTACTTTATGCTTAATCTTTGCAAAGTCTTTGAAAGAGTTACAATGATAATGCCATCATTTTAAATTTGTAGCAAATGATGGATATATACTCCACTTTCGAATATAATTTTTAAAAAATTTCTTATAATCTTTTAAATAATACAGATTTAATGGTATGTGATTTCTTCTGGTTCTCCAGAAATATAATTGTTCAATTTACTTTTAGTTTGTACAATGCTGATATTTTAAATTGTTTCATAATATTTGATGTTAGACTGTTTTGAAATGTAAGCACCTAATGCTGACATCATCTTGACATGAAGTCATTCATCTGTAGCCACTTAAGATTTAGTTAATGCAGTGTACATATTAACTTCTTGCAAGTTACCTTTAATTCCAGATTTTCTTTTAGATAACGCAATACTTTAAGCTTTTTCAAACACTTGATTTAAATGTTATTGATTATCAGTATTACTTATTGGTATTGCTTTTCATTTTTTTCAATATACCCATACACAAATCCATTTTGTTGTGTAGTGTGCATGAGTAAAAGCTGTTACTGGGAACCTATCAAATATTTGTATTGGGTTAGCAACAGTTGGTTGTGTAAACATCAGTAGTGTCAATTATATACTATTTCTAACTGAAGGAGACAAAAAAAAGTAACTCATTTTCTGTCCAAGGGAAGTAATTTTGAATGGAGCATTGTTCTACTGTATTGATTATTCAAGGAGATTCATTTGTAGTTTTGAAAATAAAAATTATGGATTACTCCCCATTTCAGAATTTGAAAAAATGTTTGTGAGTAGATGTACCTTATTTTGCATAATTAATGATGGTAATAGAATTTCATTAGCCTGATAACAACAACAAATCTTTAGTAATGCCAATGCTATGAAATGTAATTTAACAAAGTATGTATATACTTGATTTAGTGATGCACAATGTTCATTGCAGTGGTGTGATTAGGTATGTGTACAGAGGTAAACTGATAGATCAGTTTCTCTCTCCCTATCCCCTTCTTATTGAGCAGAACAAACATAGGATCTTGTGCAACTTGTGATGTTTTTCATTCATTGATTTCAGATATCACCATATCTTACTGTTCTCAATAGATACTTTATGCACTGTGGAAGAATATTAATTATAATTAATTGTTATAATAATTATTAAAACAGTTACATATTATTATAACTTATAAGGCTTCAAGTTGCAAATTTTCTTTGATTGTGAATTAATGATTCATAAATAGAAGGATACAAATCAGCTTATTTTTATTAAAATGAAGCTTCATGAAAGAGAGATTTGTGCATATATTTGAATGTCTTGAGTATATATGCAGATTATGTGATAAGTATGTTTGCATTCATTTCTTTAAAAGACTACATAATAAGTATAATTATATTCAACTTAATGCATATATGAAAATATATTTGCAGTCAAAAACTTTAGACTAGCTGATAATCTGGACTTCAAGATCATTTGCTGATATCATTGGGTATTTTTGCCAATTGAGGCCAGTTGTCTGCCCAGTGGGTTCACACAAGTACCCACTTATGTTGGTAGATAATCGCAATCAGGGGTTCTTGTAAGAATACAGATTTACGTTGATAACTTATTTTAAAGTTAAAAGCCATACAAATCTAAATTACCTTAAGGGTAAATTTTCTCTCATGAGACAGTCTATAAGGAAATCCTCCACCAAATGAATAATTTAGATATAGACTCACCTGCTAAAACAACTCCAGTGGAATACTTATTATATTTTTTTTAACAACATTTGAAAATATTTATTTAACAGTATACCAGATTTTAGCAACTTAAGGACTGGACTATATAAGTAACCATTTCTATGTAAATCAAATGCTATCATTGGTGTATGTAACCACTGTTTATACATGTAAACACTGCTGATATATGTATGTGATCTCTGCACATGATATATAAATGCTACTATATGTGTTTGTAAACTCTCTTCAGACATGAACATAACTGTATCTAGAGCTGTAGATATCAATGGCTGCTCATATTCACAACTCTTATGACTTAAGGAACATTACTATTCCTGTGTTGTCTGGACATGTTTTTGTATTTTGGGGGTAGGGTAGTGGTTATGAAAAAAAAATTAGTGAGGAATGTTGACATTTAGATTTACTAATTTTGTTACTAATCTTAGAATACTATTTAGAAGTTGTTTGAAGAGTTTAATATTGGAAATTTGCTGTTTCAAATCAAGTTCACCAGTTCTTCTTCATTTATTTAATTTGATTGAAGTATTGAAAAATTGGAGAACTGGGCAGGAAAGGCAAATCAATTAAAGCAGTTTGATACAACTTGAGACTGCAGCTAGAAGTTCTGTCAAGCAGCTCAGTGTATAGATGCATGTTTAGTCTGAGATAATCAAAAGTTGAAAAGATTGTGAAAGGTTTGGTGGGTTTTCTTATTGTTGGTGTAAATGTGTCATTCCACTATTGAAGATGACTTTAGTTTCGTAACAAAGCTAAACGTAGCAATGGATTATATTTATTTGGATTTAAATATGTTCTCTATGCCAAAAGGTCATTTTTAATTTTAATGGATGCAGACAGCAATTTAACACTTTGGTTGTTTCCTTACAAATTACACTCCATTTTAGAGGATATAACACTCCATCAAACGGATTGTTTTTTATATAAATTAATTTCAGAGGATATAGCACTGTATCAAATTCATTTGTTTTCTTATAAATTAGATTTCAGTTTTAATATGGACTATGTCAAATGGATTGTTTCCTAATAATATTAGGTTCTCAGAATTCAATGTTTACTTCCTAAAACAGGCTATTTATTTCCATGAATTCTTTTATATTAGTGTCACTACTTCAAGTTATATTTGTATACTTCATTGCTTTCTTTATATAGGATCAGTTATACACTACTTAAGTTATCCATCTATATAAATCAGAATCTATGATTTTTGTGTGCTTTATTTGGATCTTTTCTCTGTAGATAGGTTGGATTCTGCATTACTTTATTTTTGACACTTAACAAATAAAAGGCAAGCATCCAGAGTTTTAATAAATTTTAAAAAAAGTAAATGTTAGTATCTTTTCATGAAATCTTGTGTAGTTGAAGGGTTGTCCTCCCAGTACACAATACAAATGTTATCATAGACAGAGGCTTCTTCTTCCAGTACAAAATATAACTGTATCTTGAATGAATCTGTTTATAAGCAACTCTGGCACAGGTTGAATTGGCTCCAACTCCTCACATTTGTTTGGATGCCTTTAACAATGTTTTTCTTACCCACTCTTTATAAAAAGAAAAACAACAATATGTTTTTATTATTTAAAAAAATAAAAACAGGTTCAGTACCATGAAGACTTTGAGAAGAATAAAGGCCAAGTCACTGCCATTGCTGATACGGTGGAAATGCAGCGCCATGCTCAAAACACAAAGAACTTTAGTTTGGTATCACCTGCATGGATTTGAATTTTTGTTTTCCTGATTTCAAGCTTTGTTTCCATATCTCTCTTTGCCTTCTCCTTAATTTTTGTTTTTCTGATTTCAAACTTTGTTTTCATCTCTCTTTACCCCGCCCTTACATTTTTGTATGTTGTGTCCCATTTGTCCCACACATTGCTTGTGTTAATAATTGCATGTACATATTTTAATTAAGAAACCAAAATATAAGGAGCCATTAATCTAACAACCACACAGATTTCTAGATACCGCTTTTCTGTGTGGTTTTATGGTGTTCATCCTTAAGCACTGCCACTTTTGTGTGTGGCGTTGTGCAGTTCATCTGCAACACCACTTTTGTGCACGGTTTTATGGTGTTCATCTTGAAACAATCAGCCAAACATCTTTCTAAATACCATTTTTATGTGTGGTGTTATGATATTCCATTTTTGTGTATGGTATTCATCCTGAAACAAGCAGCCAAATATATTCCTAAATACCACTTTTGTGTGTGGTGTTATGATGTTCCACTTTTGTGTATGGTGTTCATCCTGAAATAAGCAGCCAAATATATTCCTAAATTAGTAAATACCACTTTTGTGAGTAGTATTATGGTGTTTATTCTTAAGCTTACACTAAAACAGTCATAGATTCCTACATGATGCTTTTGTGTGTGATTTTATGGTATTATTCTTTAAGTATGCAGCCACAGAGATTCCTAGACGTCTCTTTTGTGAGTGGTTTTATCGTGATCCACCTTAAGTAGTCACACAGACTCCTAGATGCCACATTTGTGAGTGGTTTTATGGTGATCCTCCTTAATTAATAAATTAGTGACATTGTTTATGGTGATTGTATGGTGTTCATCCTTAACCAAGCAGCCACACTGATTCCTACTCCTAGGTACTACTTTTGTGTGGTTTTAGGTTGTTTATCCTAAGCATGTTAGCTTAAATATCTTTTCAATAAACAATGCTGTAACATGACTTAATAAAGTGCTTTCACCTAAGAAGTGCTAAGAGTTTTGCAGTGTTTGTTTACAAGGATTTTAATAACTATTCATACAAAACTACTTAAACAAACAACTTATAAATACTATAAAATTAATGGATTGACATGCAAAATGACAAAGAGCAAATGGTGAGTTAAACTTTTTGAAAAGTTGAGCAGATAACATTAACAAAAGTTTAATAAATATTTACACAAGAGAAACAAATAAAATTAATTTACTGATTTCATTGCTGTTTATCTCATATTTTGGAATACTCGGATAAAATGTAAATGTTTTTCCTACTTAGATTAATTGGAACATTCACTTAAACAAAACATCGTTTTCCTTGCAAATTTTATTTAAAACTACAGGCATACTTCACTTTAAGGTGCTTCACCAATATGATTCTTTTCATTTAAATTCATGTTTATTATTTTCAGCACTTGCCTTGCTCTTTTTGGCGATGTGAGCACATCAACTGACTCTGAGCTGAATCGAGCAAGGCGACTTTTGTATTGTTTTTATTTAGGCCTAGCACTATTGCTCACTTAATAAATGATAGTGTAAACATGTTTTTAGTCATTTATATGCATCTGAAAGTGGAAGAAAGGCTGTGATTTGCTTTAAAGGGATATTTGTTTCTGTGGTCTAGAACCTAATCTGCTGTATTAGTGAGGTATGCTTGTATAATGAAAATCTTTGAAGAAAGGAAAAAAGCATGCACTTTTGAGTCACAGTCTAGGAAGATGTGACTGTCATCTGAGAAACAGATTTAATGTGTGTGTTATGAAATTGTTTGAGGAAAGAGTGTGTATCATTCTTAAATAATAATTAACTTTTGTTGCTGAAAGCACTGAGTTTATCTTTTATATTGTACTATATTATTGTGTAATATTCTAAAAAATATAATTTCAAAATAATGCTGCATATTTTATTCATAAGAGTTTACCTCTTCATGCTACATGTTTGAATACTTTTCTAATATATGGTGTCAACAAACAATTTTGTTTTTTTACTTTAAATTTGTTTTATTCAGTTAATGTGATATATTGTTTTTGTGCATATTACATTTTGACTAATTTTAGTATAGCTATTGATTTTAAGCTTGATGTATTCAGCTTGTATTTATTATCGGTGAATAGTTTCAAAACTAAGAAACTCTGGCTTAAGTTCAAAAGTAAAACCTTATATCCTACACAGCACTGTGACCCCATCCCCAACCACTTCCACTGTGTAAATGAAAGCCACTAAAACAGACCCAAACAACATTTTCTGTATTCTATATTGCAATGATTGTTGCTTTGTGATAAATTGTATTTTGCATAACATGCATGGTCCTGTGGATTTGTATCTATTTAATGTTTGTGGTCCCGTGTACTTATTTAATGTTTGTGGTCCTATGGATTTGTATATATTTAATGTTTATGTCCTGTGAATTTGTATTTTGCTTTCTGTTCTTGGTCATATGCTGTACTAATATGTGCCTGTATATGTGCCTACAGGTACAGTACCATGCTGACTTTGAGAAGCTCAAGGGTACCAAAACCTCTGTGGTTGAGGACCCTGAGATTGCTCGCATCAAACAGAACACTGCTATTCAGAGTAACATTAACTACTGGGGTGTGAGAGAGCAGCGTAATGCCATGGAAGAGAGGCGTCCTCATGAATCTTTGGATGAGGGTATGTTATGGGATGAAGATTTTTGCAACAAGTTCTTTGTTATTTATTCTCACACTTACTGGTGCTTCAGAGCAGCTAGCCTATCCTGGGTGGTAGAAGTGAAGGGGCTTCAGGGCTTGCTTAGGAGTGTAGGCTTTTGCTCCTAGATTATGTAAGCATATGTACAGATATTTCTTGTGTGTGTTTGTGTTTTAAATACTACAAGCAGTTTTGTCTTTGTAAGTGCTTATCGGTTCCTCTGTGTACTCTGAGCTGCTGAATAGGAACAGTCATCTGTGCAGCTTAGGCAGGAAGAAATAGCAGAACACTGTGTTAAAGAATATTAATTTTATTGCACATTTTAAAGTTTGTTTTATGATTGCATGATAATTGCAGAACACATTCATTTATTTTACTTACATTTGTTTACACATTTTTTATTTATTTTTTATTGTTTAGTTTAACCCCTTCAGAGTTATGCTTTAAAGAATTTTTCTTGGTTTTTATAATAAAATGCTATCTGCTTTTAAAATCAGAATAAAATGATAAATTATTCATATCTAGAGATAAATAAAAATATCAGTATTTATTGTTCTAGTTTGGTAGTTTTCTCCCCTTAAATATGCAAGTCATTTCAGTTCAGAAATAAAAGCTATGGCATAGTCTCTACTTAAACTTATTTATAGAAGTACATGTATAACAATTTGTTTCTAAGACCTATGTTGCAACATTTGTGTTATAACAAAATAAACAAAAATATTTTAAATACAATGATTAACTGATATAGTGGTTATGTGTAGTAGTGTACTCTTTTGTTCCAAGGTTAAATTCAGAGAAAACAGTACATTCATGGCAATGAAGGGGTTAATAATATTATTATTATTACTAATGTTAATATTGACGTTCTGATTTGATAATTTAAAGATATGTGGATGTCCAGATAATTAAAATTCTTTCCTACAAATATCCTCTACAGTTTGTTCTAAACTTTCCTGTTTAGTAGCTGGTGGAACTGTCTTTATTCCTTTTGCATTAGGTTGCCCTTATTTTAATATTTTTTATGAGTGATGGCTAATTCATGCTAAGGGTCTCTATAACTGATATTTTTCTAATTCTAATTTGGTGATGAAACTAAAACTTTTGTTTTTGGATTATTATTTAATTTAAATTCTTCTAAAACAGATTCTGTATCTTTTGGGGATTTAAATTTTGGCTATAAACAGACCATACATATATTTTTTAGAAATAGAATGAATTGTCTCCTGACTTAGTTTCTGCTTGTCAGCAGTATAACAAGCTATGCACTTGGACTTGATTCACCTTTCTGGCCATCCACATAATTTTTTTCTTGTAAATGTTTATTTATAATAATTTTTATTCTTGAAGCACTTGCCTGTAACACAAACTTTCATTAGCATGTCACTTTCACATTTGTCACCTTTTTGCTCACACTTCACCTATCATACGTCGTTTGATGTGGCCTGATGTGCTGCATCCTGATCACCTTAACTTGTACTGGGCCAATAGCTGGTAACCGGAAGTCGTACCCTGGCAAGATCAGTGAATATGACCCAGGTACCTCACAGTTCAATTCCCCATACTCGGGCAAAGCACAGGCTAATGTTGTCTACGACTCGCATATGGGTGAAGGTAGTTATTGCTTGCATGCCAGCCTTTCATTCATTCTTTTTTTCTTTTAAGTTTTTGTGGTTTGAGAATTTTTTCTCACTTATTTTCTGATTATTGTTACTATTCTCCACCTTTGAAAGTAGAAATGTTATTTACTTGTTATGCCTATGATGGATTATTACCCAGAATATATATATACTTATGATGGCTTTATATAGTGTACATATAACAAACCTGCCTACCTTCTGTTTTGAATAGAGAATCTTCTGGTCTTACCTCTATTCTTTCGCTCTTCCACTTTCAGTTTCACTAATTTCTCCATCAGTTGTGACAGGACAAAAAACCTGCTTGTCTCATATACAATCACTCTCTATGGTGGCCGACCGCCCACGTAGATCAATTACAGTCGTTATGTAAAAAAAGATACTAGTGGTGTTGCATAACAAATTGCCAGCCAAAGATACTAAAGTAATCAGTGGTACATGCTTTTCTGGTTGACCAACCGTATCTGTTAAAATCTGTGTTTGGAAGTGTGCCTGGATGTTTCAGTGGTTTGTCACTTGTTTCAAATTGGAGCATTGCCGTATCATTCATTATTACTGTAGTATTCATAACAGATTTTATCCATTTAATTAAATGCATTAAAACGTGTTATTAGTATATTCCGGGGTATTGTTAGTGTTGAATCAGAGTTCAGGTTAGCTAACATGCATTAATTTTTAAGTAGTACAGTGGTATATAGTGGCGATAACACGCCCTGTGATAACGCAAATTCAGATATAACATAGTCATGGCAAAGCTCCTGAAATATATATCTTAAGAATGCATTCTATTGCAAAACCCTGTATTAACGCAATCTGATTTTATGGACCCCAATTATCTCGTTATAGCGAGGTTTCACTGTACGTCATAGACCATCACCAAAACTATTAGAAAATTTAATATCTTCTAACTAATCGTTAGGCATTAGAATTATCTAGAGAGGGATAGACATGTAGAAATTACTTAAGTCACTAATCTGTCTGATGGGACAGTTAAAAATCTTGTTTCTAGTTGTATTTATGATGGTATAATTTAAATAACAGCGAAATAAGAGAATATGTTTATATATATCATAAAAATCACCTGTATCAACTTCTTGTAAAAGAAAACCATCTGGTTGCTACAAAAACCGGATTTATTTTCAGTATTACCAGTTGATAGTGTTTGCATGTATGAAAACTTTTTTGTTAAGCTGACATTTTTGAACAGGCAAACACCTTTTGGGCAGGTAAACCTTCCGTTTTACCTGTCTGATGGTAAACGATGTTGTGCTTATCAAAACTTGAGAGGACCTTTTAACATCTGGACCTGCAGTTTCTTTTGCCATGACCCGTAATTTATTAAAGTTGTTTGTTTGTTTGTTTGTTTGTTTGAGGCTGCAGAAATTCATATATATATTCAGCATAATGGACTGAGTTGTGTTTGGATGTTTGATTCTGGTGTGTTATAATTTTTAGTTTGATTTGATGCTGCTTAAGATAAGTAACCCATCCAATTTTAAGTTTGATTTTAATCTTCTTAAGACTAGTTATCCATCCAGTTTTATGTTTGATTTTATGCTGCTTAAGATAAAGGGAACGGCTGTGATTAGTTTCTTCAAAGTATTTTTCTTGCTGTGGTGTGATTTTTGTTTTTGATTCAATATAATTCATATTACCTAATCATTTTGCCTTCAGTTTTACATTCTTTTAGGGAACATTGTAAACACTGTAATTTACATTTGACACTGTTCAAACATAGTCACATGCATTTGTGACCCTGTTCAGGCACAGTGATTTAGATTTTATTGACATGGTTCAGGCACAGTGTATTTTAGACCTTATTAACTGTGTTCAGACAATGCTTTGGAGCTTTTTGACCATATTCTGGCATAGTGTTTCATAAATTTTTTTCTTCTGTAAAAAGATTATAAATAGTACAGAACTTGGAGAGTGAATTATTCCCTTTGTTTATCTTGCCCACCTGATCAGATTCCTGAATGATACTTCACATGCCCACCTGATCACTTCACATTCCTGAATGATACTTCACATGCCCACCTGATACTCCACACGAACCCAATCACTCCATATTCCTGCATGAGCACTCCACATGCCCCGACCTCCCCACATATCTGTATGATTACTCCACTTGGATAAATGATCACTACACATCCTAACCCATCAGCCCATAATGCCCACATGATTACTCATGTATCCACCCATTCACTTCATATACCCTCTTGATCAAGCAACTTACATATCTGATCATACAGTACGCTCAGCCTGATCATTTTTATGCCCACTGGACTGGTTAGGCTTACTAAATTTTTACTTGAACAATAGTAGGACAAGAATAAGTGACAGGTAAACAAAATATTTTGCTAGTTTATAATGATACAATGCCTAGGTAAATAGTGGTGTCAATGGGGACCCGGGGACCCATTGCTGTGCTAATACCTGGGTAGTAAAATTGTGGACCGGGTACCCGTGATAACATGGCAAACTTGTTAAGCTTTAATTTCACTGTTTGAATACAAGCAAAACAGTTATCAGAAAAATGTTCTCAGAAATATTGAAATTTGTTCAGAAAGCATTGTGGTGATTTACAAAGTATTTATTTTGATCTGCTTGATTCACATATTTAATATTTCTATTCATGATTTCTTTAAAGTGGAGATAAGATACCAGAGAATATCTGTAATACATGCTTTGCTTACTTAAAACTAAAAAGTTACCTTTTGAATTTACTGTTTATGCCCATGGAATTAGAATTAGAATTTAGGGTAGGGTTTTAATTTGTTTTTTGCACCTCACTAAATCATTGTGCTTCTGTGTTCTTGTTATATTGTAACACAAATTGAGTTTATGTTGTCATAGAGGTGAACTGGTAAATAACATTCCCAGAGAAGCCCCTCAGAAATGCTCAGTTAAATTAAAATACTGGCTGTTGTGATGTGCTGCTATTTTAAAGAGGATATTATACAGATATAATCTTCTTGTTATTTTTATTTTTATTTCAAAAGTCTTTGTATGGTCATTGTATTGGTATGGTTTCAAATAAAATAGTCGAGGTATGCTTATTGATTTAAATTTTTTTTTTATTTCACATGAAATAGGTTTTGAACAGTGTAGTTATGGGTAATCCAAACTTACTCTCATCCTAACTTTATTAATGCACACAATTCATTTGGATCTGCACATAGTTTTACACTTTTCCTCATGAACTGATGAAGTAGTTACTCATATTTATAATAATAATCTGTGTCTATGTCTTATTATTGTCATATATTCATTGTATATTCATAGTTGTGGTACTAGTTATTCTCTGTTAGTCATTTAATTGTCACATATCCATAACTGTGATATTGAGTTGTTTCTTTGTTTCTCATATAATTGTCATTTACTCTTACATATGGTACTAGCTTGTTTCTTTCTGTGTTTGTCATATATCAATAGCATTTGTACTAGGTTGTTTCATGGGTTATCATATGTTCATTGCCTTGATGTTAAGTTGTGTCTCTGTTGTAATCTAGTTGTTACTTGTGGTTGTTTGTTCAGAGCTGTGATATTAAGGAGTTTGTGTTGTCATCTAGCTGTCACTTGTAGTTGAAAAGTCTTATACTAGGGTGTTTGTGTTGTCATCTGGCTGTCATTTGTAATTGTTTGTTCTGACCTGTGATATTAAGGTGTTTGTGTTTTCATGTAGCTGTTACTTGTAGTTGTTTGCTCAGAGCTGTGATGTTAGGGTGTATATGTTAACTATAAGTAACAGCTAGACATCAACATATACACCCTAACATCACAGCTCTGAGCAAACAGAGATGTGTTGCCAACAAACAAACATTTTCATTCTTCATCCTTAAGATAAAAATTGTTCTCATTTACATCAGGTAGCATACACTAGTAGATGTTAATCTCTAACCTCAGAAATTGACCCCAGAAGTTTACCAGAAATTGAAACTGTAGTGAGCTGTTATTTCTTTTATTACTAGTAACACCTTCAAAAACAGCTTATCCTGGTTCTCTTAATAACATCCAGACACAGCTTACCCCGTTCTCTCAGTAATACCAGATAGCTTACCCCAGTTTTCTCAGTAAAACTGTTAGACCTAGCTTATCCTGGTTCTCTTAATAATATCATCGGACACAGCTTACCCCATTCTCTCACTGTCAATGACACATCAGAAGCGGCTTACTGTGTTCTCTCGCTTTGGACCACTCCACATCATGCCCATAAATTGTTTTTTATTGCACACACGCACGCACACACACACACACACACACACTCTCTCTTTCTCTCTCTCTGAAGTGTTTAAATTATACACCATGCTACTGTTTGTTTTTTGATTGCAGGAAATTTATCTGAAATGGTACAGATATGATGAGGAATGTTTACAGAGTAGTATTGTTATTTTTATGATTAATAATGCTGTCCCTTGACATTTAGCTCTTATTGTAACAATTTTTTCACTGGAGATAATGGCTGGATTAAAATTTAGATGATTGATTTGCTCATAGATGGATTGTACCTAGATAGCTACTAATTGATTCTTTTTAAAAATCACTTATTTTGTTTATCTTTATTTATGCTCATTTGTGACTGATCAACAGAATATTATATAAATTCTTGTATAATACATGAAGATAATATGTACATATTTTTGAATAAATCTTCTTTTATCATCTCTTCTTGTCTCTTTCTCTCCATCTCTCTTTGCCTCTTTCTTCTTCCCTCTCTTTCACTCGCTCTCTCCAGTGAACTGTAATAGTGTAGCATGGACAGGTTACACGTGTATGCACATATTTATAATTGACATTGATAGTTTCTTGTGATATATAAAATAAATTTCTATCAATTATTAATTTTCATTTTTTTTCTTGGTTTTATTTTTGTTTGCCAGGACGTGCTGGTGAGTGACGATACATTTTTATATTAGATATATCCTCTGCTTATGCGTAACAATAAATTGTGTAAAATGGGTGGTGGGCAGACCTTGTATTGAGAGGGAGGAATTCACTTAATGAATTTGTGAACAGTTTTACTGCTATTCTCTGAAATGATTTTGTGTCTCTTTAACCATTCTTTAGTAACATTTTTATTTTTGTCTTTTTGTTTGTGCCATTTTGAGCCCAGTTTCTTTTTGTCTTTACAGTTTTAGTAACATATTTCTTGTTGGGTGTCATTTTGAAGGCTTTGTGTTTGAGCTTAAGTTGTTTTTGTCTTTATTGTCAAGTGACATTTTTTGTTGTGTGTCATACCACAACAGTTACCTTTTTCAGTATTTAGGCAAACATACCGTAACAATTACTTTTTTATTATGAGTATGACTTTAATATAAATCTTGCAATCCATCACACAGCTGAAATGTAAGTTTAAAAGCAGGAGCAAGAACTCTAGCAGCCAAATGGTTTCAGTTAAGAGAGAGAAAGCGGTGCTATACTTTAAAAAAATAAATAAATCAGCACATTGATTAACCAGAGAATGTGGCATTGACTTTCAAAATGTAAAACCAAGCTCACACCCACCCACCCCACAAAATTATCTTTGTGATACTGCAAAATATCAGATAATAATGACTGATATGAATAAGGCTACACCTTGAAATATGTATGCCACTTTAAACTAAAAATAAATTTAAAAAAACATGCACAATACACCACCTTAAAATGATCTTTGTTTTGTTGTAATAAAATAAGTTAATCATGGCCTATGTGAATAAGGCTACCTCATGTGTGCCAGATTAAGCTGAAGACTGACTTTAGCTAAAATTAATTATGAGGATTTTTTCCCTTTTCAAATACATATATTGATTGAGGAAAAACAACTGAAAGTAAATCTAAATGATTTGACCAGGCAATGATTGGATAAGATAGATTCGTGGATGAAAGTGAAATATAGGAATCCCAGCACTGACTGAAGTCAAACTAATCTGTGTTTATATGCCTTGGTGGAACAAACATGGATTTTAAAAGGAAAAAATAGAAAAATGTTTGGTGAGTTTAAAGTATTCAATTATTGCTGGTTGTGACAGGCTGAGTTTGACAAAATCATCAGAACATTTTGCTGCGTCATGTGTAGTGGTTAGCTGATCCTTTCTTTGAAAGACTGGAACTCAAATCATTGGCAGCCAATTATTTTAATGCTAATTACACTGCACAATTTATGCTGGGTATACTACCACTAAAAAAAAAAATAGTGCTTTGTTAAGAAAATGCAGTTCGAAATACATTTTCACATTTTAATTTTTTTATCTTTTGATGTGCAAATAAGTGCAACCTCAGATAATGCAAACCTAATTGTTAATGCCAATCTGAACTTGATTACAGCAGCTGCATGACTGTTATATAAACTTGTTTTTTCTTTAAACAAAAGATTATATATATATATATATATATATTATTTTTAGGAAGAGGAAAAGAGTTTGCTCGGAATGATTTTTGCACAGAACTTTTATTGAACACAGTATAGTTACAGTGTTTTTGTCATTTTTATTTTTGGGAAGGTTGGGAAGGAACAAGAGTTATCTGGAAAACATTTTACATTACAGTGTTTGACATTTTTATTTTAAACTATAAAAGACTATCAAATTATCCTCACAAATTACTGAGAAAAGATAAAAATAATAACTAATGCCACATTTCTCTGGGTGGTTTCCATACCTTCCAATAGTCTGTTTTCAGTACATTTTGTTCACTTTTTGTGCTCTTGGTTTTGTATTTTGTTTTTGTATAACTGAACAAATTTCACATTTAATCAATGATATAATTAACTTTTACTTTACTTTTTCGTTGAAATTCTTTCAGTAGGAGAAAAGTATTTATTGGGTTTAAAAGTTCAAAGTAAATTTGGTATCAAAATTTGGGAACATATTTGCTTTTGTGTTAAGAATTTTGTTTCCTTTATATTTTTCATGGCATTTCTCGTTTTTCATTATGATCATTTGTTGTGTGAGCTTGAAGTTGCAATATTGAAATCGGAAGTGAAATAAATGTAAAATTAAAATGGAAACTAGGCTTGTACCCAGAAAAGTTTTGGGATTTTTTGTTGCAGCTTGATGTATTCACTTCCTGCACTAAAATTATCTTTACTACCTCTGTTCAATAGTCACAAGCTTTTGCTTTGTTCTTGTATTGATATTCATTGTCTGAGTATTGTTTTTTTTATATACTGGTTAAATGATGGACAAATAGTGTTCTTTTATCATATATACTTGTCTGGGCTTTAAAAAAAAGTGGAGTGCAAAATTTAATTTAAAAGACTGTATCTTTAATAATTATATTGTAGAATCTTCCATTAATTTATATGTGATTTTATTATATTTGATTATATAACTAGCACTAATAGCAGTATATTGTTTTACATTCTCAATGGGAAAAACCTGACATTGTGTTAGAAGTGGTGGTCTGAAATATTTTAATTCTTTTTATTGAGATAAATGATGCTATACTTTGTGTATATATTTCTGTACAATTTATGTTCCACTTATTTATATATATTTGTACAGTTCGTCGTGCTTAAACATGTAAGTTTTGTGCACAGATATTTAGCTTAAACATATATATTTCAGTTTGTTTTGCTTAAACAAATATTTTGCATACAGTTTGTGCTTAAACATATATATTTTATGTACAGCTTGTTGTGCTTAAATGTACATATTTTAAATACAGATAATATATATATATATACACACTATCACTAGTGTCAGTGATATCTGAGATTGAAAGCAAAACCCTAAGGTCCTAAGATTTTTTGTTTCTTCATTTGAATGGAGTTTGGCAGCACAACTGATGAGAAGTTTTCCGAATAAATTGTTTATTTTGGAACAATGATTTTCTAAATTAGATACAATGATCTTAAGATTGCTGTAATGGTTTGGATTCTTGGACAAAGGGGCTCACACTTTGGAAGTGCTTTCTAGTTAATGCACCGATTAGCTGGTTAATGTGTTTATTAGAAAATGTTTTCTAGAAATTTGGCATTGTTTCCTAGTTAATGTGCTGATAGGCAACAGGTATAGTTAGACCAACAGATAGAGATGTGTAGAAAAGAAAGAAAGACTGTTTATTATCTCTTTGTATACAGTTTGGGAGTGTTTTCTAGTTAATGATAGACAACATGTATGAGCATAAAGCAATTGGTTGATGTATTAGAGCAATCAATATCTTTTTGAAGATCCAAAAACTCCAGTCCCAATCCTCTTCTTACTTGAATGAAGCACACTATGTAGCCATTTTTGTTACCTCAGAGTCACAGGCTCAATGACAAACTGTTGAAATCCCCTTTCAAATTGCTCCAGAAGTTTTTGAATGTGGATAACCGGTTGTAAAGGGTTAAAACAACTGTCACATTCAATTTACTGCATACTTGGGAATTATACTATAGAAAATTTGTTTTCATTTGTGACATCCTCAAGATTAGTTTTTCTTTGGATGACCTTTAGAACCTAAAATGAGTGAGGAAAGGTTGGATGGAACAGCTTCATCTACACTAGTTTTCAGACTGACGTGAGCCTTATGCAAGAGCACTGGGTTAGAAACCACTGTATTAGAGCAATAGATTGATGTATTAGAGCAAAGGTTGATGTATTAGAGCAATAGGTTGTTGTGTTAGAGCAATAAGTTATGTATTAGAGCAGGGGTCAGTAAAGTCCAGCCTTTAGGCCAGATCCTGCCTAACTGAATTGTCGCAGTTTTGTTCACCTTCATTTCAACAATCTAAATACAGTTTATTTTAAACAAATAAGAAAGCTGAAATTATTTTAATTGTACAAGCACTGGCTTAGTTAAAGTTCATGTGTGTATGTACTGTAGGTATGACTGGCCTAATCAATCCACATAGATATGTTTTTCAATTTTTTTCTTTTATTCATCCCTACCCCTTGAAGTTGTACAGTGTACAATGTCTTCTCTTTATTACACATTAAATTGCACAAAATAAAGTGCAAAGACTTTTATTCAAGCCTAGTAATGGTGTACTTTTGACCATTTCTGGCCTACCGTGCCTTCTTGACCTCCTAAAATGGCCTAGTAGTCCTAAAAGTTTGCCGACCTCTGTATTAAAGCATTAGGTTGTGTTAGAGAAATAAGTTGTTGTGTTAGAGCAATAAGTTGATGTATTGGAGCAGTAGGGTGATGTATTGGAGCAATAGGGATGCATTCTAGCAATAAGTTGATGTATTGGAGCAATAGGTTGATGTATTGGAAAGACTGCCCATCACTGTGTTTACTACTTTGATCTTTGAGTAAGTGCAACCAGCATAGACGTTCACATTGATTTACTCATCCCTGAGCATATGGCAAGCATATACTTGTCCAAGAGAGGTTATTTTATAGCATATCTTTGACCAAGAGATGTTACTGTTGTTATTTTCATTTCATTTTTATAACTCATACACTTAAAATATTAGTTATAACAGTTTCAATGAATTTGTAACATAGCTTATTCATTTTCAGTAAATCATTTCATTATTATATATGTAATTTCTAGTCATTTTGTACTTTCTTAATGTATTTGTAATGTCTTTGTGTTTTACTTAATCACCACTTTTTTGCTTCTCAGTCCATACCACTAAATTAATTATATGCCTGTGGAGAATTTTTATTACCAAAAAAAAAAAACCCTCCAGGCTAAAGGGATTAATGTGTATTGTTCTCTGCAATGCATTGATATTGAACATAAATTATATAAAAAGTACTTTTAGCAATTTCAGAAGAATCTATACTGTGGATTGGGCTGCCTGAATGGTATAACTTTTCCGAGCTGCATGTACATGTAGTCGCCAAAAATGATTTGATGCAATGTATTGAACATATTCCCAGTAAATAATGAACAATGAGTGAAAGTTGCCCACAACTATCTTTCACTTTCATAACAAATTCAGTTTTTTTGTTTTATACCAAAAATGAAATGACTACTCAACGCATGCACACACAACCACCACCATTACCATCTCCCTCATACACTGTAAAGCAACAGACATTGGCACCTAGTGAATAGATTTTGTAGAGATTAACCAAATTTCATCTGTAGTCATTTTCCTGACAAATTGTAAACAAAGAAAAATAATTTTTTAAAATCTTTTTTACATTTCTACATACATTATTTATTTATTTAATTTTTTGTTGTTGGTAGATTAGATAAAATGTAACGGTCAGATGAAAGAAAGCACCATGTATACAGGTTTCTTTCCTCACCCAAAAGGTGAAACTTGTCTTACTTTGGGAGCCATGATTTATAAGTTCTTCTGAAATTTGTCAAGAGAAATAGCACATAACTAACAAGAAACTATTGTTTTGTACAACTAAAAGTTACCTTGTATATAACTATTTAACTCTTTGAGAGTTTTTAATAGATTGCTGGCCAGGCTTAGCCGGCATGACTTAACAGTATAATGCTTTCAGCCAGCCTGGATTATTGGCATGATGTCAAAAAGTTAGAGTTGCATTGTTTGAATCTGTCTAACTAACATTGACATTTTTCTTGCATTACTATAGACCAGGGGTGCACAAACCGCAGGCCGCATGCGGCCCAAGACAGGGCTCTGTGCGGCCCCCCCGGATAACTTTATTTCATTATTTGTGTTGTTTTTTCCTATTGAGCCATCCATGTGCGATCTGACTTGCGGCCCTCCATGCACTATCAATTGGAAATTTGGCCTTCTGGCCTAAAACGTTTGTGCACCCTTGCTATAGACTGATGGTGTCAAACAGTCCTTGAACTGAGAGATTTTCTGAAAAAGTGTTATAAGATTAATTATAACTAATAAAAAATAAAAATGTGGAAACACTCCATCTTTTAATAGTTATGTTTCATCATACAAGCAAAATTCAAATCCCCCGTTTAGATTCTTATTGTCTTCATTCTAATCATTTTTTTTTTTACTTTAGTGTGTGAAGAAAAAATCATTTAGTTTTCCTGTATGCAAGAGCAAATATTGCTACTTAATAAATGTAGTGAGATTATTTTAATGTATAAAAAAATAATTTATTTATATTTCATGTTTATAATAGCAACAGTTGATTCTAGTTAATTAATAAAGTGACATTCTTTTAGTGATATCTGTTACCTGATTATAAGTTAATTAATATAGTGATCACTGTTTCTTGATTTTAGTTAATTAATATAGTGACATTCTTTTAGTGATCTCTGTCTGTTACTTTGCAGCTCGGCCAAAGTCAGAGGACTGTGAGTGTTTACTCGTTCATTTACACACACACACATATTCTTTCATATATGTAAAGGCTTTTATATTTTTCTAATCTTGCTTTATAATAAGAATAATCCAGTTACATTTTATTAAATACAATCCTGCTTACATAACAGAAAAATTGTTGATCAAAGTCTGTTTTGATCTCTTCACTACATTTATATACTTGTATCAATTGAGACTAAAAGGAATTTCTTTAATCACTATTAACAAAGTCTGTTTTGATCTCTTCAGTACATTTGTATACTTGTATCACTCGAAACTAAAAGGAATTTCTTTACTTACTGTTAACATGCTTTTCTTATTCTATAGGCCTTACTAATGGGTTTCCTGTGCTCTCTGCTGCCTCTTTACATTGGAAATGATTTATAAATTGCTTTCTACTTCTAGCTTTGGTTGATAAAAAATAATATTTGTGAATGGTTTTGAAAAATATTGGCAAATGGAGATAATCAAGGGGAGTCATGTATGTCATGAGTTTGTTTTTATATATATATTTATTTAAAATACCCTGATGATATAATTTCTTGCAGACTCCCAAGACTAGTAAATTTATTTGACAAATATCCTAGCAAACACATTTCTCTGGTTGATTAATAAAATGATTTGTATTACAGGATTTGTTGGAAAAGTGCTTATTGCAACAAAATTCTGTTCTCAGTTGAATAATTTATAAGCTGCTGCTTTAAATTATTTACATAATAACTGAGTTAACTTTTTATTAGACATAATTGCAAGAAGGATTATTTTTGTTGGATTGGATGGACGCCTAGCTGTAAACTGATAACTGTTATAATCTGCTTTTTCTAAGCATTGGGATTTGTATGTAGCAGCTAGGTTTGAATTAGGTCTGTTTTAAGTTTTTTTTACATTAAATACAAAGATCTCTGATAGATGCAGAGTACATTTTTGTGAATTTTAATGAAAACAATCATAAAAGTAATATAAGCGTAATAATAGCAATGACTTCTAATCTTTCAAAACAATAGAGAATTGTTAGCCAGAAGATGTACACTGTCTTTTTTTGCAGAGAGGCAGCAGGAATGAATTTGTGTTTCCTTTCTCTTTTTTCACTTATGTTTCATATTAAAGGTTGTTTTTAAGGCTGTTGTAGCCTAATTCTGATTTATGCTTCTTTATTAAAGGGTTGTTTCTTAGGCTCTATGACCTAATTTTTTTGAATAATTACAAAATAATATGAGTCTCCACTATAGAATGGTAGTGAACGGTGCTGACTTGAGTAATTTTATCCCTTCTGGTAATCATTTTAACATTGTCACTTCTGGCAATCATTTTAACATTAATCCCATCTGGTTTTCACTTTAACATGTTGAGTCTTAGAGTTACTCAGTTAGAATAATGTAATTTTATCCCTTCTGGTAATCAGTTTAATATTCACCCCTTTTGGTAATCAGTTTAACATGTAGAGTTTCAGAATAATGTAATTTTATCCCTTCTGGTAATCAGTTTAATATTCACCCCTTTTGGCAATCAGTTTAATTAATATTCATCTCTTTTGGTAATCAGTGTAACAGTTTTAGAATAATGTACTTTTAGTTTTATCCTTTCTGGTAATCATTTTGTACCTCTATGATAACCATTTTAACAATCAGCCCTTCTGATAATCAATTTAACCTGTAGAGTCTGAGCATAGAATAATTTTATCCCTTCTGGTAATCAGTTTAGAATATAGAGTTTCTGAATAAAGTAATTTTATCTCTTTTTGATAATCAGTTTAATTTGTATCCCTTCTTTTGGTAATCAGTTTAACATGTAGAGTTTCATAATAAAGTATTTTCATTCCTTCTTGCAGTAAGTTTTCATCCTTTCTGGTAACCATTTTAATATTTATAAGTTAAATTATAAAAGAGAAGAGAAAAATGTTCTTGTACTGTTGTTCAGGAAACTGAAAGATGGACAATTGTTTTGACTGACCTTTAACACATAACCTGTCTTTGTTAAGGAATTTGTATATAATTTTCTTTCTGTAGACTACTCTCTGAGGTTTGGAAGTTTCAGTTCGCCTTTCACATCTTGAGAGATTTTAGATATCTGGCAGTATGTGGCACTGTCTTGGAATCTTCCAATACAGTGATATAATTTTCTGTTTTGTTGTTTACTCACCAGTCATAACATGTGAATGACTCACTGAACCTTTCACACCTTGAGACATTTATATCTGTGGCACAGGGAGTTGTCACAGATGTAAATCTTTTGGCTTTATCTACCACACTTTACTACTTGATAACTCTTGTAAAAGTTTTACCCCATTATCCCCAGCCCCCAATATTTTTACTGGAAGGTGAAAGATTTTGGTGTGGTCTAAAATAGATAATTATTTTGCCTCTTGTTTATACAAAGATAAAAACTTTTTAAATAAGGTTTTCTCTCTCATCATCATAATTTTACACCTTATTTATTTTATTATTTTATATATTACCCTGATAAGACAAAGAATCTAAAGTAGCCTCATGTTTACATTGAATTATTTAAATATTTGAAGGAAAAGAATTAAGAGATTACTTAGACTTTGACATTTCTTTTTTATTTGCATGGCAAAATACTGCTTGGTATAAATACAGTATTATAATATAAATATTCTCTCTCTTACCTCCCTCAGCACCAAAACGCTTAATTATGAGCAAATGTATTATAATGTGTTATGTTTATACTTATTCACACTTATTGTTTCATTAACCTCCATTCTTTTAAAATAGATATAATGAAATGTCGTGCAGTTTTATTATTTTAAATAGTGTAAATTTTTGTATAGGTTGCCCCACATTGGGCATTTAGTAAATACTAAATAGAACAGACAAACCTTTAACAAGGTATTGATAATGATAGAAATGAAATAATAATGTAATTTATCTCCATATGACAGTTATAGATAATAGTTGTATTGATAATTTTACTGTGCAAATTGTACAACACTACTAAGAAAGTAAGATGATATATTGCTACATTACTACAGTGCACTCTGTATCAGTTAATTTATTTTTTTTATTTAGCTCAGCTGCCAGCCTAGATACACTTTTTTAATCTTTAATGGTTTGATGAAGAAAAATAAACCATTATATTTTCTTTCATATATTAATTTTATATAAAATTTCATGACTTAGTTCTTATATTATTGTTACATATATAATTTTCATATACATATTTAATTGCAAAAAATGTCTCCATATTTGGATTTATACTGTGTATGTAGGCACAAATAAAGTATATTTGTTGGCGAGTTATGTGTATAGTCAGTGTAATGTTAATGAACTGTACATAGGTGCAACTAAGGCATATTCATTGGCAAGTTATATTGTAGTTAGTGGTAATGTTAATGAACTGTACATAGGTGCTACTAAAGCATATTTATATGGCAAGTTTTATGAGTGGTGCTGATGAATGGTATATGGGTGCTCATAAAGTATATTTGTTGGTGAATTATATATGCTGCAATTACAGTGTTGGCTGATTTATATATGTAGTCATTAGTGGTATTAGAGAATTTAATCGGTGTTTGTGCTCAGTTGTTTGTGTTTACTTGTTTGTGTGTGTGTATGTTATTGATTGATTACTGGTATAATTGTACATTTATAAGTTTTTGAATGTGATATCTGGAAAGCAATGGTAACAGGTGTATTTGTATATTTTCGACAGGTGTTTTGGTGCTCTTGTATACAGTGTGTTCTCTTTAGGCATGACACATGCATTCCAGAGAACTTTGCCTAAACAAAAATTTCCCACTGAAATACATAAATATATACATGTACATTTCACAATATTGAAACAAAGGATTTCCGTACCGAAGTACATAAATATGTACACGTACACTTGACAGTATTGAAATACAGGAGCACTTAGTTCAGTGTCTGTTCAGTGTGACCAACAACTAAGAGACTGAAAATGCTGGAATTGGCATCCTGCTCTCAGATCAACATCCCAGGTCACATTGCTTGATTTATGTGCACAAGTAAAACAAAAGTATTAGGTCACATACATTTAGATTTGCATAAACAAAACTCATATCAACAAATAACTTACTATATCAAATAATATATGTGCCAGGTAAGTATATATGCACACGAACTTAGATGCAAATCACATAAATTGCTACCCATTAGCTAAGTATTTGATGGTAAGCTTATACATTCACAGATATGCATGCACACACTCAGAGCAAAGTTTATGCCAGTTATTGAGAAAGTATTTTTTTTTTTTACATTTTTGCTTTGTTTTTCTTAATTTTTTTATATTATAAATAATTTTCTTTCTTTAACTTTAAAAATGATCAGTTATGCTCATTAATAACTTTTCTGGGCTTTTTTGAATAATTGTACTAAACATCTTTACCATATTTTATATTTTAACAGCACAACTATGGATGCTAGAATGCCAGCACACTTGCTAACATACTAATTTATTTTAACCTTTGGACAGTACAAAACCCAGGTCGTCGGCAACCTGGCTCAATATCGGACTATGATCCACTTAATCAGCAATTTGGATCAATTTCAGCTGTGCCAGGTGGAGCTCCACGTGGATTCTATGGACCTGACGCTGGACGCCAGCAAGCTTATCAGCCTCCACCACCACGTGAGTGTCTGCATAAATGTGAAACTATCACAGCATCAATGCATTATTTACTATCACAGTATCAACACATTATCATTCACTATCACAGCATCAATCACTATAACAGCATTAATATATTATCATTCACTATCACAGCATTAACACATATTCACTATCACAGCATCAACGCATTATTCACTATCACAGTATCAACACATTATCATTCACTATCACAGCATTAACACATTATCATACACTATCACAGCATAAACACATTATCATACCCTATCACAGCATTAACACATTATCATACACTATCACATCATTAACATATTATCATTCACTATCACAGCATTAACACATCATTCACTATCACATCATTAACACATTATCATTCACTATCACAGCATTAACACATTATCATACACTATCACAGCATTAACATATTAACTATCACAGCATTAACACATCATTCACTATCACATCATTAACACATTATCATTCACTATCACAGCATTAACACATTATCATTCACTATCACAGCATTAACACATTATCATACAATATCACAGCATTAACATATTATCATTAACTATCACAGCATTAACACATCATTCACTATCACATCATTAACACATATACACTATCACAGATTTACACATTATCATTCACTATCACAGCATTAACACATATCATTCACTATCACAGCATTAACACATACACTATCACAGCATTAACACATCATTCACTATCACAGCATTAACACATATCATTCACTATCACAGCATTAACACATCATACACTATCACAGCATTAACACATTATCATTCACTATCACAGCATTAACACAGTCCCATTCTGTATAAATAGGACACTATCACAGCATTTACACTATCATTCTGTATAAATTATTACAGCATTAACACATTAACATTCTATATAAATAGGAAACAATCACAGCATCAAAAACCTTACCATTCAAATATGAAACTATCACTGTATTAGCATATATAATTCATTCTGTATTAATAGGAAACTATCACAGCATTAACACCTTAATATTGTTTTTAACAACTAGCATGTTTTATATTAAAGGGAGACTATAACAGGATTTATTTGTGTTAGAATTAATTCAAATGTTAATATTTCATATAGGGGATGATTATTTCTGTTTATTTCTTTAAGGGAAGACTATTACCATCTTGAGAATAAGCTGTATTAATTATCCTTGGTCAACTGCAGGCAGATTATTCAGATACAATTACTTGGAATTCCCATTTAATGCATTAACAGCTATTAATTTAATTAACAATAGATGTCACCCTCTTTTTAGTATTTTTTCTAAGTACAGTATTAGAATCAGTTGTTGGTTATATAACTTTTCAAAAATATATACAGGTATCCCTCGATTTGTGCTAGGAATGAATTCCTGTATGAACTGGCACAATTGGAATTAGCTTAAATTGAAAACATTTTATAATGTATTTGTAAGTCAGTGGGATGTCAATAACTTGGGTTCTGGACACCCCAGAACTGACAAATAAATATATGCAGTAATGTTGTTAAATCTCGAAAATAAAGCAAAGTAAATAAAATAAAGTATATTAATTTAAAAAAATATTTGTATACTTATAATCAGCAATGGTGTAATGCAATGTTGTTAGTTCTGTGATAAATTCCCTGGTTGAGAATTGGCACACTTTGAAGAAATTGTGCTTTATTGAATGTCATGATTTTCTTCCACATTTTAAATCTCTTAAGGGATCACGGATGCAGTTATGATCCTCTATGCTATAGTACTCCACTTTCAGTTATGGTCAGTCTTGCAGAGCTTATTCAGTTTCTCCATATATGAAGAGATGCACTGCACATATAATTTAAATTTATTTCATGATAATTTAATAAATAATTTTAAAATACATATAAAAATAATTCAGGGATTTTTTTTTTATATATCTCCAGGTTTCAAAAGATTATTTTGAATTGGTGTAAATTTAGACAGTGTAACTTGACAAATGTTATCATACTAAATAGTGTTTACTTTGTTTCTTCAAATCATCATTTATGCTTTAAGTTTATTTGAAAAATTATATATGTTCTTATTTTTATTTAATTTAATTAAATTTTATTTGATTTTATTTAATAAAATATTTTTGTTTTACATAATTTTAAAAAGAAATTAAACAACAAGTAGTATTGTGATTTTAAAATATTCTTTAACCTAAGTGTATTGCAAAATATGTTTATTAAGTATTATTTTAGGAATTTTATTTTCACATTGGTTTACAGATTTTTTCATTTAAAATAATTATTTTATAATTTTAATCACATTGTAAAGCTTTTAAATATTTTAAAAAGAAATAAATCCCTTTTTTTCTTTCTAGAACCCAACCCACCAAAAGCTGCAGCAAACAAAGGGGTAAGTGTGGGGGGAAAATATTAATGAATGTGAAATACTATATTATTGGCTTTATATAAATTAATAGTAGTGCATGATACCTTTGTTGTTATTTCAACTTGTGCCGTAGCTGGATGGGACGATGCATAATTGTATGTGATACTTCACTGGTGGAATGAAAATGTCAGAATAGGTGGATGAGTTCTCTTGAAGTATAATGATATTGAAGTTTCTTGATTAGATTAGATGATAGCATGCATGACATCGAGGAAGGAGAGTACTAGTGAGTACAGCAATTCTAGAAAATAAATATTCTCTTTAAAAGAAAAATTGTCAATTTGAAGTTGGTATTACCCAGAAACTGAGAGCAGGGTTCCCGTGCAGGTTTGGAATTCTGGAAAAAGTCTGGAATTTGTGATTTTAGCCTTTCCCTGCCTGGAAAAGGTCTTGAAAAATCAGTAAAATGTCAAAACAGTCTAGAAAAGGTCTTAAATTTTAATTTTTTAACCATTTTAATTTTTTGGTCATCCGCAGATGGGAAATCAGAAACTGTTTTAATATTTCAGTCATCCGCAGTCGTCCAGAACAGCGGACTTACCTTTTTACATTCAGAGTAATTGCCCTTGCATTGTTATTGTACAAATCATATTCTTGCATTTTAGAGAAAACCTTTATAGTCAACTTTTACAGGAAAAAAATGGAACACTTGGGTTACAGATGGTTTGTCGGGCGCTGTACGACTACATGGCTGCAGACTCAGATGAGGTTAGCTTCCAAGACGGCGATCTTATTATTGAATGCCAGCATGTGGATGCTGGGTGGATGACTGGACGAGTGGAGCGTACCGGCCAGTATGGGATGCTGCCATCTAACTATGTTGAGCGCATGAACTAGAGTTAAGAAATTCACATCTCTGCTGCAGTAACATTTAAAAAAAATTATTTGTGTTGATGCCTTAATGCTTGCATGCATGCAGGCTGTGCAGGAACCAGGAAAGATTGGATTAGGAGCAGGCACTTCCAGTCCATTTTGGCTTATTCAATGGAACATGTAAGACATAGACATGAAGCGTGGAGAGTAGAAAGACATGCAATGGACTGCTTTATGTTACAGGCACAATGTTTATACTCCCAATCTGATAGATAATTTAATTGTTTGTTGTTTGCTTGTATTTGTTTAAGTACTTCTAGGTAGACATCATTTTATGGTCTGGTCACATGGCTGGTTTGCACTTGCACACAGACCAAACAAGCAGTTTAGAAAGTGGAAAACCTTCGAAAGGTTAATAATCCTAAACTCCTGGTTATTTTTTTTCCCAATTGCTTGTAAAATTATTGAAGCAGTTTTTTGTTTTTATTGTAAATTATAAATGACAGTGCCACGGTAGCACTTTATAGTATTTGCTTTATAAGATTATTTTTTCCAAAGAAATATTCATGTTTGTTGCATCTCTCACAAGGTTACTATTAATAGCCTTTCAAAAAAAAAGTGTGCATGTGCATATTGTAGAATGACTTGAGCGAAAAAATGGTTGTCAGATAAAGGAAAAGTATTGCTCATGTATTTCAACGAAGAATATATATATTATATGATATATATATTAGAATTATGTCATTCTTGCACTACCAGTAATTTGCTCATAGCAGACATAATACAGCTTTATATATTTTACTTACGCTTTACATGTGACAAGTTATGAAAAGCCTTTTCAAATGTAACATTTCATCTGATTCTAAGAAGAGCATGTATAAAAGGAAAATAGATTTACAAATATTACTGTCTGTCCACCTAGTCTACTAAATTTCATGTGAAATTTGGGTTGGGGAATTGTCAGGTTATTTAAAAAATGACAGTTACTACACATCAGATTTACTCTTTACTATTTTTGTTAATGTATCTCAAAGCATAAATTTGTGTATACATAATACAAACTGCAATGGTGTATGTTAATCATCTTGTTTCTTTATACTTGAGGAATTAAATTTATTATTCCATGCTTGACACATTGTATCTTGCAAAAATAATGAGCAACAAAATATTATTTTGTAAAGTAACACTCTTCTTCATGCTTTTGATTTTCTGTCAGATTTTCACTTTTGCATTTAGAATTAGAAGAAAATGCCAGTGTTCTGTTAAATTTGGAGCTTTCTGTTAATTATTTCCACTATTTTTGAAGCATGATTGCTGCAAGCCATTTTTATCCTGTTCTCAGCAAATCAAGTAAGAAACAGCAGAAATATCTGCAACATATTTTTCGTAGCACCTTAATTGCAAACTGCCAGCTAGACAGGACTATTTAAGAAAGAAAATGAATTTCATCACTGCCAGTCAGGTTTCTTTGCTGAGTGGCCATTCTTTATGTGATCTCTCTGGTCTGTATAGGTATACAGGAGATGAATGTCATTATTTACCGCTGCTTTGGAAAGATATAGTTTCACTTGCTTATCTAACATTTGAAGTAGAAGGTGGAGTGCTTGCATAGACCTTGTTAAGTCACAAGGCATGACATGAGAGGGATCTCTTCGTATTTTGTATAGTTATTACTCAGATTACACTTGCAAGTATTTAATCAGAAAGCTTATTCCAGACTTTTGTATTTCAGTAAAGATCAGAAAAATGTACAGTAGGTTCCCATACAGAAACAAAACTCTTTAGCAAGTGGCTTTTGTGCTTCACTAGAATACTTAAAGACATGATTTGTTTAAGAACACAAATCACATAGCAATAACATATTTTTTTGAGACAGACAGAGGTTTTATGATTTAGACATTTGTGACAGGAAATTGAACGAATTTAAATTTGTCATTATGCTTGTTAGAAATCTTCATTGTATTTCTGACAGTTCGTTTGCTTCCTTGACAGTTAATGATACAAATTTAATTGGGTGGACCTGTATAAAACTTGTACAGTGATAATCTGAAATAGTTTGATTGTAAGGTACAGAAGATTTCAAAATGTTTTCTGCACTTTTAAGTTCATGTCCAATAAATTCTGTCAAGAAGATTAAAAAAGTTAATTGGGGGACAGTTAATTTTATTTTTAAATTTCTTTTTGTTGTATAGTTACTGTTTGTAAGACACTTACTTTTTTAATAAGAAAAGTATTTATTTTGTTTTAATAGTATGGAAGGCTACCATACAAGTCTAGACAGACAGGGGAGGCAAATCCTTTTCTATTTGTGTATTTTATTTTTTTATTTATAAAACAATATAATATATATTAATACTGTATTGTTTATTGTATTTGTTACAGAGTTGTTTGGTTGTTTTGTTCAAAGTATAACATTTAATTTTTTAAAATTGTGTAATAGAATCAGACCAGGAATAGCAATGTCAGATTAATTTTTTCTCCATAATTTCAGTTTTCTTGCCTCGTTATCTTGGCCAGAAAAAGACAATTATTTACATTCAGGGCTGGTGTTTCACATTTGTGACACTTAAATGTATATTTTTAATTATTTTGTGTTCTACTGCAATAGTGTTGTTTCTTGAATGTTGCACAGTATAAGCTTTGGCCAGTGTTCGCTGTATTTACAGTGGAAAATGTTATTCTTGCTTGTATAGCTTTTTTTTTGGGTGGGTGGGTGGGTGGTGCTATGTTCATGCATGGTTGACTCTTGTTGTGAATTAAGTATTTTGTTTTATTTTTACCAGGTGGCACAAGTGTGACATTATGGGGAAAAAAAATTAAACAAGTATTAATGGATATCATTTTAAGATTATGAAGTTACATTGTTCAGGAAGGTTTTTTTTTTTTAATTTAAAGAAGGTTTATGGTTATCATTTTAAGATTATGACGTTACATTTTCAGGAAGATTTTAAAAATAATTTAAACAAATTAAGATTATGAAGTTACATTGTTCAGGAAGGTTTTTTTAAAAAATTAAACAAGGATTATGGATATAATTTTAAGATTATGAAGTTATATTGTTCAGGAAGATTTTGAAAAGAAATTTAGACAGGGATTATGGGTATCATGTTAAGATCATGAAATCGGATTGTTTAGTAAGTTTTGAAACAATCCTTTTAACACCAAAAACTGAACTGCTACAAGCTCTTCATGTTGGAGGGCAAGGAGGAATTTTCATGATATATGTGCAGTTCTAGATGATTGTGTATTTTTACTTTATTTTTATTCATATAGTTTATTAATCTTAAGACTGAAAAAAAAGTAACTGCATATTTTCCTTTAATTCATTTTTTTTTTTTTTAAATGTTTGTAATTTTGCTCAAATTGCTAATTCTGAAAAGCAAGACCAGAACTCCAAAGTTAAATTGTATTTTTGAATTTGCACTTATTGCAACTGACACTATTCTTCACATTTAACGCCAGCATGTTCTTTTAATGTTTTACAATAATAATGTTACTTTTTGATAGTATTGTGTTTGCAACACTGCACTTTGAATGTAATTTTAATTTTTATAACAGTAATGTTAGTTTTTGATAGTACTGTGTTTGCAACACTGCACTTTGAATGTAATTTTAATTTTTTATTACAATAAGTCAAACATCATTCTTGCCAGTACACTTCAAATGTTTAATTTCTTGTAAAGATTTTATTCTTTGAAAGAAAATTTACTAAAAAAAACGTGGACCCTAGTTTGATTAAAATATCAAGTAAGGTGTTAACATACTTTGTATTTCCTGTGTCTGTAGACTATAAATTGATTTGTTTAACAGTTTAAAATCATTCATATGATCCTTCAATATCTCAAATCTACTTTGAATGCTCAACACTCAAAATTCCTGATTGAAAAAGTAATCCCGACCTAATTAGACTATTACTCCTACAGTAAATTAGGAACTCTTTGCCCATCCGTGTGCTTTATTATGTTTTTATTTTTAAAATTAGTGTTACAGAGATTAGGTGTTGTCTTTATGCAGTCATTTGAAGCAATGACTAATTTGACTTATAAGTTAAATTGATTTTAGATTTTACAAGACATTGCAATATTAGAAGGTTGATATAAACAATTTTTTATAGAACTAAATTATGACCAACCAGTTTTGTTAAACACTAAATTATGATGAGAGAAAATATTTTTTTAATGTCCAGATGTTATATTATCTTTCTTTCTAAAAGTGAGTGTGATGAAAAGAACACCTGGAAAAGATTTACCTTAACCATTGCCGGGTGGCTAGGTATCAGTTAAATATCAGGGAGAAAGATGAAGACGGTTAAATACTTTTCATATCTGATTTTATAGTATAAAGTTCTGTATTTCTTGACAGTTTGTTAGACAGCTGTATGATCGGTGATCTTATACATTGAATTACAATAGAGAATAATGAATATGTGAACACATGTAAATTTATAAGTGAATAGTATTTAATTTGAAAAGTGCTAATTACTCACTAGGCATGAATAATGCAGGTATATTGTTATACTTGATGACATAAGATGGCAGTGGCAAGAAAGAGTTTCATTTGACTGCTGGAGTTGAGGAACCTTTTTGTTTCTTGTTAAATGTTGCCCCCTTTTCCCTTTCAACAACAGCATTTTGCAATTGTATATTTTGTTTGCACTGTAATCCTTGAAACGTTGGTTGTGATTGGTTATAAAAAGAATTTAAGTTAGATACTGATTTGATTATTGTTATAAATAGCTATTTTCTATCAAGCTGTTACAGATTTATTTACATACATATATATTTTATACAAAATTTCTTGTGGACTAGTGATTTGCTTGTGACTTAAATTTAGCAGAAATGCATACAGCATATTTATTGTTCTTTTAGTAGAGCAGAGTAATGACACCCTGAAAATATGTTTTTTTATTATTATTAAATGTTAAAAAATAGAAAATTAAAATTTTGAGAAGATAGTAAGTAGTATATTAATCACTATACCAGCCGTCCCTCCATGCCCCCAAGTCTTTGAGGTAATTTATGAAGAATCATTGTAATGCACTGTAGAGTTCTTGTTCATGAAGTACACGTTTTTATGTATATTATATCAGATGATGACTTATTATTTGAGCATACAATTTAGCTGACAGAATAAAATTTGTCGAATAGGTCTTATGTCCTAGCCATAATATATAAAGCATAGGTGAATCTGTTGCCAACCTAAATTACATCCTATTGGCAGCTTTTGTAAAAAATAAAAACAAATGTGCCACCCAGAATACAGTGGAATTATGCAAGCTTGTTGCACAGCAGACTATGTAACTGCAGATTTTGAAACTTTTTTCTTTCTCCTTTTTAAAAAAATACTTTAAAATTTCTAATGGTAAATGTTTTTCTTGTTCCATCCTCAGGTTTTAGTCTCAAACTGTATGTTTACTTCCCCTTGTAAATCTTGCGCATAATAAACTTCCAAGCTTGAGCTTAATGGACTGAACTCTGTTTTGCCAAAACAGAACTTAGTCTGGAGTTCCATTCAGTATTTATTTGTGGTTTTTAGTTATATTTTAGTTAGAGTGCTTGGTTTTATATCTATTTTGAAATGATTCATAACTCTTTATAATTCTTGCAATGATTCTTCTTTTAATTTATTGTTTTTGATGATTTTTGCTATCATTTTTATTGTTTTGCTACTTATATTATTAGTAGTGAAAGCTGTGAAATATGTGAATAAGTTTTGATGATTTAAACCATCGAGTGTTTGAATTTTTTTATTAATATAATTTGCATTACACCAAGAAGCTAGGGTTTGACAATCTTATCACTTTAGACATACCAGTATGAAGAGATTCTCTAGTTTTAGGAATAAGATCTTTAAAAATAGCTTTTATATTTCACATCTGCTTAAACTCTTCGTTTGGAATGTTACCAGACAAATATCTGTAGTAATGCTTTTTAATCTTTATAAAGTTAGCTACTTGCACTTGACTCAATGTTACTGAGTGAAGTTTTCTACTACATTAATATGTCTATCAAAATTATGTTGTTTAAATTGATCTGATGGATTTTTATTTTTCCTTTATATTTATACATTTATTGCTCATATAGATCACATATTATTTTATGTAGACATGTATTCAGTGTGATCATGCAGTGTATGTTATGAAATATTTTGCTACATTCATTTCTATATTGCCATCTTTTTTTTTGTATGTGTGCTTTTTAAAAATATTTTCATTTTGACATGTGAAAATTATTCTCTTGTCAAAATTTGTGTGGTGGTAAGTTTCAAACAAGCTATAATTTTCTGTTAAAAACGAAAAAAAACAAAAAAACTCAAAACATTTATTCAGAGTACTTGTGGTTGTCCTACTTTACAAATGTGATGTCTCTTCTCAAATAAATAGTTTTTATGCCTCTGTTTTCATGGTGGGTTTTGAATGAATGGAAAAAATGTAAAAAGAATGCCTTTAAGTAAATTCATAGCTGTTTGAAGATTCATGTATCTATTAATTCAGCATATAATGATGTGTTGGGCAGAGATGAGAGTAATTTGTTGCTACATTAACATTAAATAAATATCTCAAATATTAACAAGACATTGAATGTCTTGCAGAAAAAATGATATATATGTATAATCTAATAGTTGTTTGATTATCTCGTTTATGTCTGCTACAGAACGTGTAAACGAAATATAACATGATGTGTCTCTGAGTAGTGTTAACTAACTTTACTAGATTCAGAAAAATGTCCGCATTGTTGGCTGTAGATTTCTCCTCTGCTTGTAGTTTTTGCTGACTTTATGCAGATGCAAATGCATAAACAAAGGTCGGAGTTTAGTAAGATAGAGATGTGTTGACATGGCCATGAAAGTGGCAGGGCACCTTAAAGGAATTTTTCTTGCTTGATGGTCTCTTGTTATTAAATTTAGTTGATGACTACCCATTTCTGATGTTAAACTGTTAAGGGATTTTGTTATGCCAACTAGTTAATAGTTATTATTATTATGAATTAATTAATCATCCATAAGTGATGAGAATCTTAATTTATGTTGGAGAAGTGGGTGGATGGGGGCTCGCTAAATATAGATTAAAGATGGATTTAGCTTCTCCTTTAGTAAGAAGTCCACCTAAGGAATATTGTATGATGGTAAATGTTTTATATTGTGGAAGAGAGAAAACATTTTCAGTGCCCGCATATACGACAAGTGAGAGGGACGAGTGGTATCTGTTGGAGAATTATTAATAGCATAAATGAAGATTCTTATAATTTGTAATTAGGTATGAAAGGTTAATTAATAATAATAATCATGTTCATTAACTAAGTGGTGTTAGCATCACGGAATGGAACTGCTTGCATAACTTTATGATAGTTTTGCTTGATATTTGTATTTAGTGTACTTTTCAGGAACAAGTTGAGACTTAAAATTCATATATGTGAGAACAAGGCATATAAGGAGAATCATTTCTTAGCCCTGTGCTACAATAACAAAATGAAGTATACTTTAAACATAGATATGTGGTTTAAAGAATGCCCAATAAGCCAACAAGTCTTAACAATAATTTTATTTATGCTTATAAAAAATAAGTTTGATATACAATGACCATGAATACAAAACATCAAAACAAAAGCAGGATATCCAAACTGGAATACTCTTCCATTTTATTGAGTAAAAGTATCATAATGATGGAATAATGCCTGTATTAATTATCATATAAATGTAATTATGACTAAAGTGCATGAAAATGAATATCTTGTAGATCATAATTAATAATACATAGTTCAAAAAAGGAAAATTAATACTCAATTCAAAGCTTGTCATGCTCTCATCATTCTGAAGTCACAGTTGCTCAATTTTTTGATTATATCAAGTAGTTGCCATTTTAAGTTTATGACCAGAAAACATGTATGTTTACACATTTATGTTTACAAATAGACAAACAAAAAAATGATCATGAATGCATAGATATTCAAAGAACTTGTCAAAAAATAGTTGCAACCGAAGGAGAATTTTAGAGGTCAAATTATCTTATTTATTCGGGGAAAAACTGACCAGAGACTAATTAGAACATTTACTTTGACCTATTACCAGAGAAGAAAAGAGAACTCTATATAAGTATGGTTATTAGTTCAGAATATCTGTGCATAAATGCCAGTATTATTTCACAATAAAAATAAACAAAATGCCACAAAGGGCATACAAAATCATACATTTTTGCAGTACTGGAATTGGAAATGACTAGTATGCTTTCTTCATCATGGGAAATAATTTAATATATATTATATACTTAATTTCTTTTCTTATGAGTAAACATCCAGTGAAATATTTTTAGGAGGTAGATGGCTCCCAATTAACTGTGATATTTACTTATACCCTTGACCAAAGAGGGCGGCGTAGCAGAGTATTGCTGCCAAGGTGAGCTTCAAATTACAAAAAAAACCCCACAGATTATGTGCAATATCACTGTAGATTCTCTTGATTTAGATCCCCACCTCCCAAGTTGAAAATGAAAGTAACAATTTCTGAACGATTTTCTAAATTCATTCGGGAATATCTGGTGTAAATATAAACCAGCTTTAACATTTGAGTGGAGACATCCACTGTTATATTCAATGATTGTCATACTGCACAGAAATCACTCACTCAGAAGTGCATCCAAAGATTATATATTCTTATGTTAGGCTGTCATTTTTAGCAAAATGTGCGCAAGTCCAACTTGTTTACCCCAAAGTTAACATTTACCCTGAGTATGAACAATTGCAGGCAAATAGCCTTGAAAAGCAAACTTTAAAAAAAAAAAAAAGGTTTTGGAAATCGTGATTAAAACAGTCATCTAAACAATCATTTCTTGAATTTTTGTAAGAGATGACATCGCACACATTACCACACATACACACACACACTAAAAATAGTATCTTTAGATGATTATACCCATGCAATAATTAATTATGCTTTTATACACTACACCACAAACCTAATATTTTACCAGAGTACAAATGGAAAGTTTAAAAAAACCCAACACATTATTGGTGATATTTACTTTTTTAAAAACTATTTTAACGCATTAATTTGAAAAATAAGAACCACACATTTTAGATGTGTCATTTAAAAATGCTTCTAACATAATTAAAAACTATACCAAGAGAATTAAACAAAATTATTTGCAATTGGAGAATGTAAAAGCTTCATCAAATCTATTTAGAAATGAATATTTTCTTCACAAAACTGCATACACCCAAGCAAAACACACTGCCAATCTGATATGAAAAATGAACACTCAGTGAACTGTTATGAAAAAAATGGTAAGTGAACATTATGGGATATAGAACTAGTTTCTGTTGGCCATGAATGCCTTTTCTAAAGCCAGTAGAGGTGTCTGTGCCATCACTGCAAGGAGTAAAGCCAAGATGTACGACACCACAATGTAGCCAATGTAGCGGAAAACCTGTT
Organism: Sinotaia quadrata; assembly: GCA_028829895.1. Taxonomy (NCBI): domain Eukaryota; kingdom Metazoa; phylum Mollusca; class Gastropoda; order Architaenioglossa; family Viviparidae; genus Sinotaia; species Sinotaia quadrata. The sequence goes on along the minus strand of CM054179.1, from coordinate 96,601,487 downwards.
AAAGTAAAAAATAAAATAAAACAATGAATTACAAAAAATAAAAATGGGGAAAAACACTGATATTTAAAAAAATATATTAGTATTTTTTAACAAAGTTTGTCTAGATGTAAGGAACAAATGATTGAGAGTTGATGTAAAAGAAAACAAAGAAATAACTTGGTGTCTTTGTTGAGAAAATGATACTGAAGAACGAATATCTTGACGTCAAAAACATTCAATTCAAATTTCAAGGAATCAAAGAACAAAAGACTTTATTGATCAGCCACAGCAGGTCATATTTAAATAATATGGATGAAACAAAGGTGAAAGAAATAGAATTTTAATGATACAAGAATATAAAAATATTTTAAAATAAAACCAAAATATATTATGGTGATAGAAATTGAGAATGCCTACAGCTGAGTGTTTACAGTATACAGTAAATTTGTGGTGAAAAAAATAACAACATCCACAAAATCAATAAAAACTGGAAGGTGACGAGGTAGCAAGCAAGCAATTAAAACTGCATGTTAATTTAGTGTATTAATTACAGACTGTACAAAACAGAAATAACCAAAGTAAGATCAATAAAATAAAGAGAGAACAACAAGCTGCAACTCGATTTTCACAACGGTAATTTTTAGGTTTATAATGCAAAACCAATGACAGGTAATTATTAATTCAATTTACCATCTACAAAATTGAGAACACCAGAATTGGCTGTTATGGATTAATCATTTAAATCATCACTTTTAACAGAATGAGTTCACTCACCACATAGCTAATGGTGAAATATGCAAAAACCCGATAGGCCATTAAATCAGAGATGATTACTACTGGATGGATTAGGTAGAAACAGTAGGTCAGCCGAGACAATGGTAAGAATCCACGCCAAGAAAGAAATTTGTTGATGAGTCCTGAAAACAATAAAATTAGCATGTTAATGATCATGAAAATATGTCCCAAGAATCCTCTAGACTAGCAACGAATATAAAATGGTCATGATTATCTTTATTTCCCTTTGTTGCTAGTTTGTCCTCTTCCCCTCTCCGGAGCCCTTTGAATTTAGTACGTCACAAATTCTTGTGAAGATTTCTTAAAATTTCAAATTCTCTAATGCTAAAAGAATAAACTACTGAACAGGGAGAAGGTCAGTGACACAATATTTAAGTAACTCTGCCCACATTAGAAGAGACATAATGCACGCACAGTTTCTTCTACAAGAAAGTAAATTACTGCATTCTTGGCTCGTTCTGAGGTCACCAAGTATTTATATTTCTCCACCAATCCGAAGTGCCCACCTGTTTGTGGTAAAATACAACAATGTTCCCTTTTACTCACAGTTGTCTTGGAAATCCATCTTAATGGTCAGTATCTAGCTGGTTTTAGTAATCTTGAAGACTTGTGTTCTTACCAGTTTGTTGTCATCATCTGACATTCAGAATAAGCAAACAGAACTCTAACCTGCAGTCAGCAATTCTATTTAAAATAATTATTTATTAAAAAGAGATATGTAACAAAACCACCTTCCAAGTGCTAACACCAATACTGACCCCCATCCACCCACACAACTACATACATTTGCAGTTAATTTCTTGCATAATGAGGATGGAAAGGAAAACAAAAACCAAACTCAGAAATATAAAAAGAAAGCAAAAGGAAAAAAAAATATTGTGCTTTTGTCTAAAGGCTAATTTCAAATTTGTTATTCAAGCAAAGCAAGCATTTTTTTCTGTCAAGAAAAATGACTAATCCAAAATGAACCATGGCATGATAGAAGGGTAACTAGGGTTGTATTTACTTCCTACAGAATGTGTTAAGTGCATATATGAAGGTATATAAGTGTCTTGAAAGCTCTGCTCAGACAACACACACTTTTCTCTCCTAGTCCAGTGTATTCATCTAATCCCATTAACATCAAACCCACAAAAATATCTCAAGTGCCCAATCAGGAAACATGCATGCATGTTACCTCCATAGCCTGTAGAGCAAGCAAAGATAACCCAGCAAACAACTGCAGACCAAAGTGGACGCTGCATCACTTCATGTGTAGTACGTGAGGCAAGCGACCACCCAGTGGCATCTATTAGAAGGAAGCGATTCTCGTCATACGTGACCAGAACTAAAGCAGTAGAGGTTGCTAAGGTTACAAGCCATCCAATGCCAACAACTGCCTGCAAGAAAAGGGAGAGTGTTAGTTAAAGCATCATAGGCAACCAGAACTAATGCAGTATAAACTGAAAAGGCCACAAGCTATCAGATACTAATATTTTCCTGAGGGAGTTCAAGCCTCAGACATGTTTGTGTTTCATTGGTTCACAGGAAGTTATGGTTCTTGAAAAGTCTAGGCTGTAGACTTGTAAAATGTAACTGAATTGCATTCATAAATGCAAATGAACATTTAAATGACAACATACTGGTTTCGAAAGGTCTCAGCTGAAAACTAAATAACCACTTGGTCAAAATTTAGCTGAAAGTATAAAACAACATTCTGCAGTTATAATTTTATGTCCAAGGCAACCCATTGCACTGACAGATCAAGATTAAGGCATTTGAAAGAAACAACTCATTACCTTCACAAAATGGGTTAGAAGGTATTTAAAGGAATCACATTACATTTACAGTCAGAGACTGAGTTGAAAGTTATTTAAAGGACAATAAATTATAGTATAGAAGTACAGACCAAATAGAGGACATCATATTAATTCACAGACCAAATAGAGGATATCACATTAATTCACAGACCAAATAGAGGACATACATTAATTCACAGACCAAATAGAGGACATCACATTAATTCACAGACCAAATAGAGGACATCACATTAATTCACAGACCAAATAGAGGACATCATATTAATTCACAGACCAAGACCATGGTCATTTAAAAGATAACCGATTCGTTCTATCCATAAAATGAGGATGAAGGCCAGGAAAAGACAACCCGTTACATTCATAGAATGAAGTGCAAGACATTTACAACACTGTTTATTGAATACCTGTCAGAAGGTTGAAAAAGATGGTGAATCTCTAGTGTCTAGATAGACTAAGAGGATGAAGGCCAGAAAAAGACAGTGAATCTCTAGAATCTAGACTACGAGAATGAAGGCCTGAAAAAGACGGTGAATCTCTAGTGTCTAGACAGACTAAGAGGATGAAGGCCAGAAAAAGATGGTTAATCTCTAGCGTCTAGACTAAAAGGATCAAGGCTAGAAAAAACAATTCAGAGAGTCCAGAGTGAGGATAAAGGTGAGAAAAGGCAACTCAGTGACTCTAATGACTAAATGGATAAAGGCAAGGAAAGATAACTTAGTAACTCCAAAGAGCAAGAATAAAAACAAGAAATGATGGGAAGCTTACAACTAGTGTAAAAAATATACACTTCTCACGCTACAAATTAAACTGAATACATTATGACTGTAGAGGCTAATTTGATAGCACATTGTCACAAAGTATGGGAGGGGAGCAAACAGGCTCATCATATAAATACCTAAAATCTTATTGATAGGACAAAGCAATGTTCAGAAATACACAGTGAAAATAAAAATAAAAATCTGAAAGACAGAAAAATGCTAATACTTTTCTCATTTGAAAATGGAATTCTGCTCGATGTAGAATGTAAGCCAAGCCAAGCCCCATAGCAAATGGTGCAATACGACAATAAGGCTGCTGGTAAATTTTCCATAGATATTCAGCTTGTCTTCTGCACACACAAAAAAAATTACAAAGTTATAAAGAAGTTTAAAAAAATAATTTATAGGTATCTTACATCTAAATACAATTTATATACTACTTTAAACTGTTCAGTAAATACCGAAAAAAAATTAAACTGGATGATTTGAGAACCTTCAGCATTACCAGCTTAAAGATATTTAAAAAAATTTATTTTGTTTGTTTTGAGCCCAGTGAATTTTGCCTCATTAACAAATTTTCTTGGTTAACCCTTTCACTTGCAAGCATGCATTTAGATGAACTTGTATATCAATGAAAATAATTGTCTTTAACCTTGAAAAGAGAAATGGCAGTGCCCTTGTTTTGCTATGTGTACTCTTGTTATTTGTTTATTAAACTTTTTCAACACTTCCTGTTTTGTGGATCTAAAATTATTTCTAGGCAATGGTTGCCTGAGCACTCAGCATAAATACTGCTGCTCTAAGAATTGCGTTTGACAACACTGTTGGGCAATAAAGAAAGAAAGACAGGAGGGAAATTGAAATGTAGAAAATAGTTTATTTCAAACGCAGAATTTATAAAGGACAAAAGATCCATTGTGATCAGTCAAGTAAGTGGGGTTAAATTTGTGACTGATAGCACTCTGAAGTAAGTAATCATAATCAAAATCAAAATGTACTCAAATTGAAATGTACTTCAACTGAAAAGTACTCAAATCAAAATGTACTCCAATATACTCAAATTGAAAAGTACTCAAATCAAAATGTACTCCAATCGATATGTACTCAAATCAAAATATACTCAGCAGTAAAACAATTTCATCAGCTACTAGTGCAACAACAAACCAGAATGTGAACATGGAATAACCTAACCATAAAGGTCTGTCTTTATTTAAACCAAATTTAAAATTGACTCTTAAAAATATCAAAAATGTTCTTTTTAACTCTTACATCTTAGTTTTGTGCAGAACAGTGCCCTTACTAAATGCAGACATATTTTTGCAAATGAAAGATGTTGAATGGCCTTCAAATACAAATGAAGAAATTAGAGTTTTGACAAAAAAGTTTATTTTCTTTGTATTAATGAATTATCAACTATAATAAACTATTTTACCAGTATATGAGTTCTGGGTGTATCTGCTATTATTTATTTTTTTTAAAAAAAACATATATTTACATATTGGAGGAAGTGGCAGCTATGATCCAAACACTTTTTCTTGTAAAATAGATTCCAATAAAACACACAAAACTCAAATGGACTAGCTATTAAAAAAAATGACTGATTAACTGTGGAACATAAAGCCTAAGTTGACAGTGCGCATCAAAATGTTTAGTGACAAATCAGAAAGTGAAATGTTTATGGAATCATTGTCTACCACCATAGTCGATTCCAAATCAATTTTGTACACTACAGGTTACTGAAGAATATATAGAATTTCTAAACTAAATGCAAGGAAATAAATGTATTGATTAAAAAAAAAATCATTAAAGACCACGTGAAATGGAATCTAAGGTCAGCCACAGATAAGAATATATCCATATGAAATGAGTAATTCCCATTCTTACAATTAAGACTGCAAAATTTAAACTTTCAGAGATTTGTATCAATGCAAAGTCAATATTTCTGAAAGAAATCAGAGCTCTCGTTCATTTACAAGATTGACTTCACACCATAGCAACATAACATGACCTCACGAGTGGGAACAACAATCGGCATGCGCTCTCCAAATATTGTCTTGTGCTAAACGCGTGGTTTGAAAAAAAACAGAAAATTTATTGAAAATTTTACTTTGATTTCTGATGGGTTTTATTTTTTCTTAAATGCAGACGTGTAATTAATTTTTGATTTATGTACACCTACTAAAATTAATTTAAATTCACTTACCACATTTGCACCTATACAATAAAGTTAGAAAACAGTGTTCATACAATAATTAAAAACACTCTTGGTAAATTAATAATGAATATTAGTTGGTAAGGCCTAAAAATAGTTGTACTTGTAAATGAATTAATAAAATAGATATTTCTTGCAGTTTCAACTTGATATGTGTTGTTAACATAATTATTAGTATGATTAATTAACTATCAATTAAAAAACTGTTGTTTAATTACTATGAAATATCTGATTTAATAAAAAAATCTACTGAATGCTTCATATATTAAATATATATTCATCAAACCCCTATCATCATCTTCTAATCTGAATTTGTATGAATGCATTTTATTATATCAGTGGCTGCTTGGTGTTAATTACATGATAATAGTTTACTTTATATACTGTAGCATTACTTTTAACACTCTTCATAACATAAATGCATATGACAAATTTCCTTGAATAGATTACCTTATTACTCTAGCCAGTACCAGAATAAAAACTGAAGTCTTTATTTTCTGCTGTCAACTTTAGTTGGTAAATCCATTAGAATTTGATCATTATTATTATGCAACAGCCAAAACTACTTGTGTACAAATGAATAGTTGAAATAACTTGATCATAATTAAATATTTTACTTTACAGTTTATGGTTTCATAATACTGCATTTTAGCAAACTTATAGAATTCTGTTGCAGTAATTATACCAACACTAGTAAGGTGGCAAAACTAGGATTTCCCCCCCATAGAATTCTAGCCATTTTTTTTGTAACTGTACATGATTGTTACCATAGATCATGTATACATACTAATAATTGTAATATATTTCAGCTTTATAAGACTATCCAACTATTAGTAATAAATTAATATAACATTGCCATTCATTGTTAAATTTAAACATAATAAATAAAACAGTACAGACAAAAAAATAAAATTAAAATAAATACACATAAAACTATACACAAACATGCAAATATATTTAGAAAAATATAAAAGAAACTAATCTTCTAGTAGGTAAAGCAATTAAAAATTATACATTTATAATATGAACAATAATCACTCAATTACAAATAAGTCTATACTGCTATTCTCTATATTGTTCACCGTTAGAAAATAAGGTAATTTTAAATTAAATACAGAATGATAACCATTTATTTAAAAAATAACTTTACTGCTATTCTCTAAATGTCAGTACAGATCATGAATACTATCACTAATAGTAATAAATATCAGTAGTAAATGTAATATATATAATGACAATTACAAAACTACTTTAAAAGCTTTCAACATTCATACATAACTAATTTTAATAATAGTTAGAAATATGTCTATGAGTTTAACAATGACTATTAACATATGGCATGTAGTAATTATATATTATCGGAAAAATAACTTCCCAGACATGGTCACCATTAGTCATTGTTTCGTCGGTGTTTCCAACATCATTAGAAATGGCATGCAAACTACTATCAGATGAACTTTCGCTGTCAGCACGAACAGGATCAAAGTTGTATGGTGTACCAGAGAAAATTACATTGGCAGCCATTTGACTCCATTCGTGATGTACTGCTTGTTTTTACCCTAAAGGCTTGGGATTGTGTGTCTTAGTAACAAAGCAAATCTTATTCACAAACCATGTTTGAGTCCATTTCACTTGGTCTTTAATACAGAAAGTAAATGTTTCTATAAAATGATATCAAATATAAAGTTATCTCCCCTATTATGTAAAATTTAATTAATTTTAATTAAATTTAATAACACACAACTGTATTAACTTTAAGAATATGTATTTCATTAAGTATGTTGTGTAATATGTGCATGTAAAACCATTAGTTTAATAATTTTGCTCAGGGACCATCCTTCAAAACTGTGTTTAACTACAATCATTTCTCGTTTTAAGTAATTAGTTTCTGTATCAAGTGGAGTGATACAAGAACATTCTTATCCCACAATAAATGAGTGCAAGTAATTTTTTTCTCTCAAAATTCTGACACTGATATACAGAAAAAATGCTAAAAGCCATTCACTTTTAACACCAGAAGTACTCTAATTCTTTTTAAGTGCTTGTTTCACTCCCAGCTTTACTGGATACAAATCATTAAAAAAAAGTTTATAAAAGTAAAAATCACACTCAAATGCACAATTCTTTTCCCCCACCAACTAAGGTAATATTTTGTGATTTTTATCTTCATATTTCAGGAGTATTGCTCGATCATTTACATTATAGATTAATTAATTTAATCTCAAATTCGATTTTTAATGATGTCTATGTAAGCAAGTGACATACGCAAGGCTGTTTTAAATAAATAAACTACAGTATACTCCACTCTTCTTTATATTGGTTAAGCATATACATTGCTATAAATGACTATTGCCTGACAGGTCCCATTTACAGATACATAATTACACAAACTCTTTATATCTGCTGCTCTATGAACTAAGACACAAAACTATCAAGACCATTTCATAGCCCCTAAAATATCTTATTCATTATTTCAAAGAAAGATAAATTCCATCATATCTAAAGTAAAATAATATAAATAATTTTTTACCAAGCACTGAAAGAGGTTAAGAAATTTGACTGAACTTCTGAATTAAGTACTAAAAATTCAAATCCCTGCTACCCCAAAATTATTTAAAATGCACTTTGGCTGTCATATCATTACCACCTACTCATGTCACTGTAGAAGGTTCATTTTCTGCTCTCAGAAATCAAATCCGATTTGAGAGCAGCAATGAAGCCAGACCTTTTAGAAGGATCCTTTTTAAGAACCAATTTAATTTATATAAACATTATCATATTAAGTATATTTGAGTTTTTTTTTAAAAATTAAATTATTGTACAGTTGAAAAGTAATTTAAAAATGAAATCTATGGACACCGCTTTTTCATTATTTACATCTTTACATACTCACATAACTCAATATGTATATAATTTTATGCCATATGATATTAGTAATCAACTACAGCTGGAGTCAGGAGTACTAAAATTTCAGGAGTCGGAGATTTTGGGTCAACTCTGATAGTAAGAGTGAGAACATACAAAAGATGACATACCTGAGGATGTCACCATTGACGCTGATTTCAAAAACTGTTATTGTTACCATGTGTACTACAACCAGTAAACCCACAAGCACCAGTCCAACTTTTCGCCACCTGTGATTAATAAAAATAATTATTTCATAACAAAATGAATAAATTAGAACTATTGCAACATTAAAAAAAAAATACTGTTCAGAGAAATACTATAATAAAACTAATTTTTTAAGGAACAAAATAAAGCAAATAACAGAAAATGGGCATTTATTTGTAAATTTCACAGGAAACAAACATGTCTATAAACAGTACAGAAAATTGTAACTTTAAAAAAAAACTGCACAGATAATGGTTACACGTCTGTGAAGTGCACAGGTTGAAACTAGAGCAAGAAAAATAATGAAAGCATTTAATTAAAAGGCAAACAAAAATAAAATCTGACAATTAAATTTTTAAAAAAAGAAATCACCATAAATAAAAACAACGGGTGAATAAAAAAAATACTAATTTTGAAGTTAAGATTTACAAACAAAAGATGTTAAACCCAATATCAAACAAAAGGAAACAGTACAAAAAAGGTAAATATTGGGTAAGGTTATTAGGAGACAATGTTTATGGCTGTGACAAATGTTTTAAAAACTTTTAAATTTTAGTGTGTGTGTGTGTAGCTTTTAAAACAGTTGTCATAGCCACAAATGTTATCTCAAAATAACTTACCCAATTATAACCCCCGTTCCTATGTTAGCCTTGTCCACTTTTTTACCACTTTCCCCAAGTTAACCTTACACATTTTTAACCCTACCCCTATGTCAGCTTTACACGATTTTAACCCCATACCTCTATGTTAACTTTACACAATTTTGACCCATATTCCTATGTTAACACTACATAGTTTTAACTCCCATCTCTATGGTAACCTTACATTTAACTCCCATCTCTACGCTAATCCTACCTTGTTTTAATCCTATCCCTAAGTTAACTTTACCCTGTTTTAAACTTTATCCCTAAGTTAACTTTGCTATTCTAACTCTATCCCTAAGTTAACTTTATCCAGTTTTAACCATATCTGTAAGTTAACCTTACCCAGTTTTAACATTATCCCTAAGTAACCTTACTCTGTTTTAATTATCCCTATGTTAACCTTACCCTAATGCAAGTGGAATAAGGATGATCGGTGCCAGCCAATAAAACTGCATTAGGTTTGAAAGGAACCATGTCCAAGACATGCACTGGAACACATAAAATAAGTAATACTGCAGCACTCTGGATTTATCTCCCTTTATTCCCTATGACACCTGGGGTAGCATTGTGCAAGAAACAACAAAATGTGTAACTCTTTGATAACAAGCATACTACTATGCTGATAACAACAACAATAATAATGCTGACTTAATATAGCCTTTATTCTCATAAAGACTCTAAAAATGTAACAATACTGACATGAAAAAACACAAAGTCTTCATGCAAACTACTTAAGAAGCACAAGAAACCTAAAATATAAGAAAGAAAATGAAAACATACAACAAATAATAGTATTTTCATAAAGGTCAATGAAATTGATAATCAATGTACAGTTTGCAAGAAAATATATTCCTTGAGAACCCTCTTAAAATGATCAGGATCTCTCTGTCTCAGCTTGAAAATGACCAAGACCATGGTATTTTTAATCTCAGTTTGGAAATGATCTGGGTCTCTTTGTCTCAGAGTAAAAATGACAAGGGTCTTTTGTGTCTCAGATTAAAAATGACTAAGGTCTTTTTGTGTCTCACTTTGGAAATGGCCAGGGTCTCTTTGTATCTCAGGTTAAAAAATGACAAGGTTCTTTTTGTGTCTGTTTGAAAATGGCCAGATCTTTTTGTGTCTCAGGTTGAAAATGGCCTGGGTCTCTTTGCCTCAGCTTGAAAAAGATCAGGGTCTCTTTATATCTCAGACTGAAAGGCAACATGTTTCAAAACAGAAGGATCTTGTTACACCAATGAATACTGATTTATGACTTTCCTTTGGAATGTATATGTCTAAATATGAGTGCAACATGATGAGTACAACCTGTGTCTGATGATGAGCACAACATACTATGAAAAAAAGCATCTGTATCTGAACATAAGCACAAATAATTAACATTTTTAGAGCTGGAACACAACAGTGAGGACAAAAAAAGATATCTTGAATGGACAGTGAAAACTGTGAAACAACATTATTGGTTTTTGGTGCTCAAAGAATAATCCTGCTGTTGGCTTTTGAATAGTCAATTGAGAAAGTTACAATAGTCAACTGAGAGAGTTACAATAGTCAATTGAGAGAATTACAACAGTCAAGTTGAGAGTCTTACACAAATCAAGTTGAGAGTCAGTCTTTACACAAATCAAGTTGAGAGTCTTACAATAGTTAAGTTGTGCATGCTCTAGTGAATACAAGGAATTTTGTAGCACTGGTGTTGTGACACTTGCAAACAGTACTGATTCAAATCAACTTCAGACATAATGCTCCATATGTAATGAAGATGTGTTGTTGTAGGGAGAGTGAGCTGTTAGAAAAAAAAAACCACACCCAGACTTCACAGTGAATGGTTAAATTGAATGGAATGATCGTCATACTCACCGATTCTAGCAGAGGTTAAAATTTAGAGACCCTTTTAGGAGCAAATGTATAAGCTTTGCATCCAAAATGCAAAGTATGGTAAAAGTAAAAACCATATTCTAATATGGTTAAGTATAAACACACATACTTTTAATAAACAAATAATAATATGGTTAAATATAAACATGTACTAATATGGTTAAGTAAAACAGTACTAAGTATTAGCATATAATAAACTGTATTGAGTATTAACATCTGTACTAATATGGTACTGAGTACAACACATGTACTAATATGGTAGTGAGTACAAATACATGTACTACTAATATGGTACTGAAAGTTAGCCTCATCTCATATTACTGTGAAGTATAGAAATTTATTTAGCAACTACACACAAAAATTATTTTTTCCCTATTAGCCATATAACACATGCACATTATTGTAAGAATGGCTGAAAATTTGTTTCTTCATTTTCTTCTTTAAATTTTGGAATGTCCCTTGAAAAACAGCAATTTTATTTAACTCTAAATAAAGTTCCATTAATGATCATTGCTTTATTTGACATTTTTGCTTAACATGAACAATTATTAAAAAGTGAATTAAAAAGTAAACTTTAAATTGTATAATGCCTGTAAATAAAGAAACCCAGATAAAATCTTAATTCAGACACAAAATTAAAAAACAGTAAATGAAGTTTTGCTAGTAATGTCAGAAACACAGGCAAATTCAGATTTCATTCAAATTTAAAAGTTCTGGTAGATTTTCCCAGAAAAAGTGCCTTTATACAGTAAATACATGGAGAAAAACACACAAAATAGTTAACAGGTTTTTCTGTATAAATTAAAGATCACTATGGAATTACTTCACGACTCTCTGTATTATTTAAGCAGTAGGAATTTGATGCTGTTTTTTGTCAACAGGTTATAGATATCACTATGGACCAAGGAAGTCAATAATTTAAGTGAACAGTACAAATGCATACAAACATACACACATATGCACAGAATAAAAATTAACACTCTGACAGGTACACAAACACATACCATATGCTCAATGTTGTAAAAATAATTGTTGATAAACAGAAGGTTGCTCCACCACTGTTCCACACAATAGTCTTGGAGAGGTGGAGGCCAGTGTGGCCCACTCCCTACATAACCAAGGAGACAGGTGCACACCAACAACACCAGCAGGTAAGCAGGTAGAATTCTGCAAGATTGACATGGGAAAGTTATGATAAGTGAAAATGATGGCAGTCATGGAAAAATACTAATAAATGTCATTAGTGAAATGTGATGATTCTTGGGATGAATTATGATAATTGCAATGGGAAAAGAGATGAAAAATGACAAGGGAAAGATATAATAACATTTCTTAGGACAATCATGATAGTCACATGGAAGTTTTGATAAAATGTCCTGAGAAAGTTGTGAAAAAAAGTCATGGGAAAGATGAAAAAAGCCATGGGACAGTTATGAAAATAGTCATGAGAACGATGAAAAAACCCATGGGAAAAGTTATGATAAAAAGCCATGGGAAAGTTATGTTACAAAGTCATGATCAAGTCATGGGAAAGTTATAATGACTGTCATGGCAGTTTTAATAAATAAATGACCGGAATTGATGTTACCAAATGCTAGTTCTCATAAATGTCAAAGAAGAATTATGAAGAGTGTAAACTGTAATTGGAAAGAAATGATGATATCACAGGTTTGTCAATGATAACTCTATTGGGACTGTAATGAGAAATCTTTGATGATTGCCACAGATTAACCTAACCAAGAGAACTGTCATGATTGAACAATGATGATTGCTGAGGAAAAAACTATGATAAATATCAGGGTAAAACTTGGATGATTGACAAAGAAAAGATGAATGTCATAATAATGTTAAAAAGGTTGTTCAGATAATGATAAACTAATGACCATGACACACATTAAGTAGATGCTGTACTTACCAAACAGCAATGTAAACCACAATTTACTGTTTGTCACTGTCACATGATGGGGAGTTTTCTCCCATATATTTTCACATTTTGATCTATAATTTTTTAATGAGATGCTATTTATGATTTGTATGATATGGATATGCTGTATAAAGTTCATTTATGAAGTGAAAGTCTAGAATGGGCAAGGTGAAGAGGGAGATAGTACATGCAGAGTAGAGCCATAGGGTAGGAGGTTGTTATTGTTTGTGAGAATGCTACATCCCTGGCATCTAAGCAGTACAACATTGGCTTAAAATATTAGATCTGTAGCCTTGGTTATTATTAGAACTGCTTGTTATTATTAGAACTGCTTTGCTATTATTAGAACTGCTTTGTTATTATTAGAACTGCTTTGTTATTATTAGAACTGCTTTGCTATTACTAGAACTGCTTTGTTATTATTAGAACTGCTTGTTATTATTAGAACTGCTTGTTATTTATTAGAACTGCTTGTTATTATTAGAACTGCTTGTTATTATTAGAACTGCTTGTTATTTATTAGAACTGCTTGTTACTATTAAAATGCATTATTATTAGAACTGCTTATTATTATTAGAACTGCTTGTTACTATTAAAATGCATTATTATTAGAACTGCTTATTATTATTAGAACTGCTTGTTACTATTAAAATGCATTGTTATTATTACTATCAGGATTGGTGGCAAGTAAAATTTAGAAAAAAACAAACTATTATTACTAGACATACCTGATAAATCGATGTAGATAATAGTAAACAAGATGAACTGTTGTCATGTGACCACTTCTACTAACTCTTCGCAAGAAGATCAAAGCTGTAACAACTCCACTGTAATCAAAATAAACAGAACAAAATCTCTTAAGTAATTTTTGTAATCATCATCATCAATAATATAAAATAAAATTATCAAAATTATAAGGAAAACAATTTAAGTTTAAAACAAACATTTTATATTTAAAAAACCCCAAACATATTAAGTATATTTATAACTGAAGCAATGTATGATAATAAAAGGATTAAGTATCCAAATTCATTAACAGATAATTTAATTTTATTAAAATATATTTTGTCAAAATTATTACATCTGAAATGTGGGATTTTTAACTTAAATATAGTATATTTTTATACACAGTATAACAGTATGCTACACCATTGTTTACTGATAAATTTTGTAAATAAACCAGATTTTTTTTCTACAGAATGTCTGGAAAACTTACAAGCTGCCAGACATTTTGTTAACCTACAATTTGTTGTTGTTGTCATGAAAATAAAAAGTCCTGTTACCTAGCAAATTGTACTTTATTGCGGAAAGAATGGATCAAAGTACTGAATGCATGCTTCAAAGTACAGCAAGCAAAAAATTGTACTTTATTACGGAAAGAATGGATCAAAGTACTGAATGCATGCTTCAAAGTACAGCAAGCACAAAATTGTACTTTATTGCGGAAAGAATGGATCAAAGTACTGAATGCATGCTTCAAAGTACAGCAAGCACAAAATTGTACTTTATTAAGGAAAGAATGGATCAAAGTACTGAATGCATGTTTCAAAGTACAGCAAGCACAAAGCTTGACAACTGAATTAATTTTATTCTTTAAGAACAAAATGAGTGATGTCCATAGTTCTTCCCACAAAACATATTTTTTCTTAGTTTGCTTTTTTCTTTAGCAGAAATGGGCTTTTATGTATCCAGCCAGAATATGCAGTGCACCTTTCAGATCTGGAAAACTTAACTGACAAAAAATCTAAGTCCTCAGAACATTTCAACTCCAAACAGCATAAACGTCCTCAGAATACAAGTTTATGTTTTTTTTAAAAAAAATAAGGAAAAAAGTTAACCCTCTCAATAACTTTGGCAGGTAGTAAACATGATTTCACCAAAAGTATCAAATCAAAGAAAACATTATATCTATTTATTCACATTATGCAGAAAGCTACAACTTTTGATTATGAGAAATAATATAATTGTTGAAATTAAGAATTTATTAATTATTACTTCTTCCTTTTTCTACATCATAAAGAGATGAAAACATACCATTATGAGTAAATTGGCTATTCCATTTCACTCTTCCTTGACAGTTCTTCATAGTTGTCTGCTGCTGACACGTATTAATACCATGGCATCAGAATACTTCGCAATTCCATTTTTTCAATGGGTGTTCTTTATGACTGCTGTTAAGTATAATGCATATTTCAGCTTCTAGCTATGGTGAGCACTATGGAAGATTCATTTATATTCATGTGGACATAATCAGGATGACAATTACAACATTGCCTTCTAATTACTTTTTTTTTCTAACTGTTGTGTCATACCTTATAAGTAATAATTTCCAAATGTATTTATTTCTATTTAATTTTGTTTACCTAATACAGAAAAATGTGTCCTGTGCCAAGCTGGAGTTGAGAATGATCTGGGCTGATAAAGAGATCATATCTTGTGCAGCATGCATCAAATTTTCTGGAAAAAATAATATAAAGACCCATACTGAACATAAATCATTATTATTCTAACCGTGATCTTTAACATAACTATCCTTTTTTTCTCTTTTTCTAATCAGTGTCATTTACTATCAGTCTGTATCATTTACTATCAGACTGTGGACATTAACTACCAACCTGTGACATTTAATTTTACTACCACACCACCAGAGGTAGTTGGGGTGGGGACAGAGGGGGATGGTGTCCCCTTACTTTTTTGTATGAAGTGAACATGCGCCCCAGTACTTTTGTTCCAAAAATCCACGTTGGCAGAGTTCGCATAAAATAAATGTTTACGAATTTCATTTGATCTATAATTCTTTCATTTAGTCTGGCGTCCCCCCCCCAACCATTTCTTTTTTAGTACTACACCCCCTGCACACCACCATGTCCTAAAGTTTACTTTCCATTTGATGGCACATTAAGTGTGCTGAATATTCTTAATGCTTTGTCACTGAAAATTAACGTTCACCATATACAGCAGATACTTTTGCCAATTACCATATACAGCAGATACTTTTGCCAATTAAAATAACATTTTGCAAATATATGCCCCTTATTTGTGGACACTGACATCACCATACTAACCACCTTACTTCAGGCCATCACTAAGATGCATAAATATGTATTATTAATTTGCTATCTGTAAAAAAATAAATTAAAGCAAGAAACACACAGTTATACTTTCAAATTCAAGAGCTCTATTTTGAGCAATTTCATAAGAGGCAAAGCATGTGGGGCTTCCAACCTGGATTGTAAGGTAACTCTGTTATCTATACTAACTTAAGTGATAATTGTATATAAAATAAAATAAAACATAAAAATAATCATCAGACTGAAGATAGGTATTGGCAAAGCTAGCTCATATCAATGAAAGTGTAAACAAATACAGAGACACTGACCTAATGATTATGGAAAGAACTTGTTAGAAAAGTAAGACACAGAAGATAACTGTTAACAAAACTAACAGTACAATCACTGAGAGCTACAGCTTAAATATTAAGCACTGAGGACAAGCAAAACTAATCTGTAACATCAAAAGTACATTAACAGAGAAAGAAAACTTATTGTATTTGGTACTGAGGATGTATGGCAAAGCTTACACATGGCAGTACAATGAGAGAAATAAAACTTACCAAAATATAAAGCACTGAAGATAGTAGTGTTAGCAAAGCTAACCCACAGCATTGACAACACTCGGATACCATGTAAGCAGGTGATGTTATCATTTTCATCAGTTAGACGCATCAATGAGTTAATACTTCGAGGCAATGAGAAGGCAGTAATGATTCGCAGCCAACGACGGTCTTCTTCAACTTCTAATTAAACATTTTAAAAAAAAGCCAATATATAACAAAATGAAAAAGGGATAAATACTCTGAACAGTTTTCACTCAAATACTGTAACTTTTCATCAGCTCGCTCATTCATTACAGTTAACTTGGCACCAAAATAAAAATAAATGTTTTGAAATGTGTAACATATTGGAGATTATTTACAAATAATTAAGTAACTGCTGTTCATCTATCCAGACTTCTACATGCACGCATTTAAAAGCCAAACACTAATACTAATATGGAAAACTTAATAATTGTTTTATCTTATGAAAGCTATGAGTGCTTTAGAATGATTACATATATAATATGCATGGTCCATGTACAAACTACTGAAACAATAGTGACACAAAGAGGGCCATAGAGCTATTCTTTGGTCAGAACAATATTCAAAGAGTGCTGTTGAATAGCATCATAATGTCATAGAAATGAAGATTAACACCGTACTCAAGATTCTAGTTGTACTGTGCTCTGTGTAGAAAGAATTTTATATATTATTCTGGTCAATATAGCTTTCTGGCTAGAAGAAAGAATTTTGTATATTATTCTGGTCAATATAGCTTTCTGGCTAGTAGAATTTTGTATATTATTCTGGTTATCATAGCTTTCTAGCTAGTAGAAAAGAATTTTGTATATTATTCTGGTTATCATAGCTTTCTAGCTAGTAGAAATAATTTGTATATTCTGGTTATTACAGCTTTCTAGCTAGTAGAAAGAATTTTGTACATTATTCTGGTCATTATAGCTTTCTGGCTAGTAGAAAGCAAGACAGTACAACTTTCCCTTATCTTGAATGAGGCATATTCTATGATTTTCAGCTTATAAAATGAAAGAAACATACCTTCATTTACATCAGGAATTTTAACATTATAAGCGTCTTTACAGCTATGAGTACTGATGTTGTCCAAGTTAGTCTCTGCCATATTTTTCAATTTAATATCAGTAGCAGCACTTCCATTTTCAGCTTCCAGTAGCTGCAAAACAATTGATGATGTAAGCAATTAGTGGAACTATGAGCAATAAATAAGTGGTATCATGAACTATGAATTACTGTTGTTATTAACAATTGGTGGCATTATGATAGTTAGTGGTGTTTTGAACAGTTAGTGGATGTTATGAAGCGGTGTTAAGAATTAGTGGTTTTATGAATAATAGAAAGATACAGTTACCAGAGAATAATGAATGGGCTTAGAAACAATCAACAGTTTACAAATGCTAATAACAAATTGATGTTAATGAGCTAAAACATGCTAAAATTGTTTCAGAAAAAACAGATGTTAATAAATAGAATAAAGATTCTAGCAGTTGACATGTAAAAAAAATAATATAGTACTTTTAAATATAATTAACTATTCATGTTTATTCTCTCTCTCTCTCTCTCTTTCTCAATTTTTTTCTTTTACCAAATTTCTAGAAAAGTTGAGAATTATTGGACATTTTACCCTGATAACATTTTATTTTTTTTAATTACCAAAAAAGAAATATATTGTATAGTTATGTAGAAAATCATTCTGCTTATACAAACAGGCACACCACTGAATTAAAATTAAATTTCCAAAATAAAATTGCTGTTAATGAGGCAGCTTGAAACAATTATTTCAAATATTTTTAATTAGCATAAACTAATTTTTATAGTCTGTGACTTACCCATCTCACACACCTTTTATTAAAAAAAAAAAAACCCCAAAAAATTCCATTCTTATTTGGTTGCAGAATTTTTTTTTTTAATTGTGAGTCAGTGGGATTTAACTGAGAGGTATGTACCTCATTCTCTTAGGTTGATCCAGCACCTCTGTAACACATCAGCATAGATGGATTACACACTATCCTAGATCAATCTGTAGGGTAATTTTAGGTCAATCCAACACCTATGTAACACATCAGCGTAAATGGGTTACATGCTATCCTAGATCAATTTGTAGGGTAATTTTTGGGCAAACGAGCACATGCACCAATATCAGCATGGATTACACTCAGGGATCAATTTGTTGGATAGTTTAAGGTTAAAAGTGCATGCAAAATACATCAGTGTAGAATACATACACACACACAAAGACACATCTGAAGCAGTTCTGCTAACCTTTTCCCTCAGTTTTATTTCTTCGTCTGGCATTTTCTTAGTGACAACCTTTTCTGGCATGGTTCCAAGAGTGCTTTTGAGGGTAAGAGAGTGTCCATTAGTAGAGGTAGTTCCTTTGGTAAATGTGGAATTCCTGTCATTGTTGTTGTCTCTGACAGTAAGTCCACGATGGTTAAACCATAAGTCAATGACAGTGCCAACAGCGACACAAAGCAAAAGCAGGAAGATGACAAGGCTGAAAGTAAATATACCAGGTTACATATAAAAAAGAATGTGAATTAATTTTTTCCATTTAAAATAGTAGGACCATTTCATTTTATTTTTAACATTTTTATTCATTTAGAAGTGTAATTATAAAAAAAAAAAAATTTTGCATAAACACAACCAGATTCAATACTGAAATGCAAGAAACTCAAATGATAACACAAAGTCAACATTTATACTGGCTGTTGAGTTTGAAGGAAGAACAATTGCATTTAGTTTCAGTACAAATTCTCTTGTAGTCATGGACACATGCTTACCAAGGTAGAACTAAGTCAGCTGATCCAGCATTAAACTAGTGGCAGACAAATACAAAAACATTTTGCACAATAATGTGTACTTTATAGTATTGCCATGTGATTAATCAAGTATGACTTCTCTGGTAACAAAGGAATCTAATGGTCAAACAAAATCTTGCCCTCTAAATCACATAGCCCCCCACTTCCTCCCTGCCCCCCCTCCCCCTTAAAAAAAAACCCTACACTGAAAGATTCTATATCTATTCATAAAGCAATATTTATACAGTAATAATTATAATGGCCTGACACTTAAAGATGCTATATCATTATATATAAGGCAATACTTGTACAGTAAATGGCCCCACACTTAAAGACACTACATCTATAATAATGCAATGTTTACAAAGTAATAATAGCCCCACACTTAAAGATCTATATCTATACATAAAGCAATACTCACACATTAATAATGGCCCTGCACTTAAAGACACTATGTCTATACATAAAGCAATATTTACACAGTAATAATGGCCCCAGCACTCTCAGTTAAGTGTTGGTCTTCTTGGCAGGCAACACGTGGAATGGAAACATTCAAAGGTAGCCTGACTGCAAAAAATACAGAACATTACATATATTAATTTCAGTTCTGAGATAAGAGATTACAGTTTATTTTACTGGCAACAAGATAGGAATAAATATCATAAGTGTATCTACATTACAGTTTATTTTACTGGCAACAAGATAGGAATAAATATCAGAAGTGTATCTACATTACAGTTTATTTTACTGGCAACAAGATAGGAATAAATACCAGAAGTGTATCTACATTACAGTTTATTTTACTGGCAACAAGATAGGAAGTTTATCTACATTTTGTCACAATGAATGCAATAAGAAATACATTGTATAAACTGTGTGGCAGAGGAAATTTGCCTATCCTGATTTCTAAATTAATTGTTGTATAAATTGTTAAATGTCAAAGTGACCTGACCTTGGGCACTCCTTGTGATGGTATTTTTGTAAGTGTCAAAGTAAGAAGTAAACAACTCAAGTGGAGAATATGCTAGAATTTGCTGATGCAATCTAAACAAGTTCCAACTGGATGAGTAGTTTTTCTGACTAACAAATTCACCCAATGGGGATGGATCGAAAGTTACTTTGTTGAAGAAGTTCTTTATTCTAATCACTTTGATTTTGATGAAACTTGAGTCTGGTCATAAAGGCAATTGTTAGCTTATGGCAAGTTAACTGACTGATAAAGAAAGAATGGACCTAGAAATTTCATAGAAATATTTCATACATATTTGCTATTGATCTACTGATTTGAATTTGAGAATGCTTTATGTAACTGATGACTAGTGTACTTTGCTGGATCACCCAGGAGTGTATATCCAACATTATCATCGAACTTATTAGTAAACATGTTGCTGTAAGTTGATTCCTGTGAATTTAGTTCAAGAGCCAATACGGTGAAAAACTGAGGCTTTAGTTTGGTCTCAAGAATTCACGAAGATTATTTTGAATTTTGAACATTCTTCACTGTGTGCTTGAGTAGTGCACACAAATATTCTAGAATATACTATGTGATGTGATGTGCTTTGTTAGTGCATGCAAAGTTTATCTAGTATATTCGAAGTCAATCAAGGTCTACATATTCAGTAAATAATACTTTTATGCTGTAAACCTACTGTGTACTGACCTAAAGAAAAAATAAAAATAAAATCAGATCAAAATCAAGTTCTCACAAACAGTGAAATCAGATTACAGTATAAGAGGTGGGTGGGGGGTGGAATACACAGATCTCTGTAAATAACTGTAAAAACTATTTAAAAACAACAAAGTTTCATGGTATTTTTTCTTCTTTTCAAATGATGACTGTATTATGAAATGTTTTATGCTCAATTGTTGGACTGAACTTGTCATATGTCAAGAGCAGCCACTCTAGTATGTAATAATTAAATCAGTTACAGGGAGCTGAGAGTTTGTCTTTTGAACCCATCCCGACATTTCCCTATGCCCCACAGCAAATGCAGAAGGGTGTTACTCTATCTAAACTAGAACTAGGTCACTAATTAGCAAAGACATGGTAACTATAAGCTCCATGTCTTTTTTTTTGCTTTTTGTTTTATTTTTTACAGAGTGTATGAAAATGTGTGTTTGTGACAATAAAAATAACAATCCATACTGTCTGTCAGAGAGAAATGGTGACTGTTAAGGAAACTAGATATATATATTGTAAAAGGAAAATGTTCTGCCACATTTGCATATATGTGTGTTCTTGTATTTAATTTGTGTGTGTGTGTGTGTGACGAGTATGTTGTTATTCAACCCAATAAAATTTAAAAAAAACAAAATATTTCCAAGATCAAAAGAAAGTTTTGAAAGCATTGAGTCTATAAAGTGCATGCATTTTGAGCAATTCAAGAATTTCATTTCATTACTGAAACCTCTGTGAATGAGATAAAATGGACATATTAACATTTCTCCCCTCCTAAGCAAATGGAAATTTCTTTTCAAATATATTTGATTGAAAATGTTCTTCTTTCTCTCTCTCTCTCTATTCCCTTCTACAAATTCTCTGTCTCCATTTATTAGCTCACTGGATTATTTCTTTCTATCTTCATCTCATAAAAAATATCTCTTTACTTAATTCTGCCTTTAACACCATTTTTACATTTATACTCATTACATCCATTATGCTGACTCATATATCTTCTTAAATTTGATAAAACTTCAGTGTTTCTACTTAGAACTGCTTTATTTCTCTCCACTGAACACTCATTAATGTCTCTCTTCTCAAGGACAATCAATAATGTCTCTTCTTAGGAGGACATTTATTTTTATCTCACCTTACACAGACATTCATAAATCCTCTCCTCAAATAATCACTCACTAATATCTCTCCTCAAAAGGACATTATAAGCATCCCTCCTTTATTGGAGCACTAAATACCTTTTCTTACACTTATTAATATCTTTACTGCCTAACATTCATCAATTTTAACACAGTAATATATCTCCTTACATTAACACAATTATTATATCTTCATAAACTGATATTCATTAATATTTTATTTACATTGCCACTTATTAACATTTTATTTACAAAGACACTCACTACTATATCTTTCCATTGACTCGTAAGATCACCTATGAGTTTTGATTCCACTTTGACAAAACAACAAAACAGGCAATTGTCTTGAATGTGGGGAACGCTTCCGGCTTCCGCCGCTTTCGCGTTTGGAGAGGGGGGAGCGGGAGGGGGTGCCTTTCTGCTGCTGCGTGTGCCTGTTGAGAAAACATGTCTGGCCGGCAAAGGTAGACTCCAAACCCGGCGATCCGTGGGTTGAAGTCGATGTTATTGTTGTTCCTGGCGGTGGCGTTGATGTTGCCGTTTCTGGTGTTATGGTGAGGGGGGTTGTCTTACAGAGCCCAGGCTAGTAACACACCAGATCTATACCCAGTGTGTACATGTGCCCGGGTTGTTCGACTTCCCGACCTCTTCACTGGTGGCGTCATCGTTGTTGTTGTTGTTGTCGTGGCTGTCCCTGGTGTCCGTTGGGATGCCTGAAGGTGGGCGCTGGCGGCCAGTACAGATGGTCGAGTAGCAGTTGGATTAAATCGGCCATTGGATGGTTAAAATAACCCCAAGAGGGGTACTGTTGTTCCTGGTACAGCCAGTGTTGTTGTTAAAACAGGCAATGTTTGAAGCGTAAGGCTTTATACCATTTGTTTCTGAGGCCCCAGCAGATAAGTAGGTCAACTATCGCTCTGCTATATATATTGGCATTTTCGACAGTTGACAGACACTGGCGATAGATTACTAGCACCTCTTTAGAGCAGCGTATTATTAATATTATTACCGGCAATTACTCGCTCAGAATGTCTATCATTTTCGCTTGCCAAAGAGTTAAATGCCAACATGTTCACTTCGATTCTGAAAGACGGCATTCGTCGTTAACTGCCGCTTTCTCAGCGATGTATATGCCACTCAGCAAATGACGTGTTCAGATTGCAGTTGATTACATTGAGCGTATTGTAGGAGTTGTTCCCCTTGGATATGACGTCAGGACGGAATTTAACCACGTGACTATGGCTTAGTTTTATATTGAATCAACTGACCGAACCATTACTTTGGTGTACAGTCGTAGTTCCCAGACCAACAAGAAACTTAAATTACTTATTTGTTGAATTATTAAAGGAAATATGCAGAGAGTGAACGGAAACTCGATTATCAGTAAACTGTTTCCATTTGTACTGCTTAAAATTAATTTAATTTAATGAAGATAAATAGAAAACAGAAAAAGTTATAGGGCCAGATGCACAAATGTATAAAGCTCGTGTCTGGTGACAGCCACCATCTTTGGAAATGTTGATGCTAGGATAAACTGAATGATTGACCAGCATTAATTGAACAATGTTGTGATGTGGATGCTCTTTGATTGTATTCATATGTTGTATATTTGATTGTTGATTTAATAAATTTTTGTTAAATTTATTGACCCAAAAAGCACACTGTGAAAAATCATCTAGAATTCCACACGCGCTATCAAATTTGTCAGGAGGAATGTTCCAAAATATTCATGTGCGTTCACAGTGTGTCGTGGAGCAACGTTCAACACTCTGCTATTGAGTTTTAAAGAACTACAGCTTCGCTAAGCTGTATGGTAAAGTGCGAAATCTTTCTTTTTCAGATTACTCCATTAAATACGGATCGCTTTTTAAGCGGATTCTTTTTTTTTCTTTTTTTTTTTTTTGAGGTACCGTTCAGTGCTAGCAACCACAGCAGCAATATGTTGAATCGCCAAGTCCCATGCTAAGAGAACGGCGGACCTTGGACCTCATTCAGATGACACCGGAAAGAGTCGAGCACTAGTCTGAATGTGTTCAAGTGTCCAGACCTTCCTCACAGCACATCTTGTACAATCGAATATCTAATAAATCTTTCATTTTACGGGACTGTTCTTGTACTACAATCGAACACTTAATAAACCTGTCATTTTACGGGACTGTTCTTGTACAATCGAACGTACAGTAAAATCTGTTATTTTATGGGATCGTTCATGTATAGTAGTTCATCTAATTAAATCTCGCCATTTTACGGGATTGGTGTTGCACATTCGAACATCTAGTAAATCTTCTGTGTTTTTTTTTCTTAATAGGATTGTTGTAATCGAATATTATTGGAGCTTGGGTATTTTAAAACTCCCGCCATATACGGGATCGTGTGACTTGTATAATAAAATATCCATTCCAACTTTCATGTTATCTAAACTATTTCCAATTCTCTAGGGGGGTGCAAGGTGGAAGGTTTAGTATATAAATCCGTCGGGTAGGACAATAAATCAAACCCTCCGTGTCAGACTGGCAGGCCGTATGCGTCAGACAATGCACACTCAAGTCGTCTTTTGGTGGCAGATGAAAACAAGAAATGTTAAGCAGTCAAATTCTCTGTCAAATTTCTGCAGATAATTAATCATCCTCTCCTACCCCTTTCCAGGCAGTGGACATAAAACACTCAGTTATCGGCCTAATAGTGTTGCTAATGTAAATAAACGATTGCCATTGCTCAAGTTCCGCTAGGAGTGACCAATAAATACGGCCTAGCCGCAGACAGCAGAAGCTTTAGTATGAAGCACTAGGGTTGGCTACACTTGCAAGAGCTCTGACGACGACTGAAACAAAGTTACATACCACTCAGTGTGTGGTTGGGATCGAGCAGCGACAATGACGTCATCAAAGTGTTTTAACCCGCCGGATGCTGGGAGGCCAGTGGACTATCGACTTTGACCCGAATGCTTGCGTCAATTTTGACGTTAGGCCAACCAACTTAACGACCCTTCGCCTTCACCATTTACTAGCTTAGTCAGCCGACTTTACTTGCTTATTTACGCGCGCGCGTGTGCGTGCGTGAATATACATGTGTGTGTGTGTGTGAGTGTGTGTATTTGTGAGTGCGTGCATGGTTGTAAATGTGCGACCAGAGAATTGAGGAAGAGGGAGAAAGGAAAATCATTCAAGTTGATGCGATTAAACAGATCTTTGTGAAAAGGAGCCAGAGAGCCCACTTTCATGAGGACATGCTGGTCGGCCGACTGATTTTTACTTCTTTCTAAAGTTGTCTTGAAATAAGTGCATACCTATTCCATGACTGCTCAAGAGTTATGCTCGCAAAAGCAATGTGAGCCATGTATCACTCACTTCCTATTGTGAGGGAATGCGAGTACACTCTCGCAAGGAGCTGCAGACTGGACGCGGCTGAGAGACTCTAATATCCTCACTCTTGCAAGGAGAGAGAACTTTATGTGATCTGATGGCGCACTCACGCACGCACACACACACACACACACACACACAGAGCTAAGCGATGCGTGATGCATCAAAAGCCACTAAGAAAAGCCGAGAACGCTGTACATTTTGTACAACGAACAAACTTGAAGAGAACATTAATGGAAGATCTCACTTAACGTAACGAACACTCGAAAATGTCTGTACGTATCTTAATTAATTTGCCTGCGTTTAACGAGTTTCCCTTTCGTTTTGTTTCAAGCCTAAAAGTGTTGATAAACAGTTGGCCTTGCCATCTTCCCCACTCATTAACGTGGGGAAAGGGTAGGGGAGAAAAAGATTTAGTTTTCACAAGAGGAACATCATGGACTTAAAAAGGAAGTCAATGCAAAATTCAAAATGCCCTTTAGCCATTGGAAACGAAAACTACAAGAGTCGACGTTTCGGCTGTCTAATGTTCATGAGGATAACAGTTATTAATAACAAGATGCAAGAGCTGTGAACGGAGCTAGCCTGTAGGTATGTATGTACAAAACGTCATATTAACAGACGTCGGCATGCTGGTGAGAATTATCAATTTTCATACTGCCCTAGTTTCGTGCTTAGTTGATCACGCATGCGCGTGCATTGCGTGCAGTACTGCAATATATATTACCAGCTATAAGGACACACGTCTGGCTAAAACGGTCTTACAAGTTTTTAAGAAGCGATGGATGTCCACGGCTTTGCAGGAATCCGGTAGGCACACGTCCATAGCAATCTCTGGCATCGGCAAAATCCCCTATAAAGATGAGAAACAAAAAAATAAAAACTCTCTCAGCAGTTCACTTAACTTTATTGTTCTAGCAAGTTTTAAATGCCTAGAATGTGCTCTGTGATTAAAATACTTATTTTATTTAGACTAGAACTGCTTTGTACTTTAAGACTAAGTATTTTGTATTTTCAGACTAGAACTAGAACGACTTTGCACTTAAGACTAGAACAACTTTTCGCTTTAAGATTAAGTATTTTGTATTTTCAGACTAGAACTAGAACGACTTTGCAATTAAGACTAGAACAAGTTTTCGCTCTGAGACTAAAAGGATTTTGTAATTTGAGGTTAAAACTATATTAGTTTTACTTTATACTTTGAGTTTGCTTGCTTGTATTTTAGAGTCGAGTCACTTTAACAACAAGAATTTGTAGTTTTGAGACTAAAACTAGATTAGATCTACTTTGAGATTATAAACCATTTTGTAAATGGGGAGACCAGAACTCGATTTGATCTAATTTGATACTAGAACTAGTCTAGAACTGTCTTTACTTAGAGACTAGAGCTAGATTAGATCTACGCTGAGATTAGAACCTCTAGAACTGTTTTGTACTTTGAGACTAGAGATAGATTAATCTACTTTGAGACTAGAACTAGTTTAGAACTGATTTGTACTTTGAGACTAGAACTAGTTTAGAACTGATTTGTACTTTGAGACTAGAACTAGTCCAGAACTGATCTGTAATTTGAGACTAGATATAGATTAGATCTACTCTGAAACTAGAACTAGGCCAGAACTGCTTTGTTCTTGCGACCTCAAGAATTAGTATAGAACTGCTTTGTACTTGAGACGAGATCTAGTCTAGAACTGCTTTATACTTTGAGATTAGAACTAGTCTAAAATTACTTTGTACTTGAGAATAGAACTGCTTTGTACTCGAGACAAGAACTAGTCTAGAACTACTTTGTATCCGAGACAAGACTTTGTTTAGAAATGCTTTGTACTTGAGACTAGAGATAGATTAGATCAACTTTGAGACTAGAACTAGTAAAGAACTACTCTGTACTTTGAGACAACAACTTTTTGGCACTTTACGAAAAGCGTCATTTTTGTATCGCAACAATATTGACAAGCAACATGACTTCTTGCTCAGTACACGTTTCCAAACATGTTAAAAATAGACACAATGACTAAGTGAAATAAACAAACTAGCATGTTTTATATATTTAATTTCTCTCTCTCCCTCCCTCTTTAATTATTATTTATTCCCTTTTATTCTCCCTAAACACTTACCAGCGTGCCCTCTTTTAACTTTTACACAAAAAAAAACAGTACGTCACATTAACACCCAGGCCCCTTCTCACTTCAAATTTTTACATTCACTCTGTGTTCGATTAAATTTTGTTAAACAATAATTTTATAACCTGGAAAACCACAATCGTATACAATTTGTCTCTCTCTAAGAACGAGTCCGGACCATCGAAATGTTATGCTTGTGAGTAGTGATTGGTTTACTGATCGACCTGCTAAATGCTAACTGATGGATGGGCAGTCCGTGCGGAATGTCAGTGAGTGTATGAAAGCGTGAGTGAATGAGGATGATTAATCACGTGATAGAGAGAACCGGGCATTTGGGATATTTTTAATCATTGTGACTAAACTGGTGCAAGCTTTGATCAAGACCAATCGTGTACGCGCGCGAGCGAGTGTGTTTCTGTTTGTCTGTCTGTACATCCAGATTCAGTCTTACATCTCCAGGAACGGGCGGAAGGTGTTCCATGGGAATAACGAACTGCACGTGACAGTAACTTCCGGCAATGGCGGAACCTTCCCGCGGGCCCTCAGTGATGACGTGTGAGATGCCTTTGCATTGGTCAAAATTTCCAATCATGTGGATGTTGCCCTCTAGAAGGCCGCGAGCTGGTTTACCCGAGGCATCCAACACTAAAATATAGACATAAACAATTAAATAAAAGCAGCCATTAACATTTAAATTAAAAATTGTAATATATATCTTACATTAGAAGATTGACAAAGTGAAACTATAAGCGATTTATATCTCTATAAAAGAAAATTATAACTTCTACCCATTAATTTAGAAATATTGAGTAAGATTAAGTAATGTGAAAGGACCTTAAAAAGAAGAAGAAATGTCTACAATCGCCGCTTCCTCCGGAAATGACGTAGAACAAAAGCAAAATATAAGTAAAGAAATGTTCTAAGATGGAACAGGGCGAAACTCAAGTACAATTCAAAAGGAATTTATTCCCATTTCATTGTCGGTCAGTAGCAAAGGATGGATTTAGATAGTGATACATATTTAGTATAATTAATATAAAAAAATTTTCAAGATTCAACAAGTTAACAATTAACAGAAAGTGAGTGAGCAATGCGATCTTAATGTGTCGGCTAAATCGAAACACAAAACACTCTGTACTTAATGTATGTAAATAAAATGTATTCCAACACACACAAAACACTCTGTACTTAATGTATGTAAACAAAATGTATTCCAACACCCACTCACACACACACACACACACACACACACACACACACACAAGCATGTTGGTCTACATGTTTTAGCTCTTGTAGTTAAAAGAAAACCATTACAGCACTAACCATTAATAGTTAAGAATGACTCCCTTAAGGAAATGCGAGTGTGTTTAAAAAAAAAAAACCATTAAAAAAGGAAGAAAAAAATAAAGTTTTCACATACTGGAAGCAAAGGCAGGAAAACGGAAAGATATACAGAGTGGCAAACACAAAATGTGTATCCGCAGCCATTTTCCCTTCTCTCAAACACCCAACCCTCCCTCCTCCCATCAACAACAATTATAGCAAGAATACTTCAAGAGGTGTTAAGCTGTTCTTCACGAAGTGTTACGCTTATTTTCACGAGGTATTAAGCTGTTGTTTACTAAGTGTTACGCTTATTTTCATGAGTATTATATTAAGTGTACTTCATGAAGTGTTAACGCTTATTTTCACGAGGTATTAAGCTGTTCTTCACGAAGTATTAACGCTTATTTTTATGAGGTACTACACTGCTTTTCACGAGGTCAATAAGCTTTTTCCCCCCACGAAGCAGTGCTCTTTTTGTATGACCTCACCATCGACTGAAATAATGGCCATACTAATCGGTCATTTCAACTGGACAGTTGTCAAAATTAAATAAATGAAGCACAACTGGAGAGTTATAAAAACGGTATAGCTGAAGATATGAAATTTTGTATTTTAAACCTTAACGTGCCTATCCGCGTTTTGATTTTAGTAGTCAGCTTGCCAATAGACTTAAAGTCGTATCTGTTTGCTCATGATTACGTCATTATTGCTCTTATGTCTGCTCATGAACATGTCATTACTATAAGCTTGCTCATATATTTGTTGATGATCTCATTATCCTTGCTTCTGTCGTGAAGTGGAGAATTGGAATTGATAGTTTTATGAAAAGGAAATGACCCAAAACGACTATTTAATAGCTCATATACATTTTTAAATTGGGGTGGGTGGGAGATGTTCCTTGTCCTACCTGGCGATACAACATATTTCTGATCTAAACTCGTCGTCAGACTAACCGACTCTTGATATAAAATTCATAGCGTGACTCTTGATCCAATCATGAAAGGACTGAAAGTGTGAGAGGGGTGGAGAGGAAGCGGGGGAGATAAATCTTTCTGAGAGCAAATTGCACGTGGCGTGACATCATGACTTACCGCCCAGTCTAGTGGCTTCGTGACTGAAGCCAGTATAATCAGAGTAATCACGACAGAAGTCATATGTTGCTAGGAGAGAGTAAACTCTTTATCACTTAGAGAGTTCCTCTCTCTCTCTCTCTCTCTCTCTCACACACATACAAATTAAAAAAAAATAAGTGTGTATGTTTGCGTTTGTGTGGAGGTTGAGAAAAATTCTGGCTAAAATCTCAATTTGAACCAATCAAAAAATAGCGAGCGCCGCACAGAATGAGTAGAGTCGGAAGCAATCGGTGCTAATCACTACTTCTCCGCAACCCTCTCTTTTGCTTCCCTCCCCTTCTCAAACTAAACGAGGACACATGTTTGACGTAATCTTTTCCCCTCTGGACCGGAAATCACATGGTATTTCCGGTACAGCTCTTGTACAATTCACAAATGTTGGTTATATAAACGATAAGAGTTATAAAAATAAAGTGAACGCATTGGTTTTGGTTCTAAAATTAAAAAAAAATATTCTTAAGAGGAAGACATTTTTACGAGAACTGCTAAGAAGAGAACAAGATGAAAAAGTCACGCTCGCACGCACTCTTGCACACACAATGGTACTCCCTCGTATATTTTAAATCGATATACTACTAGATGTATATACTTTTGTATCACAAACTATCTTTCTTTCTCCATATTATACGTTACATCACATACTGAACATAGGCCTACATACCCATTACTGTCGCATCACACACACACACACACACACACACACACACACACACACACACACACACACACACACACACACACACCACTGTCATAATCTAATTTTGAGACATTACTGTCGTATCAGATATCTGTAATGACCTCCAGGGTTACTGTGGTATTTAATATTTACCGTATTTATGAAATAATGTTAAAAAAAACTGTAGGCTAAATATGAGGAAACGGTACTTGATAATTTTCTACGGCGATTTTCGCTTTTGTTTGTTCGCCGCTCGTTAAAGATTTATCAAGCTTCCATCTTGAACAGAGAATTGGTAATCGAACTCAGAAAAGCGTGGCTTTAATACCGCCACCTTTATCTAACTGGACAGTAGGTAAACAGCCTTGATCTACTGCTATCTAACTGGACAATAGGTGAACAGCCTTGAACTACCGCTAACTGGACAGTAGGAAAACAGCCTTGAACTACCACTATCTAACTGGACAGTAGATAAACATTCTTGAACTACCGTTATGTAACTGGACAATAGGTAAACAGCCTTGAACTACTGCTATCTAACTGGACAGAGGTAACATCCTTGAACTACCGCTCCCTCTAACTGGATAGTATATAACAGTCTTAACTGTGATCGTGTAATGATTTTCGGAAGTTTCTACTTGTAGTATAGAAATCAGTCATGCATACTGAAATGACGCCAGCTGCGTGTGTTACGCATGCGCACGGAGTTATGAATGACAGGAAAATCTCGGCCACTTTTCACCTGCAGAAAAACAGGAAAAAGATGAAAGTATGACTCACGGGACCTATGAATGACAGGGAAATATCGGCCACTTCTCACCTGCAGAAACCACAGGAAAAGGATGGAGTATGGGTCACGTGACCTATGAATGAGAGGACAATCTAGGTCACTTCTCACCTGTAAAAAAACAACAGGAAGATATGAAGTATGAAAAAGATGTCTTTGTAAAACAGAGGTACGCCCAGAACATGTTCCACTTCTCACCTGTAAAAAAACAACAGGAAGATATGAAGTATGAAAAAGATGTCTTTGTAAAACAGAGGTACGCCCAGAACATGTTCCACTTCTCACCTGTAAAAAAACAACAGGAAGATATGAAGTATGAAAAAGATGTCTTTGTAAAACAGAGGTACGCCCAGAACATGTTCCACTTCTCACCTGTAAAAAAACAACAGGAAGATATGAAGTATGAAAAAGATGTCTTTGTAAAACAGAGGTACGCCCAGAACATGTTCCACAACGCGCTCCGGAAATCCAGATCAGAAATGAAAGACCGTTATATTGGTTTGATGAAATAGTCTGAGTTTTACAGGATTGTCTGATGAAACAGTCTGAATAATACCTGGGCCAATCAAGCAAAATGATCTTTTCTCCTAGTTATAACAATGAAAGGTAAAGACGTGCACATGAATAAAGTAGAACAAATTTGAGAAAGGACACAGTCTAAAAAACACATCTGTCCTGATTGAGCCAGTAAACAGCATATTTAGGTATGTTCTGAAATAGTTAAAATCTTTTGTGCACTTAGAAAATTATAAGAGCTAACATCCTCCTTATTCTGAAATACTTACTTAAATTTTGCCTCTTTAATGAAGAGTTGAACTGTGATGTTCTAAGAATCATTGTTAAATTGTTGTAAGTAGAATTGTTTAAGTTAAGGCTGTATAACTGTATTCTCCATTTTTGGAAATCCTCCAAACTGTAAATTTGGAATGAGAAACTTCTCCAGATGAAATCATGTACTTATCACATTTAGACTTGTTAGTTTCAGCTCCATGTGGAAGAGTTCTAAATGTATTTTTCTTTTCTTAGTGAAATCCATTGATTATATATTTCTGCCTATATTTATGTGGCCAATGTATTGGTTCACAAATACAGAAATAAGGGGGTGGGGGTCTAGTCTATTTCATATAACCAATGGCTCACACCTGTGTCAACTGTTTATTTTCCCCACAGTGCTTCAAAGTCTTCGTTTACCCAGTCTGCATATTCTGCACTCTTCATTTTTATATTCTACATTCATCCAGTCATCTGCTTTATCAAGCTCTTCAGTAAAGACTTCAAGTCTTCATTGTTACACTGCCAGTCACGTGAAATTACTGCTCATGATGTTGCACTGCTGCCTGGCTGCCTACGTATCAGTACCTCTTAGGTGTATGTCAAAGACCGCTACAGCACAGTGACTGACATTTCACCTCAGCTACAATACATACTGCCAACGCAAAAAGTGAGACAACTCCATCTTTGCAGATAAACAGTGTACCAGGTGATTGGGATCTAAAATCTATACCTCCTTAAAATAACTCTGTGATGTAAACTGTCCGTTTCTTTCTGAGATAAATTAATTAACGGTTAATGTATCTGAGGCCTGACCAAGTTTATCTGTCTGCAAATTATGAAGATCTGAATGGGCGGGATTAATTAGATTAGGGGTTGGGTAGCTTAATCTGTTAAACCGCCCATCACACCATTATTATCATATATGGGTCTCAAACTGTATGCATCATCATAGTCATATCTGGGTACTGAAGACACCTACTTTTAAATGCCCATTCGCTGAAGTTGAAAACCCCTTTAACCACAATGTCAAGGTCAGTAAGACAAGCCCTGAAGTTCTCTGTGGAGTTCAATGCCAAATACATCAGACCTTCCTCCACTTTGTCGAGCAAAAACTTTTTAACCTGAAATAGAAGAAATTACACATTAGAAGCCAAAAAACCCCCCACGCATTTAACAAACAAATAATAAAAAAATAGTGTTTCTAAATCATAAGACATCTGCTATTTTATGAAATCACTTTAGTAAAGTTCTCGTTAATGAACCAATTGAATGAATGAATGAATGAACTATTTCACTCATCATAAATAAATGATCATTAAAGAATGTAACTATTTGTTGTTTTTGATACTCTAACAAAACGAATAACTTTACAATTATTTAATTACAAGAAACTGAAATGTATAATTAACAAGAAAATTTTGCTTGTTTACTCAAAAATTAACAAATTTACAAAGCTGAAACTCACTATTAGAAATCCATGACAACCTCAAGCAATTTTAACAGTATTATATTACTGCAGGTTACCTTACTTCAGGCATCATACAAATGGCCAGACTACCTTACCTTAGGTATCATTCGATTGGCCAAGTTACCTTACTTTAGGATCATTCAATTGGCCAGGTTACCTTACCTTAGGCATCATACGATTGGCCAGGTTACCTTACCTTAGGCATCAAAAGATTGGCCAGGTTACCTTACCTTAGGCATCATACGATTGGCCAGGTTACCTTACCTTAGGCATCAAAAGATTGGCCAGGTTACCTTACCTTAGGCATCATACGATTGGCCAGGTTACCTTACCTTAGGCATCATACGATTGGCCAGCTCCATGAACTTAGACATGCCCACGCTTCTGACCACCTGCATGACCAGGTCCATGGGTATTGCTTCTGCAATGGCCAGAATGCGGTCAAAGTCAACTGACTTAATTAAGTTTGGGATGAAGTTCTTGTCTCTCGTAAGAGTCTCCAGCATCTGTGCTATCTGCTCTGGGGTGAGCTGGCTAGCAAGTGCAAAGAGGTCCTAAAAGGGGATAAAATCGATTAATATGTAATCAAATCAAATTACAGTTTGGTATAGGGAAACAATCGCTTATTATATATTCAATTCAAATTACAGTCTTGTATGGAGAGACAATCGATTAATATATATTTAATTCAAATCACAGTCCTGTATGGAGACAACCGATTAATATGTATTTAATTCAAATTACAGCCCTGGAAAGTTTCCATACTGCACAAAGCAACGAACAACAATGGCAAGTGTCCAGAACGAAAACCCGTTAAATAAAACTACCTATGACACTATCAATCATTATTGTTTTCCATTTTTCCAGTGCCCTCCCCCCCACACACACTCCTCTACCTCTCAGAACACTGAGTGTTATGCTTACATGTACATCAATCTAAGAGTATTATTTCCATCATACTGTACATGTCAAAGCCGAAAATGCTAAAGGTTGTAGTCAGGTACTGTTATTACTTGGACAGTTTGTGTGCAGTGAAAACATATTTGTGTGTTCGTGTGATACGACAAACTGACATGTTGACAAAAGTGATTGATTTATCGAACGTAAATGTACAATAGTGGGATAGAGGAATAATTGATAATAGAATTGCCATAATAAGAACAAGTGTTGTTCTTTTTATGGCAATTCTATTACGAAGTGTTCATAATAAAGAGAATACAATACACAGCATATTTTGACATAGCCGATACAGAATATCAATTTATAAGTACTGCCCAATATTCTGTCAATAAAGTACAAGGAAAGACTCGTTATAAATATTCAGTCATAAGCAATGGTAATATTTTGACATAAAATACAAGAAAAGTGTCATAAATGTCCATCCATAAGCAAATACCCAATTATTCACACGAGTAGTATCAATTATTCAATCACAAGTAGTATCAAATATATCCTCATAAACAGTGCTAAATATCTTAATTAGAAAATAAAACCTCCCCAAAAGTTCAGCTGAAAACAAACAATAAGAAACAGTTAAAAGAAAAAATGTCACAAAAAACATTTTCTAGCATAATGAATAGCAAATATCACATCATTAATGGAACCAATAATACCATGTCATTAACACAAAGTTTACAAATATAAGCACTATTAAATATTTCATAACAACTTTATCAAATGTTCTAGCAGAAAGCCTTTAATCGAGATACACTGAATTGATTTTCATTAAGAAGATATTCAAAAGGTATTGGGGTGATAAATTAAGACAGGCAATAAACAAAATACTTTGTCATGCTGTGGATCAATAAATTATAAATTTAAGAATCTCCAACAGAATAAAATTGGAATTTCGACAAAAAGGTACTCATAACAAATGTCACTACAAGAACACCCTCCAGAGTGTTCCCTACCCCAATGTTGACAGAATCAGAAGCAAAACACCAAAAACACTTTCTTACTTTTAGTGACAATGATTCCATCAGTTTAAAAACCCCTTCGACTGGAATGGATTGTAGAAGTTCCAGCAACATTTCTGGTGGAAAGGCGCTTGTTAAGTTCAAAATTCCTGAAGATGGTAATGATCCTAGCATAGCCATTGTCTGTAAGGGGGTCTGAGATCTGGTGAGATTGACAACCACCTCGGGTGGAAGAATGCTAAGAATGCCAATCAACTGGTCTGAGCTCAACTTCTGCATCATGTCCAGCATGGCATCAGGATCAAATGCTTGCACAAGGTCAACAAGAACTTCTGGGGGGAGAATGGAAATCATTTTTCCAATCATGTTCTTCGGAAGGAGGTCCAACAGATCTTGCAATTGCTCTGGGGGTAGTAACTGGGTCATATTAACTATGATGTCGGTGGGCAGGGTTGTCAGGATGTTCTCCAGGACACTTGGTGGCATGGCTTTCATCAGCGACACAATGGCATTGGGGTCCAGATGAGAAATGATTGTGGTAATGATCTCTGGTGGAATGGCACCAAACAGCTTGGAAAGCTGCTCAGCTGGCATAGCCTGAGTGAGGTTCAGAATCAAGTCTTGAGGAAGAGCAGTTAGCAAATTTGACAGCGTTGTGACATTCACAGATCGTATCAAACGACGTAGTTCTCTAGGGCGGAATGACTCCATTATGGGAGCCATTGTCACTGGTGACACAGACTGGGCCATCTTCTCAACTGTCTCAGGTGGAAGTGAACTTACAATCTTTTCAATCGTTTTAGGTGGAAGGTTTGTGACAATGAACTTCAAGGCACCCGAAGGCAACAGAGATATAAAATTGTCAACTATTTTGGTAGGCACCTTCATGGCCATGTTAGCAAAGGAACCGATAGTTCTCTGGGGGACTGCATCAATGACTTTGACAATACTTTCAGGTGGAATAACAGAAACCATGTAAGCAATGGTCTCTGCAGGAAGCGTGCTTAGCAGTGGCACTCCTTCCTCTCCAGACAATATGGAAGCACCTTGTGCTATGGTCTCTTTGGGAAGAATGTCAATGACCTTCACAATTATGCTAATAGGGATGGCCTTGAAAAGTCTCGTCAAGAGTTCTGGCTGCACTGAAGTCAGAATGTTGGCTAGTTTTGTTGTGGACTCGATCAATGTCTCATATAGGGTGTTTCCATTCTCATCTGGGAGTGCCACTTCCATGAACGTTTTGATTGTTTCTACAGGGATTGCCTCAATAAGACTTCGAAAAATCTTTGGGGTGAGTACTTGAAGAGTGTCTGATATAACTCTTTCTGGCATCGCTTTAACAAATCGAATAATGGTCTCTGGGGGTATGGTCGTGGCAATTAATCTGAATGCTTCTGGAGTCAAAATACGAAACAATTTTCTTAGATGCACTTTTGTCACTTCCTCAGATATGGCGGCTACAACACTGGATGGAATATAGTTTGCAATCTTGATTAAAAGACTCGGAGGAATGTCACTAAGAATTTCTGTCAGGTTGAAAGTAGAGTTCATGGTATCCAAGAGGTAGAAAAACTTTTTAGGGGGCAAGGCAGAAGCCATATTGGATATAGCTTCACCAGGCATCAGACGAACGATTTCTAGCATTATCCGCTGTGGAAACATAGATAAGAACACAGAGATAAGTTCCGGTGACACTGCGGCCATGACCTCAGAGATAATTTCATGATTGCTTGACAAAGCAGCTGTAAGATTGGCAATAGTTTCAGCAGGCAGGGATTTGACCAAGGACACAAGAGTTTCAGGTGGCACCAGTTTTAGAATGCTGGAGAAAGTCTTGGGGGGGATCCTCCCAATCAGCTTCACCATCTCTTCCTCTGGAATTGTTGACGTCACAGTGACGATGTGTTCAGTTGGGATGGATGCCAGCAGCTTTGCCATTTCATCAGGTACCATGATCTGGGTAAGATTCATGATGAGGTCTGGCGGGAGGGAACCCAAAACAGCAGTAATAAGATCTGGTCGGAGTAAACTCCCCAAATCAAGGTTCTGTCCCTTGGGAAACGAGACCAATAGCTTGGCAACCTGTTCAGCGTTAATAGAGCTCACCATTTGACCTATTTGTTCTGTGGAAATGTTGGCGATGAACGACTCGATAAATCCGGGAGGGAGACTGGCGATTAGGCTTTCAATGACATCAGGCGGAAGTGACGTCACTAACGCTACCATGACTTCCGGTGGAATTGCTTTCAGAAGCCTTTCTAAATTCGCAGGACTTAGGGTTTTGGTCATGTCTAATACGATATCTGGCGGAAGTGATGTCATCAAGTCGATAAGCGTTTTAGGCGTCATTGAGAGCGTCAGATTGTAAATAGCATCTGGGGACATAGACCGTAAAAGTTTCTTCGCTTGTGGCGGGGCAATGGTCCTGGTTAAATTCACGATCCCCTCGGGGGGCAGCAGAGTGACCAAGATCTGTAACTGCTGTGGAGAAAATCCGTTCGTCAGATTTGTCAGCCCCTCTGCAGGGACATAACTCAGCA
Source organism: Sinotaia quadrata (assembly GCA_028829895.1). Taxonomy (NCBI): domain Eukaryota; kingdom Metazoa; phylum Mollusca; class Gastropoda; order Architaenioglossa; family Viviparidae; genus Sinotaia; species Sinotaia quadrata. The sequence goes on along the minus strand of CM054179.1, from coordinate 96,563,042 downwards.
GTTCCATCAACTGCATGGGCGACAGCGTGGTTGCTAGTTTGATGACGTCAGCTGGCGGAAGTGAAGTCAAAACGCGCATTATTTCGTCGGCTGGTAGTGAAGACACGATGTATAGAATTTCTTCAGGTCCAACTGAGGACATGAGGCCTGGAATGTTCTCTGTTTTTGTGTTCTTCACGTAATCGCGAATTCCCTTCTCTCCGAGAAAATTTAGGACGAAGTAAAGGAGTTGACGTTTCGTTCGTCTCTTCTTGGCAGACGAGGTCAAGGACGGAAGTTTGGAATATTGTATGGGATCGGATTTAGCAAATCTCTTTACCTCTAGCATGCTGGGATTCCATTGTCCTATTAAGTGGGAACCTTTAGGCCTATGTGCATCTAGAAAGAAAAAAAAATATATATATATACATATTTGTTCATGCATACACACAGCACAATAAATGTACTTATTCGGTGATTAAAGTTTTACTTATTACAAAAAAATATTTACATAATATAGCCTGTGGAACAATTTCACGTGTATCAGACAATGTATAATTTTTAAGCTTTAAAACTGTAGAGAAGAGTTTAAAACCTTTAGTTACTAACAATTACCGTACAATAAATGCGCTCTTCACACATATACATTTCAAATACCGAGTAGTTTCTTAAGATTTTAGTCACCAACAATTCTAATTACCAAGCAATTCCTCAAACAACCAGTACAAATGATGTGTATTTTCTATTCAACTACTAATCTGTGCTTAAGTGCTAGGCCATTAATCCCTTTAATCAAACTCAATTTGAACTGAAGGAGAAAAATACTTGAGCTATACTTGATCTAAATTTACACTAAACCAAACCTGAAGTAAACTTACACTAAACCTGAACTAAACTTACACTAAACCTGAACTAAACTTACACTAAACCTGAACTAAACTTACACTAAACCTGAACTAAACTTACACTAAACCTGAACTAAACTTACACTAAACCTGAACTAAACTTACACTAAACCTGAACTAAACTTACACTAAACCTGAACTAAACTTACACTAAATCTGAACTAAACTAAACTTGAACGAAACTAGTTCCTAAGCGCATGCCCATGAAAAGAAACGCACGTATCTCCCCCATCCCATTTTAACAAGTGATGCGAGTCCGTCAGAACGTGTTTGTGTGCTTTTGTTTGCGAGAGCGATTGTGTATGTGTATGAATAGTTGAATGTGTTGGTAAGTCTGTGTATGAGTATGTGAATGTAATGGTATGTCTGTGTATGGGTATGTGAATGTCGGTATATATGTGTATGAGTATGTGAATGTGTTGGGGTATGTCTGTGTATGAGTATGTGAATGTTGGTATATATGTGTATGAGCATGTGAATGTGTTGGTATGTCTGGGTATAAGTATGTGAATGTGTTGAAGTATGTTTGTGTATGAGCATGTGAATGTTGGAATATATGTGTATAAGTATGTGAATGTGTTGGTATGTCTGTGTATGTGTGTGTGCTATGTATCTGAGTAAGTGTGTTGGTATGTCTGTCTAAAATTATGTGAATGTGTTATGTCTGCGTATGAAGTTGTATGCAAATACATATCATACGAGAGTATTCATATGTACAATGAGATATGAATGTATCTGAATTGGCGTATGTTTGTGAGTGTGTTTGCGAACGTGTTTGTGAATATGTATGAATGTGAATGTGCCGTAAAGAAAAGGGATCCGAGGCGAACATACCGCAATAATAAGTACTTTAAAATGTGTCAAAAATAAATATTTGGGAACAATGGCAAACGAGGAGTAAAAATAACTCTTAGAAGGAAAAAATATTATAAACCGATGCAATGTCTCTAACTTCTTTTTCTCGCGTATAAATAACACTAAAGGGTAATTCGAACTCTGAAATCAAGCTGTGTCACAACGCAAGTCCATGCTGCTGCTACTCTCCGTGAACTTGAAGCCTGGAGATAAGATTAAATAAATACGCCATACATTAAGACCAGGGGGCATGTCACATGATGCACGGAGACAAGGTTAAATAAATACATCAAAAGCAGAGTACCGAAATCATAAGAGCACTTGGAAAGTGCAGATATAATATCTCTGTACATCCTGCCTCAAGCATCCCCCCCACTCCCAGCTTCAGAAATGCTCCTCACGGAAAGATTTTCGGCGGGACTTCTTTTGTTAGCGTTCAGCGATTTCATGCGAACAGGCCTTTGGGTAGAATTAATGTAACGGTTACACTCGTCCAGTCTATCCGGACACAATGCAGGACATCACCTGATTCCAAAGAACATAAAAGTGCATCGACAGAAACGTCCCCCCCTCCCCTCTTCCCGCGCGCGCACACATGCAAATGCACACGCACTCTTATGTACACGTCATTTACTTCTGAGATCAAAAAGTAAGAAAGATTCGCAGACAAATGTCAAAAATGCCAGGACCGTGCTCTTTTGTGTGTGACCTTACCCTTCCATTCCACTACACCTCAATGAGATTTCGTTTCAACGTGTGTAACCAGGATACCATTCCTCTGTTGTGTCGTTTAGCGAGATTCTCATAAACTCATTCAAATGCAACCGTCAACAGCATATAGTTCGATATTATCAAAGGTCAAGTTACAATAATCGTTATATGACCTACACCTACAACATGGAGGATAACTATTTCATAGTAGGTTTGATGTTTGTGCAAGTCTGCAATCCTACAAATCCGATGTTAATGAACTGCACTTTGTAAAGTCTGCAATCCTACAAATCGATGTCAATGAACTGCACTTTGTAAAGTCTGCAATCCTACAAATCGATGTCAATGAACTGCACTTTGTAAAGTCTGCAATCCTACAAATCGATGTCAATGAACTGCACTTTGTAAAGTCTGCAATCCTACAAATCGATGTCAATGAATTGAACTTTGTAAAGTCTGCAATCCTACAAATCGATGTCAATGAATTGAACTTTGTAAAGTCTGCAATCCTACAAATCGATGTCAATGAACTGCACTTTGTAAAGTCAGTAAAGCATGATCTATCCCTGTCGGGCGTAGCCCTAGTTATGTCTTTCAGTACGCCATCTTTAAAATGCCAATTTTTTTCACGTAAATAAAGAAATATAAAGACGGGAAACGTGACCAAAATAGCTTAAAGACCAATATCAAAGAGCATACAAACCCAGTCATAAGGAACACGTCTCGCAGTCAAAATGAAAAAAACGTAAAACATACAATAAAGACGGACAGTGCTCTTAGTTTCAGAATATAAATTAAAGATAATGGAACAAGAAAGAGAGATTTGCAAAAGAAGGCACGAAAGAAAAAGCAACTAAAAAAGTAAAAGTAATGAGTACACTAAGAACAAAGAACACAGTTTCAGAATATTGAGCATATACTATTAACGATACTGCTGAAACCCATTCGGAAAATTTCCTTGATATTAAAAAACAGTAGGTCACTATTCCCACCCCAAGAACAGCCTGTAATATTGTTGTGAAATAAAAACACCAATAATACCAACAACAATAAAATAATAATATTAATAATTTAAGGCTTCATAATATTTATACAAATAAATAACACAAGGAACCCAATAATATTTACACAAAATATATCTCAAATTTAAATAAGGAATTTTTTTTTTATTGCATGCAAGAGTTTGTCGCTTCTCAGTTATCTTTTATTAGGTAGTCTATCTACTGTTTTAATACAAAAATGATATTCAATATAGCAAAACCTATGTGACTAGCCACTAACTACTATCATTAATCCCAGTTAATTATCTCTAGCTAACCATTTAATATAACCCTTTCTGGTAATTTATTTATGCGGATAATTTCCAACTCTCTATGGTTACTCAATCAATTTTAACTTTTGGAGACGAGGTTAACAGCAACAAGAGTTAGCATATGTGCATCCGTTTATGTATCCCATTGCCAGTTGAAATAATAATAATTTAATAAATTACATCCACGTACACCATTAGTTTAAATTCTATTAAAACAAAATATGTTTTAGAATCAGTTATCTTTGACCACATAAAACCGAATCATTAGCCTTGAATCTGATTAATAAAACCACCCGTTAAAAATATCGTGTTCATTCCTGAAAGACGTTATCAATTATTTATGTTTTGAACATATTTCCCCCCCCCCCCCCCCCCCCGTTTAGCTATACGATAACCTCGTGTAACGGAGAGAACTCTGAAGTGATAAAGCTTACTCTCCTAGTACTGTCATACCGTACTACAATTGCCTTTGTCTGATTTTCTATAGGATAAGATTTTGCGTAGGTTATCACGGCGTGACGTCTACAGTACATGTACATACAGTGTAGGAAGTTACACTGTATATACATCCAGTTCATTCACACTTTTGTTACGTTTTCTGTCTTAAAAGGACGAGTGATTTACACTTCACGCGGGGTTTGAACTACTTTCCATCTTATAAAGTTTCAATACAAGTAATTAAGGCTTAACACAGTAACCAGGACTACAGGCTGTTTTGACTAATTTAAATCTAAGTTTCGGTAATTAAAATCAAACGAATTCTATCTTAAAGAACAAATAACAAAACATGGCATGTGGAGCTTGAACTATTTTAAATCTTTTACATTTCCAACACCAAGTAATTAACGCCGAACACAATAACCCATGCATCAGGTTGCTTCAAACTAATTTAAATCTAAGATTCAGTAAATAAAGGAAAGTTAATATTATCCAAAATAAACAGCAACAAAAGCAAAACATGGCATGTAGGACTTGAAATAGTTGCACAATTTCCTAAGTTTCAGTTCTTAAAAGTAAAGTTGATGCCAACTAAAACAAAACATGGCATGTAGGACTTGAAATAGTTGCAATTTCCTACGTTTTATTACTTCAGGCCTAACTGAAAACGAAACAAGGACATGAATAACTAGAGTTTATATGAAGTCTGATTGGAAAGTTATTTGTGAGCAGTTAGGCCTGCATGTGCAATAAAAATGTGAATTAAACAACCAAACGACCACACACACATCACAACCATCAAATAAATATATACGAGACAAAATACTCCTTTGGTACTGCACAGTGTATTTGTGATCACTGCTAGTACTGTAAAGTGTATTTGTGATCACTGCTAGTACTGTAAAGTGTATTTATGATCACTATTAGTACTGTACAGTGTATTTGTGATCACTGCTAGTACTGTAAAGTGTATTTGTGATCACTGATAGTACTGTAAAGTGTATTTGTGATCACTGCTAGTACTGTAAAGTGTATTTGTGATCACTGCTAGTACTGTAAAGTGTATTTGTGATCACTCTTAGTACTGTACAGTGTATTTATGATCACTCTTAGTACTGTACAGTGTATTTGTGATCACTGCTAGTACTGTAAAGTGTATTTGTGATCACTCTTAGTACTGTACAGTATATTTGTGATCACTGCTAGTACTGTACAGTATATTTGTGATCACTGCTAGTACTGTAAAGTGTATTTGTGATCACTGCTAGTACTGTAAAGTGTATTTGTGATCACTGCTAGTACTGTAAAGTGTATTTGTGATCACTGCTAGTACTGTAAAGTGTATTTATGATCACTCTTAGTACTGTAAAGTGTATTTGTGATCACCGCTAGTACTGTAAAGTGTATTTATGATCACTGCTAGTACTGTAAAGTGTATTTATGATCACTTTTAGTAGTGTAAAGTGTATTTATGATCACTCTTAGTACTGTAAAGTGTATTTATGATCACTGCTAGTACTGTAAAGTGTATTTATGATCACTTTTAGTAGTGTAAAGTGTATTTATGATCACTCTTAGTACTGTAAAGTGTATTATGATCACTTTTAGTAGTGTAAAGTGTATTTATGATCCCTCTTAGTACTGATTTTGCAATAATACGCTCAATACATAAACATTCTTAGTTGCAAATTTAGCCTTTACAATGTTCGTGTCTTATAACGTCAACGATTTCAAGACTGACAAATTCGGCCGAGACTAAAGTAAACAGAGAAAGTCGAAACAGGAAATAGCAGATTTCCGTAGTTGTATAAAACAATGTGTCTTTGTACTTTGAACATAATTTTGAGAGCAGCAGGTAGTTTAACGCTCAGAACATGTCTCTGTAACATGACCAGCCAACACGAAAGGGTTTACCTAAAATAAACAAATTAACAAGAAATTGGTAGGAAGTTCTTTTCTTTATTATTCGTAAAAACCCATTATAATATCTACGTCTTTGTAGAAAACAGCGGACGATCTGTATTTATTTGTCCTTGACACCTAGACACCCGACATTAGCACTCAGGCTTTGGCGCACCATCAGCGCGTTGTCCACAACCTTCCAAGACAACCGTCTTGATTAAGAGGGGAAATAGTTATGGGTAGTGAAGGGGGAGGAGGGGGTAGTTGTGGGAAGGGTCGTTCTCACACGGGGCTTTGTTCGCACGTGCAGCCTACGAGTAGGTATATAACTATGTATAGACTGGATTGAACATAGAACACGGGAAAGCTTTATTCGGCCCGTGTGTGCCCGCTTTGTTCTCGCAATCTTCTCTACCTTTCTCGCCTCCTCTTCTGACTACAGTTTATAAATAGTTAAAGCACATATTATGTATAGCCATTAAAAAGAAACTGTATTAAAAACAATATTAACAACAACAGGCATTGTATAGCCATTAAAACAAAACTATATTAAACACAATATTAACAACAAAAGGCATTGTATAGCCATTAAAAAGAAAATTTATTTAATACAATATTAACAGCACATGCATTGTATAAGCAGAAACAATCATGAACACAATGGTAGCATCATAAAATTTATTCACCATTAAAAAGAAAAAGTCATACATATAAAAGATTATTTTTTAATTTAGTCAGTTAGTTACTCGGTTTATTAGGTCATGGCAGGTATAGTGGATATCTATGACTGTATAGTCTATATAGAGAGAGATGTAGGTCATGGCAGATATACTGGATATCTATGACTGAGAGAGAGGTAGGGTTGGGTAGGATCTGATCTCATGTTTGCATATTTTCCCTAGGACGACTTTCTCCTTCGTTTGTCCCAACAATTCATTTATTTAAGCAAAAATGCTTCCCACGTGAAACAAAACTTCATCAAAATGGAATTCCAGATAATGCATATAAAAAATTGATAGCTCTTCTCACTCGTTTTTTAGTAATGTATATCTGCCGTTTTACACTCGGAGTACTGCCTTCTCGAGAGAAACAGAAGTGTCACGTGACTAAGTTGGCCCATAACCAGCTAAGACAATCGGCTCTCTATTCGCCAAGACCAGCGGAATAGGTAAGATGGATATAAAAGATACAACAGCCACATACGGACGTTTCGACCGAACGCATGCGCGCCATACATACCTGTATGAACAGACACACGTGACAGTACACACCAGACTCACCCTATGCATGTACATCACACATATTCTGTAAACAAGTGTAAACACAACTTTTCTCTTTCAATAAGCTGTTAGAAATCAAAGTAAAATTTATACAACAAATCACGAGATATTTATTACAAGTGTATAGTGGGGCTTTACAACAAATCACAAGACAGATTACAAACCGAGTTGATTTACCACGTCAAATATTTAAAATTTCACCAAAAATTCAACTAATGCGACGTTGTGTTTGAGCGCAGAGTTTTACTTTATAATTTTTTTTATATATATTCGTGAGGCTCTAAGTCACTGCATTTATGGCATTTTTTCCCGTGTGCTCGGTATTGAGTGCTATTTATGGCATTTCTTACGTGTCTCGGTACTGAGTGCTATTTATGGCATTTCTTACGTGTCTCGGTACTGAGTGCTATTTATGGCATTTCTTACGTGCGCTCGGTACTGAGTGCTATTTATGGCATTTCTTACGTGTCTCGGTATTGAGTGCTATTTATGGCATTTCTTACGTGTCTCGGTACTGAGTGCTATTTATGGCATTTCTTACGTGTCTCGGTACTGAGTGCTATTTATGGCATTTCTTACGTGTCTCGGTACTGAGTGCTATTTATGGCATTTCTTCTTATTGAGTATTCAGTACTGTACACTATACTGCACAGTGTAAAGCTAAAATTACCACTTTCAATGAGGAATAAATTCAAGCACCGCAGTTAATAATCGGAGAAACAGCTTTAAAAAAAAGGGAGGGGGAAAAAGTAAAAAAGGAAAATAAATGAATAAATATTTGAAAAAATAGGTATATATATTTTTGCATCGTATGAGTAAGCATGAATGTCCTCAATGAAAAGAACTGCAAGTGGTTAAAAGGAAAATAAAATCTTTGATGAAAAGTTGCTCTTCATAGCAAAATATCTATTACTGAACAGAAATCGTGTGGTGCGTTTGTGTGTGTGTCTGTGTGGGATATAAGTAGAGAATATCGAAAGAAAAGAAATGTGTGTGGGTGTCTGTGTGGGATATAAGTAGAGAATATCGAAATAAGAGGGGTGTGTGTGGGTGTCTGTGTGGGATAGATGCGGAGAATATGGAGATGGGACAAGATGAGCTTCGTGTATTTCGTTCTTGAAACTCTTGCGTCTATAAACTTCAGAATGCATTGTTAATATCTTTAAGCCTGTAAGATTAATATATCCACTTTCTTTCCTCCGTTATCTTCACATCCTCCTTTCCTCCAACTTCATCCTGTCCCCTTTTGATATTCTCAACGTCTATCCCTCACCCAACTACACATCTCTCCCCTTACAAATATCCCCCACTACACATATCTTCCCTTAAACACAAACACACATCACTATAAATCTCTCCCCTTAAACAAAACACCCCCCCCCCCTACTACACATCCTCCTTTTAACACAAACACAACCACTACACATCACTATCCTTAACACAAACATCTATCCCCTTAAGACAATGACCCACCCACACACACACACACACTACACCTATCTTTCCCCTTTATGAAACAACCCTACCCCCCTACACACTACACATCTCTCCCCTTAACATAAACGCAATACACTTCTTTTAGGCCTACATACATTGCATACAAGCACACACACACACACACCCCCCAAACACACACAGACCCACGTGTTGGTCATGACCCTCTTACTTCTCTCTAAAAAGGGGAAAATCCACATTGATATGCTGAAAATACGATTTTAAGTGCATCTCCTGCATACGTGCAAAATAAATAAAAAAATGAAAACAAATTAGATAATATATTCTAACACATGAACCCTATGTAGGAGAAGAAGTGCAAACAATGCCGGGTTAGCTCACAACAACCAGCCCTTTAAAGCCGCCATGCATGGCATTTGGGCGTGGAATAAAAACTAAAATAGAATTTTATCCATCTAAATAAAGTTCAGAGAATTTTATTACCGCTGGGGGTGTTTACATAAACACCAACACTGTTCATTTTGTTTATATCACTCATGGCAACATATTTATACAATCAGCACTGTTCAATTTGTTTATATCACTCACGGTGTGGCAGAGTAAATTTGTCTATCCTTATTTTAAAATTTAAATGGTTATATAAATTGTTAAATTGTCAATGTAATCCGACCTTGTCTACGCCTTACGATGGTATTTTTGAAGTGTCGGAGTTGAAGTAAACAAATGAGTTGAGAACAACGTTCCCTCTAATATTTTTCCAGTGCACGCGGAACTTTTTCCTGTGTGCGCAGAACTTTTTCCAGTGCGCGCGGAACTTTTTTCTGTGTGTGCAGAAATGGCGGTTGCTTGCGCTTGCTACCAAAACTTGTGCGCGGAATTTTGAAACTGCTGCGCGGCATTTTCTAATGAGCTGCGCGGCCACACACATTAGAGGGAACATCGATTGAGAACATGCTAGAAATTGCTGATGTAGTGCAAACAAATTTCCAACTGTTGAATAGTTTTAATTATCTAATGGTTAAGATTTACGAGAACAAGACCAGCCAATAGCTGAGATCAAAAGGTTTACCTGCTGTAGAAAATTATATTCTCTGATCATTTGAGTTTGAAGTGGCGAAGAAGTCTGGTCTTGAAAGGCAGCCATTAGCTTGATGGTGAGTTGAATGACTGATTGAGAGAGAATGGACTTAGAAATGTGTCATGCAGTTTTGCTATTGATATGTTATACTTGTGTTTTATATAAGATTAGTTGTGTGAGTAGACATTATTTCTACAAATATTTGAACTAAGATTCTTGAGTGTAGTATGCTAACACTTGCCATTGTTTTGATATGCTGTATTTAATTTGTTGTGTGCGTGTATCAGGCTAATAAATAGTGTTGCAGGAAATTGTAAGTTAGATTTGAATGTAAGAAAGAATGGAGTTATAAACTTATCTTTGCTCCCTGATTGTGTTTTTCAGGGTGGAGCACCCTTTCTTTTTGTGTATGATTTGAATCTCCTGGTTTACTGGTTATGACCCTCTATGACTGTATTAGAAGCGGGGAGCCTACACTGCAATACACTACACTCCTTTGGTGTATGGCGCCAAGATATGCCGACTACATGAGCAATTTCTGGTGTAGAGAAGTTGCTGGAAATTGCTACATTTATTGTTCTGCTTGAAGGAGTTGACATGGCAAAAAGAAGCGCCCAGGTTAACTAGAGAGAATAAGTAACAACACAGTGTTTTCAACATGCAAGAGAAACATGTGGAACTGAAGTAATAACTGTGGAAAATAACTTGTGTCTTTGTTACAAAAGTGAAGTAATAACAGTGGAAAATAACTTGTGTCTTTGTTACAAAAGTGAAGTAATAACAGTGGAAAATAACTTGTGTCTTTGTTACAAAAGTGAAGTAATAACAGTGGAAAATAAATTGTGTCTTTATTACAAAAGCTTGCAAGGACTTTTGAAACAGTACTTAATTCAGGTTGTGTAAAAACTATCACTTATCTCTAATATCTCAATTTCTGTTCTCTGATAAGAACTACCATTTGATTTGTATTGACTTGTAGAACTGTATTTTCCTGTTCTCTGATAAGAACTACCATTTGATTTGCATTGACTTGTAGAACTGTATTTTTATGTTCTCTGATAAGAACTATCATTTGATTTGCATTGACTTGTAGAACTGTATTTTTATGTTCTCTGATAAGAACTATCATTTGATTTGCATTGACTTGTAGAACTGTATTTTTATGAATTAAGACTGTGTAGTAGGAAATTATTTGAACATGGTTTCACAGAAATAATTGAATTAAAGTAAGCAATTTCACTGTATTTGTCATACGTATATTTCATTGTTGATTTAATAAATTTATTGTTAAATTTATAGACCTTCTTACACATACTGATAACCTTGTGTTGGAGAAAAAAGTGGGTGAATGGGGGCTCACTAAATAAAGACATCTTTGTCTTCTTCTTAAATAAGCCGATTTCCACCTATGAAATAATTAGTCTGTATCACCATAATCCAAATTTCCCCACGTCCATATTTTTGCTGTACACACAAACCACGCGCGTGTTCAAGAGGTACACGCTGCATCTAAGTATAACAGCCAAAGCGGTAATGTAGGTGTAAGCTATTTTAAGAATGTGTGTATTTTTTTCTCTTTACAAAAACCCAAGGATTAAGTTACGTGTGTAGCATTCGACAGGCGCGCCCTCGGTATTGTAACTATGTAGCACACGATACTGAAATAAGAGCCATGAATCATAAGCTGAAACATTTCACACAGTAATATATGTTTACTGTACAATAACCTATCCTTCTGTACTTTTGTTGTTTGTTTTGTGTATATAATTGTACTGTACAATAACCTATCCTTCTCTACTTTTGTTGTTTGTTTAGTGTATATAAATGTGTTTGAAACACACACACACACGGATGGGGAGGAAGAAAGAGAAATTAGAAATGATGAGAATTGGGAAAGAAAGAAAACTGAGAAAAGGGAAGGAAGAATAAAGAAGAAAAAGAGAAAGGAGAGAGAGGAAAAACTAAGAGATAGTTAAGAGAACGGAAAGGCGGGAGGAACGAACGAGAGAAGGTATATAAATGAGTGAGAAAGAGAGTGAGAGTGAGAAAGGAATTAGCGAAAAAGAAAATAGATGTAGAAATTTTCATGACGCTGCACAAAACATTGAAAACTATGAATGACAGAAAGGAGCTTGTTCCTCACTCGCAACCTAAATAATAAAATATGAATAAAACAACCATAATGTGAAAAAAATGATAAAATGAACCCTTTATTTGGAAGAATATTTGTTAACCGATCATATTCTTACGTCCTAGTTAATTTTGTTTCCTTCCAAGAAAACTAAACAAACTGTAATTTAATTTGCCTGGTGGTTATTTTAGTATGGTCGAATATTTGGCTAGATAATGATATGAAGTGTTATTTAAATTTTGCTTGTTTGGTCGGTTCTTCCTCTTCTTCATGTGGTGCACATTTCTTCGCACAACTTCTATCAGTGAGTCATTTGTGACCTTTGACCTCGGAATCTAAAAGGAACTTGGGAGCATGGCGGCATTTCGAGAAATACTTCTCTCAGCATTGGAGGTAGTAGGATAATATTGTAGTGGTAGTAGGTAATGTTGTAGTGGTGGTAGGGTAATGTAGTGTTAATGTGGTAGTAGGGTAATGAGCTATGAGGGTGATGTTGCAGTGCTAGTGTGGTACGAGGGTTATGTTGCAGTGCTAGTGTGGTATGAGGGTGATGTTGCAGCGCTAGTGTGGTATGAGGGTGATGTTACAGTGCTAGTGTGGTATGAGGGTGATGTTGCAGTGCTAGTGTGGTATGAGGGTGATGTTGCAGTGCTAGTGTGGTATGAGGGTGATGTTGCAGTGCTAGTGTGTTATGAGAGTAATGTTTAGTGGGATAGGTGTATAATCCCCTGACACAATCTTTCCAGATCAGATGTTTCTCGCCGTGTCTATGACAACTGTTTCAGTGACTCTTTCTAGTTAGTACATCTATGTTCTTTCTTGCTTTCTGATTCAATACTTTTTGCACAGACTGCCACGTAGACTGCACTGCACTATTTTACGCTCCTTTTAAATAGCCAGGACGAGTTTAAAACACAAACATGGCGAATTTTAAAGACGACACAACAACCAATCAATCGATTTATACTAAATGTAATTTATTTAAGTTACAGAGCACTGACTTCAACTGATTCTGTGACGAATTCACCACAGTGGGTTACACGCTGACCTTTGTCACCATGGTGTTCTACTTTCTGGGTCAAAGGTCAGCTTTGTTTGCAACGTTGCGATTAGATAAAGGACAGGCGAGTCAAAGACCACCTGGGCTACGATAGGCTTGACCCTACTGTGCACCTCGTCAAAGGCACTTGCAGAACTGAAAGAGGGTGTGGTTAAGAGCACTTGTTATGATCAAGCACATCCGAATAGCCATTGGATAAAACTCCAACAATTATCTCTTCCTCCTCAAAATCAGATCCCCTCCCCACCTACCCACCCCGCCCGCCTTAGCCTGACACAAACCAACCTACTAGAATGAACTTTTCAGATATGAAATATACCTCCCTCCCTCCACAGTTTCGTTGTAGCACATTATCTGCAGTATTTCACATCTAGTGAGCAAAATGTGACAAGGGATGTGAGACTGGACTGGTTAAAATCAAAATTAACAAATACATCTGCACAGCAATAATAAAAAAAAGTAAAACCTAGAGCCATCCTTTCCTAAAGAAAAATCAAACCAGAACATATACAGAAGATAGAAATATGAATTGGCTCCCTTTACTCAGAAATACGTCAAGAAACTATGGCGTCATTTTCCTGACAGACAGCGCATTCAACAACTTTAATTCCCATAATACTCCACAACATCAAACAACGACTACCGCGACAAGCATTCAAATGAAATCACGCGAGTTTTCGCTGCGGGGACAATAACGACAACGATGTTCTCCGAGTACTGACTGCGTTCTTACTGTATGGGCAACCTGACACCTGAGACACGCCTTATGTCAATACAACAGGCTTGAGACACATGCCTGATCTCAATACAACAGACCTGAGACACGCCTTATCACAATACAACAGACTGAGATACATGCCTGATCTCAATACAACAGACCTGAGACACGCCTTATCACAATACAACAGACCTGAGATACATGCCTGATCTCAATACAACAGACCTGAGACACGCCTTATCACAATACAACAGACCTGAGATACATGCCTGATCACAATACAACAGACCTGAGATACATGCCTGATCTCAATACAACAGACCTGAGATACATGCCTGATCTCAATACAACAGACCTGAGATACATGCCTGATCTCAATACAACAGACCTGAGATACATGCCTGATCTCAATACAACAGGCTTGGGACACATGCCTGATATCAATACAACAGACCTGAGACATGTGCCTGATCTCAATACAACAGGCCTGAGATAACAGAATTTAGACATTATTCTAGTACATGAGAGTTACATGATCTCAATACAACAAACGTAATTTTTTATTTGCTCGGACTATACAGATATTTTTAAATAACTTTATGTTTGCCTGACTATAATGATGATTTTATGTAATTTTTTATTTGCCCGGATTGTACTGATGTTTTTATGTAATTATTTATTTGCCCGATTGTACTGGTGCTGTTATGTAATTATTTGTTGCCAGATTGTACTCAGCTTGTTTTCTAATTAGTTTGTATTATGATCTTATAACACATTGTTAAAAGGTTAACCCATCAATTTGTTTAAAGCTTTCTCATCAACAGTAGGTAATTCTTATGACAGGTGTTGTTATTTTCTTAGATTTTGTCTGTAACGGAATTTTTCCTCCAGTTTTAAAAAATAATGCATTAACTTAAGACATTTCTTTAGTGAACATTATATATATTTTCTTCTTCTTAGCACTACTCTGTTAGTAATTCCATGCATGCTGTTAGAGAAGTCCAAAATCATTCCTCAGCATACTGTGCGGAAAAAAAACCTGTAATAACTTCATGTTGATAGTTCGAGAATTTTCCCATCAAGGAAAGAGCCGCACGGCATTGATTGATCAGCTGAGTTTAATGGTTGATGCTACTTTAATGAGTATATGTCGGACTTTATAATACCTCTCTAATCTGGTCATATTTGAGCGAGTCTCTGTCCCAGTCACTCAACTACCTGTGGCCGATATGTCTGCAAATTTGAATCGCTTCACGACGGACATCTTTCTCAGAAGCTATGCATCAGCACACTGATTGGTGCGGGGATCCCACATACCGATAGGTGCAGGGGTCCCATACACGGACTGCTCCGGAGGTCCCACACACCGATTAATGCAGAGATCGCACACACCAATTAGTGCATGGGTCCCATACATCGATTAGTGCAGGGGCCCCATACACCGACTGGTGTAGTGGTCCCACACATGGACTAGTGCAAGGGTGTCACCTCTGAGGTCTATATGTGGAGAGGACACGTGGGTAAATACACTGTCGCCAAACGTCCGCCATATTGCAAATACCGACGCACTGTAGTGTCTATTTATTATATATGTATGTTAATTTGACTGCTGATGTCTATGCTAGGATAACTAAATGTGTCTAATATTTAATCAAAATGGTGTGAAGTGATGTAAATGTCAATGCTCTTATTTGATTGCTGATATATATTTGTCCCTGTGAATATGTTTGTAATCTTAATTTGCCTTCGATTCAATGCTAAATTGTATAAGTAGTGTATAGATAATTTATTGAAATATATAGATAATATAGAATATATAATATAGATAATATATTGAAATTCTACTTCATTATTTATCAATCCCCTCGAATGTTTAATTAGGGTTAAAAGGTCATGAGTAAGGGGGGGGGGGGGCGTAATAATTAGTAAGATGGGCGCAGGCCTTTGAAGAAATTGCCTACTACTTAATGGATACCTGCCAAGTCAGAGCCATTCTGTGTTGTTTTACAATACTGAAGTTTCTTTTTTCCAAAAGTGACTACACTAAAACTTCTATTAGCGACAGAGGAAATGCTCTCTCTCTCTCTCTCTCTCTCTCTCTCTCTCTCTCTCTCTCTCTCTCTCTCTCTCTCTCACATATATGCACTTTGATTCTGAAAAACATTAAAATAAACCTGAAATACATACAGACTAAAACAAAAGCATAGGATTAGAATTTTTATTTTTATTGGCAAACAGTTGTTTTTAAAAGTGATGGCAAACTACTGTTGACAATATTTAGTGATTGTATTCTGTTACAAATTAATGTATTAAAAATATTTATTTTAAGCAATTAAAGGATGAAAGATTTATCCTTACCCAGGATTAAAAACTAAAAATATTATAATAAATATTTTACAATATTTAACTAAGGCATATTTTGAAAATAATACTTTCTAAAACTTTATCTTCACACTGTTGTGTCTGGGTGGTAATTTTTAAAATGGTCGAACCGAGACTTCCTTTAGATACACAGAGGCAATGACTGTGACTTACTGGTACAGAGTCTCTCAGTCTCACACACCGACTGACTGGTACAGGGTCTCACACACCGACTGACTGATGCAGGGGTCTCACACACTGACTGTCTGGTACAGGGATCTCACACATTGACTGACTGGTACGAGACTCATAATTATATTGACTGACTGTACAGGGGTCTCACACACTGAGTTAGTGGTACAATGGGTCTCACACACAGAGTTTCTGGTACAGGGGTCTCATTACACTGAGTTTCTGGTACAGGGGTCTCACACACAGAGTTTCTGGTACAGGGGTCTCATTACACTGAGTTTCTGGTACAGGGGTCTCACACACAGAGTTTCTGGTACAGGGGTCTCATTACACTGAGTTTCTGGTACAGGGGTCTCACACACAGAATTTCTGGTACAGGGGTCTCACACACTAAGTTTCTGGTACAGGGGTTACACACTGAGTTTCTGGTAAAGGGGTTACACACACTGAGTTTCTGGTACAAGGGTTACAAACACTGGCTGGTGCACACTGACAGACGTGTCAAGACTAGAACCTTTGAGTTTTCTTTCTATTTTTTTTATTAAAGAAAATAAAGCTGTCCGGGGTTGACACTGAATGTCTATAGCGATAAAGCAATTCTTTTAAGCAGCCGATAAATGTAAACTGCTGAATACTTGAAGTAGAAATCGCTGTTGGTAACAATCGTCACCGGATCAAAGTTCGTGACATCTGACCTGTTACTAGAAGTGCGTTGAGGGCTCGGGTCGTGAATTAATTATTTACCTTAGCCGTAGCATTCTAACCTGCCGTGGCAATATCAATGACAGGGAGTGTATATCACAGCGTGTTACACATCGAATCGTGTCACACTGTAGAGCACATTTAATTTTTAAAGCATGGTTGCTGTAAAGCACCAAAATAAGTCAAGGTTGTATCTTGTCACACAGTACAGAAAAAGTCAAGGCTGTATCTTGTCACACAGTAAAGAAAAAGTCAAGGTTGTATCTTGTCACACAGTATAAAAAAGTCAAGGTTGTACCTTGTCACACAGTACAGAAAAAGTCAAGGCTGTACCTTACCACACAGTACAGAAAAAGTCAAGGCTGTACCTTGTCACACAGTACAGAAAAAGTCAAGGCTGTACCTTGTCACACAGTAAAGAAAAAGTCAAAGCTGTATGATGTATCTTGTCACACAGTACAGAAAAAAGTCAAGGCTGTACCTACCGTAAAGCACAACCGAAGTATAACTGCACTGCATTAGTGTAAACTGTAATATTATAATTATTCCCTGTCACAGTGCAAAGGCCATTTTATAAAGTAATGACTACAACTGTCACGCGTAAAACAGTTACGGCTGTAAAGCACAATGTAAGTTATTGTAACTAATGGCTGTAGTCTATACTTATATTAAGCGCACTGTGTAAGTTAAGGTTACACCCAGCAACACAGTATAAATACATTTTTACGACACAGTGTAATTCCGCTGCCATATAGAGCAAATTTCAAGTTCAGTTAAAGCCTGTCACACTGTAAAGCAAAAATTAAGTAAGAGCCGTACCCTACCATGTCACGTAATCAAGCACCGTGAAGGACATAACTCTATCATGCTACACTGTGTAAGCCACTGCTGTAATCTAAACTCTAGAGCAGGGGTGGGCAACTTCTTCAGTCGGCGGGCCGGGTAGGAGAAAATGAAGTCCTTGGCGGGCCGGATTACTAAATCAATACCTTAATCGCGTATTAATCCACCTATGCAAGGAATAAATCGTATTTAATGTAAACTTTAAACTTGTAAACATTAAAGCATAGAGACCAAAAACAGTATTAATGAATTTAACGTAATGTACTTCAATAGCTGCTGAAGTCAATGAGACATCTGTGGTCGATCAAAGTTTTCAACAAGTTGTTTGAACTCTGGCTGCATGTCGGACGTAGAAATTCTCAGTTAGATTGGAACGCAGCTTTGTCTTGTTAATGTTCATGGTCGAAAATGTTTGTTCGCAAATGTATGTAGATCCGAACAGAACAAGTAGTTTCATGGCCATCTTTCTCAGGTTGGCAAACTTGGACTCATTCAGTGACGCATAAAATGTGTCAATGCTTTCAGATTGGAATTTCTCTTTCAGGGTAGAGTCACACTGCAGATCAATCAGTTCCAGCTGTAGAGCATCCGGCGCCTTTTCAAAGTCAGTTGTAAACGGTGATAAGATATCAAACTCAGCAGCAAGTTTCTGAAAGTCCGCAAAACGACGAGAAAATTCATTGTCTGGTGCAGATATCATATGGGTGTACTTCTCAGTTGACATCATCTGGGGTGCCATAGTTTCGAGTGTTGGAAAGTGTGTTGTGATATTCTGACTGAACTGGCGAGAAAACAGTTTTAGCTTCACCTTGAATGCCTTCACTTTTGAGTATATTTCGTGAGCAAAAGTGCCCTTCCCTTGAAGTCTGGTGTTCAGTTCATTCATATGTTCAAAGAGATCAACTGCAAACGCCAGATCTGACAGCCATTCTGATTTTCTGAGTTGAGGATATTCTGTATCTTTCCCTTTCATCTCCAAAAACAGTAAGATTTCTGTTTTCAGGTCCCAGACAGTCTCAGAACTTTCCCCAAACTCAACCAGCGTACAGCGGTATGATACAAAACACCACTGTGATCAGAACCGCAATCTTCCAGAAGTGTGATAAACTGTCTGTGATTTAGACCTCTCGCCCTGATGAAATTAACAATTTTCACAACTGGATCCACAACATATTTCATGTCAAGCACACTTTTACACAGCACTTCCTGGTGTATTAGGCAATGTTGAAATATCAATTCCCTGGTGCAATCGACCTCTGCAACATGATCACCCAGTCTCTTCAGTAGACCAACTTTCTTTCCTGTCAAAGATGGAGAACCATCCGTAGTAACACTTACCATTTTCTGCCATGGTAATTGCATTGTGTGCAAGGCATTTTCCACACATTTGAAAATATCTTCCCCGGTAGTAGTGTCTTTCATTGATTCCATTGACAGCAATTCTGTGATTTCAAAGTTTTCTGAAATGCCTCGTACAAAGATGAGCAACTGTGCAGTGTCATCGATGTCAGTGCTTTCATCCAATGCCAGGGAAAACAGCTGAAATTAAGGTACACGCCCTTTCAGTTGTGATGTCAGGTCTTCACTAATTGTTTCAATGTGGCGAGCCACAGTTCTTCTCGACAAACTGACTTCTTCAAACTTCTTTCTGTGTTCTAGACAGACTTGATCAGCTACAGTGAGCATGCACTTTTTGACAAATTCACCATCACAGAACGATTTACTGTGCTTAGCAATGTTGTATGCGACCACAAAGCTGGCATGAGTAGCAGCTTTCTGGGCTATTTTGACTTTTCCGAATACATTCTTCTGCTTTACAAGTTTTCTGTCCAGTTCTGTTGCTTTTGTTTGCCGTTCCGCTGCTGATAAAGTGCTGCCATAGCCTGCATGTTTTATCGCATAATGGCGGCTAATGTTGTACTCTTTCAACACGGCAACACTTTCACTGCACAGCAAACATACTGCTTTGTTTCTTGCCGACTTCTGTAAAAAAGTACTTAGGCATCCAATCTTTGTTAAATGCGGGACACTCCCTGTCAACTTTACGTTTCTTGGCAAAACCCATGATAACATTTTATTGTAAATTCTAAATCTAACCGAAAACAACCAAAGAATAACTAACAGTCACTATTACTGCCACAGATTGCAGCAGGATGTGGACGGGGCCACATTACCATGGCGGCTAATGTTGTACTCTTTCAACATGGCAACACTTTCACTGCACAACAAACATACTGCTATGTGGAAAAAGTACTTAGGCATCCAATGTTGTTAAATGGCTACACTTGCTGTCAACTTTATGTTTCTTGGCAAAAAAAAAAAAATGATAAAAATTTTATTGTAAATTCTAAATCTAACCGAAAACAATCAAAGAATAACTAACAGTTACTATTAACTGCGACGCAGTAAGAAAGTAGTGGGAGATTGCGGCGGGATGTGGACGCGGGCCACATTACCATGTACGGCCAGAAACAGTCAGCGGGCCGGTCAAAATCCCTTCGCGGGCCGGACCCGGCCCGCGGGCCGTATGTTGCCCGTCCCTGCTCTAGAGTATATTTTAGGTCACGCTGTAGCTTGTGCGGAAAAACAACAACAACCAAACGACTGCTTATATCCTGTCACAACGTACAGAGGAATGTAAAGCAGAATAGAGTTGACACTTGTATCCTGTCACAGAGCTATTTATGGCTGTAACCAGTATCTTAGTGTAAAGCACGTTGGTTATATCCTGTACCCCTGCAGTTTAAAGGCTGTATCCAGTTTGAAGCACACTTCAAGTGTTTTAAACTCCCATATTTCTTTTGACAAAATGAACGTAGTGAACCCCTTTCAAAAGATTTAAGTTCTTTCAGCCTCCTTTGGAGTCACATTTGGTGAAAGCGATGGAAAGACAACTCTTTAAATGTTTAGGAAGTAGCCAGCGGCACTATTTCACATAACAGAGTGCAAACACAGCACTTGCCAATTCGAGTCACGTGATATTTCACTTGGCAGTTATAAAGTTCGATATCAAGGAAGACAGCAAGCGAGCCCTGTTATTTGTGTCGTTCAATGCTATGGTGATGGTAGGATTAATTCAGCAATAATTTCAGTTGCTTAAGACTAAATAAGAGCAATTCTAACAGCAACACCCGAATCAGTTTGATCTCCATTTGAGACATCGGTCAAGGTTATATTTTTTTAATCTATTCAAGAACGTCAGAATTATTTTTTCACAATGAGTGTATATTTGTTTGTCACTGTGTTTGTTTGTCTGTGTGTTTGTAGTTGAAGTGAAGTACGTGCATTGTGTGTATTCTTGGTGCAGTGGGTAACACCTGTATATTTTTCTTTCACTCTCGATTGGCTTCGGTAATTGTAAACCTAATTGTTAGAGGCGCGTGTTATGTACAGCTAGCTGATTTCTCGATCACTTCTCTCTGATATATGTGGACTAAAGTAGTTACCTGAAGTCTTCACGAACATGACAAGCTACAAGTATTTAAACTAACAAAGTGGCCATTAAACTTTTAGATCCCACTGAAATTAGCAAAGTGGTCATTAATCCTATAGATCAGTGGTCCCCAACCCCCGGTCCGCGGACCGGTACCGGTCCGTGGACCATATGGTACCGGTCCGCGGACCAAATGGTACAGGGCCCCTCAATTTTATTTTTACTGTGGTGTATTTCTCTCGGGTTTGTGCGACTTTCCATGGACGAGATTGAGTCTGAGCATTCATTCTCCCAGTTGGTGCACGATCATCTGTCTTTGCTTTTAAAGAATTCGAGCGCTACTTCCCAACCACACCAAAACACTTCGCTTCGGACCACCGACGAACGCACTCCATTCATTGGACCGCCGGGAGGAGAGTCATGTCAAAGCGCCACACCAGACAAACCAGCACTAAGACTCAGCCCTTTTCAGGGCTGGCAAAAATGCCACTACTGCCCACTCCACCTAGTGACATTTTACGCGATTCTGAGTCAGTCACAGAAGATGCGGACGGCCCTTTCTGTTTCACAAACGAGCGCCCAGCTGAGACAGATACGGCAAAAGAGGCTTGAAGAGATGCAAACCTTAAGAAGTACAAAGGAGAAGACTGGACAAAATACTGCTGTGAAATCAGCAAACCAACCGAAAATGGGGGCATACGAAAAGTTACCCCCTTTACCTTCACACTAGAAACTAAAAACGTTGAACTAAAAAATGCGTTCACTAATTTGCTGTTGACCCTCTTCCACACAAAAACAGAAGATGAACTTACACTAGACAACAAGCCATCTTAACCGCAATTGGTCTCCATAAGATTTTAAACAAGCACCTGACAAGGCAACACGAAAAAAAAACTACATCAACAGACTGTGAAACACAGACAGACATTTTCTGGAAAATAAGCCGACAACAAAAACACGCTCTTCACAAACGGAAAAGGAAGAAACAACGCGAAAACCCACACAGGAAGACGGCACAACTCAAACAGTCAAAGGAAAAAGCCACGTTTCCACCCAAACTCTACAAGCCACTACAACAGAACAGGGAATAAACACCAACATCATCTGGAAAATTCCACCTACGGCCAAAGTGAATTCAACTCAAACAGCAAAACAAGAAATCAGCCAGGCATTCTCGCAAACTCCAAAAACCCACAACAGATAATAAGGAAACTCAGACTACAAGCTCTATCAGCAAAGAAAAAGAAATTAAAACAACTACCACCGAAAATAAGAAGAAACGCCAAAAAATCTCCAGCACACAAACGGTACATATCAAGACGCAAGAAAGAAAAATACAAACAGAAAAAGAAGTGAAGACAACTGACGCAAAGACCGAAACAGAAGTCGACAACGCTCCAACTACACCATAAGAAACAACAACAACGACTAAACCAACTGCCCCCAATCCACAGCCAGAGTCACCACCAGGGACTGCAACAAAGACAACCACAACAGACACACGAGGAAACACTACAGAACAGAGCCCCAAATCAAAAAGAAGGTGTCCGCCACAACACATCAGACGACAACAACAGTATCATCTACTACAGCCACAACAACAGAATCCACAACAACAACGGCAGCGCTGCGACAACAACCACCGCCGACAACAACAACAACAACGGTGGCAGCACAGTGAGCAACATCAGATATTATAACCACCCCATTGCGGATCTAATTCAACTAATGCTTGCCGCCAACACCCACCTACATACAGTCCAACGGCTACCGGGGTCATCAACAACAACAGTGCCAACGACAACAACACCACTGGTGAACATTACAGGGTGGGGAGTGAACATCCTGGGCGCACATACACACTAAGTACAGACGATGTGGTATTATCCTGGGCTCTGTAAACCCCCTCACCTGCCAATACAACAACGGCCACCACAGCACTTAAATCCGTATTGCCATTTCCGAAACCTATTTGTGTGAAGCGGGGTTTTCTGCAGTGACAGCAAGCAAAACAAAACAACGGATGGACATAAGCAACTCACTTCGGGTGTAATTGTCTCCTATTACCCCCAGATGGAACCGTCTCGTTGCAAAGAAACAAGCTCAGGGTTCTCTCTGATTTAGCGTTCTAGTGAGTTAAAATGTTAAATCACTTTATATTCATTTTTTGGTGTAACTGTATTTTAATTTGAAGGCACGTTTAAATACAATTAAATTAAAATTATTAAATCAAAACAATCTAAAATATAAACACTCAACGTCCCCCCACATTGTTACGTTTCCAGTATTTATTTAAAGACCCTGCTTAGGAAATTATAGAACTTTAATTTACTATTTAAATTAATTCCCTTTCGTTTAACCTAAACAGACTGGTTGCTCAAATCATCATTCGACTAAATTAAAAATGCATCTTTGTAGTCTAGATCACAGATTTACGAAACTGATAATTTGCGTACTTTAGCTAGATTGGAAATCGTTAAAAACTCTCTTAGATTCATATGCATTCATTACGTCATTCGTTTAGCTCAGACAGCCCCCATCCAATCCCATTTGGTCTATATGCATACAATTTACTACAAAAAGAGGTTCTTAACAAAATGAAATAGATTTAATAAGTTTAACAATTAACAGCAACGATTAATTACGACACGACGTCTTAATTCTACACAGCGTTGTTCTCTCATTTACCGTCCTGGTTAAAGGTCCTAACGAGAATTTGCTTTTCTGTTGCCAAATAGTCACTTGATTCTGGACCCTAGTAGATATACTTAACTACACTCTTGGTCGCATGTGGGGTTCAACTGGTTAGAACTGGTCCACATCCTTTGGCTCATCGTCAGTACCGCATAGCATAACAGTCAATGTCCACTCAATTACTGCATCGCTAATGTACTTGCGACGATCGTTAACCGTAGTTAACACGATGTACTTTTACGTATGGGTCATGAAGACGCCCGAGTCGGTGTACGACTCAAGAAGTACGAAGGTAGAGAGGAGTAACATAAGAAGAACCCGGCTGAAACAAAGGATTTGGGCTCTGTAACTATTTGCGTCTATATTCGCAAAACCCAAGCACATGTTTCTTTGTTTAAGGTTCTGAATTTAGAATCTTTGACTATCGTGTCGTTTACAATTCAAATATGGTTATATTTAAATATACATTGTGGTCCACGTGTGTGTTACATATAACGTTACACGAACGTATGAATTCTCAAATATTTACAGCATTAAAAATTGGAATTCACACAAAGGATTAATTCAAAATGAAGCATGAATGCTTTACAATTTTACACGAAAAATTATATGCAAGAACAATTTGAATTACAAAGAAGAATTCACCACGTGCACAGACATACTGGCGGCACTAGGGAATTTAAGATTTATATAAATTAAAGATAAGAAAAGGTTACAATAATTTATATACAATAACTTTTAGATTTGTCCCTTTACATCGAAACACGTGCTTTGGCTAAATTAGCGCTAAGCTGCACAAAATACATACGTCAATTCAATTACAAAATACAATCAATAAATGCAATAGACACTGTAAGAAGTAGACGTGTTATTGTTACCTCTTCAAAGTAGATTTTACTGCTCTAGCGCGGGTTCATCTTCGACTCTCTTACGACTCTGGTATGGCGGCGGGACGGAGCTATGTTAAAGCTGCCTGGTGTGTCTGCCGGTCTGGAAGTGAGTGAGTGTTTTGGCGCCTTATGATTATTTTTATGAAACTGCATTGAACGCATCACGTGACCGTTCACGTGGTATGTTGTTGATCTCGAAGGTGCTGGACACTGGCCTAAAGTTATGCAACAATCCGACCTTGCTAGAAAGCTTCTCTCGATACTGATGTATCACGGGTGAATTTCAACAAAGGTCCGTTCAAAATTTTAATTTTTGAAACGCGCAATTGGGTCACGAGGTCATGACACAGAATTTGTCACACATCGTCACACCCCCTTGCTTTTGAGGCGTTTATCTTACCAAAAGATAAATGCCTCCTACAAATTATGTGTTATAAAATGTAGAAGTGCAAAATGAAGAAAAAATTTACAATTAAAAAATTTCAACATAACCAGAAATAATGTAACGCGGCAGGGAAATCAACTCTAGATTAACGGCACTCTCATACAATATTTCTCACTTCAGAAATCAAAGAAAAATGATTTAAGAAAAAAAATCAAATAAAATGATTTAAGAAAAGGTCCAGTCTAATTTAATAGACATCCATCCAATGGAATAACATGTTCTGAAATTCTCACTATCTGTCCCAATAATCAATAGTTCACACACAACCTAGTTCGATCTAATCAGATTATTCAGAATAGAAATCCAACATCAACTAATTCCACTGAATACGTATCCAACAATAGTGTGATCAAAAAATTGACTTCCAATGAACAACACTATCAATATGCAGGTTATGAAAAGTTCCAGATATTTCCTGATTTCCTGTATCAACCAAATATCAGAGTTTATGAATTACCAACTCAATGAACCATCTATCAGTCTACCTGTCATATTCAGAGTTACAACACTAACACAATTCAATCAGTGTCATAGCTTGTCCCAAGTTTCATGAAATGTCCAACGTATTTACAGTAACAACTACCAACTACGGTACAACGAGAAAATAATGAAAATTCAAAGAAGGTATCAAATCATTATTTCTACTGTTGCGCTATCTTCGTAGTTCTATCCCAACCCCAATACACGTCATCGTCCATGTGTGTCAACATGTCTACGGCATGACAACTGTATTCTTTCTTTCTTACTCTGTTCGTCAGAATGTCACTGTGAGGTGCAATATATTGCATGTCAAGTTTAGACTTTTCATTTCTCGTCCAGTAAGTACGTCCCTGAAGTGTTTTATCTCTTTCAAAACTCCCCAAAGTACTTGTCAAGTTTAAAATGTTTTTGGTAGTGTCAGTTTCTGCATGACTGGTCTCTACCCTGTCTAACAGTTTCAAACTTCTCGATACGTTCGGTATCATGTCAGTGTCACTGTGGCGTTGACTAAGCGAAGTCTGAATTTCAAATCTATCGCTCTTAGCCTTGTCACTGAGCTCACGCAAATGGAAATTTGCTCTCTTGGTGTTTCGTGCATTTGTAGTTACGTCATTGTGTACACATTGAACGTCTCTAGTTCGCATGCACTCAACGTCTTTCGTCGGAATGGCGTCAGATCTACTATGGGTCCGTTTCGCATCAAGTCTAACGTCATAGGTTCGCAAATGTGCTCTGTCGCGGCTACCAGTCTCTCTGAAGTACCTGAATTGCAACATTAGCTTCCCCGCTAAATCTGGAGGTTCCGTTCTCCTGATCTTATCATAGACTGAAGTGAAATACCTCATCCCACTAGTTGTTTTCTGTTTTAACCCATTCACAACTAGGTGTTCGACTGTTATGTCTGTCAGCTTGTCTCTCTCCTTGACAACATAAGTCTGTGTCTCTTTCGTGACTCTAGAATTGTCTAACTCCCCACTCGAGTATTCCCTAGTCACTGTGTGGTCAGACTCACTCGCTAGCAAGTCGGACTCCTGTGGTTGTATGAACAAGGGTTCTGTTTTAAACTCTCCAAGAGTTATCGATTGCCTCCCCTGGACCATACCGTTTATTGAACTAACATAATCTGTCTCCACCGACTTAGTTAATTCAATGTGTCTCCTCATCAGGTCGTCAGAATCTATGATAGAAATTCTGTCAGTTTCAGTCACCAACTGGCAGTGAATGTTACCTGTCTCTATTACACTGAATAACATCACCATGTCTATTCTCTGTGTGTTGTAGGCTACACTCCCACTGTTTCCTCTATCATAATTGTCTGCATCTGATGTCAGTAACAGTCCTGATGTCCCACCTACTCTGGTTATCAGTCCGTCACTCCGGTTTTCATTGTCTATCGATCTAGTTCTGTCACTCATTTGTACTGTGTCTTTGATCAACTCAGGATCACACTCCGCACTTATCATCAGTGAACCAAGGAACATATCAGTTAATGAAACCCCCTCCTCCTTACTTCCACTTGTCTCAGTTTTTGGTACGTACTCATGACATTCCTTTATCTCAACAGGTGAGTCAATAAAGGTAGTCCATGTACCGTGGCTTCTGTCTACGTCACTAATTCCGTTAAGTGATTTATCTGCAGACAGTTCTGCCATGTCTCTGACAACTGCGTGCATACACATCAGTACACATGCATTATCGTTGACCGTCTCTAATATCCCTATATTAGATTTCGTCCCTGTACAGTTTTCGACCATATCTTCTTCCATGTCACGTTTGGAAAAGAACTCTGTCTCAGCTCTGACAACTGTCATGTCATCTGAAGTAAATGAATTTATCATAGGCACATTGTCTCTGTCTGTAATGCTACCTATGCTGTCATCTGGATCAAATACTTCTGTTTCCCTGGCTGTCAATGTGTTAGCGCTCGAAACCTTGCATAACGCAATAATCTTGTGTTCCAAAATTACGTCATGACTCACGTCAATCATCGGAGATCGAGATCTACCGATGTCAGTCTTCGTAGCGAGCACATTCTCTCTTAAACTAACAGTTCGGTCAGTAAACTCAGTCGATGTGTCACTGCCCTTCGACGATACACAACTGATAGAGTCCGTTTCTATCTTCTCATGCATATTTGTCCTGTCAGAAAAATCAGTCACTGTGTTGCTAGAAGTTTCATCACACCTTAACGGTACACAACCGATAGAATCTGTCTCTATCTTATCATGCGCATTCAGTCCGTCAAACAAGGTGTCACACGTACACGGCGGTGTATGTGTTTGTCCAGATTCTACACGTGTTATTAAGTCCTTAACAACAGTGTCTTTTCTTGTCTCTGTTTCAAGATCAAGCTTTGGTGCGCTAACTGTTTCTGTAAACTGGTTAGCATGTTGAACTGTAATGGTTTCGTCAAAACATTTGTTTTTGTTTTCAATCAAACTGTCTAATTCGTCTGCTGTGTTCGGTAGCGCGACTAATTTCTGTGTGTCAGTCTCCACGCTCGCGGTGTTTGACCTCGGCAAGTCAAAGTTCACGGCCTGACCTTCCTGTCGTAATTTGTCAACAGTACCCTCACCTTTCCCAACAATTTTAGACTCTGTTTTGATTTCTGTCCACAACCATTCTAATTCTAGACTTTCTTTCCTTTCTATAAGCCTTAGCCTCTCTTTCTTCAACTTTCTAATTTCGAACGTTAGATCTCGTATTTCAGCCTTCCCTTCCCCTTTGAATTGGAAATCTTTATCACACAACTGTTTTGCTCGTGAGCTTATTGAAGATCTAATTTCTTCCCTGTGTTCTATTTCCTTTTCATTGAGTTCTAGTAGGACGAAAATACGTAGCTGTTCACCTCTATATTCTAGTGATATGCCTATCTTCTGTTCGCGTTTTAGAATCTCCATGAGCTGTAAGCTCCCCATCCGTTCATCGACCCTTAGATCTATCAAAGTCGTAAGGTGATCATCTTCTATCTCTATCCGTTCCATCGCTAACGCGCCATCGAGTTTTATTCGTTCTAACTCTTTCGCGTGTTCCTCTCTCCTCTTTTCGCGTTCCTCTTCCCAGTCTAGTTCAGTTCTAACGAAGTTCATTAACTCGTCTTCCGTTCGGTATCCGATCAAGGAACCTATCTCTCTCAGACTCGCAATAGTCTGTTCGAGATCCGAAGTGTCCATCTTATTTATTTAGCGCGTCTGGCTACAATAAATATCTCTCGTGATTGTGTATCTAACCGTAGGCGATAAAACTCCGCTTTTATCCCACAATAACTTTTAGGCTACGACCTTACAAAAATTATTGAATTTATTCAGAACACCTTCCGAAATAAATTACGCGTTGGTTACACGTTCACCTGCTTGGCTACAATCTGTTGTCTCCAAGGCTTTCGTAATGTCACGGCTCCGACCATACAACATTACACATTATACTTAGCACCCTAAATATAATAGTCCGAAGTCTGTTACTACCGGTAACTCTCCTAGCTGGCGGTATAACACGTCGACTTCTCACAATGAAATATCCAGTAACACAATACTAAATAAATCATCAATAGCTAACATGACATATTTAACTACGCTTAAATATATCAACATTAACTAACATGCACGCTACTCTGCAAAAGAATACATGCACATGTCACAACAAAAGCAAGATAAATATTTCAACAATCCTGAATCAATAGAATATTGGCAATTCTCAGTTCGTTCGTTCGTTTCTAGGTTTATGATACGCCCTATGTATAAAAAATGTTACAATTTAATACATATCAATCCCATGACGAGGCCACACTTGTTACGTTTCCAGTATTTATTTAAAGACCCTGCTTAGGAAATTATAGAACTTTAATTTACTATTTAAATTAATTCCCTTTCGTTTAACCTAAACAGACTGGTTGCTCAAATCATCATTCGACTAAATTAAAAATGCATCTTTGTAGTCTAGATCACAGATTTACGAAACTGATAATTTGCGTACTTTAGCTAGATTGGAAATCGTTAAAAACTCTCTTAGATTCATATGCATTCATTACGTCATTCGTTTAGCTCAGACAGCCCCCATCCAATCCCATTTGGTCTATATGCATACAATTTACTACAAAAAGAGGTTCTTAACAAAATGAAATAGATTTAATAAGTTTAACAATTAACAGCAACGATTAATTACGACACGACGTCTTAATTCTACACAGCGTTGTTCTCTCATTTACCGTCCTGGTTAAAGGTCCTAACGAGAATTTGCTTTTCTGTTGCCAAATAGTCACTTGATTCTGGACCCTAGTAGATATACTTAACTACACTCTTGGTCGCATGTGGGGTTCAACTGGTTAGAACTGGTCCACATCCTTTGGCTCATCGTCAGTACCGCATAGCATAACAGTCAATGTCCACTCAATTACTGCATCGCTAATGTACTTGCGACGATCGTTAACCGTAGTTAACACGATGTACTTTTACGTATGGGTCATGAAGACGCCCGAGTCGGTGTACGACTCAAGAAGTACGAAGGTAGAGAGGAGTAACATAAGAAGAACCCGGCTGAAACAAAGGATTTGGGCTCTGTAACTATTTGCGTCTATATTCGCAAAACCCAAGCACATGTTTCTTTGTTTAAGGTTCTGAATTTAGAATCTTTGACTATCGTGTCGTTTACAATTCAAATATGGTTATATTTAAATATACATTGTGGTCCACGTGTGTGTTACATATAACGTTACACGAACGTATGAATTCTCAAATATTTACAGCATTAAAAATTGGAATTCACACAAAGGATTAATTCAAAATGAAGCATGAATGCTTTACAATTTTACACGAAAAATTATATGCAAGAACAATTTGAATTACAAAGAAGAATTCACCACGTGCACAGACATACTGGCGGCACTAGGGAATTTAAGATTTATATAAATTAAAGATAAGAAAAGGTTACAATAATTTATATACAATAACTTTTAGATTTGTCCCTTTACATCGAAACACGTGCTTTGGCTAAATTAGCGCTAAGCTGCACAAAATACATACGTCAATTCAATTACAAAATACAATCAATAAATGCAATAGACACTGTAAGAAGTAGACGTGTTATTGTTACCTCTTCAAAGTAGATTTTACTGCTCTAGCGCGGGTTCATCTTCGACTCTCTTACGACTCTGGTATGGCGGCGGGACGGAGCTATGTTAAAGCTGCCTGGTGTGTCTGCCGGTCTGGAAGTGAGTGAGTGTTTTGGCGCCTTATGATTATTTTTATGAAACTGCATTGAACGCATCACGTGACCGTTCACGTGGTATGTTGTTGATCTCGAAGGTGCTGGACACTGGCCTAAAGTTATGCAACAATCCGACCTTGCTAGAAAGCTTCTCTCGATACTGATGTATCACGGGTGAATTTCAACAAAGGTCCGTTCAAAATTTTAATTTTTGAAACGCGCAATTGGGTCACGAGGTCATGACACAGAATTTGTCACACATCGTCACACACATCATCCGGCCGCGGTAAAATTATCAAGCGTTGACCGGTCCGCGGCAAAATTATCAAGCGTTGACCGGTCCGCGGCGATGAAAAGGTTGGGGACCACTGCTATAGATCACACTGAAATTAGCAAAGTGGTCATTAATCCTATAGATCACACTGAAATTAGCAAAGTGGTCATTAATCATAGAGATCACACTGAAATTAGCAAAGTGGTCATTACTAATCCTATAGATCCCACTGAAATTTGCAAAGTGGCCATTAAAGCTATAGATCACAATGAAACTGGCAAAGTGACCATTAAACCCACTAGATCACACTGACTAGCAAAGTGGCCATTAAACCTATAAGTCATACTAAAACTAGCAAAATGGTTAAATAAGGCAGTAAACAGGTCATATTCAAATTATAAAAGATTATAAGTAAAAAAAATAATTAAATTAGCCAAGTCGTTAACAAATATTATAGGGCAAATAAGTACATCATAATTAAATTAGAAAAGTCGTTAATAAAGATTATAGGCAATAAGTACATCATAATTAAATTAGAAAAGTCGTTAATAAAGATTATAGGCAATAAGTACATCATAATTACATTTTAAAAGTCGTTATTCGGTTTCGGACTCAACGGTTTTTGCGAAAGGAGTACACAAATTATTATTAACCTGAAGGTAGAAAGAACTAAGACGATAAAATCTGATTCTCCAAGTGTGTTCCTCATACTGGAAAAAAGAAGAAATCTGATAACAGTGATAATTTCTACAAAACACCTCATACTGGAAAAAAGAAGAAATCTGATAACAGTGATAATTTCTACAAAACACCTCATACTGGAAAAAAGAAGAAATCTGATAACAGTGATAATTTCTACAAAACACCTCATGAAAACGCGTAGCACTTTCACGGAAATGATTAAAATATGGTTTCGTTTGCCTTACTGCTTTTCAACCGCTTCGAAGTTTTATTTAGTTGGAAAAATTAGGGATGGATTTAGGGTGGAAGAAGAGTTGTAAGGATACGATTTAGGATAGATTCCCCACCCCGAGCATTTTTCCTGGTGTGTGGGCACGAAGCTCGCGGAACACATGACGAAATAACACAATCTGTCGCGTGTAACCAAGGGCACGGGATAGCTCCCCCCCCTACCCCTCCACACTCAAGTCGCGCCACATTAAAGTAATGCAGTTGGTTGGCAGAATCCGCAGCGTGACGTGACGTTTGTGTAATAATCCGGATTTCTCGCGACAATGGAACGAAGTGCTGCACTCTTAGTCGGATGGATGTGTGGAAGTGCCACCTCATTTGTCTTCAAGTCTGGGATCTAAGATTCGTGTACAAGTCATTCATAATATCGAAAAATTGCTTCGAAATTAAGTTAATTAATTAATCTTCAAACATTTAAAAAAATCAAACTGAATTCATCATAACTGAAATTATAATTTCTAATATAGTCAGACTAAACTCGGTTGGGTTTTTTTTTTATAAAGAAAATCAAATTTCATTAATTCTAATATTATCTAAGCATAAGGCACAATTAAATTGCTTCCATTCCGGAAAATCCATCAATTATAGTAAATAAAGCTGACCAAAAAAGGCAAAAGGCAAATTGCTGTCATTCCTTCTAGAAGCATATCATTCCCCTCCACCCCACAAATACCTCCTCAAAATACTCACTCAGTTCACCTTATTTCAACGGTATTTGTTCACCTAAAGTAATTATGCCGACACTATTTGTTCACTTACTGTAATTATGCTGACACTATTTGTTCACTTACTGTAATTATGCTGACACTATTTGTTCACCTACTATAATTATTCTAACACTAGAGAGCATTTCTTGAACGACAAAAGCAATTAAGACTTATTCTAACTGGTAATAAAATTTGCCTGTCCAGTAATCCAGTTCAAATGGACACCAGCAGGGTTTCTGGATCAACTTGTTTTGTCGGCTGAAACAACTAGCTCAAAGTAACTCACTACGAGACAGATGTCTACGCCATTTTACTCTCCACCACCAAGACCCCTTCCCCGACCATTCACTGGGATGGCTTCATGTTTCAGTCACAGGTCTGACGACAACGACCACCCGCTATAAGTGGACTAATGCGGTCGTTCACACTAAGATGTCACTGACCCTTCACGCAACCTTGACAAATGTAGACATGCCTGATTTGACAGGAAAACCACTGCACCATTCTGTTCAGTTGAACTTATTCTGTTGTGGATTATTTTTTTTAAAAATTTGTTGAGAGAGAGAGAGAATATTTTATTGACGTAGGCTGTTGAAGAAATATTGATCCAAAATTAAAAAATGAAACACTCCCCCCCCCCCAAGCGAGGCGTTTTGTCGTACAGTTACAAACTTACAGATAAAATGATATTCCTTTTGGCCATATTTGTAGAAAACAGAATTCACCAGGATTTTACCTATATGTCACGAGAATATAACTTTAACTCCATGTCACTAGGATTTTACCTAACTACACGTCACCAGGACTTTACTTAACTACGTCAGCAGGATTTTATTTAAATACACGTCACCAGGACTTTACTTAACTAAACGTCTGCAGGATTTTACTTAACTACACAGTACGCGTCAGCAGGATTTTATTTAAATACACGTCACTGGGACTTAACTACTTAACTATACGTCACCAGGACTTTACTTAACTACACGTCACTAGGACTTAACTACACGTCAACAGGATTTTATTTTTAACTACACAACAGGATTTTACTTAAATACATGTCCCCAGGATTTTATTTAATTAAATACACGTCACCATGTTACCAAGATTTTACTTAAATACATTCACAAGAATTTTATTTACTATCACTTGGGTCCAGAAAAAAAAGAATGGGAAATACAAAATCTTAGCTTGATCAATTCATTCATTTTGATAAGTTCCAAATAATCTTTCCTCACATTCTTTTAAAAGGTGTAAAACTCACATATCTGGAATTTCTATTTATAGCATTTGGCTGATAACTGTCCATCAACTTTTATTAGGGAGACTAC
This sequence comes from Sinotaia quadrata, assembly GCA_028829895.1. Classification (NCBI taxonomy): domain Eukaryota; kingdom Metazoa; phylum Mollusca; class Gastropoda; order Architaenioglossa; family Viviparidae; genus Sinotaia; species Sinotaia quadrata. The sequence continues at coordinate 96,528,695 of CM054179.1, read as the reverse complement.
GGCCATCAATAATTGTAGCCGACATTTAATGTATCTTATATGGTCGTTAAAGAACGAGAAAACCGACCTAATTCCCCTCCCCCCATTTACGAGTTTGTGAGGTTTTTAACATGAATCAGTAACATGTGGCATGCAAAACGGGAGAGAGAGATTAAGTCGAAGCAAATACAGGCCTAAGTGTATTTGCGCGTGTGTTATAGATAATATACGTACATTGAGGTTATAAGAAAAATACGTAAAAACGAGATAATAAGAAAAATACGTAAAAACGAGATAATACAAGAGATTAAGAAAGATTAGGACTATATATGAAAGCACGAAATATTTATCTGTGTGAGAGAGAATGTGTATGATATTGTGTGCGAGTGTGTGTGTTAGAAAGAAAGATTCCAAATTAATTATCTGGAACAGAAAGAATGAGAGAGTTGAGAACGTCTCGATAACCCAGAAATAGGACTAAGAAGGAAGAAGGAAAGACAAAGAAACTGATGGAAGCTGTTTAAAGATTAAATACAAACATAACACCATTAAACATAAAATATTGCAAAATCCTGACCAAGAAAAAAAATTCCCTACAACCTTAATGAAGAAAAAAATCAACAAGAAACACCGTAAAACAAATACTATATTCTGTACGAGCTAGGTCAAAGTCGCACAATGCAGTGCTCAGCACGTGTACCGACACACACTGTGGTGACGCTTATCACTTGTATCAGCTGATTTTCTTTCTGATATTTTGTGTGCGTGCGACTGTGGTGTTTTTCTAAGTCAGGGTGACGTGTCTGTTGTGCCTCGTTGGCCCTTGCATAACTCCTGAGGCGAAAGCCTGGGTGTTTAAAAACAACAAATTCTGTTTAGTTTTTTTGTTTTTTTTACAGAAACAAGCTTGCTAACCACTGACAGAGTTAAACAGTTTTCATCTCGGAGCACTACTACCCACAGCAAACAGATTTAACATGACAACTAGAAAAATGTGAGAATCGTTTAATCTCAGATTACAAACTAGCAATAAACATTCAATTTTACTTATAAAATAGTCACTGCATAAATATTACTAGTAAAATATATACTGATAAAGGATGAGAGTAAATTGTATCTCATGATTTAATCCTCGTTATTTCGGTGTATTCCCCTCTGTTTTGTCTCCATTAGCCCATCCTAAACAGACGATACATGCGTCATTTTGAACTCACTTCACTAGCAGCCGGCCGATCCCACAGTTTTTGCAACCCCTCCAAAGAAACAAACAAACAAAAAAAAAGCTAAGCTCGTATTCTACACGATTTCTGAAGTTTTCGTTTGTCTTCCATATCGCGTCGCATGCAAACCGCTGATGACGTCATGTAATTACTATGTCGCTTTCGACTAAAGGACTGCTGAGTATCCAAACTTTGTGTTTTCAAGCAAGGGACACAACCAGTATTCAGCTTGTGATGTCAGAGTGCAGAGACAACATACTGTGAAGATGCAAAACTATATCAGGCAGTAAACGATTCATTCATTCACTGGGTCTAATGTCCGCTTCCAAATTTAGCTCACCTCATGAACTGACGAGCTGGCTTTAGTGTGTGTGTGTGTGTGTGGGGGGGGGGGGGGATGGACGTTGCCGAGGAAGATGTATTTACCTTACATGGTCAAGAACAATTTTCATTCAGTACACTGTCACCGTGGTAATCTGTTGTGATTAAAGCGGGTGTATAATTTCCCTGCAAAACCACGAATCGAAGGACATATATATATAGTTGTCATCAAATCAACACGACTACTAAATTATAGTTGTCATCAAATCAACACGACTACTAAATTATAGTTGTCATCAAATCAACACGACTACTAAATTATAGTTGTCATCAAATCAACACGACTACTAAATTATAGTTGTCATCAAATCAATACGACTACTAAATTATAGTTGTCATCAAATCAACACGACTACTAAATTATAGTTGTCATCAAATCAACACGACTACTAAATTATAGTTGTCATCAAATCAACACGACTACTAAATTACATTCAAAAATAAATCAATTAAAAGATGATAACGACGTGAACTGTTTGCCTTGGCCGATAAATCATTGGCGTGGACCCTGACCCGTGTAACCTTGGCAAAGTCCCCACACCTGGCTTGACACACGTGTCACTCTCGTCACTGAAACTGATGACTGTTTTCTTTGTCAGCAATGGCTTTAAATCATGATGGGTCACGTCTTAGCGGACACCCTAGCGCACAGGTAACCTGTCAACTGCCCTGGAACTACATGTAATGGATACTTATACTCTGGCTAGATATGGTATCAAGACATTTATGTTTATACAAAGAAACCTGTATTTGTTGAGGTCATTATCAAACCGTTGTGTAAAGTAACCACTCTACCTTTGCAGTGCCAGCAGCAAAAAAAAAAAAAGAAACATTTTAATAAATGCATTTTAACTGAGCCTATTGTGTTGCACTCACCTGTGATAAAATCCTCTGAAGCGACAACAGGTACAAATAAACATCCCATAAACACGATCAGCAGGCCAACTGCGGACATTGTGGTCACTATCGAGAAGGGCCGAGAGCGACCTGGCCCCATTTCCTTTGACCTCTTTCTTTCAGCTTGCATCTTTTTCGTCAGGCGACTGACTCAACGAACACGTGGTTTCTCTCGCCTGATTCTGTCACTGGCCTCTGCTGTAGTGACCGGATACCACAACTAAAAGGGTGCGTGGTGTGGCGGGTGGAGAGGAGGGAACGTGAGGAGACAAGAAACAACACACGCACGCAGCCACCCTTCTAGATCCGCGTCCACTTTTTTAAGTATGCGTTTCTCGTGAGCACATAGCTTGTGGGCAGTTCGGACTTTTCCAGTTTCAGTCCGGAATAATGCGTTGTTTTTGTTTTAAAAAATCTCTATTCTGTACGAGTCTTGTAATTCAAATCTTCGGTGGGGTGGGGTGATTGAAATTCAACACCCCTCTCTTGTTCTTGTAGAGTTACGGCTGTTACTCTATAAAGAAATGCACTTGGGTCAAGGAGTGGTGGTCTTACAAATTTGAGTGTCTTAAAAATCCCGTTACAAATGAGGGAAAACATAAAATAATAAAATGTTGGAGTGAAGCCTTCACTGATAATATTTTACATCCAGCTCTATTTGGTTCAAGTAGTGGTCACAAGAAATAAAAGTCCTTATTTAAAAATACAATCTACAAAATTATCATAAATTTTGTTCGTGCGTTTCTTGTTTACTCGCTTTTGATAACAATCCAGCTGACGTGAGTTCTGCTAAGACTGAGACTATTCTTCCCATTTGTTGACTCAGGTTGTCTCCCTTGCGGGAACAGCGCGTAATGAAAAAAGGTCAGCTTTACATCTCTTTCTCTCGCTTTCGGCGTGTGTTCGCTCAGTCCGTTCCGAGACTCGGTTACTCTTGACGGTCGCAGGGATGCCCCTACTCGCTTCCCTATCGAAGCCCTGAGTGTAGCGTGCGAACTGACTGCTCCTCTTTGAGCGCCAAACCGTCGGCCAACTGCATCACTGCGGGCCTGAATCCGCAGCAAGTCTCGGCTCACTCTTTTCCCCAAGCGGCGTGAGACGACTGGGGTCAGGGGTCACCCAAAACAACACCACAAACTTTACCTATCTATGTAGAACGCGGTGAGACGAAATGTACTTACGATTATGCACACTTTAGGACACTGTTCCAGGTGGAAGGCAGGCGTCTACATGTTTTACCAACAGAACTCTGGGGCCCTGCAACGACACCCATAACTTCCCCCTAGCGTGCGCTGACTGACTGGTGTAAGAGTTCACGTGCCGCTGGCAAATTCTTTATGACTACATGTACCTAAATACATACCTACATGGCAACGCCTTTGTGGGCGGGCGACGGGCGTGTTGAATATCGACGTTACGTCAAGAGTACGTGAAAACTAAGCTTACGAGTTGTAACAGTCCCGCATATAGCTGTAGAAGTGTGTTTTCTCCCCACCGTCACTGACTCTTCCCCTACCCACCCCCCAACTAGGACTGTTTAATCGTCTTTGATATTTTCTTCGTTTGTTTTGATTGTCCTCTAGAACCGAATCTGCAGTCACTCAAGAAAACTGACATTGCTTAAGACTGATCAACAATACAACCGATAAAGCTTTTGACACCATGCTAAAATGTAGATATCTGTGTTTTCTTTTTAACAGTATAGATATCTTTTTGTCGTAGTCTTTTGACGGTGAAACAGATTTAACCAACACTGCGCATTTCGCAATTCTGATACATTAAATAAATTTGTATTAATAGAATAATCTGACAATAAAAAAGGAATGATAGTAAAGCATTTTGTATTACATGGAACTTTTTGTTTCTTTATTATTCCGCCAGGCAGTGATTAGGAAAGTGAAACTCAGCAAAAATGGGGACCATGCACAGTAATCGGCGCCGGAGAACAATTCGAAATGAAATCAAACACACTGACCACGCTGCCACGGCAACTCGCAAGTCAAACCCTGTCTTCTCCCTTGGAGTGCCAATATCCTCAGACAAATTTGCATCACTCCACAATCATGACAATCTGACGAGGTGGCGGGGGGGGGGGAGAGCGCGAGGGGGGTACATATATACCATTATTGTTAAAATAATTACATCAGAATAATCACACTATTGTTACACTCCATACCGGAGCAGTAAACTGGACGAACTATACCAGGAAGGGGATTAAAAAGAAACTTGATGCTTTACATTGAATCCTACTACGAAAGTTACCTCCCCTCCCAATTCTTCTTTTGACTTTTGTCATGCCAATTGCCTGCGGAAGGAGTGGTGGTAGTGGTGGTGTCAATTACGTGGTCCAACCCTTCTCTATTCTCTAGTTGCGCTATCTCTTTTGAAGAAAGAAATCGCAACATTTTGTACCGTCTTTAAAAGAGAAACCACAAACCTCTAATGAGTAATCAATCTAATGTATAAAATATTAAAACGAAAAATAACTGATAATCTTACATCAGTATTTAAAGTTTCTGATCATGCCGCTTGTCACGCCATACTAAACAGTGGTTACATGTAGGCTTTAATAATTTTTTTATATATATATATACACAACTCCATTACGTCCTAAACCAGCTTTGACCTTTAATAATTTTAACTCCGGTAGGTCCTAATTCAACTTTGGACTTTAATAATTTTATTTATAATCCCATTAGGTCCTAATTCAGCTTTAGATTTTAATAATTTTATTTATAACCCCATTAGGTCATAATTCAGCTTTGGAATTTAATAATTTTATAAATAATTCCATGACGTCCCAATTCAGCTTTGGCCTTGAATAGTTTTATATATGACTCCATTACATACTAATTCAATTTTATCAAGTGGAATTTTATATAGCGTAATATGCATTATAGTGTGCGTATATTACATATTAACAAGCCTCATAAAACAGTCAAATTTTTGCTTCCCTGGAAGACGTCGTCAGAACTGTTTCTTGTAACATTATGTACAGCATGGTGTAACTGTTTCCTGTAACATTACTTACATCATGGTGTAACTGTTTCTTGTAACATTACGTACAACATGGTGTTACTGTTTCTTGTAACATTACGTACAAAATTGTGTAACTGTCCCTTGTAACATTACGCACAGCATGGTGTAACTGTTTCTTGTAACATTACGTACAAAATTGTCTAACTGTCTCTTGTAACATTACGCACAGCATGGTGTAACTGTTTCTTGTAACATTACGTAAAACATGGTGTAACTGTTTTTTGTAACATTACGTCAACATGAATCGACTGTTTCTATTAATATTACGTATATTATGAAATAATATGTGACGCATTACATAAAATAAAACCAACTACAAACAATTAGCAAAAATCCAATTTAAAATGATACTACACAGAGCATTAACCTATAACCACATAGTAAAAGCTGTTTTTTACATAGTCGCATAATCTATCTATCTATCTATCTATCTATCTATCTATCTATCTATCTATCTATCTATCTATCTATCTATCTATCTATCTATCTATCTATCTATCTATCTATGTGTCTATGCGTACACACAAACGCACGTCTGAAAGATGAAGTTACGAAACTAACGAAGGAACAAATAGATAATAGACTATCGATATTAAATAAATACAGCCATAACTTACAACTTAGATTAATCTGAGCAGACAGCAAGAATGAATGACGTATTTATTAATGTGATTCATCTTCCCACGTCAATTGTCGAGTAAGAGTTAATTTGTGTGTACGTGTATCACTGTATGTAGGCGCTTGTGCATGTATATCATATACGCATGTTTGTGCGAGTGTGCGCCTGTATAACTGCCGATATAATTTGTAGAGGTGGGGAGGACAAGTGTTTGAATGGGTGTTCTGTGGAATTTCCAGATTGCTCGGCCTGTCTCCAATCATCTTCATTCTTTCCGCTTAGTGACTGGCAAGATCATGTATAGCACACGGGACTCAATTTATCGTAACATCTAACGACTATTCGCAGCCCAACGCCATGAGCTACAGAGCAGTTAAGGATCTGCAAATTTTTTTTTAAACTTTGACCTGGGATCGATGACTTAAGTTAGTGACCACTGCGCAACCACTTATGCCTCCAGTGTATTCAAGATCAGCTCTCCCCCGTACAAAGTCACTCGGCACATTGGTTCGCGCCCAGCCGGCCCCTAGTCTCCCTAAGAACAACGCGTGGGCTACATAGATATCGACACAGTCCGAGATTTCAGTAGTTAAGTAACTATTAAGAATTCATTCCTCCTCCCCCCCCCCCCCTTCTCGATCCATCTCCCTCGCCCAATCGGTAAAGGACTTGAAGATTTCCTGAAGTATTAAACTGGTCGGCCACTCATCTTCCGCTAGCTGTGTCAGTAGGATGTAAAATAAATTACAGACACACCAAATGAGGATTATCAAGGGGCTCGCGACAGAGGCTGGCGACAGGCGCGTGGCACGGCCTAAAAAACATTGTCTAAACTCTAAACAAGCCTACAAATAAGCCATTTAACTAGGAGAAAAAAAAAGGGAAAAATCACTGACTTCTCTATAGGTCCTCCCTCGCCCTACTTAATTCTCACCATCATGTATACCATGCTTACGCCACGTGATCGATTAAGGCTTCCGGTCTATCATATATACCATGCGTACGTCACGTGATCGATTAAGGCTTCCGGTATGTTTCGCCAGAGTACGGGCTATTGTCATTATTATATCTACTATGATAAACTAGCTATCATTTTATTCCAATGGTTGTTTCTTTGCTTTTCACGTCACTGATAGAATGTTGTCCATTTCAGTGCTTGATTCCTTTAGCTGTACACCTGTCATGGATGACTGATGTTCATTTCAGTGTTTGATATTATTCGCGCTTCACCTGTTAGTGGACTGATATTCATTTCAGAGTTGGGAGTTCTTTCACTCTGCATCTGTTATTGCTGGACTGATGTTTATTTGCTTATTTCAGTGTCTGTATTTCTTTCGCGTTACGCCCATAAGGATCGGATTAGTGTTTGTCTGCTTATTTCAGTGCCTGTAATCTTTCGCGTTACGCTTATCAGGATTGAATTAATGTTTGATTATTTCAGTGTCTGTATTTCTTTTGCGTTACCTTATCAGGATCGGATTAGTGTGTCTGTTTGAGAGTTGTCTCCATGGTAAACGTCATGTTTTAGGAATCAAAGATATGTGTGTGCGTGTGCATTTATGTGTGTGTATGTTTGTGTGGTGGTGGTGGCCCGGAGGGAGAGGAATGGGTACGTTCTCCACAAACCGTCCACCAACATAATCATGAAAGATCAATGTCACGGGGTCATCGCCCGGCAGTGTTCTGACTATCTCCGATTGGTACTGTATTGAAAAATAATCCACTTGTATACATTTCACAAGTTTTTATTTTCTCCCCCCCCCCCCCCCGCAACAAGTGTTTCTATTTTCTCGTCCAGTTATCTCATACTTAACGCCGGACGTTCAAAATGAATTTAATACTCCACTTCCGGTTTGATAAGGTCAATATTCAAAATTAAAAATAAATACAGTATTTTTAGTATTTTTATTTTTGTCCGTGTAAGCTGTTCGACACACACAGTTATCGTTAAACGGGTAAAATGCATTGACTGTCCATGACGTTTCAAGCCTCGGACAACGTCACGTGACATATACGTTGCTCACTTTCAATTGCAACAACATGCATGATAATTACTGTTTAGCGCACAAGTTATTCAGCAGGGTGATTATGAAAGGACATGATATGACATCAGTTGACATGACATAACAAGACATGAATGATACTTCTCTTGGTCATTGTACAAGTTAATTACTTGTACAGAATTTGATCACAATTAACGATGTTATTAATACTGTTAAAAGAACATAAATTTATATAAGATAATCAATATGTGTCAGTCAGTTTACAATTATAATTGGGACAATTACTGGATTACATTGAAAATAGTAGTAAACATTGATATCTACAATCTGCTGGCACACAAGAGTTTCATGCAGCTTGAATTACTAAGAATGAAATAACAATATGTTTTAAATACAATTTGAGGGCATTGGAAGGCTGGAAAGGATATACTCCTAAAACCATAGTTTTTCAACTGGAAATAAAAAGAGATGGAATTCTTTTCAACCTGAATTAAATGATTCCTACATGCCTACTCATTGCTCACACAATGTCAAAGTGTCACCATGCTTACAGCCTCAAGATCAAAATACGAGTTCAGTCCCCTATCCTCATGTAATTTTAGAATGAGTACATGAAATCTGATGACAGATTCTTAGCACATGCTGGCTTTTGTTTATTTTTTTTATTATTGAACTCTGATATATATATACATAATGTTGTGTACATCAATATTTTATTTGATTAAATGCTACAAATATATTTTCAGGAAATGGTGTACCAGAATATGACACAACTGAACAAAATCTTTAGAAGAGGGGTTGAACTCTAAGTGACTGAACAAATTTTTTTTGAACAAAGCTATGGCTGCAAGTTTTCGACTGTTTTTGGAGAGCTGGATTGAGTAAATAAATACTCACCGTTACTACATTTGTTTGGGAGAGCTGGTAATGTGGTATGAGTAAATAAATACTCACCGTTACTACAGAAAGAAGTGTCCAGCGCGATGAAACCACCTCACTCCCCTACTCTTCCTGCCTTCATCCCCCCTCCATTTTTTCGCCACCCCGATTCTTCATCTGTTACTGAGTTTAACTGGAACGGCGTCAGTGTGGGCGAGGGATCAGTCAGTACCCAGTTGTAAGCTCTTTGTTGACAGATTGACATATTATGACAGTCCTTGTGGGGAGTTGACAATGCTGAAGTTATATGTATTACAAGGCTGGGATCTGTTTTGTGGCAGGTTGTACAAACCCTTGTGGGGTGTTGGAAATGTTATTATTACACATATGATATTAGTTAATTTATACACAGCAATAGCATCAACAATAGCAACAACAACAACAATGTTCTCATCGACCTAAGACTGCTAAGAGTACCAAAAAAAAAAGAAAAAAAGTTAAAGAGCTAATGAAGAAAAATAAAACAAAATTTCTCAAACATTCATGGGACATTTCGTGGATCTATACAACTGCAAGTGATTACAATGTTCAATGAGCAAAAAGATGTATAATACTGCAAACTCTTACATTGTTCAATGATTAATTAGATCTATAACACTGGAGGCTCTTACAATGCTCAACGATATATAACACTACGAGTCCTTAGACTGATCAATGAGCAACGAGATCTAGAAGACTGAAGTCCTTAGATTGACCAATCAGCAAACAAGATCTAGAAGATTGAAGTCCTTAGATTGACCAATCAACAAAATCTAGAATACTGCAAGTCCTTTCATTGCTCAATCAGCAACGAGATCTAGAATACTGCAAGCTCTTAGACTGCTCAACCAGCAACAAGATCTAGAATACTGCAAGCTCTTAGACTGCTCAACCAGCAACAATATCTAGAATACTGCAAGCTCTTAGACTGCTCAACCAGCAGCAAGATCTAGAAGGATACGAGTCCTTAGACGGCTCAACCAGAAACTAGATCTGGAATACTGCAAGTTCTTATACTGCTCAATCGGCAATGAGCAGCAATTAGATCTATTATATTTCAAGTCCTTAGAGTGCTCACTGAGCAACTTTATCTGAGACACTGAAAGCCCTCACACATTTTAGTGAGGAGTAGCAAGATCTCTATGTCAAGTGAGGAGTAGCAAGATCTCTATGTCAAATGGAGCTCGGACTGATACACACGTCCTTCACACATCGATGGATGAGGTAACAAGGGAGTGGGGCAGGCACTCTCACAGAATGCAAAAATCTTTTTAACCTAAAAATATCTAAACGTTTTCTCATATTTTCAGGTCAACAAAGTTTTCAAGGTCGGTTATGTTGCTCTGGTGTCATTCGCTTTCCTTGCGTTAACATTCTATGTAAGTACACGTGTGCTTAATACTCTAGCTTATGTAAGTGTACATTAATAATAATTAAAGTTATGTAAGAACACACATACGTAATACTAAGTTATATAAGCACACATGTATTTAATACTGTATTTTATGTAAGTACACATGTACTTAATTATCTAAGTTATGTAAGAAAATATGTATTTAACACGGTATGTTATGTAAGTACACATGTACTTAATCTAAGTTATATAAGTAAACATGTATTTAACACTGTATATTATGTAAGTACACACTATACACACCAGAAGTTATGTATGTATATGTGTCATTGATCGGAACCACTACATATTTAATTAAGTCTACATTATACACTTAAGTGTCATGGTTTGGAACCACAAAATATTTAATTTTTAAAATGTCCTTTATGATACTGGGATGAGTAGTTATAATTTGGCTTGTTATAAGCCCCCACTCAATTACTAATCAAAACAATCAACAAAACAAAGACAGCACATGCAGTACACATTTTACATACAGTGAAGATAATAAGGAACTGAACACAACACAAATGAAGAATTACTAAAACATTTATGTAATAAAAAGCAATTAATTATAAATCAACAATTAAAGATACAACTCAACTATTCTATCCTGGGATATTGGCCTAGAATCATCGCCAAATATATGCTTTTACAGTTCAGTAATTATTTACTAATGTTGCGTTTCAGTTTTTCACATAATATTTAATCACCCACTCTGCTGGGGGCACACAAGGTACTTAGCCTTTTGTTTTCACTTGATGACCTCATGATATCACGTGACTTCTTTGAATGCGCCTGCTTTAGTACACTGTTCTTTCGCTCGCCTTGTGGACACCAACATACAACTTACTTTTTAACACACTTCTTGAAAGTTAAACTTATGACTTATAATCTAACCTTAAAACTCTGCAATTTTAATTATTACACTTTTAAATATCTATCTATCTATCTATCTATTTGTCTATCTATCTGTCTAGCTATCTATTTGTCTATCTATCTATCTGATGATTCAAACTATCCCTAAAATGCGCCATTAGGATCTGTGGGCACATGGCTCCGCTTCCGTACTGTGTTACATTTTTTAGACTTTAGAGGCAGTCTACTGTTGTAATGAATAGGCGCCACACGCTTCCGTTAAGGACTGGATTTTGTTTTGCAGATCTGGCAAAATGATGAACCTTTCTTCAAAGCGGGTGGACAGCATTGAGGTTGGAGACGATCTGCATTCGAATGCACATTGACTTTGTAGATTTCCTCAAAGTCATTGATCTGAAAATGAAATTGAATCACCATTTCTTCTTGACAGTCATGTTTAAAATGCACAGAACTGCCACTTGCACATAAGCATGCCATTTCTCGAAATCTGTTAAAATAATTTTTACTTTAATTTAATAATTTTTAATATTTTTTAAAAATAATTTTGGTGTGATAGAAGTAACTTAAGATTGTGACGACATTATAGCCGAGAGCTTGGTCTCTCTAGAGTGCAGCACAGATGTCTCTAGTTCTCAAGGTGATTCTCTTTCCTCCTGCAAAAAATTGGGCTGTTTTGAGTTCTAGCCCAAATATAAACTATTTAGCGGCAGTGAGGTTGTGAGAGAGAATCTTGGATATTCACGTGCAACCAAAGTGCAAATTGAATCTTCGCTCTAAGACACTTCTCTGGAGCAGTATATCTACCTGTTTATATATATAAAAAAAACTTTCTGTCTTTCATAACCTATTGCTCAACGGAGTATATATGTACGTGTCTATTAATAACTCTCTGCCTTTCATAACCCATTGCTTGACAGGACAGTATATGTCTGTGTCTATAAATAACTCTGCCTTTCATAACCCATTGCTTGACAGGACAGTATATGTCTGTGTCTATAAATAACTCTCTGCCTTTCATAACCCATTGCTTGACAGGACAGTATATGTCTGTGTCTATAAATAACTCTCTGCCTTTCATAACCCATTGCTTGACAGGACAGTATATGTCTGTGTCTATAAATAACTCTCTGCCTTTCATAACCCATTGCTTGACAGGACAGTATATGTCTGTGTCTATAAATAACTCTCTGCCTTTCATAACCCATTGCTTGACAGGACAGTATATGTCTGTGTCTATAAATAACTCTCTGCCTTTCATAACCCATTGCTTGACAGGACAGTATATGTCTGTGTCTATAAATAACTCTCTGCCTTTCATAACCCATTGCTTGACAGAACAGTATATGTACGTGTCTATAAATGGTTGTCTGCGTTTCACAAAACCTATGCATGGCATGCTCAGACATCTGAAATGGAGATTTGATTTATTTTGTCAGAACTTTAGGAAATTAAAGGACCCGTATGAGCTTATTTCCGTTGTAACAGAAAACCCTGTTACAGAATCATCCAATCGGAATTTGGGAAAAGTACTATGTGTCGACAGAGAAAGTTGTAGAGATTCAAAATGTACATATTGCTATTCTGAAAAAAATGTTCTCTTTCAAAATTTAAAAAAAATGGATTGAAAAAGCAGTTCTGTCGAACCTCTTCCAGTGAGAAATACAAAAGATATTTAATTTAATTTTATTACATTTAAAATACACACACATACATACATACATTTACACGCATGCATGCATATGTGCACTGTTGACACTTTTGTACATAGGAAGTGCAACGTAATGATTTTGAACTTCACTTTAATTACATTCTGACATTAGACACGTTGTACACGAGATCCCCATAAGAAGAACAAGGCACTTATTAGGCAAATTTAGGCAAATTTATGCCAGATATTCTATAATAAGAGCGTAAACCTTAACATGCGAAATACTTTAATTCGTAATGTTGATGGAAAGGCACCACAGTGAATAAATGACTGTAAAGTACATTGTGAGGGTCAGTCCGGGCCAAGAGGACTTAACTCTCTCTAAAAGGTGAAAAGTTGGACACGAAAGCCTAGCCTAACAGCTGCCAACTTTATCACCACTGAGAGGCGAGCATGATGCAGGATGTTTTGTGCCCATTTTTCCTTGCCTCTGTGAGTGTTATGTTGGTGGGTGGAGGGGGGGGGGAAGCATCGCATGCAGAGACGCCATGACAGGCAGGGTCAAGATGGGTTTTGTTTCAACAGCACAATATGTTAGCACGTAAACATTGCCTGCGTTAAATGTGCAACTCTCTATTTAGTGTACATGTTTTTATCGTTATATACTGTTTTATACATTTACTCATTACGGCAGACGTTTATACATTTAGTTAGAAAATAGTTTATAGTTTGTATTTCTTTATTCTGTGTGATAGTTTATATTACTTTCTTTGTGTTTTTTTATCATTTGTCCTAGAACGGTTTTCCCATAGTACGCCAATATAGTTTTTGGTTTTATTTTGTACTTCATCTTTTAAATTATACGTTCGTAAAGAGTTGTGTTTAAAGAGTAATTAATTTTCTTAAATTAAATAATTTAGTTTTTATTAGATGGCACAACTACTACATAACTCTTAGTAATTTAGAAGTCATTTATATCGAACACAAAAGTAAGAAAAATCACCTCATAACTGTTACTAATTTAGAAGTCATTTATATCTAATAGAAAACACAGAAAAGACCATTCGTGTTTTTAGTAGTAATCGGGGCCAATTTGCGGGCTTGTGGCTCTCTCGGCAAACGCACCTTCAAGATTTATTGGCATGCTATGGCGGGGTGGTGGTGTTGGGTATGGCCTCTGTAAGATACCCCACCCACCCTCTCCCCTCAAACACTGGAAACAGCTACAACGTTAACAACAATACCAACCACCACAGACAACCGGACTACTGCATACCTCTATCGATCAGATATGAGTACCATGGACCCACCCCGCCAACCACCACCATCATCACCACTCTACTACTTTCTGTCTCCAACTCTCCACTCTGTCTTTCATCATCTTCAACTCTCTCAACAGCAGCACACCTCGTGCCAAACAGCAAAATCAACCGACACTGGAAACTGCTATTATTTTAAATATCGCATCGTGTGTGTGTGTGTGTGTGTGTGTGTGTGTGTGTGTGTGTGTGTGTATGTGTGTGTGTGTGTGTTAGGACAGTGCTCTACACGAGCTAAATATCGTATCCTGTGTGTGTGTGTGTGTGTTGTGTGTGTGTGTGTGTTAGGACAGTGCTCTACACGAGCTAAATATCGTATCCTGTGTGTGTGTGTGTGTGTGTGTGTGTGTGTTAGGACAGTGCTCTACACGAGCTAAATATCGTATCCTGTGTGTATGTGTGTGTGTGTGTGTGTGTGTGTGTGTGTGTGTGTGTGTGTGTGTGTTAGGACAGTGCTCTACACGAGCTAAATATCGTATCCTGTGTGTGTGTGTGTTAGGACAGTGCTCTACGTGAGTTAAATAAAGACGATAGAAGCAGCTAGAAGTGTTTCTACGTCTTTTGTCGCTGTTACTGCCTGTTAGTGTGCAAGATATGAACCTCCCCCCCCATCACAGTAGCAATGGGGTGCAAGAACCACCTGCAAAAAGAAGAACACTAGATTGTAGGCAAAGAGCTGTTCTGTCTGACATTTGTCGATTGACACGAGAGAAGTGATAATTTACCACTATAAAGGGAATATATGACTCTCTATGTGTTTATAGCAATACATAAATATCCATGTGTTGCAACATATGGTTTTGTAAATAACTATAGCAACATATGATTTTCAATGCAATTATCGCAACATGTGGCTCGAATATTTATAGCAATAATACATATGGCTCAATGTTTCTAAAGCTATATGTATGTCTTTATATGTTTATTGCAATATAGGGCTCTGTAATTTATAGCAGTATATGGTTCTCTATGTATTTATAATCGCAAATGGTCCTCTTTGCCAATGAAAGTTAAATGCGATTAAGAGTAACCTCCCTGTGACAGAGTCAAGATAAAATCGTACCTTGAACTCTTAACCCATTTCCCATTTTTCAAATCTGTTATTTTCTTATTTTGGATTCAGTTCTTTGTTACAGGCAGTACCCGTGATGCTCTAGTATATACGCCTATTCATAGGTAGGGAGAGAACTCATTCCAATTATGCAACATTCAGACAATAGCTGATTTGTAGGTCGAATCAAGCGTCACCACGTGATCGATTCGCGCCATAAATTCTAATACCTCTTTATATACGCCTGTTCTGCCCGCGCTCTTTATTCACCAGGGAACAGCTGACCGATGCACGCGTCTCAGACATCTGAATTCTGTGAGTTGAGTACGAAGTGGAATACGAAAACCCGCCGTCAGACCTATTGGCTATAGAGAAAGTAACACATCGATTTCTTAGAATATTAATTGTATTTCTATTTTACATTATCTTTGTGAGAATTTATGTATGTAATTTATTGCAGAAAATTATATTGTTGCAATCTCCTCCAAACACGTGGCTTGATAGAAGTGTGGCTAAGTCGAGATGTTACATTGTATAAATTAATTTGTAAACTTCAAACCCTTTTAATTTATAAAGCAAACAACTGATTTTTGTATATCGCAGAACGTCTGTGCACGTTTGCGAAATTCTCATTGGCAATTTAAATTCATTTTGCGTATATTTTTATTGTAAATTGTAAAGCGCACACACGTGATTTTGAATTGTAACTTGATTCTTTTTATATGAATTCCATTGTGAAATATAAATATTTTGGGGGAATTCATATGTTCATGTGAACGTCAATTGTAAACGCACATGCGGACTACATTGTATCTTTATTCATAAATATTTAAATATATTTGTAAAGACACAATAGGTCAAGGAATAAGCTATGCTATTTGTCAAACCACGTGCGTTGGATTGCGAAACTGTAAGCAATTGCTCATAGGAATTTATTCATTTCCAGAGCGGGTTCAACTTCTGATTCTTTATCCTTCGTACTTCTACGTTGTCGTTCTTGCTTGGTACGTCGTCGTAAACTTCACTACCAGTGAATGCTTGAAGGTTGTTCCAAACTGTGTGGGCAACTGGCATAATCCGAAATCTGGCGAGAGAGTGAACTGACGAGATGTTATTTACCAAGTTAGCTGTGAGTCCAGAACCAGCCGAATTGTGGGGACCACGTGCTACCTAACGACGCCATATTGAAAAGAGCTAAGTGATAAGTCAAATGCTCTTGAACATTATATCATATCTCAATCTGTGAAGAACCTAATTGACTTTTGGAACGCACTCAATAGCATAGTTTAGGAGACTAAATGTCATCTATTTTTGATTAATCTTTGTTATTGTTTAAATTTATTAAATTTCTTTATTCTTGTTGAAACAATTATTCGTAGTTAATTTCTTATGCAAATAGACCAAGAAAACTTAAGATACTACATACAACAAAATTATGAATTCAAAGACACGTACTGTATATACAATTAAAGATATTTACAACCCCCCCCCCCCCCGTAAATAAACTTGATTTACATATGCACAGATTGAACACAATGAAAGGAATTTTATCTGCTATGAAGTGCCCTTGAAATTTGAGGATTTATTTTATCTTCTCCACTCATAATTATAATATATTACACTTCATGATGTGAACTAGATCAACCATAGGGTAGCCTTGGCATACACACACTCCCTCCCCTCCAATGCTAACCATCGTATTTTAAAAATAATATATATATACTGTGAAGTGTATATATCTGAGGTAATACTGACATAAGACCCTGACACACGCTATGACATACTCATACAAGATTTCCTGTATGTCTAGCTTGTTATTTTTCACATGTTTACTCATCACTCACAGTGCTAGAAATCTCGTACCAAAATATAACTAAGAATCTTGTGGATGATCAATAAATAAAAAGAAATTTATTTTTAAAACGTAATATAAATGTTAACATATGTGCACCACTCAGCCTGTAACACTGAATCAACAATAAAAAAAAATGTAGTCACTGCATAAGCATATAATAAACAAAAAGTTTCAATAATAGTCTAACTTCCTTTACTGCCTGGAGAGTAATGCTCAATCAGTTGCAGCCAGGAAAATCTAATAAATGTCCTCCAAATAAATATTATACCTATCAAACAACAAACAGAATTACAAACATTTTACATCATAAAAACAGAGGCAAAGTAGGAGAGGAATTTGAAAAAAAAAAATCAAGTGACCATTTTCACCAGGTTATCTCCCCTGTGGTTTTAACTCACCAGCTGTCTCAGTAAAGAACTATGGCTAAGAAATTTAAGAAAAAACTTGTTGCAGGTGAAAAGAGACCCAGAACCTGTCAGAACCTGACTGATTTATTTATTGATTGATTTCTGCTTAATGTTCGCAGTTTTAACTATGAGGTGGTGATTATTCTGTTCACTTCCTCTCTCTCTGAAGCTTGCATGGGGCCTTTCGTCTTAGGATGTTCTCGGTCATGAATGGCTTCTATGGGGCCCTTCGTCTTTGGATTTTCTCGGTCGTGGATGGCTTCTATGGGGCCCTTCATCTTAGGATGTTCTCGGTCGTGGATGGCTTTTGTGGGGCTCTTCGTCTTAGGATGTTCTCGGTCATGGATGGCTCCTGTGACGACTTCCAATTCTCATGTGACTCTGAAGAGGACGGCTGGTCTGCTGTAGTGCAGGTGGAGGTGGTTAATTTCGTTTAGTGCTTTGGGCGGCTGTGTTGTTGAAATTTTTATTTTAAAAAAAAATTCGTATCAGACTGTTGCACAGCTGCGAGGGATACCCCGCAGAGTTTGAGATTCCTGCAGTACTTTCACCCGAGTTGCAGTTGTCCTCTGTTCATGTATAACTTACCTAGCCCTAGTTCAAGTATAACTTACCTAGCCCTAGTTCAAGTATAACTTACCTAGCCCTAGTTCAAATATAACTTACCTAGCCCTAGTTCAAATATAACTTACCTAGCCCGAGAACTGTTATTATCGCCATCGATTCCCATATGACGGGTAAGTTTGTTTGCCGCCAACGGTTTCCGTTTTGGTGGTAGTGTTAATGAGGTTACACAAGGCTGTACTATTTCCTTTAGGCTTCAAATAACCACCACAGAAAATCTGAAGGAGACACTCCATTGCGTTGTGCAGGCTGATTGATGTTGATTGAGATGTGTGGCTAGATCTGCAAATGCGGCTTGTGACTTCTGCTGCTGTCTGATTCATGTTGGTGGTCTGCGTCATCTTTTGTTCTGTTTGTATTCGTAATGTGTGCATATTTATTCCTTAATTATTGTCGTGGCAGTGGTTTTATGTTGTCTGGTGTGGTTTTGTCTTCACCTAAGTGAGGTGTTTGCATGTCGGTTGTAGAGACATTTATGACAACGTCTGTGGTCTGGTCTGATGTGGTGATCGAATGCATTTGTAGTAGTCTACTTTTGGTCTTCATTTTCGTGGTTTGTGTTTCTGCTTGTTTCGTGCAGACATTTTCAGTCAATGTGACTCTATTTCTTTTTCTGGCTGGGCTGGTTTGCGAGTCTTTAGTGTCAGTCCTCGTGTTGTCACACTGAGTGATTATTGTTGTGCACTGTGGTGGGTCTGTTTGCTAATAAGATGTATGAGTATTTTTTTTGAGGGGGGGGGGGGTCTCTGAAAAATTCACTTTTATACACTGCTCTTGATCCCTTCTTTGAGGTTTTCATTTCTTGCATAAATAAATATATAATGTTTGTAATGCAGCAGAGCTTATAATAATATTGCATTTTACAAATGTGTCTTTTCCAATGAAGAATTTTACAAATGTGTCGTTTGAAATGTAGAATTTTACAAATATGTCTCTTGCAATGTAGAGTTTTACAAAGTTTTCATTTGCAATGTAGAATTTTACAAAGGTGTCTTTTGTAATGTAGAATTTTACAAAGATGTCTTTTGCATTGTAGAATTTTTACAAAGGTGTCTTTAGCAATGTAGAATCTGAAGCATTCTTTGTTTTGTAATACTTTAACGCACGAAGTGTATCTCTGTTCGGCACTCGGTACCACCAGTCAGGCACTCACCGGATTAAGAACTCATTTGAAAGATTCTAGAGTGTGAATATATTCTAAAGGTGTATCGTTCCAGGTGAAGGGGTCCTAATACGACAACAAACGCTGACCATATGTTTTACTTTGATAGGACGGGTACTGGACGGTATTCCATTTAACATGGATCTGGAGTGATATACGGGTGGCGTCAGACAAGTACTTTGAACTAGAACCAGTTAGTTAAACATAACAGAGCGAGACCTTGCTCTTCATTCTGCACTGAACAACCACCAGTGTTAGGGAGGAGGGTGAGCATGCAGCCCCTGAGAGTGGAGTGAATAGCCAGTTAGTATTAGGGTGTGGAGTGAACAGCCAGTCAGTATTAGGGTGTGGAGTGAACAGCCAGTTAGTATTAGGGTGTGGAATGAAGAGGCAGGAAGTATTATGAAGTGGAATGAACAATAGGTAGGGGAGTAAACAGGCAAACAGTATTAGGGAATGAAGTGAACAGCCAGTTAATGTTAAGGAGTGAAATGAACAAGTAGGCAGTGTTCAGAAATGAAGTGAACAGGCAGTCAATATAAGGAATAGATAAGGGAAGTGCTGAATCCTAAAATCTCTTATGTTTTTTCCCCGAACAGTTGTGCGCTAAGGTTTCTGAAGTTTCTGCAGGTGAGGATATGGTAAATTAGGGATAGCTAGTTGCAGTAATCCAAATCTTGACAGTACTAGGGAACATGAGGAAGATTTTGTTTTGTCATGAAGTGAGAAGAGGTTTGCGAAAAGTTCTTATTCTCCTCTACTTTAGGCACACGTCTTTTCATTATTCACGAAATACTGACGCAAAGGGAGAGAACTACGAATTGTTGTTGTCAGGGTCAACAGGATCAGTTGACGAATTAATTTCACCTGGAACAGAAAATAAATATTAAAGTAAAATATTTATGATAGAGCTTTGCAGACAAAATACACGGAACATCACTCCCGTATTTTAATATCGTCCGACATTTTACGGAAGTTAGGCTATAAATTATAACCTGATAAGGTACGTACTAAAAGGATAGTTAGAATCAGACTTTGAAGACTCAGACGACACTATACAGACGAAAGTCGTCCGCCCGAGTTCTTAGACTGCTTGTTAGCAACCAGTGCGACCTATCAATAGGAGACAAAAGGTGAACAAACGAAAATACAGTGGCGTGTATTGAGCAAATGGTATCCTGGGATTTTAGACTCACACAAACCAACGTATGAATAAAGTCGAAAAGGAGCTTGTTGTCACCTTAAGAAATAAATGGGACGCGTAAACCACAAGTTAGGTTATGCGAGGTAATTTTTAAAATCGAGAGTGTACATTAATTTGCTGTTCAGGTATGCCTCGAATTGAGAAGTCATCTTGAAGGAGTAGTCTCTCAGGAGACAAGGACATTTAGTCTTGTGAATGAATTAAGTCAAAACTGACTGAAATTTTTGTTTTAGAAAGACTCTTAAGTCCTGAATTGAAAGCTTTTTGTGAACACTTTAGGAGAAAAGTAGGTGACTGTTTGCTACTTATATGAAAGAATATTGTTATAAAATGCCTTTTCTAGTATATGATTTCTTTGCGGAGTAGTGAAAATGTAACCCAGGAATTAGTTATGCGGATCCTATTCAATGGATTTTTAAAATACCGTATTCTTAAAACCGTGAAGAATTAAATGCAGTGCTTCGACATTGGGTTCTAGCAATCGGTTCCGGGGTCTGGAACAAAGTCTTAGTTAAGAGTAAACTTCTAAGACTGAAGAAATACTTCCAGTATTCTTTACAGCAAGAGTAAAATACGACTTGCATTACTTTGAAAAGCGAGTAAAATCCAAGCTGCCTATTACAGCTAAAGTGCAGAAAGGTTAAGGTCAAACAAGGGAAGGACAGAATGCTGATGCAACGCTGAGATCCTGTTACCATCTCCTGTAACGTTGTGTGGCTAAAATTAAGTACATGTATACTTACTGTAGCGGTGTGGTTCTTTAGTTTTGCTTTTAGTAAGAAGCAAAATAAGACAAGACAGTTGGACGATACTGATGTACTGAATAGAATGGTAATCGCATAATTATAGAATGTTGATGAATGAGATGGAGAAAGTAGGAACTCATGTAATGAATTGTGTCTCAAAATTTGATTGATAATTTTATAAAGTTTTCTCAAATAAATACATTTTATTAATTTTTCATTAATCTTTGTACTAATTCCTTATGTTTACTCTATGCAAAATTCATACTGAAATGCTTGCATAGCTTTGTTATGTTATTTCCTTGACGATTAATGTTGTTGGCCTTGGGGGCCTCGAACGTGTCAACAAACAACTACTCATCCAAATGTTAATGACCTATAAATATATGGAAACCATGTCGGTAGCTAAAAATAGAAGGCGTGGTCGTCTTTCTCCTTTGCGTGTCAGCATGACGTTAATAATTTGTCATTTGTAAGGGTCATATATAAAAAAATCCATTATGAAGTTAAATATTTGTCATTTGTAAGGGTCATATATAAAACAGCCATTACGAAGTTAATAATTTGATATTTGTATGAATCATATAAAATAGCCATTTTGACGTTCATAATTTGTCATTTGTAAGGGTCATATATAAAAAGCTATTAAGTTATTAGCAAGACCCCCACCAACAAAAACCCAAATATAAATCAATCGAAATCTGAATTTGTTCAAATTTTCTGTCACTCGCTCAGATGTATTACTCATAATTTTAAGATTTTATTTCTGAGATTTGATAACCAAAATAAAAAAATAATACATTTATTGACCTTTGCCTTACCAGCAGCTTTGCTTGTCCTTCGTCACTGGTAAGAGGCGTTGTCATCGCTAAAATATGTTGGTCTGGCAGTATTCATTTCTTGACAATGAAACTGTGCTTTGTCACTCGCCACTGGTAAGAGGCGTTGTCACGATTCGCTGGACAAATGTGTGCATCAATGGCATTGAAATGATTGATTCAAAATGTTCATCATCGTCTTGGCTTTTATTAATTTAAAGCTTGAGTATTAGTTTAATGTTTCTTTAACAGGTCATCATCATCATCATCATCATCATCTCCATCATCTCCTTCTTCTTCACCATGATGTTTAAAAATTATATGGACACATTTTCTTTTTAAAGAAGTTTTAATATAACTATCCTTAGAACAGTTTTAAGCTAAAGTGGTGCTCACATACCATTGGAAGTATGAAGACAAAGCTCAAGAGTTACACTGCAAAAATTAATAAAAAAGAAAATGATAATATATTTAGTCAACTCCTAGAGTCCAAGGTAAAGATGTGTATGTGTGTGTGTGAGAATGTAGTTAAGGGCAAAGTCTCCGGAACAGAATGTCTATAAAGCGAGTCATGATTAATTTGCAATTTTTTTAAAATAAGAAGTAGAGTTTGCTTGACGGTTAGGACTCAGCCAAACCTTTTTCACCACCAGCTACTCTGCAAGTATCAGTTGTATTTCGGAAAAAATAATTTGAAAACTTCAAAGAAAATTCAAATCTGAATTACATTTCCGTTTATATTTTAAAAATAAATGCTAGTTACCTTCAAGCATTTATTTCAACTGATTGAGTGATTGTGTCGACTGTGTATAAACGGGTTTTGTTGTGTTTGTTTTGTATTGTTGCTTTTGCTTTTACTGATGTAATTGTTTGAAAGAAAGCCGTTACGTTTTAACTATGGGAAGCATATCGAGAGAGAGAGAGAGAGAGAGAGAGAGAGAGAGAGAGAGAGAGAGAGAGAGAAAGAGAGAGAGAAGCTTTTCTATTAAATTTTTTCTTCTTCTATTATTGTTGTATTTCAATGATATTTAATTGCAGTTATCATCTGAACATTTCTTCACTTACACATGCCCTATGTCTACAGGCAATCTAGTCCCTCTCTTTCTTAATTAAGGCAGGTCACATGACCAAAGACAATCTATTTTCACTCTTTCTTAATAAGGCACGCCATGTCCACAAACAATCTTGTTCCACTCTATCTTAAACTATGCATGTCACATGATCACAAAAAATCCTGTCCCACTCTATCTTAAACTATGCATGTCACATGATCACAGATAATTTGGTTCCACTTTCTTTAACCTAGATATGTCACATGATCACAATGTTGTCCCACAATAGATATGTCACAGGTCCAAAGGCAATTTATATTGTCCCACTTTTTCTTACCTTAGACATGTCACATGACCAAAGGCAATCTGGTCCAACCCTTCCGAAAGCTTTCTTCTCTTACCTAACGATTTATCGCATCATATACACCTTACTCCTTGTACCTCACGATTTATCGTATCATGTACACCTTCCTCCTTGTACCTCACGATTTATCGTATCATGTACACCTTCCTCCTTCACACATGTACACGTCCCCTCCTCTTTGTCATCTGAAGAAATAAGCGTGCGTTTGACCTTTCCAAGGAAATCTTAATTTAGACACTTAATTAAGATCAGATCAATTTTGTAAAACAGTATAGAACTTAAGACATAAGCGAACACGCGGATAAACAAAACCAGTCAGGTATGCATACGCATGAGCGCACACAAACACACATGCGCTCACAAACAAACACAAAAACAAGCCCAATAACAGTCCCTCTCCCTCCCCTACCCCCACAACATATCTACACTCAGCGCGCGCTCACTAACAAAAACACAAATACAAAATAACACACACACCCTCTCCCCCCACTCACTCCACCTCCACCCCACCCACCCCGCCAAATAACAAGCGAAAATAAGACAACGTCAATACTTATTCTGCTGAAGAATATTACATTCTAGTGCATATTAACTTGGGAGTATAGATTTTATTTCCATTAATAGATTATCGTGCACTCGCACGGAATTGTATACACATGCCGAGAACGTCAATGCACTCTTTCTGTCCAAGCAAGAACAACATAACATTATTTTCAGACTGATACACGGCCCACCTCATTCAAACATAAACATAATGGGGTGATATCGTTGGAATCTTACTAGAAATAATTAATTATATATCTTCAAGAAAAACTGAAAATATATCGTTCGTCTGTTATTTTTCGTTGTTTTTTTGGTATTACTGTGCCAAGCACTTCTCTGTGGTCAAATTTAATGTACGTGTATAAATCCATTCATGTTTGTACTTTTATATTGCATTATTTCCCTTTTCTGAAATCGTCTGAAGTGTATTTTTATTTTGCCTTATTTCCAGTTCCTTAAAAAATTTGAGAAGTATTTAAATTTGCCTTATTTCCTTACTCTGAAATAGTCTGACATGTAATTTTATTTTGATTTATCTCACTCTATTTTGAAAAATTTTGAAGTGTTTTTTAATTTTGCCTTATTTCCATATTCCGAAATAGTGTCAAACACATTTTTGTTTACTTTATTATTTCCATACCCTAAAAAATTTAAAAAATACAACAAAGATATATTTTTATTTTGCTTTTTATAACCTGAAATGGTACATTTAGCCAGATCTAATATAATTTTGCCTTATTTCCATGCCCTGAAATAGTGGTTTTAGCCAGATCCAGTATAATTTTGTGACGTTTTCTGCTGAAGGAATATTTGCAGGAGGGAAAGAATGTAGACATAATAGAGAATATGATCACATGACCACACATACACATTACACACGCCAAACAATACACACAGACATACAGCATATACAACACATATAAAATCAAGCATAATATTAAATACACACAGAACACACACACACACACACAAACACACACACACACACACACACACACACACACACACACACACACACACACACACACACACTGCTTTTGACAGACAGAACACCTTTTGAAATCAAGGAATATGACACACCATATCTCGAAATAAAAATGACACATACATAATAGACCACCTTTTTTGCACTTGAAGAAGGAAGATCTACAAGAAGAAAGGTTAATGCTTATTTTTCAAATAGATTTTAAGATGTTAATGTATTTTTTAAAAAAACTCTATACAAAACAAGTTTTAAATCGAGCGTGACGCTTACGCGATTCCCATACATTTACTCTCTATTTATTAATTTCACTCTGACGTCACAGAACATCAAGCAGCGTTCTTATTATAACTTGTAAGATCAGCTGAGGTGCTCTGATTATAAGTCGGGCATTTGTTTGTTTGCTGTTGTTAATATATTCAATTTTAGTTTGTTCAAACAAATATGTATATGCCTAGCACACCTGTAAATTTCACTAAATACATATGCTGCTGTAGCAGCTGAAATGTGATGTTGACCTAACAAGTGACACTAGACATATTGGCTTTACAAATGAAATGTGACACTGACCTGACAAGTGAAACTAGACATGGGCTTTACAAGTGAAACGTGACACTGATCTAACAAGTGAAACTAGACATTGGCTTTACAAGTGAAACGTGACACTGACCTGACAAGTGAGTTTACAAGTGAAACGTGACACTGATCTGACAAGCAACAAAAACATAAATAAAAGTAAACATATCAAAGAACCCTAACCCAAGTAAAAAGAAAGCATATCCTAACAATCCGATCTTATGTTCCTATAATTTCTAATATTGCACTTGAAATGCCACATTCCAGCAAAATAAAATTATAAGCACTAATCTGATAAAAGTGCCAGTGAGTGTTAATAATTTTGTTTTAATGTACACGTCAAGAAATAAAAACAGAGAAATCCTGCCTACAAGCTTAGAGTTGTCGAGCCCCAGAAGTCTCTACGAAAAGCTGAGAATAAACTTCTCTCCCTTGGTTTGCTCGACACACTGGTTTGACCGATACATTGATCTAATTCATATATATGTATTGGGAAAGAGTGATTTTAGTGCCTATTAATGCCGAATTTTGCAATTAGCGTTTACTTCGAGACTTTTCAGTGACTTACATTCGCAGACTGGAAGAATACCCAACATATTTTGGACTTTAAATGCTGCCACGCGAAACCGATTTATTCTAGATCTATTATCAGAGTCATCTAGCGTGGGTGAGGAAAAGGAAAGGGGCGGGGCAACTTAGGATTGCATGTGACTGGGTGAGAGTATACTCCAGTGACTCAATAATTCGTGTATTATTAGTTTACTTTCTTGGTCGCTAAGCCGGGGGGGGGGGGGGGGGCTTCATCTGTGCCTAATCACTACCATCGCGTTCCTAGGCAGCTTCGAGTCCTAAGCAAGAAAAGTGCTTCGTTTGCGTGACAAGTGTAATTTGATACAGTAATAGATTTCCCACAGAATATCTCTGAATACGTTGAAGGCGGTTTTATTTTTTCGTTTGCCTGCAAAAATCTGGCATATCCAGTCAAGGTCAGATGAGCGACAAGAAATCCAGTAACATTTCTGGAGGGTTGTTGGCACTGTAAGGCTTGATTACGTTTTGTCAGGGCTTATTGCCGTTGCCGAGTCGATTTTTGTCTCACGTGACCGAACTATTAACCAATGCAAAACCACTACCGTCTCTTTTTCGCGCAATAGCTTACTCTTGTCAAGGCGTGGTCACGTGTTGTCATTAGCTATGACGACGATTTTAACACGTGACTGAACTAGAAACATGAACTATCATTGTCTTCTCTAGTCACGTACCCTTCTCAAGGCGCGGCAACGTGATCTCATTAGTGATGACGAATATTTCCACAAGTTATAACTGTAAACATGCAATATCCTTGTCTTTTCTTGTCACGTACTCTTCTGAAGGCGTGGTCACGTATTCTCATTAGCTATGGCAACTATTTCCACAAGATACTAACTGTAAACATGCAATATTATTGTCTTTTCTTGTCACGTATTCTCATTAGCTATGGCAACTATTTCCACAAGATACTAACTGTAAACATGCAATATTATTGTCTTCTCTAGTCACGTACTCTCTTCAAAGCTTGATCACGTTTTATCCCCCGCTGTGACTATTTCATCACGTGACTTAACTAAAGAACAATTCAATTATCACTGGCGTCTTTTGACACTCTCAAAGTTTTATCTTTTGCTCTGTGACGATAAATTTAACAGTATCTGGATTTTCATAAATTTGTAGTCGGGAATTCAAACAAAGCGTTTTCATACCAAGTCAAAACAATGGCCGACATTTCAGACAACCCCAACCCCTCGTACGACTTGCAACAGCAACCAGTACTTAACACAGCTAACCCCTGGTATGTGAGAAATGTGAAATGAATTTAAAAATAAACTGCAAGAAGCTAAAATAATTTAAATGGACTTAAAAAACGATTGATCCAGCAAACTGGAAGATAGGTCGATGGGAAGTTGTACCCTCTTTATATAACCACGCGTTACGTGAGTATATCGAGTGAAAAATTATCATACTTCGGTAAAATAACAAACAGCAAAATGAGTTGTATCCACTAAGCCATCGCGGTGACAAGCAGCCCGTATGACAAAGAGGAAATTGACGCATCATCAGCTAAGGCGAAGTGTAATATATTAACAGTCTATCTAATTATTCTTGCAAGTTAAAAAACCTTACGGGTGACATATACATTAATTATTTCAGATGACACATGACTATTGCTCATTCGATATGCGGGTGCGCCCGGGTGGGCAGAGAGAAAATGGCGTCACTGAAATTATTTTTGTTGTTGTGCCTTTATTTTTAACTCTTTTCATACTTTGCTCTCTCTCCCCTCCCCCACCCCTTACCCTAGTTGAACAATTTTCCGGTTAGTTGTCTGTCTTGACTTCACAACGGCTGATCGTAGTACCGCTACTCACCTGATCGCGTGATCACGTTGGGGCGGAATGCTGTTGGAGTGGGGTGGGGGTGGGAACTTGCATGAACGGTCTCCTGATAAATTATGTCTTAACAGAACTGTAGATCCAAAGTAGTGTAGATCAAGTTTGTTTGTGAGTAATGAGGTACAGATGAGTGAGTCTGCAAGCGGGCGGACAATCGTCATGACGTGAATACAGATTTTTACCATGGCAACGATTTACTGGGTTTTTTTTTTTTAGCACTGTGGACCTACGCTAATAGGAATGGGTCATTGCCCTTTACGCTAGTCAAACCCTTTTAATCATCAGGAGAAAGAGAGAAAAAAATAATGTACATATATAAACCAGGGTAAATCTAAAGCTAATAACAAAAACATATATAATTAAAACAAAGTGCATGTATAACCAAAATATATAAAAAGCGGACAAAATAAAAAACACCATCCAAGCAACAATCCAGCCAGTCAACCAGCCAACCAAGAAACCAACCAGCCCAAAAACAATAAACTCAAGAATCAATCAATCAATCAATCAATCAAAGTATACATTTATGATTACAAAATTCTCGACCTTTACCTAACATCCCCGCAACAGACATACAAAATTGAGGCACGTAGAAAGTATAAATTAAAATATAAATTAAAAACTCTGCGATTTATTATTATTAAAATATTATTATAAAAGCTATATATTTACTTATTTGCCCCTTAAGCGGCTTTGGATCTTGACAGTCGGTGCCAACAGCTCACTCCTACACACACCTGTTACTCACATTGCTACACACATTGCTACTCACACCTGTTACATTGTTGCACCCCACCTGTTACGCAGACTGTTACTCACACTGTTACCACTCATGTTACACATAGATGTCACATACACTGTTACACACCTGTTACTCACACTGTTACACTCAGCTGCTAATCACTGTTACATACACTGTTACACATAACACACAACTGTTACTCAAAGTTGCACACCTGTTACATACATATATTACTCACCGTTACACACACTGTTACAAACCTGTTTCTCACACTGTTACAACCTCTGTTACTCACTATTTCATACAACGTTACACACTTATTACTCACACTGTTACACACAGTTGTTACTCACCGTTATATCCACTGTTACATACCTATTACTCACACTGATACACACAGCTGTTACTTACTGTTACACACACATATTACTCACACTGTTACACACTGTTGCACATACACTGATGAGAGATATTTGGACGAATACAGAGAGAGAGAGAGAGAGAGAGAGAGAGAGAGAGAGAGAGAGAGAGAGAGAGAGAGAGACGTTCGGATGAATATATATCACACACACACAGGCACGCACACACACAGAAAACAGTTGAACAAATACGAGAGACTGAGATACATAATTTGCCTTCACACGTAATCACTCTTGATATACTCAATTATTCACGCCAATTAAAAATAAAACTTGGCAGATCATCATCCACGTGTCAATTATTATATTGCAAGCATCATTTAAAATCAGGAACAAAAACAACAGAAGTGCAAAGTCTTCAAATGAAAGTTGTTTTTCTTAAAAAAAACAACCCCGAATCAAACCTAAAATATTGAGACATTTCATCTGCACGCTGCATAGGCCTACAGGTGTCATAATTTTTACCTATCGTGGTGTCAGCAACAATTAATGACGTGTTTGCTCTCGAGTAACGTTGTTTACAAATTAAAAAAAATATGACCCTCATAATTTCTGAAGCAACAAAAAATTAATAAATAACTATATTACTGGTTTCAATCGGTCGGCGTTTTCTGCTTAAATGTTAATGAATGTGTGACGGAATAAATTTACCTATCAGTATTTCTAGACTTAATTGTTATATAAATTGTTAAATTGTTAAAGTAACCCGATCTTGGGCACTCCTTATGACAGTATTTTTGTAACTATCAAAGTTGGAGTAAACAACTCGAGTTTAGAATATGCTAGAAATTGCTGATGCAATCTAAACCAGTTTCAACTGGATGAGTAGTTTTTATTAACCAATGGTTAAAATTTACAGGAACAAGACCAACCAATGGTTTGAGATCAAAAGTTCACCTTCTGTAGAAAATTCTATTGTCTAATCACTTAAATTTGGAGTGGCAAGAAGTCTGGTCATGAAAGGCGGCCATTAGCTTAATGGTGGGTTAACCAACTGATTCAGAGAGAATGGACTTAGAAATATTTCGTTAATTGATATGTCATACTTGCATTTTACATAGAGATGTATTATACTTAGAAATATTTCGTTAATTGATATGTCATACTTGCATTTTACATAGAGATGTATTATACTTAGAAATATTTCGTTAATTGATATGTCATACTTGCATTTTACATAGAGATGTATTATACTTAGAAATATTTCGTTAATTGATATGTTATACTTGCATTTTACATAGAGATGTATTACGTGAGTAGACTATTATTTTACAAATTGTAAACTAAAGTGCGTGAAAGACTATCAAGACAGGCCTAAATCAGGTTATGAACAAATTATTATTGTTTATCTCTAATAACTCCACTTTGATAAGAACTATCTTGTGATTTGTATTGACACTAATCTGTTGAATGGTGTTTCAGAATATAGGACTGTATAGGTGTTAAAATTATGTGATTGTGGTTTCATGGAAATATTGATGTCAAGTAATCTTTTTTCATTGTATTTGTTACAATTTATATTCAATTGTTGATTTAATAAATTTATTGACCTTTTTAAACATATGTTGGAGACGAAAGTGGGTTGTTGGGGACTCGGTAATATAGATTAAAAGACGGATTTATCTTTCCTTTAGTAAGAAGTTTTCCACCTATGGAAATATTGTGGGACAGTAAATGTTTGTCTTTTATGTTGTGGAAGAGAGAAAACGTTTACAGTCCCGCATATCCGAAAAATGAGAGAGACGAGTGGTGTCTTCTGGAGAATTATTAATTACATAAATTAAGATTCTCATCAATTGTAATTAGTTATGGATGATTAATGATTAATGATAACAATCATACCCATTAACTAGGTGGCGTTGGCGTCACAGAATGATTGAATGTCTGAACGAGTCTACCCATTTATACTAGATTATTTATTTTTGAAAATTCCATCCCCCCCCCCCTTTCCAGTAACTCCTCCAGACTCTGTATTAATGTATTTTAAAAGAATTATTTTATATTTATATATGTGGATCTCATCCTAACATACGCTTACGATTTGGAATTTATTAAAAAAAAAATCTTTTACCCATTCTCTTAGCCTGCTGGATGAAAAGTGACATTACTCCATTCTGCTCGTACTTCGGCAATCTTCGGAAAACATTTCCGTAGCCTCCGGTTCGACCTTTGGCTCGAAATTCAGCTGTCGTAGGTTTGTATTTCGGCATTCTCCGGTTCATACTTCAGCAGTCAACGGGTTCTGTCTTGCTCTTCGGCATTCTGGGATTCCTCTGATTACCAGAAACAATTACGTATATAAATTGTAAGGACACTGACAATTGATCTAATTATATTTTTAATTAAAATACCACATTTTAATTTTTTTTGGTTGTATTTTCACATTTTATATGAACATTAAAGAAGAAACCAGCTGAACATAAAAATTAAAACAAAAGTAGCTACAGAAGTCAACGTTTTTTCTAAATTACTTCACTGGGCGTTTCAGTTATAAATACCAACGACTTGTAATCAATGCTCAGCACCCACTATATCGGATATTTATACTGTATGTATTTGGGTATAATATTTCTCAAATGTTTTAATTTATGTTGTTTAATTTTCCCCTCCCCTCCCCCCCCCCCCCCTTATTGAATACAAACCGGATTAAAACTTCTCACCAAAAATAAGAAGTAGGTATTGATATTGACTGAGTGGTAAATGGTTGTTAACAGTTCACTCACGTTACGTTGTTACGCATGAGTGCACCTGCTAAAGGCCAACAGATAAGGATTAGAGACATGACGTTTTTGCGTTTCCTAAAGGGCGATAACTCTGATAGGTGCATTTAAGTACATGCAAACCTTCCACGTACCACCCCTATGTACGACCGACTTTCATTAGGAATACTGATTCACCACGAAAACAAACACGTGCCATCCCTTTCCAAGACCGACTTTCATTAGGAATACTGATTCACCATGAAAACAAACACGTCGCATTAGCGTTTCATCATGTATACACGACCCATATATAGTTTCTAATTATAACTCTAAAACTAACTATTAAAGACCAAGTGAAATGGAATCTAGGTCAGCCACAGATAAAAATGTATGAAATGAGTAATTCCCATTGTTTGAATCAAGACTGCAAAGTTTAAACTTTCAGAGATTTGAATAAATGCATTTATTTTGGTTTTGAAGGTCAATATTTCTGAAAGAAATCATAGCCATCGTTCATTTGCGAGACTGACTTCACCATAGCAACATAACATGTGACGTCACGAGTGGGAACTACAATCCGCCCGCGCTGTCCGACATAGTGTCTTGCGTTAAACGCGTAGTTTGAAAACTTAAAGCATGGTTGAAACATTGTTGCACAAACAGCGGAAAAACCAAAAATATTCATGTTTACATTTCCCAAAGATCACAAATTACGAAAAAAAGTGGATTACAAAGCTGAAAAGAGAAAATTTTCATTCGACAGCACATGAAGAGACCACTACTATTACCTATAAAATCAGGAGGGGACCACTACTTTTACTGATAAAATCAGGAGGAGACCACTACTATTACCTATAAAATCAGGAGGGGACCACTACTTTTACTGATAAAATCAGGAGGAGACCACTACTATTACCGATAAAATCAGGAGGAGACTACTACTATTACCAATAAAACCAGGAGGAGACCACTACTATTACTAATAAAATCAGGAGGAGACCACTACTATTACTAATAAAATCAGGAGGAGACCACTACTATTATTAATAAAATCAGAAGAAGAAACAAGCTCTTAAATTTTAAAACACTATACGTCACTGTTGGGTTGTGTACGGAAACACTCACTTATTATAGTTATGCCTCGCCCCCCCCCCCCCTTCCCCGTCCCCCCCAAAAAAAAAATAAGAAAGAAAATGAAAAAGAAAAGAGGTCTTTATACAAATCACTTGAACCCTGAAGAAAACAATGCAGCAAAACAATTCTGATCCATAAGGATAATAGCATCATTATTATTTTGGAGAGGAGATTTTATGGCGGTTAGTCACCAATCCGTCCTGCAACTAACTATTTACCTGAAACGCATCCCACTGTGACGAATAAACACTTGAAATATGAACAAACATGCACACAGAAGAGACAATGCTTTTCTTGTTATCCTTTATGTATGACAAAGATTGCCGTTTATGACCCGACCCTGACCCACGATCCTTTTCCTCCTGACCACCAGATATTTAATCTCTCCTTCGAAACTTTATGGATGTTATTGTCAAAGGTCAACTAATTACTGGCCTTATTTCTCCGTTATTACAGTTTGCAGTCAAGTTACATTATTGCAGTTTGATTTCACGTTACATTAGTACAGTTTGATTTTACGTTACATTACTACAATTTGATTTCACCCAAGAAGAGTCGCATCTCACTGTGTATAAGCTCTGATTTTTGAAATTATAAAAGCTATAGAAGAGAAAGGAAAGGCAGACTTCTAATAGCAAGAGACAAAATACTTTTAACAAAATGTCAAAAGTGACAAGAAGCTGAAACGAATAGAGTAAAGAAAGATAACTCTTATAGTATAAAAATATTAGCTTGAAGCAGTAGCGTCCCATGCATGTCAACTGCGCGCGCCGTCCAGCTCACGCACACACACACTTTTGCAATTTCAAAGGAAAGTATAAAATACTTTTGAAATCGATTACACATCTTAATGACATTACATCACCAACAGTCCACCAGGCGTGACGGGTCACTCAAGACAAAACACAACCACAACCAGGCCCTTTTTCACCACACACTAGGATCAGCAGAGTAATTTTGGTCATCACAATCAACTGCTGACCGCACCTACTTAGTACCTCTTCATTTTCAGAGATGTGTACCACTCCGTTTTGAAAGATGTATACCACATCCTTGGGGAATTTGCATACCACTTCAGATGTATACCATTTTGTGGAATGTGTATCTGTACCACTTCATTGTGTGGGATGTATTTATACCACTTCATTGTGTGGGATGTATCTATACCACTTCATTGTGTGGGATATATCTGTACCACTTCATTGTGTGGGATATATCTGCACCACTTCATTGTGTGGGATGTATCTGTACCACTTCATTGTGTGTGATGTATATCACTACCAAACGAAAGATGCGTACCACTCCATTCTGAGGGATGAGTACCACCTGATTTTTGAGATAAGTGTACCACTTATTCTAACACAGTCTAAACAACGGTTGAAGCCTCCACTAGCCAGACATACTAAAAACACCAAAAGCAACGGACCAACCGGTATCGATATCATCACTCTACAGATTTCCTGTCTACCACCCTCCACTCTCTCTCTCATCATCTTCAATTCTCCCAACAGCGGCACATCTCGTTCCAGGCAGCGAAATCGGCTGACGCCGGAAGCTGCCACCATGCTTAATATCAACCGACTTCATATTTTAAAAACAAAACGAAACAAAATACCATGACTGAAACGCTCCTTGTCAAAACATAGCAATCATACTTAGCACCGCAGTATTAGCTAAATGTAGTAATGAGAATTTAGCATCGCACGTTTAGCTAAATGTAGCAATGAGAATTTAGCACCACACTTTTAGTTTTAGTCAGACACTCTCACTCTCCTGTCTGTATGGGAACACGCCAGGCCGTTTGAAGTTTTTTTTTTTTTTTTTTTTTTTTTTTTTTTTTTACAGTGTTGCAGAACAATACTTCTATCAGACTGAAATTTACTGTCTCACCACGACTTTCTAAACAGCTAAATAACAGTAGATGTTAGATCTCGCCTGAACTTGTTGCTTTGAGCACTTACTCGCGTAAACAAGTAGTGATAAAATGTTGTACTAAAATTAACCCAGATATAAGTTTGTGTCAATATGTTATTCACTACAGAAAACTGACATGATTATACATACCCAAATGCTATCTTTACCTCCCCTTCCCTCTCGCTGATATGACACGAGAGAGTTCGTATGTGACGCAGAATGTTACGTCCGAATGGCTGACGACCTGTGTCGAAATGATAGTCCGCCAACATGATCTACCACTATCTGATGATGAAAAGCCGATATCAGTGGAAAAAGAAAAAAAGATTCTGCTGAAGAAGAGCCGATATCAATAAGAAGATATTTTTGTAAAGTTTCTGTATTAATGGATTTGCCAGTAAGCTGTTTAACCACAGTTAAGGGACAAATATTTTTAACTTTTAGACATCATTTTTCACTAGTAAGAATAGCTGGAGAGCAGATTAATATATGATGTATATCACTGGTTACAAGCTTACAATACCCTAAAAACAAAATCAATTAAAAAAAAACCCTAAACAAATTAAATAAAACAAACAAACCTCACAAAACTCAAACGGAAGCGAATGTCTCTCTCTCTCTCTCTCTCTCTCCGTTTGCTCACTGAGTGACGTAGGCGACCTTTTGCTTGTTTCTGTAACGAACAGACCAATCAGTGTAGGAGGTAGAGTATTGGTTCAAGACAGAACCTTGCAGAGTGCTCGCCCTTTATTAGTACTGTCGGCATTCTGTTAGTCAAGTGTGTTTTGACAGGGCTGTGTACAACAGTATGCCAAACACTTGCCGGAGACGACGCTTCAAAGTCTTATTGTTAGTTCTGTCGCAAGGTGTAGAGAGATCAAGTTGTAAAGATATCAAGCTATAGAGAGATCAAAGTGTAGAGAGATCAAGCTTTAGAGAGGTCAAGGTGTAGAGAGATCAAGGTGTGGAGAGATCAAGCTGTAGAGGTCAAGGTGTAGTGAGATCAAGCTATAGAGATCAAGTTGTAGAGAGATTAAGCTGTAGAGATCAAGCTGTAGAGAGATCAAGCTGTAGAGATCAAGTTTTAGAGAGATTAAGCTGTATAAATAAAGCTGAGAGAAAAATGAGATCTTGAAAACGCTTTATCCACATTGCTGAAAAGATCAATAGCAACTTTCTCTAAATACCAGTTCTATAGACCCTGCAAAATCGACAGGTCGTTTGATAAACATTGTATGATGTAAACTGGATAAAGTTGTGGCAGTTGAACAGTCTCAACGCATTTGACATGAACAAGATTAGAAACAGGACAATAGCTTTGGTTTAAAAAAAAATTTTTTTAGAGCAGTAAAAACAGGGAATCATGCATTCCAACATGAACACATACCCCCCCCCCCCTTACCCACCAAAACGAGCACGCAACTTGTCCATATGTAATATCTGTACTAGAGATTTAATTTTCTTTTTTCTTTTTTCTTTTTTTGCTTTTTTTTTGCTTTACATTGGCCGGGCCTTTGACTGTACATCGGCCGGGCCTTACAATATTTAGATTTAATTTTTTTTCTTTTGCTTTTGACTGTACATTGGCCGGGCCTTACAATACATAGATTTAATTTATTTTGTCCTTGTTTTAATTTTAGTGGAAAAGTCCACACGCACTTGTATCCAGCTTTTCTGTGTTTGTCGTTTGCGGGAGAGTTGCATTGTCTAGAATAGACTTAAGGTCGAGCTTATCCGTTTGTCGCTGTGCGGTAGAGTTGCACACACACACACACACACACACACACACACACACACACACACACACACACACGTAGGTTGGATAATAATAATTCCCTCATTGACTATTCACTACCCTTCGCTTCTAAAACGTGGTTGTAAATACCCATATCCTGTTTTTAAATACCCATAACTTAGATGTGGTTTTAAATATCCATAACGTGGATTTAAATATTCCATAACCTAACATCGAGACTACACAGACACGGAAAGCGCTGAGGCCTCAGGGCGGATAATGTAGAATTTTAGATTATCATTGGAATGGACTGAGGGCGGACATTTTAGATTATCACTGGAATGGACTGAGGCCTTAGGGCGGACAATTTAGGTTATCACTGGAATGGACTGAGACCTTAGGGCGGACATTTTAGATTATCACTGGAATGGACGGAGGCCTTAGGGCGGGCATTTTAGATTATCACTGGAATGGACTGAGGCCTGAGGACGGATAATGTAGAATTTTAGATTATCACTGGAATGGGCTGAGGCCTTAGGGCGGATAATGAAGAATTTTAGATTATCACTGGAATGGACTGAGGCCTTAGGGCGGACAATTTAGATTATCACTGGAATGGACTTAGGGCGGACATTTTAGATTATCACTGGAATGGACTGAGGCCTTAGCCAGGGACTAATATTTGTAGAAAAGGAAGAAGACGGTGTAGTCAGTAACAGGAAGCAAGAGAGAAATGGGGAAAGTACTTGGAACGCGTATATTACGTATAGTTTACTATAGGACTAAGAATTATTATTATTATTATGGAAAGACTTGGATTTGATACATCTTGTGTGTTCTCTTCTGTGTACCACGATTACCTGTGGCCTGGATTTGCTGTGTTTTCATATTATGTTTCTGCCCTGATTCCATCCTTTCAAAGATGGCGTTTATAATGAAATAAACAATCACCATCACAAAGAACCTGAGTATGGCTTGTTGTGGTATTTTAATTATTCTTCAACAATCCGTCATCAGAAACAGGACCACTGCATACATTACACATACTCAACTGAAAAGCTTGTATCAGTTTTCGATAGATACAAATAATGATTTATTAACAATACAGTAAATTTTTGTTATAAGTTTCATATATTAAAAACGATTCTTGACATAATCATTTGATGAGAAAAGTCACAACGTACGAATCTAAACAAGTTATAAAAAAAAAAAATTCAGCATGGTCATGATCAGTGAGTTTTGAACTTTCAGACCCAAAGATTTCACAAACGTGCAGACAATAGGTTAGCCACACCGTGCTTACACATGTATAACACTGTCTTAAAAGTCTGTTACGATCTCGAATAAAAATGGCTGATATTTATGGGTCAGAATTGTCTCTAGTTTAAAACTGATGTAGATGTGTAGAATTTAGTGAATGTATACGTCATTACTAATTATATTTCAATAATTGAAGTATGTAGATGTGTAGAATATAGTGAATGTATACGTCATTACTAACTATTGAAGTATGTGGCGGAGTAAATTTGCCTATCCCTACTTCTAGACTTAATTCTTACATAAATTGTTAAATTGTCGATGTGACCTGACCTTGGACACTTGCTATGATGGTAGAGTTGGAGTAAACAACTCGAGTTGAGAATATGCTAGAAATTGCTAATTCAATCCAAACAGTTCCAACTGGAGGAGTAGTTTTTATTATCCAATGGTTAAGATTTACGAGAATGAGATCATCCAATCGGCTGAGATCAAAAGTTTACATACTGTAGAGAATGCTATTGTCTAATCAATTGAATTTGGTGTGGCAAGTAGTCTGGTCATAAAAGGCGGCCGTTAGATTAACGGTGAGTTAAATAGCTGATTGAGAGAGAATGGACTTAGAAAAATTTCGTGAATTTTGCTATTGATATGTTATACTTGTGTTTTACATAGAGATATATTATATGATTAGACTATTGTTTCTACAATTTTTTGAACTAAGATGCCTGTATAAAGTATACTAAATACTTTACATTGTTTCTAGTGGATGCACTCGTAAAATTGATATGTTGTATTTAATATGCTGCGTGTGTGTGTGTGTGTGTGTGTGTGTGTGTGTGTGTGTGTGTGTGTGTGTGTGTGTGTATCGGGCTAGTAAAAACTGTTGCAGAAAATTGTAAGTTGAGACTTGAATATAAGAGAGAATGGAATTGACAGTAATAACGTGAACAATAAACTTGTGACTTTGTTACGTGCGAAAGGGCTAAGATTAAGATTTACAGATACAGAACTGAATGCAACGATATTTCTGCAATGTTCATGCTATTACAATACTGACAGATACGTGGCAGGTTTGTTGTTTTCATTCGTCAGAACTTTAGAATACAATGATCTTCGCAACGACTCCCTTCGTCACGCCTCACTTGCCACCAACTAGCTCACTACTATCGCTCACTCTGCAGGCGTTCTTTCGTGTGCTCACCCACTCAAGTGAGACATTGTTCAGACTGATTCAGTACATGTTCACAGTCTAAACGACTGTTCAGTTAACAAAAATATGATAAGCATATCATCAAATGATGAAATTATTGTGACCGTACAATAAATTATATGTACATTAAAAGGAGAGCTTATTGCCCCCCCCCCCCTTACCCCCTTCGAACCACCTCCTATGTCAAGTGAATACATACAACAGTATAGAACATGAAAAATGGAGATCAAGAATTTAACTTGTCTCTAATATTAAAATGACAAATAAATTTCTTTGTGTAACTACGTACAACTTTCAGGATTCTCAATAATATGAAATACGTAATTCATCATTTAATATTTCAAGATTAGGAGAAATTAGTAACTTATTTAACTAAAATCAATCAGTTCCAGCATAGGGTAAACACACACACACACACACACACACACACACACACACACACACACACCACACACACACATACACACACGCACATGCATAGAGCAACTAAACAAACAATCCACACATCCTCAAAAGAAATCAATTTGACGAGCACAGTAAGGAGTGGTCTGGAGAGGAACATTACTTAATGACGTATAGAAAATGACGACACATAACAAATTATTTAGAACTAAAATAAAACAAGGAATGATTTTTTTTTTGGAACCAGTATGACATTATTGACTATAATAGTGTGATTATTTCTTTTGTTCATATAGGTGTGTGACAATAGTGACTTTAATAGTGTGATTATTTCTTTTGTTCATATAGGTGTGTGACAATAGTGACTTTAATAGTGTGATTATTTCTTTTGTTCATATAGGTGTGTGACAATAGTGACTTTAATAGTGTGATTATTTCTTTTGTTCATATTGGTGTGTGACAATAGTGACTTTAATAGTGTGATTATTTCTTTTGTTCATATTGGTGTGTGACAAGAGTGACTTTAATAGTGTGATTATTTCTTTTGTTCATATTGGTGTGTGACAAGAGTGACTTTAATAGTGTGATTAAAAAATAATGCCTAGAAGGAGCTTAAAAGGATGACAAACAAAAGTACACATTCTTTAAATAATAATAATAATAATAATAATAATAATAATAATAATTATTATTATTATAACAAAAGCACATAAACGGAAATTTATACGTACAATGTAAAAAACAAGGTAACCGCAAATAAATCTTTGCCTACTTTCT
Source organism: Sinotaia quadrata (assembly GCA_028829895.1). Classification (NCBI taxonomy): domain Eukaryota; kingdom Metazoa; phylum Mollusca; class Gastropoda; order Architaenioglossa; family Viviparidae; genus Sinotaia; species Sinotaia quadrata. The sequence continues at coordinate 96,488,295 of CM054179.1, read as the reverse complement.
GGTTGATCTCAAACGAAAGGTTAATTAGATTTTACAGTTTGACAATCATTTAGGGAGCCTGCGTGGGTCTTGTGGTGAAAATTCTAGAATTTACAAATTGGTTCCATTTAGAAAGATCGTGGAAATAAGTGAATATATGTCAATAATAGGCAAATAATTGTTACACAGTTATTATTGCATTATCATATAAAGAGAGCAGTTATCGTTCTTTGATTGACATTGCGTAGAGTGAATACGATAGAATAAGCAACTAATTGTTACACAGTTATTTCTGCATTATATAATACGAGCAGTTATCGTTCTTTGATTGACATTGAGTAACATCTGGATTTGAAGTTGGCAAAAGTCTTTTACAGAGTAGCTTTGACTGGCAGACTGCGTCGCTTGAAGAGTGTTCTCTCAAGTGCCGTGATTGGCGCTTCCACTATGACAGACAGCAAGTAAGCGAAGATTACAGAAATCAAGAAGTACCCTGCCGCTCTCTGCAACTGTTGAAAGAAACAGAACGTTAGGACTTCATTTATTCCAGGAAGTCAAGCTGCGCACAAATTCCTGTCACAAATATGAATACTGAAATAAAACGACATCGAGATTATGTGAATACTGAAATAAAACAGAAACGTTAGGACATTTATTCCAGGAAGGCAAACTGCGGACCTAATCGTCACAAATATGAATACTGAGATAAAACGACATCGAGATATGTGAATACCGAGATAAAACGACATCGAGATATGTGAATACCGAGATAAAACGACATCGAGATATGTGAATATTGAGATAAAACGACATCGAGATTATGTGAATACTGAGTAAAAGGTGATGTGAGGTTACGTTATGTTTATGAGTTTATACTACAGGAGGTTATAGGACCAGTGACAACAATGCCCTTCGGATTTTGGTAAAAACTATTCTGTGTATTTTGGTAAGATACTACTCTATATTTTGGTAATAGAATACTCTACTGCTCTGTATTGTGGTACCATACTACTCTATGAAGTTGGGTAACCTACTGCTCTATATTTTAGTAACCTACTGCTCCATATGTAACATACTAAACTAGTTTGGTAACATACTGCTCTGCGTGATTTGGTAACATACTGGTAGTTATTTAAAAAATATAAATTAATCATGAACGTTTTTTAAGGGTAAGATAATATTCTATTAACATTGATAAGATAGTCCTTGGTAAGTCAAATTCTCTAACTATTAAATTTAGCAACGATGTCCCTGAGTCCAGTGAATGACCATCCAGTGATCCGTGACCTTTGTATCTAATCGAAGACGTGATGGACCTCAAGAATTTGTCTGATCGTATTGCAAGCAAACTAAAGAATTTGTCTGATAGTATTGCAAGCAAACTCAAGAATTTGTCTGATCGTATTGCAAGCAAACTAAAGAATTTGTCTGATAGTATTGCAAGCAAACTCAAGAATTTGTCTGATCGTATTGCAAGCAAACTAAAGACTATCTGGTCGTATTGCAAGCAAACTAAAGAATGTGTCTGGTCATGATGCAAGAAAAGTAAGAATTTGTCTGGTCATACTGCAAGCAAACAAAAGAATGTGTCTGGTAATGTTGCAAGCAAAGTAAAGAATTTGTCCTGTCATGTTGCAAGCAAACTAAATAATTTGTCCTGTCATGTTGCAAGCAAAGTAAAGAATTTGTCCTGTCATGTTGCAAGCAAACTAAAGAGACGGACGAAGAAGTAAAACGAAGAGATAACTAATGGTGAAGCAGGCTGGATTAACAGAGGGTTAATATGCGATAACATACTTGATAACTAATGGTGAAGCAGGCTGGATTAACAGAGGGTTAATATGCGACAACTTACCACATAACTAACAGTGAAATAGGCTGGATTAACAGAGGGCTAATATGCGACAACTTACCACATAACTAACAGTGAAGTAGGCTGGATTAACAGAGGGCTAATATGCGATAACATACCACATAACTAATGGTGTTGCAGGCTGGATTAACAGAAGGTTAATATGCGATAACTTACCACATAACTAACGGTGAAGTACACTGGCACGCGAGAATGCCATTGATCAGCTTGAATTATGGCCGGATGGAGCAAGAAGATACAATAAGTCAGCCTGGACAAAGGCCGGAAACTCCGCCACGAAAGTATTGAATTGATAAGACCTGTGGTTTGGAAAGAAATTTGATAGTTACACATTTGTTGTATTGAATTTACTACCAGCCTTAAGATACATTTATCCCAGAAATGCGCAAATGCCATGCGTTAAGAACATAGAAAATAAATAAACACATACAAACATATGCTTTACCTCCGTTGCCTGTGGCGCATGCAAATATAATCCAGCACACAGCCAATGAGAAGAACGGTCTGAAGAGCGCCTCGTGAACAGCACGTGCAGTGTGCGACCAATAGAACGGCGTCTCGAGCATAAATCTATTCTCGTCGTATTTGACAAACGTACTTGTGAGAGAAGCACCAAGAGCTAGCAACCAGCCAATAGTCTTTGCTCCCTAAAATCATGTAAATAATAACAATAATATATCAGATCCCTAAGGTCACACAAAGAGCTAAACATTAAAGAAAAGATAGACTAGCACGCCAGCAAACGAACGAACGTAAATAAGATTCCACCATCTGTTACGAGCTAAAATAAAATGTGCATGTACTTGTAAATACAGATCAGAAAATTAAAAAAAAGTATAAATTAAACTACAAACACAAATTTGCAGAGAGTGTTTAAAAGAAACAAAGTCAGATGTATTGTGTATACAGAACCACGCTCACCAGTCGTGACGTCGTTTATATTGGCACCTACACCCGATTTGTTTGACTGAAAATGCCTGTCTAAGAAAATCCGAGAAATATTTGTCTTTAACAGTGAATATTGTAATTCTCTGTACATTCAACAGCTCTCTTATTTTGCTTGCTTGCTATAAACGGTGTTTAGTGTAAAGCATTCTTTCAAATGACCTCGTTTGACCTCAGCGCAATTGTTTACTTCAGTAAGCGTGAATGGTGCCATAGTTCAAAGTTAACTCTATAAAGACGGATTTCAGTCTGCTCTCTTAAATCAACAAGCGCAAGAATCTCAATTACTCATGCTTCTTTCCACGAGGACAAAAGTTTGGACCTAGTCTTATCGTATTTGAGAATCCCGAGTTAAAATTGACTTCAGGTTATAATTATCATTGAGTTTATACTACACGAGGCTAGTCGAGAGCTGAGATGGTCAGCTTAATACAGTCCATGTAAACTTTTGTAAAGAAAAATGAAGAAATAAAATCAAATATATGTGATTCGATCTCCTGTTTAATAACGGCTATCCTTTTCCTTTCGCAGGAAAAAACAAACAAACAAAGCATGTATAATAAACAGTTTCCATCATAAAGAGGAAGTAATTAATGGCATACTTAAAGTTCTAAAACTACAAGATACTGAAATGAAAGGAGAAACAAGGGGAAGTAATTAATGGCATACTTCTAAGATCTAAAATAACAAGATACTGAATTGAAAGGAGAAACAAGGGGAAGTAATTAATGGCATACTTAAAAGTTCTAAAACTACAAGATACTGAAATGAAAGGAGAAACAAGGGGAAGTAATTAATGGCATACTTCTAAGATCTAAAATGACAAGATACTGAATTGAAAGGAGAAACAATGGGAAGTAATTAATGGCATACTTAAAAGTTCTAAAACTACAAGATACTGAAATGAAAGGAGAAACAAGGGGAAGTAATTAATGGCATACTTCTAAGATCTAAAATGACAAGATACTGAATTGAAAGGAGAAACAAGGGGAAGTAATTAACAACACAAATGCTAAATACTAAAACGTTGAAGTTTAATAGATCTGAATTTTTTAAACCTAACGTGTTGTGTTAACATTGTGTGCGTATTGAGTAACATTGTGCGTGTACTGAGTAACAACGCGCGCGTATTGAGTAACATAGTGTGCGACTTGAGAGTGGTTCAGGCTTAAAGAGGGAACATTGCTGGAAAAAATAGAGCAACTCCTATCACTAAAGTCAGAGGGGTTCAGGTGAAAAAGGAAAATTGTTGGGGAAACACATCATTTCCTATCACTAGAGATAAAGGGGCTCAGGTAAAATAGGGAACATTGCTGGAGAAACACATCAGCTCCTATCAATAAAGACAAAAGCGTTCAGGTAAAAATGGGAACATTGCTAGAGAAATACATTAATCCCTATCACTAAAGTCAAAGGGGATGAGATTAGAAAAAGGAACATTGCTGGAGAAACACATTAATCCCTATCACTAAAGTCAAAGGGGATCAGATTAGAAAAAAGGAACATATTAGAAAAGAAATATATAAACACATATCAACAAAAGATTAAGGTGTTCAGGTTATAAAAGGAAGGAAAGAAATCCAGTTCTTACAGGGCTCAGCCTAAACCGTCCACCGACTTCTTTCAGAATGTATCCCAGCCCGATTCCAAGGACATATGGTGCTACGCGACAGTAGGGCTTCTGAAAGATCTGCCAGATGTACTCTTCCGAATTCCTGGAAGTACACAAATATCAGACACTCGTTACTCGTTTCCTGGCAACCAAGTCAAACTGAAACGCGGGAACAAAGCACGTGTACATTGGAATGGTCACCCAAGAGCAGAGAAACGGAGAGGGAAGAATGCAGGCAAGTTTCATGATAACGTTATTTATTGATGAAAAAAAATATAAATTTGACAAAAGTTGATTACAGATGCAGCTGATAGTTTGCTGCTAAGGATAACGATAGTGACTGCATATTTACAATGAGGAAGCACTGGCCAGCTAATGGACAAGGATATCCTGATGTCTCTGACTGATATTTCTTTAGTGAACTTCTGACGACACACACACACACACACACACACACACACACACACACACACACACACACACACACAAAAACACACACACACACACATACACACACACACAAACACACACACACACACACACACACACACACACACACACACACACACACACACACACGTGTTTAACCACGCACAAGAACGAAACTTGCAGAAGCATGCAGGCACAGACATACATATAGGCATGCGAGCACACACACGCGCGCACATCCATGCATTCACGCACACGCGAACACGTATACATACACCTGCATGAACATGAGTATGCAGACACACACACACACATGCAATATAAGTGATAGACTGTAGAAGGGAACTCATTAAACTACATTTTTTTTCTCTTTCCATCAATCTGAAAACACTCTTTAGTCGGTTTTAGAAAAAATGTTAATAATAAAGGAAAACCATTACTAGACACTAAAAGCAAAATGCGCATTGAATGAAAAATAAACTTTAGACAATACAGTAAGGAGCAGACAGTAAATAGACTTTAGATAATAGAGTAAGGAACAGACAGTAAATAAACTTTAGATAATAGAGTAAGGAGCAGACAGTAAATAAACTTTAGACAATAGAGTAAGGAACAGACAGTAAATAAACTTTAGACAATAGAGTAAGGAACAGACAGTAAATAGACTTTAGATAATAGAGTAAGGAACAGACAGTAAATAAACTTTAGATAATAGAGTAAGGAGCAGACAGTAAATAAACTTTAGACAATAGAGTAAGGAACAGACAGTAAATAAACTTTAGATAATAGAGTAAGGAACAGACAGTAAATAGACGATTCGAAATATATATATACCGTGTAATCTATACGTGTTAAAAAGAAATACTCTGATAATATTTACCAGCCCTACCTTAGATAATCTCCGTTTACATCTTCTTCAAAATAGATGGTGAGAACCGCTTGCATGATGACAAGTCCGAATATTAAAAATCCAGAAATAATTCTGTATCTGAAAGGAAACAAACAACAACAAAATATTAAAATTGTGTCGTGGAATGGAAAAACTGACAAGCAAAACCCCCGAAAAGTAAGAAAATGATTTCAAAATTAATCTAAGCCGATATGACGTAAACTCGAGCGCCAGACTACCCTTGACCCCTAACAACAGGTGCCTGTTTGCGCCTCAGACGCAATAGGCTGTTCACACACACACACACACACACACAATAAATTTTAAAACATGGCGTTTCGCTCATGCACTCACGAGAAAGGAAGAACCGGTAATAAAGAAACATCCTACAGAAATTAACGTTAAAGATGTCTCACCCTATAGCTAAGGGAAGAATCAAGATGGGTGCGATCCAGTAAAGCTGCATATCGACAGACAGGTACCAGGTCCATGGTGCGCACTGATGAAAAGAAAAAAAAATCGATTCATGCTGTATTTATAAATATAAGCATTTTCTTGCCTAAAATTGAAAGATTATGGACTTTGCATTCATGAAAGGGAGGTAAATATATAAATGTGAAACTCGGGACAATTGAATGTATTTTGTATTCATGAAAAGGAGGTCAAAATACAAAAATGTGAAATTAGAGACAAGTGTATGGATTTTGTATTCATGAAAAGGAGGTCAATACAAAAATATGAAATTAGAGACAAGTGTATGGATTTTGTATTCATGAAAAGGAGGTCAATACAAAAATATGAAATTAGAGACAAGTGTATGGATTTTGTATTCATGAAAGGGAGGTAAATATATAAATATGAAATTTAAGACGAGTATATGGATTTTGTATTCATGAAAGGGAGATAAATACATAAATGTGAAATTTATGACAAGTGAATGGATTTTGTATTCACGAAAGGAAGGCAAATGTATAAATGTGAAACTTGAGAAGAAGGGGAAGCCCTGAGCTTGTGCAAAAGGAGACAGCTAAATACAGAGAACATGCATTTACTTTTTTCTTCACCAGAAATGTTCCAAGCCTACATCTATACGTCATTGTTATCATCCACAACACGTCACTTGTTTTTATTTATGAAAGTATGTCTATGTACGCCTTTATTTTCCCTTACCCTAAAAAATAACAGAGATCTGAAAAAGAATTGCTGCTAAGAGCATTCAGTACTAATGGACGTGAAAGAGGCATAACTCAGCAGTAATAGATTTGAAGTAAAGATAACTCTGTAACGACTGATAGAAGTGAACAAGTACACAAAGGTCTCAACGGTAAACATCATACATGTCCTCGAGGATTTTATCATTTCTCAAGAGAAAAAAGAGGCGAGCACAAAAGGACAAGTCGTTAGTGACGTCGAAGAACAAAACTATTAACCCTTTAAGGGTGTCGTGAGTGTTAATTACTGAGTTTGTTAGTTGAATATAATTTTGTTTATTGACCCGGATTTAATCATTAACAGTTATAACGAATAGCTGTTGCATTGGGAAAAAAAATTAAAATTAATGTCCGGGCAAACAAAATCAGCCAACCAATTAAGTCACATGCAGACACTATCCTCTGGGGGTGGGAGGTCGAATGTTTACAAAGCTTGGCGGTTTGCGTATTAAATATGTTCCTTTGATTTGTTGATATTAACATTGGAATAAATATTGATTATTGCATTAGTGAATAGTATGTGCCTTATATTTACTAGGCCGTGTGACATGCGATGCCAAATATAACCCCTTTAATGAGGGCATAATTAAGGCAGATGTAGAAAGAGCATGCCTGGTAACCTCAGGAAAACAACAACAAAAAATGGTTATTGTCAGTCAAATACATTCACCGTGTACCCTAGTGTCATGCGTAATGTTTAGTTTGAGTGCATAATGTTTTGCTTGAGTGCGTAATGTTTTGCTTGAGTGCGTAATGTTTTGTTTGAATGCGTAATGCGTTGTTTGAGTGCGTAATGTTTTGTTTGAGTGCGTAATGCTTTGTTTGAGTACGTAATTGTTTGTTTGAGTGCGTAATGTTTTGTTTGAGTGCGTAATGTTTTGTTTGAGTGCGTAATGTTTTGTTTGAGTGCGTAATGTTTTGTTTGAGTGCGTAATGTTTTGTTTGAGTGCGTAATGTTTTGCTTGAGTGCGTAATGTTTTGCTTGAGTGCGTAATGCTTTGTTTGAGTGCATAATGTTTTGTTTAAGTGCGTAATGTTTTGTTTGAGTGCGTAATGCTTTGTTTGAGTACGTAATTGTTTGTTTGAGTGCGTAATGTTTTGTTTGAGTGCGTAATGCTTTGTTTGAGTGCGTAATGTTTTGTTTGAGTGCGTAATGTTTGGTTTGAGTGCGTAATGTTTTGTTTGAGTGCATAATGCTTTGTTTGAGTACGTAATTGTTTGTTTGAGTGCGTAATGTTTTGTTTGAGTGCGTATGCTTTGTTTGAGTGCGTAATGTTTTGTTTGAGTGCGTAATGTTTTGTTTGAGTGCGTAATGCTTTGTTTGAGTGTGTAATGTTTAGTTTGAGTGCGTAATGCTTTGTTTGAGTGCGTAATGTTTTGTTTGAGTGCGTAATGTTTTGTTTGAGTGCGTAATGTTTAGTTTGAGTGCGTAATGTTTAGTTTGAGTGCGTAATGCTTTGTTTGAGTGTGTAATGTTTAGTTTGAGTGCGTAATGCTTTGTTTGAGTGCGTAATGTTTAGTTTGAGTGCGTAATGCTTTGTTTGAGTGCGTAATGTTTTGTTTGAGTGCGTAATGTTTAGTTTGAGTGCGTAATGTTTAGTTTGAGTGCGTAATGTTTAGTTTGAGTGCGTAATGTTTAGTTTGAGCACGTAATTGTTTTATTTTATACATGTATCATACGCATGTTGTCATTTGAGTCAGTGTGTGGCACACGGTGTTTGTTCCACTGGGGCGTACCTGGTCCTTGTAGCTCTTGTAGAAGTTGTTGATGTACAGCAGGTTTGTCCACCAATACGACTTGCAGGGTTGGAAGTAGGCGTGGCTTTGTGCCGTCCACTCAGGACCGTCGGAGGCGTAAGGCAGAATGCAAGTGAATATCATGATGGCTATTCCATAGGCAGGGTCCAAGCTAAGACAAGATAGAACGTCAGAATTTTCATCTTTTGCCATTAACGAAACAACACACACTTTAAACCTTTGTCATTGTTAAACTGTCCCGAAAAGATTGTCCGCTTTGCATTTCACAGTTTTCTTATTGGAAGTGCTCGATACAACCCTACCGTCTGTGCTGTAGAATACAAATGTTCTCTTTTCGGTTTTGTAATGCACTTTTTTTTCTCGTAATTTGTGATATTTGGGAAATGTAAAAAAAGAAAAAATATTTTTGGTTTGTTCGCTGTTTGGGCAGTCATATGCACTGCAATATTTAACTATGTTTAAGTTTTCAACCACGTGTTTAACGCTAGACAATATGTCGGACAGCGCATGCGGATTGTTGTTACCACTCATGACGTCACATGTTATGTTGCTATGGTGAGAAGTCAATCTCGCAAATGAACAAGAGCTTTGTTTTCTTTCAAAAAATGAACAATTGGACAATATTAAGCTTTAGCTTTAAAATAGTTTCTATCCTTTAACAACTATAAAAACAAAAAACCAAAAACACTTACCGGACGGCCCGGTGAATGTAGTATTTGACCATTGTCTTCAGCCGGATGTGACCTTCCTGCTCAATGAAGCGTAGCAGCCAGAAAGATGCCAGGCAGCCACTGAAACAAACACCCAAAGTTCCTTTTGTAATTCAGGATTTATTGCCAGCAGAGATTAGTATTGTGTTTTCTCAAGTCTTATTATTACTATTATTATTATTATCATCTTCCTTGTGAGTCCGTACGTCTGTTCATTATTTGTGTCTGTGCATGTCGCCGAGAGACGGGGGGTGGGGGGTTAGTCTCTAGGAAATAGGCAAGGGAGTAAATAACTAACGCTGTACTTTTCTCGTCTTTCTCTCCTTCCTGCACTCACACCTAATAATACGTTACAAGCATACGGCTAGACGTTTGTGACGCATCTTTTCATTGTGCGTCTCTTATATTTGTTTACAGAAAGTGTGTGTGTGTGTGTGTGTGTGTGTGTGTGTGTGTGTGTGTGTGTGTGTGTGTGTGTGTGTGTGTGACTGGTGGAAGGGAGGAATTAATTACAACAACATTTTATTCTTTTCTCGTCTTTCTCCCCTTCTGCATTTCACACGCACACGTCAAGCTGGTTATACCTATCTCAGACTTTCATCATCACTAACTACACTTTCTATGTAGATATTTAATATCTGACTACACCTATCGCAGACTTTCATCATCACTAACTACACTTTCTATGTAGATATTTAATATCTGACTACACCTATCGCAGACTTTCATCATCACTAACTACACTTTCTATGTAGACATTTAATATCTGACTACACCTATCGCAGACTTTCATCATCACTAACTACACTTTCTATGTAGACATTTAATATCTGACTACACCTATTAAAGCCTTTCAGGTGCAGTGATCAGTCATCAGTCAGTATCTCACCTGACAACGAGAAACGTATCTGATGCCAGAGTGGAGTTGATGATCGGTTCACCCATAATGGTTTCCAAGTTTTCAGCCGCTGTCAGTGGGTTTTCTGCAAGGGATGTTGTGTATTGAAAGTGTCATTATGTGTAGATTATCTAACAAGCGTATGTTGAAACTGACACAGTGCAACTGACATCATTGTAAAAGTAATATAATAGATGTTTAGTGAGATGTAGAATGTGAAACAAACATTATACAAATTATCCAATAGGTGATTAGTGAAATAAAAAATGTGAAAGTAAATGTCATCATACGAATTATCTAATGGGTATTTAGTGAGATGTAGATTATGACACTAAGGTCATTATACAAATTATCTAATGGGTGTTTAGTGAGATGTAGATTATGACACTAAGGTTATTATACAAATTATCTAATGGGTATTTAGTGAGATGTAGAATATGACACTAAGGTTATTATACAAATTATCTAATGGGTATTTAGTGAGATGTAGAATATGAAATTAACGTCATTATATTTCGTCTATTCATTGTTTTCTATGTGTTCTTTCTGTTCGGTCTTTTTCTCTCCATCTCTTCCTTCAGTTCAGTCTCTTTATCCTGTTTTCTCTGTTACATCTATCATATCACGGCTATTGTAATGACAAATTTCGTTTGTTTACACACAATTGCTTCTTGCTTCTTGCTGAACAGACGGAATAGAAAGAACAGACAAAATAAAATGAACAGACAGGATAGATAAAACAGACTGAACCAATGGAAAAGCAAGAACAGACAGATTAAAATGAACAGACTGAATAGGCATACGTGTAGAACGCAGCGAATAGAAAGAACAGAATAGAGGGAACATACGAATAGAAAGAACAGTACAGAGGGAATAGACAGAACACAGCGAATAGAAAGAACAGAATAGAGGGAACAGACAACACAGCGAATAGAAAGAACAGAACAAAGGGAACAGACAGAACACAGCGAATAGAAAGAAATGAACCAAGGGAACAGACAGAACACACTCGAGACAGAGCAGACTGAATAGACGGACGAATTATAATTTGTTGTTTCTCAGTGCAAAATCTCGAAATGACCTCAGATAAGTTGATAATTTATTTTATTATTAATAAAATTATGTTTATGAATTAATACACTACATAGAGACATGAATTGTTGATGGCATGCATGAAAAAGAAGCACACACTAAGTGTAATTGCTTGCAAGGCCTGCCAGTCTTTCCTACAGTGACGTGGGAACTATCATTAGTGTGAACGTTGGGGTCTACATTAAATCATGCTAAAAAAAAAAAAATAGAAAGAAATGGTATATTGGTAAGGCATGCACTGCTCAGTGACGTCAACCAAGTCTTACCAAAGAAAAGCGCCATGAAGAAGAATGTATGACCTACGATGACCCAGAGGATAGATAGTACCCTGATGCCATGTAGGCACGAGATGAAGCCCGCGGTGTCATCGACATCAAAGATTTCTTGTGTGTTGCGGAGCAACGAGAAGGCTTCCAGCATACGCAAGGGGAGGGGTTCTTCATGACGTCATCAGTGGCAAATTGGAAGGAAAAAATAAATATTATAATAAACGTAATCAATGCCTTTTATTGCAACTACTGCAACATTATATTTCTAAACTTTGAGGATTGTAACATCTGTGACTGCTATTGCTATCCTATATTCTATCTATACTCATTGTACTATAACAATTTATATTACTATTAGTGCTACACTATATTACTACATTCATAGTACTGTAACCCCTGTGACTACTAAAGCAACAATATATTACTATATTCTTAGAACTGTATAACTACTTCTTTTACTACTACTGTTACACTATATTATTAAATTCTTATTAGTACGATGATACATGTATAGGAAGTACAGCTTTATATGTCTGTACTTCCACATTTATTTGTTCGTTAATTATTAATTCAATAGTTAATGGGTGTGTTTGTTAATTATTAATTGAATAGTTAATCGGTGTTTGTTAATTTTTATTCAATAGTTAATGGGTGTGTTTATTAATTATTAATTCTATAGTTAATGGGTGTGCTGGTATTTATTAATTCAATGGTTAATGGGTGTGTTGGTTAGTTTTTAATTCAGTAGTTAAAGAGTGTGTTTGTTGATTACAAAGTGAACAGTTACTGAGTGAGTTTGTTAATAATTGTACAGTTAATGACTGTGTTTGGTAAATAATCATTATATAAACAGTTAAAGAGTGTATATGTTAATAATTAAATAAAGAGTTATTGAGTGTTGGTTAATTATTAAATAAGCCGTTAATAAGAGTGTTTGTTAATTATTAAATACACAGTTAATGAGTGTTTGTTTATTATTAAATAAACAGCTAATGAGTGTGCTTTGTTAATTATTAAATAACAAGCTAATAATTGTGTTTGTTAATTATTAAATAAACAGTAAATGAGTGTTTGTTAATTATTAAATAAACAGCTAATAATTGTGTTTGTTAATTATAATTATTAAATAAACAGTAAATGAGTGATTATTAATTTACGACGTTGCTGAAATCAATTACATGTCAATAAATTTGTTTGATATTGAAACAGTTATAGTTTTAAAAATGAGATAATGCTTAATATATTTAGTCAAACTACTTATTTACTTGTCATTTCTTACGATGTTAGACAAAATATTTTCTTGCTTGAGTTTTTACTTCTCTTACAGTTCACAAGCTCCTATACCAGAATCTATAAATAACCGTTGCCTGTACCTTCAGACATCTCTCTGTCATCGATTTCTTTCATCTGTTCGATCCTGCTGCTGGGGTTTGAGACACGCTTGTCTACCTTTACATCTCCATTGCTGTGGACCGCTGCAGTCTTGTCTGGCTCGGAAGAAAAGCCCTTGTTGAAGTGACTTTCACCCTCGTCGTACGCGTTGTATGCAACTTCTGATTCTTCCGTGTGCTGTTTTTGGTGTCTGTGCTTGAGGTCAATAATGGTGCCCAATATAATCAGAGCACCCAGGACGGAAAATATACATCTGTAAATGGAAATAAACAGAGGGTTTTTTGTTTTACTACATGTAGAATTTAACATTCGCGTATACAAATACACCGTCACGCCATCGCGCCAGCAATTACATTTGGTTTTGGTTCATGAATACTCATTCATAATTAGTTTGCCGTAGACTCTTGTGATTAGTTAGAATAGTAATATAAAAATTACACTTCTAAGTATGGCTCATTCTCTGGGGACGTGTATCATTTTGTGACATAAAGTGCAGAAAATGAAGTGGATTAAATATAATTATTTTACATGTTAAAGTGTGCAGCAGGGCCTAATGCTGACATAAAAACATAAGAAAAGATAAAAATCATATGTTGATGTTATGGGAGTTTGAAATACGTAAAAAGTATGTTTCCGTTGAAAAGTTAGAAATTAAGGTTGAGACGTATTTTATCCGAAAAATATTTTAAAATAAGCAATATAATTATCTCATTACAACGAATATAATGATTTTCATTATTATCCTAAATTATTAACTTAATCTGGATACATTTTTATTTGAAGTGGGGTAGAAAACTATAACTTCGTAACGAGGAAACCTTACTCGTCTTCCAGTGACAAGTTTATCATCCATCATAAAATAAGCTCTATTTTTCTCAACTAAACATAAGTAATAAATAAGATATCTTTTATATAAATATAACGTTTATATTTTAATGAATAATAAGCCTAATCGCGATGTTTATATTCTTGTATATAATTCACAGGTTTTTCTACCCTTACTAGCTCAGGTTTAAAACATACATACAGTTATGTGAAACTTTAAATGCAAGTGAAACCACATAGATATGTACATAACTATGTAAGTTATTTACGATGTCAATCAATGTAATCAAAATATAATCGAAATTATCAGAAATCGTAGCTGTTTTGCAATGTCGACGATACCCCCAAAAATTCATCAACTTCTGTTCTCATCAACGTAATCTTAATGGAAACGAACTCATCACACCAAGACAAAATGACATGAGAGTTATCTTTCCGGAATATGGCGCCTTTGTAAAATGCAAGAAGTAGTTCGCGATATTATCGTCATTATTTGATATTTTACAAGTTATGAAGTCCTTTGTCACATGCTGAAAAGAAAATAAAGTCAAATTAGTTTTCCTAAAGCTGAATATTTCTGAATATAACGAATAAGTTTGAAGAACATTAGCATATGAATATTGTTTGTGTATGGATCGTTTAAATAGAACATGGCGTTCATGTATCAAAGTGACTGATAGAGAGAAACTTTAACTTTAACAGTGACACTAGAGCGAAACTTTAACATTAACAGTGACTATAGAGCTAAACCTTTTACTTACACAGTGACTGAGAGAGAGCGAGCGAAAACCTTAACTTACAAAGTGACTTATAGAGCGAAGCCTTTAACTTACAAAGTGAAAGATACAGCGAACCTTTAACTTTAACAGTGACTTTGATAGAGGGAAACCTTTAACTTACAGAGAGTTTGACAGAGCAGAACCTTTAACTTACAAAGTGATTGATAGAGAGAAGACTTTAACTTTAACATACAAAAAGAACAACGGACGTTAGAAAGGGAGAGAGGAAAAAAGAAAATACTCAGACAACAAGCCTTTAAGAAGATTCATGTACAACACAGAAAAACACACAAAACACAGATGATCATAGAAAGCACACAAACACACAGATAAAACGTTGACAAAATGCACATATAAATACATTGAAAACACATTGACCAGATAATATGTTGAAGACTTCTGAAAACACGATGAAAACACACACAGGCAACACATAGATAACACACTGAAAAACACATGGAATACACACAGATAAAATACAGACAAAACACTGAGAAAACTCATACACATAAGGATAAAACATAGAAACTCAGAAGAGGCAAAACACAGAAAGCACTCAGACAAAACACAGAGAAAATGCTCAGATAACATAACAACACATAGGCAAACTCAGAAAACACAAAAATAACAAATTAAAGGCACAGATTACATATTGAAACACTCAGACAACACCCATATAAAATACTGAAACACTCAGACAACACCCATATAAAATACTGAAACACTCGGACAACACCCATATAAAATACTGAAACACTCGACAAAACATGCATGCAGAATAAAGTCGAGCCAAACAAAACATTTCTTTGTATTCTGTGTAGATTTGTGGTAATATCTACGTCGACTAACCCCCACCCCCCTTTCCCAGGAGAGCAGGGTGGTGTTGACAAGACAACTCATGTAAACAGACAGAAAACATAGATAACCCATTTAACGTTATTTCCTGAAAATTGTTGTAAGGGTGACAACTCCCATATCCGCACTGAATAAAGACAGAAAACATAGACGACACACACATAACGCTGTTTCCTGGAGATTGTTGTAAGGGCGACAACTCACATAGCCACAATGGCGCCAGCATCATCGGCAAAGTTTTCATCCTTTTGGCAAGAGACCCCTGGAATGGTGATGTTCAGCGGAAGTGAGGCTGCAAAAAACAAAACAGTGGTACTTGTACAACAAGCATTGGAATACTTCAAAATGTGGTACTTTTACAGCAAGCATGGGAATACTTTTAAACGTGGCATTTTTATGACAAGCATTATTAATACTTTAAAACGAGGTGGTACTTTTATAACAAGCATGGGAATAATTTAAAACGTGGTACTTTTATAACAAGCATGGGGATGTTTTATTAAGTGTGACTTCGTCATACTTTTACACAAAACTCATAGAACCTATTCTTAATCAATGTGACGTCCGATTTACTTTTACACAACACTCATAGAACCTATTCTTAATCAGTGTGACGTCGTACCCCCACTATATTTGTGGTGGTCAATAAAAGTCAAATTTGGAAATGAGCTGTTACGGCATGATTATGATTATCAATAATATAGTTGACAACAGCAAATAGTTAGCCAAACACAAAGGATAGACAACAGCAAATAGAATAGCTAGCCAAATACAAAGGATAGACAACAGCAAATAGAATAATTAGCCAAACACAAAGGGTAGACAACATCAAATAGAGTAGTTTGCCAAACACAAAATATAGATCTATCTCATCGTGTTCCTTTGGTATGATTCTATGTGGATACATGGTGATAGCTCTGAGGGCATTTTTGTCCGGGCAGGGACAATTAGCCGACTCTTTCATATTTCTTATTGCCAATGGGATCTTTAGCGTGTGCAACTACAAGCATTATCGCTCTATTCCAAACACTATAGACATTGCAGATCCATTACTGTGACAGTGAGTGAAACCGGAGTTCATCTCGTACCCCGAGTCATTTGTGTGTATGCGTGTGTGTGTGTCTCTCTCCCTGTGTTTGTGTGTGTGAGAGAGACAGAGAGAGTCTAGTGTCATGCCTTCTGCCTCAATTGTCCTGCCATTGGAAGACTGTGTCTTTGGTTTAAAATTCAACTGGCATACGAAGGTAGAACGCGTACTTAGATTTCATTTATTTTTCTTTTAAACTGCATTTTATCTCTCATATTTGTATACATTTACATTTGATTGCCTCTTGTAGGAGAGATTACTCATATAAAGGTGAAATTAACAACTAAGACGTAATAGATACACTTCTACCCATTGCCCTTTTGCCCACCAGAATGGAAAGGGTTAACAATATGAACGGACCACTTTTCAGCATATATACGTAAGACTCGAAACCAGATTAGTTTCAGATAGTATTGTTAATATAATACACGTGAGTGAGTTTCCTAAAGTAACCACGTTAGTTTAAGAAAGTATTGTTAATATAATACACGTGAGTGAGTTTCCTAAAGTAACCACGTTATTTTCAGAAAGTATTGTTAATATAATACACGTGAGTGAGTTTCCTAAAGTAACCACGTTATTTTCAGAGAGTATTGTTAATATAACACACGTGGGTGAGTTTCCCAGAGTATCCACGTTTGTTTAAGAGTGTATTGTTAATATAATACACGTGAGTGAGTTTCCTAGAGTAGCGTGCGCAGTTTGGAAAACTATCGCGTTCTACTGAGAAACATCAGGTGACAATAATCTTCGTGGCCTTGACATTGTTTGAATAGCGCACAGCAAGTTTCTAGTTTCCTTATCTGTAAATGAATGTAATTTACAGGTGGACAAGCTTCATTCAATAATACAGATACAATGCCTAGCTACCACCAGCTAAACTAGGAAAGTCTACAACCAGATTGTCCAAGCACGCCGGTAGCATAAAGTGGAATGTCAGAAACAAAGAAAAAAGGTAGCAAAGATAAATGTTTTGAAAATTTGAATTAAACGTCATAATATAATTTTTATTTTCATAAAACTATCTTCTTTCCTCGGCTCAAATTACCTTATTTTTTTATTTTTTATTTCATCTGTTCTGTCTGCAGCCACTTTACTTACCTTTCAGAGACATACTTTAAATATTTCTTAAGACACACACCTTCACGCACACACGTACGCTTATCAAAATACAAAATGTAACTATAAACGCGCGCACGCACACACACACACACACACACACACACACACACACACACAAACAAACACACACACACACAAACACACACATACACTAACACTCGAACTCAGGCATTACCTATTAATTTCCTCTGAACACAAATATTAAAAAGTAAACATATTTAATTGACAAATGACATGAAGATGTTCATTTAACTATCTCATCTAGGCAGGTAATCAGTCATTAAAACAACAGTCTTGAAACTGCTATAAAGTAACAAAGAACATGCAGTCAAACAGTCAAGAAACTGTTATAAAGTGAGATAGAACGCGCAGTCAATTAGCTGGTTTTATACTGTGAACAGATTAACGAATGAAAGAACATTCAATCAATTAGCTAGGTTTACACTGTTAACAAATTAATGAATGAAAGAACCTTCAATCAATTAGCTAGTTTTACACTGTTAACAAATTAATGAATGAAATGCAAATCTTTTTTTCTTCATGGGAAAAGGGGGTCAATAATAAAGCCCATCATTTTAATAACCTGTGTGATTGATTTTATTTATCATTTTTATTACATTTAACATTGTTATTATATTTCTTTAGAAGAGTGAAAGTCAAAGACGTTTGCGTGGGAGGACAGTTGAAACCTGACTATGTATATCAGCGAACAGAAGGTCTAGCACTTAGGGTCAGTTACTACGGCCAGGTCAAACGAGAGTAGTTTGTGTAGAAGAAAGTTTTATCTGACAAGTAAACACGGCCAGGTCAAATGAAACTGGTTATGTAGAAAGTGTAATCTGTCCAGTGAATGAGTGAAAGTATTGGCAGTATGGATGTGTGACTGAAGGTGTGAGGGTTCAGTGATCACGACTGTTATCAAGCCCAGTGGTTAATTTCTGAGATGATGGTTAGAGACTGGCACTCATTTATATCCAATGTCCAAAAAGAATGTTTAAACTAATGTAATAATAGGTCCTTCTCAAGGAATTTATATATAGGATAAGCCACGTGACCAATTCTACCAGATATGTGATGAATGAAATTTTGACTTTGCTTTTATAAGTTCATTTTTGTTTTATTTCAAGCTCGTGCAAAATATACTGTGAAGTACGAATGTTGTGTGAAATTTGTGAAATGTCTACAATAGAGGTTTAATGCTGTCTCTTACGAATGTTGTGTGAAGTTTGTGAAATATCTACAATAGATGTTTAGTGCTGTCTCTTCCGAATGTTGTGTGAAATTTTTGAAATGTCTACAATAGAGGTTTAGTGCTGGTTCTTACGAATGTTGTGTGAAGTTTGTGAAATGTCTACAATAGAGGTTTATTGCTGTCTCTTACAAATGTTGTGTGAAATTTGTGAAATGTCTACAATAGACATTTATACTGTAGTTTACGAATGTTGTGTGAAATGTCTACAATAGAGTTTTAGTGCTGTCTCTTACGAATGTTGTGTGAAGTTTGTGAAATGTCTACAAGAGAGTTTTAGTACTTGCCCCAAGGAAAGAGTATTGTCACTTTTTTCAGTAGCACTCCATTTTCTATTTTCAATTATCTGTCGAACTGAGTATTTCCAATAATTATTTAAGTTTAGAGTGCCTGATAATTTGGCACAGTAGAAGAACTATGTGACAAAATTTTTCTATTTATGGGCTGAGCGTTACACACATTTGTTGTGTATCTTTCTTGCTTTGGTTTGTTTGTATGTGCAATAAGTAATTAAAGAAATGATTTGAGTAAAAGATCTAAGTTTGTATATTAACAGATTATTATTGTATAAATACTAAAATTCCTTGAATCAGTGTTTATTTGAACATTCGGTTTGCTATGAAGATATGAAAAGATTACTAATATTTGATGTGATATAAATTGTGAATTAGTTACCTTTGTACATCTCATATTTAATAATTATTTATCTTTCATCAGCGTATATTTAATAATTACTTTATGTTTTCACGTTTCATATTTAATAAATACTTATCTTTCTACATTTCGCATTGAATAATTACTTATCTTGCAAATCTCGTGTTTAATAATTAATTAATTATCTTTCTACATCTCATATTTAATAATTACTTATCCTTTTAGATCTCGTCTTTAATAATTACTTACCTTTGTAAGTATCATATTTAATAATATTTTCATTTGTACATCTTGAATTTATAATTATTATCTTTATACATCTCATATTTAACATTTACTTACCTTTGTACATCACGTAATTAATGATTACTTTGTACGTCTCGCATTTAATAATTACTTATGTTTTTACATCCCATATTTAATAATTAACTATCTTTGTACGTCTGAGATTTAATACTTATTTACCTTTCTACTACTCGTATTTAATAATTACCTTTATAGTCTCGTTTTTAACAATTAATTATCCTTATAGCCTACTTCTCGTATTTAATAATTAATTATCTTTTTAGTCTCGAATGTAATAATTAATTATCTTTTGCATCTTGTATTTAATAATTAATTATCTTTGAACATCTCGTAATTAAAGATTAATTTTATCTTTGCACGTCTTGTATTTAAGGATTAATTATCTTTGTATGTCTCATATTTAATAATTATATATCTTTATACATCTTGTATTTAATAATTAATTATCTGTCTACGTCTCGTATTTAATAATTAAGTAATTATCTTTGTACATCTCGTATTTAATAATTAATTATCTTTTTCCATGTCAAATTTATTAGTTATTTATCTTTGTGACACTCGTACTAAATAATTATTTATCTTTGTACGTCTCATACTTAATAATTACTTATCTATGTAAATTTCATATTTAATAATTAATTGTCTTTGTTAGTCTGATATTTAATAATTATTTACCTTTCTACATCTCGTATTTAATAATTATTTTTGTGCATTTCATATTTAATAATTAATTATCTTTGAACATCTCGTAATTAAAGATTAATTTTATCTTTGCAATTCTTGTATTTAATGATTAATTATCTTATTATCTTTGCACTTCTAATATTTAATAATTAATTATCGTTTTTACGTCTCGTATTTAATAATCAATTATCTTTTGCATCGCGTATTTACTAATTCATTATCTTTTTCTGTGTCATATTTATTAGTTATTTATCTTTTAACGTCTCTAATTTAATAATTAATTATCTTTGTAGGTGTCGTATTTATTAATTAATAATCTTTGTAAGTCTTAAATTCGTTGATGGGAGTGTTGCATCATTCCGGGAGGGGGCTTTAGAGAAGTTAATAGGAGGGCTGCGATACAAAAGTAGGGTACCCCCAAACGTAGCCAGGTTAATTGTAATCCAGGGCATACTGATAATCATAATTTATTTCCTATCGTATTCACTACTTGTGGGAAGAACACAGTGTGGATAAGCTCTCAAACCTGTAATCAGGTACCTGATATGGAAGCGTGTTATAGAAAGATATTATTATAGAAAAATATAACTGCTGATGTTATCACCAAATAGTTTATGACACATCTCGACGTGACTTGGGGCTCGTCCAGACTAATCTTGCATCCTAGAGAGCAACTCTTCGCACAGCAAGAGGTTAAAACTACCTCAAAGGGGAAACAATTCAGATTTAAAAGGAGATTAAGAGTCTTGATTTTCTTATTGAGCACAATTTTTATGTGACAATTCCGAACTCATATGCATCATCGACTTTTTCAAAGTGCAATATGGTCTGGATCATCTGGCCCCATCACCCCACTATGCCGATACAGCCCGATCTTAACTGATTAATTATTCAACGTCGAGATAAAGTGTAGTATGCCCGAGGGTGGAAGGAGGATTTGTAGTGGATTGACGGGTATCTAATCCAGGTGTGTTCGAAAAATAAGAGCAGTCTTTAGGATTGATTATGGAGCGCATTGTATGACTTCTCCAATCCATCGTCAGACTTCCAAACACAAACTCTGGACTCCATACGTTCCCCTTTAAATTGGAGTTGATTTATGAAGTGACTGTCAGGCAAAAATCGGTTTTACGTCAAAGGATATAATTAATAATTCGTGCAATGCATGCGTGTCAAGTGTTTACATTATTGAAAGAAAAAAATCGAAAGCGTCGTGCAAACAGACATACAATCATTACAAAATTAAACTGATAGTTTAATTCCGACAGACACAAAATCAATGCAAACTTAGACTCTAGCTTAAATTAATCGAAACATTAGACATGCATCCAGTGCAAAGCAAACTTATAGCTTACTAGACATTTAAAAGCAATGCAAACAACTTTATAAACTAATAGAAACAAACATACAATCAATGTGAACATAACAAAAAATAGAAAAAGAAATAAAAATGTAAACTTAAGTTAAAAATGTAAACTTAAGTTCATAACCTAATAGAGAGACGCGCAGTCGAATCTTGAAACAATAAAGTAATAAGAAATCGACATAAAACAAAAAGTACAATCAGAACTGACAGCGATCGACAATTCTGATAAAAATTGAAACCTGTCCATTGTTTCTGTAATGCCACAGCCATCTAGTTAATGGTTATTATTATTATTATTAATTAATTAATCATCCATAACTATTGGCAAGTGATGAGAATCTTATTTATGTTATTGATAATTCTCCAGGAGACCACTCGTCTCTCTCACTTGGTGGATATACGCGGGCTGTAAACGTTTTCTCTCTTCCACAACATTAAAGACAAACATTTACCGTCACACAATATTGCCATAGGTGGAAATCTTACTAAAGGAGAAACCAAATCAACCTTTATACTTAGTGAGCCCCCATCCACCAACTATCTTTCCAACATATGGTTATCAATATGTGTAAGAAGTTCAATAAATTTAACAATAAATTTATTAAATCAGCAATCAAATATACATATGACACAAGAAATGAAAAAGAATACTTGACATCAATATTTCCATGAAGCCACATTTGAATAATGTTAATACCTATACAGTCTTATATCCTAAAACACAATGAGACAGATTAATGTCAATACATATCATAGGTTAGTTCTTATCAGAGAACAGAAATAGAGTTATTAGAGATAAGTGATAATAGTTTTTATGTAACCATGTCTAGATGAAGCCGCAAATAGTCTTTTCCCATGCTTATTGTAACAAAGCCACAGGTTTAATGTTTCGACAATTTAATAATTTACATAACATTTAAGTCTAGAAATATAGATAGGCAAATTTACTCCGCCAAAGTAGGGTCCAACTAGCTCCCTTGGAAAATTGCAGCATTTGTGTTAATTGCGAGAATAATTTTGTAACTGCCTAGGTTAAAATAAACATAAAAATCATCTTGAATGTTGTGGTCGCGAGGTTATGCGTTTGACGTTTGTTGTCCAGGTCGAAGAAGTGAACTCTGTACAAGGGTGACATAGTCGATAAAGTGAACTCTGTACAAGGGTGACCTAGTCGATAAAGTGAACTCTGTACAAGGGTGACATAGTCGATAAGTGTGACTGTAATTTATAATTATCAATATTAAATGAAACAAGTCATCATTTGACCAGTTGTGTCCATGTTCAATAACTAATTTTAATGGCCATCCATAAAGAAGTGGGGCAAACAAACGGATTGAATTATGGACACAGTTCATTAATCTGTCAGATATCGTGATCACTGTTGATAACTCTGTTATTTCACCTAAACATTTTAGCGCAATCGTGGCCATGGTCGATAACTCTAAATGTGATCGCACGAGTGACTACTCTTGATTAAATAATCCTCCATTTTCCATAGCAACAGTATTCGCAAACTTCATTTATGATTTCAAGACTGTCCATGCCAACTGAGATTGCACCAAAAAATCAAAACAAAACAAACTGAAAATAGAAAATACGAACAAACACACTGTCTTTCTCTCTCACACACACATACATACTCATGCACACATTCACAAATTATTTATCGATTTTCCTGCACAATGACCCATAGACATTCAAAATACACGTGTAATATAAACCAGTATAGTGAACAAACAGTTTATGATAGCAGGTACTCCCCACAAAAAAATAAATGTGCATTTTTCGGTGGAAATCCTGACGACATTTTGATAAAGTAACATTTATCAGGAGATGGATATATTTAACCAAACCAAATATGAGTTGTAATCATGTTCGATAACAAATGTTATGGTTTAATGGGCCGTCATTGTTTAAGTCAAACAAACCAGCATTTAGCTTAATATTGACCACGGTCGATAACTGCCATTTCATGTCATTTAAAAAGCACTGTTGTGTAATCGTAGACACGGTCGATAACTCTATGGTTTCAAAACTGTCTATTATTAAGTCATACAAAGAAGTATTACGTAATATGACGTGGCCGATAACTCTATGATTTCATAACTGTCCATTTTTGTGGTCGATAACTCTATCAGGAAAGAATACCATATGGATACACACACACACACCACACACACACACACACACACACACACACACACGCGCGCACACACACACACACACACACACACACACACACACACACACACACACACACACACACAAATGCACGACGAGCAGTCCATTAACTTTAATTGATTCAGTAAACATCCACATTTCTTTTAGAGATATCCTCCCTCCTCCCCGCCTGAGGAACACACTAACGGACAGTGTGACATAAAAGAAGATACAAACCCACCCCCACCCCCCAAATTTTTTCATCTACTTGAAGAGTTCAAGAAAGTCTGAGAAAAATTATATATTTTTAAAAAAAATTAATGTACCTCATCTCACGGGTATCTAATCTAAAACGTCATTGACAATCAAGCGATAATTGCCAAAGTTAACAGTTTTCCACGCGCCCAAGGAGAGATAACCCATCTTTGAAGTGTGATGCTGATGGTAAACGATCGCGATTAGTCAGAGATAATAGGCACGACGATCAACTCGAAATGCATCTGTGCAGACACAGCGGCGCCACTAATGAAACCATCAACAATGAGTGGAGCAATCAGTATCTTGCAGTGTGACGTCACTGCATCTGTAGATAAAAGCTCTGACCGTTATGTGAACACTAAGTGAACATTCACTGAGTAGCAGCTTGAAAGCGCTGACGGTTGAAAAGGTAACTCGCGAACGGACAAGAGTAGATAAAGTTAATTCTATTTCAGAACAAATAAATTCGTAAGCACAACCACACTGCTACCTATGAAAATGAATACACAGTGATTACCCCCCCAAAAAAAAAATTCCCCGAAAATTTAATACCGCTATATCCATACATTACTTGCAATCATAACAGATTGTTTACATCAGAAATCGTCGTCGATAAGGGTCGACCCTATATCGGAAACAACTGATTGTTTGCAGTGAGGTCGACGAAAATGTTTGGCGTTTGGCATTTTGACAGCATACAACTACTCACGGACTAACATTGATTGACTACTTATATGGATGTGGGTGTTCGTTGAATTACTCTGAACAAAGCATTAGTGGTGATGGGTTTCCACTAGGCTCTAATAGAAATTTTACTTGAGAAAATCAAGGATCTGGAACAGTTTTTCTAATCCAAGATTCCAACAGTTTAAATTTGTAATTCCCCCTCTACCCCACCCCACCCCAGAACGTGGACAACAACACCCAGGTGTCACACCCAAATCCTTATTATGGGGTGTTAGAAGGTGAAAGCCCTATTCGGGTGGGTGGGTGTGAGTCGAAGAAAGTGGGGTTGATAAGGTAAAATACATAGAGGTCATGGCTGCGAAGTTGAAATCCCTAGTATTCTGTGCTAAAAGGGCAAAATCACTGATATCCGGGGACTGAGAGGGTAAATACCCTATTATTTGGGGCAGAGAAGTTACAGTTCCGGTTATTTGGAGAAAAAGACTGCCGAATTTTCTCATAAGCTCAGTCCGAACACTAAAGGCAAACCCATATATTATTCCGTTTTTGAGATCCCAAATCCACTTATTTTAAGAATGAAGAAATAAATAAAATTTAAGGACGTGGCATTCGTACATGTATATATTTTTACCGCAACATGCGCTCAAAAAACGTAATATTTTTATTTAAAAATTCCCATAACTAGTACGACCTCCTTTGCCTTGACCGAAACAGTCTCGTTATCAGTGATGACCTCTTTACAATGTCATGTCACGGTACGCAAAGGATTGTGGGAGAGGTAGGCTGAAGTGCACACGAACTGCACATCAAGGAGCTACTGTGACACCTTTATCAAATAAAACTTAAATATACTTTTATTTTAAAATCACACGAATTCTAAGAAAACTTGAATTCTTACACGTGTAAGTAATTACAGATTGTCGAGAAAAGCAAAGAAACAAGAATAAAATCTGTAGAAGGATTTACAAAAATATCTTAAATAAAGAACAATTCCACACACAGTCACGCTAAAGATATTAATCGCAGTAAATTAGTAAATGTAATTTTAAAAACAAAGGTAACGACAAACGCTTAAAATAAATTGAAACTTATTAAAAAAATGGTTAGTGAAAAACGCAATATAATTTTAGGAAAATGATTGACCAGAAGTGAAACTTTAAACTGAGAGAGAGAGAGAGAGAGAGAGAGAGAGAGAGAGAGAGAGAGAGAGAGAGAGAGAGAGAGAGAGAGAGAGAGAGAGAGTTTTGAAGGAATGTCAAGGAAGAATGAACGAGAGGAGAAATGAGAAAGAAACAACATAGACATCGACTTACCCGATTTCACGATGTTCGTCAGTTCGTAATCCAGGCAGGAACTCGGCAGGCACGCATAAACGAACACCTGAACGTCTGGTAAAATTCCCTGCAAGAATATGATTTACACATGCAAAACGTTTCTTCTTGGCATTTTAAAAATCCTAAATTTTTATATAACTGTAATTAATGTCGTTATTGTGGACGACCTCTGTTGTCACTGTCATTACATTGACGATTTATGTTGTTATGTCATTACAATTAATGGTCTATGTTGGTACTGACACTACACTGAATGATCTATTCTGGCATTGCCATTACAATATCTGATCTATTCTGGTACTGTCATTATAGTGATGATCTTTGTTGGTGCTGTCATTACAATACGTGATGTGTTCTGGTACTATCATTACAGTGATTATCTATTTTGATACAGTCATTACAAAATACGTAATGTGTTCTGGTACTATCATTACAGTGATTATCTATGTTGATACTGTCATTACAATACGTAATGTGTTCTGGTACTATCATTACAGTGATTAATTATCTATGTTGATACTGTCATTACAATATGATATGTTCTGGTACTGTCATTACTGCGATAATCTGTATGAAGTAATTCCTAGATTAGCGTGATTTTACCATTCATTTGATGACGACTTAGATGATGTAGTGAAGACAAAGGAAGCACAATCAGGTGTACGCGAGCAAAACAGTTACACAAACGCCCAAAGGAAAGGAAACATCGCCATTTTTCGTTATATTATCAATGAAGACATTTAGAAGTAATACATTTACACAAATGTCCAAAAGGGGGGAAGCACAAATCGTCATATTATAATAATATGATTGATTCTGTCATTACAATCATGATCTATGTTGGTACTGTCATTACACTGAATAATGTATTCTGGAATTGCGATTACAATATATGAATCTAATTATCAATTAGACATTCAATGGAACAGACGCTCAGGACATAATTACGAACAAACAAATCAATATTTGATCTTATCGGTTATATATAATTACTAAGAAACTAAAACACGAATTGTGCCAACTAATGCATAAGCGTCTTGCGTAATTGCAAACAAACCTTTCCGGGCGTGGGCGGAAGAACACCAGGTGGCATCACGATCTCTGCACCACAGTAACTTCCCTTGATGTATCGCTGGTTAGCAGTGTCGTTGATATATTGGTTGATCTCAACACATTGGTCGAAATTGCCATGCAAGCGCGTGTTTCCTTTCAACAGTCCCCTGGCCGGTTTACCGTAAGCATCAAACACTGAATTATGAGGGAAATGAAATTAATCTTAAGACATGTCAATAGCAGTATTTTTTATTTTTTTTACTAGCTTGTGCACGTACAACTGTATTTGAAATAAAAATTGCTTTTCGACTTTTGTCACGAATGACAAAAGATTCATGACAAGTAGCCTTTCGATTGTGAAAAAGAAAATTGTGATTATATGCAGCAAAATTGCTAACATTAAATAAAAAATTAAAGATTCGTTAAATCTCAAGGAAAAACGTGGAATAAACTCAGGATAAAAGAGAAATGCCTATATTTCATGTTAAACAAATATTTTGCTATGATATTAAACACATCTGTAACACACTATTACAAACATTTCATTTAATTTTAGGCACATATGTAATCCCACTAATATGAATATGTCGTTTAAACTTCAAGTGCAAATGTAATGCACTACAATGAACATTTCAGTTACCTTCTGACGCATTATGAAGAAGTACTAAGAACATTTCATGTAATGTGAAAATCTGACGTCAAACATAACTTAATTTATTAATATGAATATTCATGCAATATCTAGAACACTTTACAAGTATATGTGTAGCTCTCTTGTACAAATCGCAAATTTATCTCTAAGCCATTATAAACATTTTATTTAGTACACATGCACATGCAAACACGCACACTCACTTACACAGACACACACACATGGTAGCATATACGCATACAGTCCAAGGGCTGAATGTATTAAACATAAGTGTGGTGTTTGCTCTGAGTGTCCATCTATCTATCTATCTATCTATCTATCTATCTATCTATCTATCTATCTATCTATCTATCTATCTATCTATCTATCTATCTATCTATCTATCTATCTATCTATCTATCTATCTATCTATCTATCTATCTATCTATCTATCTGTCTATCTGTCTATCTATGTATCACACGCTGTAGTTTTAAAAGTATTCTTATTTAGTGTACAATTCATTTTCTCCCGCCAAAAGTCTATAGATAAAACGTACATTCGTAAAGAAAAGTTCGGAAGATTTAAAACGTAGAAGGTCAGTCTACTTACTATTCATTGCCCATTCTTCTTTCGTCAAGGAAAAGATAAAAGTCTCCAAATCTTCCAGACACTGCGGGACATTTGTATTGTTCAGCTGTGGTGAATTTTTCAATTTGTCAAATCCTTTAGACAACTGGAAATAAGACAATAAGAGTGCGCACATTAAACAATTTCCTTCAGACATATCGTACAAATGTAATCAATGTTACATTGACTACAAGAAAGTTACATTGACGAACGAGGGAGTGGACTATTCCACTCTGAAATTATATACAATATGAGGTTTGAACCCATAACCTCCCGAATACAATAGTATCTCTCTGACTTCGCAGTCACTCAGGCCTAATCCTATCTTGATTGTTTAAGAAGAAAAGAAACGTTTTCCTCTAAATAATTGCTTATGATGTGTTTACCGTGCAGCTTTGTTGACCTTAATCATTAGAATAATGCTAACATAAATTTACAAACGATAAGAAGTTAACATAAAGTTAGAACACAGATTAGATGCTATTTGAATGATTAGATGTTAATTGGATGACTAGATGCTATTTGGACGATTAAGAAATCTCAAGCACTATTGATCTTGTGTCATATTTCTCAGCTCATCAACCTATTGGACTGTTATAACGGACTGTTATAGGATGGGAAATTTTCCCATATATTTTATATAAATGTTTATAACGTGTAATTTAAATTTAAATTTGTATTTGAATGTGTTTGTTTCGGAAGTGAGGTCCTGAACGAATGAGTCGTGCATGGTGGCAGATTTACTGACCGGTGTTTGATATGTGCGCCAGTGAGCGAGTGTTTGTTGTTTAAATGGCCAGTAAACGTAGCAAGGAATTAATGTGGTGAGCGTGTGTGTGTTTTTGGGCATACAATGGGAAGTGTTGTTACGGGCCAGCAGAGGTGGTCGGAAGTTGTTATGAAAGACATAATAGTATTAGCTCTAAGTAACTGGCTGGATCGAAGGCGTGTCTAGCAGACACAGGTGTGATTTCAAGGGAAATAAAAGTGATAGCGAATTTTACCCGTTACTCTTTTTTCAATCGTCTCTTGGGGTGAGCGTTCAAGACTGGGTCCCTCCCTATTTAGATTGTACATGGAGCAGTAAACCCTGGCTGGATAAGGGTTTTTGTTTTTGTTTTTGTTTTCGTTTTGGTTTCATCTTGATCTTTGATTTCAAGGTGGGCTTTGGAATCTATTCCTGATGTGATGTTATGTCCTATTGAGAGTCTACCAGTGTGTGTACGTCACTCCAGCGCATCAGATAAGTTGTGATTGCGAACCTGACTACATTATGATTTGAACTTGTTCTATGTGGCATTATGATGAAATATTTTTTTCTAAATCTTATTAACTTTTCTTTTATTAAAATTCTTGTTATTACTTTAATCTCGCGTATTTGTTAGTGAAAGTAATTCCTATCGTTTGTGTTATCGTAGTCTGAAGAGATAACCTAATGATTACGTCTTGTCCCTGTTCGTCAATTCATAATTGTCATACATCTGTTCATTAACATCGATTCTCTGCTATAATTGAGTGGGGACCGTGAGCCGATTTGGCGGCTTACTAGTATATTGGCGTAACAGTTGCTGTTATACATATATAACCAGTGACCCATACTCTGCATCGGCACTTGTAGATGTCTTGTATCATAACTAATTACTAATATTTGATATAATTCATTATTACAAAGTCACCCCAGAGTACAGCGGCGACACGTACCAGTAAGTGACAAAATTCATCATGGTGACGCTTTGCTAATGGCCATGTCCTTGCAGTAAGACACTTTCTGAAAAATTCCAGTTTGGCGGATCGGCAGAAATAACTGTCATCAATTGCTGAAATGCAATGGAGCTAGAAAAGACCTTGAACCTTGATGTGTCGATGGCTGAAAAGTTTTGGTTAAATCCATTCACAGAGGTAAACTGGTCGAAATGGCCACAGCTTGTTGAATGTACATCGATGGCATCATAGAATTCCATTCAGTGATAGCTTTTAATAATTTCGAAATTCTGAGAGATCAGCGATTCTGAGGCATGTCTATTGGCAGGGACAACAACAGTCTTTCAACCTGGTCTTGAGTCATTTGTCGGACCAAACTTACATTTCCATCAGGGGAGATTCTATGAATGATTTCCACATTCTGTTCAGGGGACAGCATGAGAGTCTTGTTGAAAGCACTCTCTGGCGGAAGTAACGTCATAAGCATTTTCAACTGGTTCTGAGCTAAGGTTTGGGTAAGGGCGACGACGCCATCAACTGTGAACTATAGTTTTGTTCCAAAATGTTCAGTTCTCTGGACAGCGTTGTAACAATGTAAGCAATCCAGACAACAGCTGGTGTATAGTAAAGGACAGTGTGATATACTCTTAATATACTGGCAGCTCTATTTACTTTTAAAAAAGAAAAGAATGCGATAGAAATATTATTATTGTATAATTTATCCTGAAATAAGTCACTGATTTATCACAAGACATATAGCATTTCAGGAAAAATGTCTGAAAGTAAATTTTATTTTGGTAATGGGTCAGCAGCCAAACATATATGTGCTTAAAAATATTAGTAAGCAGTGGAAACAACTCCTGTACCCATTAATATATGCACATACTAGTACTATAGCTCTGTTTTCTGTATGAATTATATAAGCATAGATCAAAATCATAATCACATAAACCAAAGTGGCTGACGTTTTGCGTCTCTCTATAGTAAAAAGACGGGAAAGGTCTAAAGAACATTTTAAAGAGTTCAACTGTTTGCTTTAATAAAGGCAATCGTGTATCAAAGTTAGGTAAACAGCAGAAAGAAGTTGTATTTAATGGGTTAAAATACTGAACGCATAAAATAGCACAAGAAATTAATTGTCAGCTGAAAGTACATTCTAAACGTAAAACATTGTTTAGATAAAATAATTAAAAAATTGAGCTATACATTATCACAAATGCAATTTGTTAAACATTGTGTAAAAACATTGCTTTACTTGCTATTATATTGGTATTATATTATGCATACGGTAAATTATAAAAACACGCACACCATATAATATAAATAAAAAGGAAAGAAAGAAAAGATTTCTTTAATGTCATGAAATGTTACAATAATCTTTAACCAAACCCCAAAGTAATTTGTACTGGATCAGTTTGATCCCACGCAAGTAGTTCCACAAACTTCAAAACTACAACACTATTTTATTAAGTAACATTAATATCGACTCAGTTTATCAGAACATGGGAATTCGTAAACCCGTCCTCAATAAATTTATAACGTAAAAATGCATAATGATGTGCGCATAGTATTTCTTTTTTATTATCTATTTTAAAATTATCTCTTTATGGCTGGCGCAGGCTCGCACCCATAAGTCAATACTACAACATTTTTGTTTTTCTCTACGTAAGTCTTTATGAGATGATTTCACCGCAGTTTTCATCTAATTACACCAAATTACATCTAATTACACCTAATTACATATAATTACACCGAATTATATCAAATTACACCGAATTACATTTAATTACACAGAATTAATTACCTCAACGAAGGCATCACTCAGTGTAATGGACAGGAGCCTCCCAATTTCATCCCGTGAGAAAGATTTGATCAATTTCACCACCCCTTCCAAAGGTAAATTTCCTAAAACTTCCAAATTTTGTTTAAGGTCCATCATCTCCATCAAATCCAAGACTCCGGTAGGTGACAATTTACTGATGACTATGAAATTCTGCTCAGCGGTCAAATTCTGGGTCATTTCAACGATGCTCTCTGGCAGAAGTGACCTCATAAGTGTTTCCAGCTGCTCCTGAGTCATCTTTTCGGTAAGGCTGACGACGCCATCACCAGGCAGAAGTAAAAGAAGTTCCCCTCTTTCCGCTGGCGTCATGCGTTCTGTTAAGTTCAGGATTTCCTCCCCTGTGAGTGACATAAGGACTCTCATCCTCTCTGTGTCGTTGAGGACTTTCGCTACTACGACAATCTCGTGACCTGTGAACTTTTGTAAATATGCAGCCATGTGTTCATTTGCCACGTTTGCAATCATCGTTGGACCCATAGAAACCAGAAGTGCGTCTCGGTTAAAGGTTTGTCTTGCGACTCGTGAACGACTTGTTCCATCCATGTTCACGCCATTCTGCACACTTCTTTTAATTTTTCCTGTACAATTTTTTTTAAAAAGTTCATTTTGAGTGCAGTAAAAACAAGAATGATATATAATTATCATGTAAGAATAAATTGTTTCACAATTTTATATTTCTTGTACATATGCAAAATGTATATGTGCCATTACTTTTACTAGTGAAATAATCGGTTAATCGATCGTAGTAAAATACTAAGTCTTGCTGAAAAGAGAAACAAAATTAGCAAAAAACCCAAATAAAAGAAATCATATTCGATCAGCACCACCACCACCACCACCACCACCATCATCATCATCATCTCTACCACCACAATCACCAACATCATCGTCGTCGTCATCATTTGCTTTCGTAAGGGAATTCAACAAACTCTGAACTTGAACGAAATACATAAAAAGAAGTATAATGCATTTAATTGATGACTCACATTTTAAAAAAAATTAGCGCATAGAAATTTACCCCTACATAAATAAGTTTCAAATTGATTTCAATAATACTTTTAAAATTAAAAAACAGATAGACACATACCCCCCCGGCAAAAAAAAAAAAATTCTGATTCCATAAAATTTTTACCATACTCAATTGTTTGCAAAACATGTACGATCATATTAAGAAATGGTTAATTGTGTTAGCCTGACTCAGAAATACATGCATACTATACATTACTATTCTATACTATAATTAAATATGCTATATTTTACTATAGTATATTTTATTATTGTTAACTATGCAATAAAGTACTATATTCTATACAATTTCATAAAGGAGTTAGTGTTTAATCTTGACGTAATTTAGCTTACTAACTTTTGCATAACTCATTACCAATATTATTTTAAAGCAAAGACTAACGGTTGTGTTGTTATATAGATTTCTGAAACTGTAAATACTAAAAGTAATGTTTCCCATGAAATCAGTAAATACTGAGTGCCACTGTTTGCTAGAGCTGTCATTTTTAATATTAAGAAGAAAATTTTTAATATAATAACATATTCAAGATAACATTAGCTATAACTGTGATTGGCATGACATAAACATAGATTTACCAATCACCTAACGTGTTTCAATCCATTACTAATTAGAACTGTTAGTTACAAGACACAAACATGAAATCATGTTTCGGTCTATTATTAGACATCTGCCAGATAAAAACTTGAAATCAGTAATATCTTAATGTGTTTTACTCTAGCATTCATAGAACTTGGAGTCACAAGACAAACATGAAATGAGTATTATCTTAAAGTCCAGCATGTCATATGATGGGGAATTTTTCCACATATTTTTTAATATAAATTTTTATATTTTGATCTATAATTTTAATTGAGAAGCTATTTGTGATTTGCATGATTTAAAATGTTACATAATGTTTATTTTTAGAAGTGAAGTCCACAATGGACAAGGGTGAAGGGAGAAATTAATCTGTTGAGTGAGTAGAAGCTATTGTCCAGTAGAAAACTGGAATACTGACTTCTAAGCAATTGCACATCAGCTTGAACATTAGATCTGGAATCTTGGATTTGGCCTTGGTTAGATGTTATGCAATTCTTATGCTGACGTGATCGCAAACTTGGTTTTGGATAGATCACACCCGTGCTGACAGAATGTAGGTTGAAAGGTGCAAGAAAGTCATGGATTTGAATTTGATTGATCAGGAGTGAGTATGGGCAGAGATGGGTGTGGTTTCAAGAGTAATAAAGCCATGATAGTAAATCTATTCCTCACTCTTTGCAAAATGACTCTTTGGGCAAGTGTTGAGTCTGAGTCTCTCCTTTGCAAGGGTTGTATATAGAACAGGAGACCCTTGGCTAGAAAAGGGTTTATTTCTTTTTATCTCTTATGTGGTTATTTTTTTTCTCATTCTGAAATATATGACGAGGGCTTTGGGTGTCTGATTCTGATGTTAATCATGCCATGTCCTAGGAGCGTCTACCAGCATGACGTACTTTGTGCCAGCACACTGAAGCTGAAGTTAATCCTGACTGTGACAGTGACTACAGTGCAGCTTGAACTTAATCAGACTTTTAATCCAAAAAATTGCCATATGTTGAGAAACCAGGGCATATTGTATTCTGCTGATTCTTTAAAGAGTGTTAAACTTTTCTTTTATTATTTTTTATTTTATTAATTGTTCAATCTAGAGTATCTGTTAATGAAACGTAAATTCTTTGTTTGTACTTTGTTGTAGCTTGTTGTGATAGGCTCATAATTATGTCTTGTTCTGTGTTCATCTCTATTTAAATACCGATTGTATAAATCTTTTTCTCGGTTTAATAACTGAGTGGGGGCCCTGAGTCGAACTGACATAGGTGCACCAGCATATCAGCATAACAGTTGCAGATATGCATATATAATCAGTGGCAGATATTCAGCATTGGCACTCGTAGATGTTTTGTATCATAACTAAATGCTAATATTGATATGATTCATTATTACCAAGTCATCACAGAGTACAGTGGTGATACAGCATTAGGCAAAACTTAGAGTTACAAGACACAAACATAAAATCAGTAATATCATAATGTGTTTTAGTCCAGCATTAGATAGAACTTGGAATTACAAGACACAAACATAAAATCAGTAATATCATAATGTGTTTTAGTCCAGCATTAGATAGAACTTGGAATTACAAGACACAAACATAAAATCAGTAATATCATAATGTGTTTTAGTCCAGCATTAGATAGAACTTGGAGTTACAAAAACACAATTATGAAATCAGAAATAGCTTAATGGGTTTTAGTCCAGCATTAGATAGAACTTGGACTTACAAAACACAAACATAAAATCAGCAATATAATATTATGATTTACATAAAAATATGATAGATGCCATGAGATATGGATAAACAGAACTAACGAACCGCAAGAAAAAACCCAGGTACAACACCAATAAGAAACTCAGGAAAATTTTCCCGTTAACATGGGGACTCAGACAACAACAGATGAAAACAAAATAATCAAACCTGTTCCATGAACTGGTTCCAGAAGTTCTTCAGGCACACCGGACGTGTCTGGTGACAGCAGAGTACCCACAATTCTCTCTAACTGATCAACGGTCACAAGTTCTGCCACTTTTGCCAGCATTTCCGGTGTCAAGTCAGAGAGAAATTCCAGCAGCGCCTTGTCTGGGAGAGCATTCAGGAAGTTGGACAAGAGGCTGGAATATCTAGACAACAGTAAAATCTTCTGGCTTATATTCTTGACACATTCTGTAGGAAGTGACGTCAAAAGACTATCTAGCTGATCGTGCGAGAAGGTTTGGAGAAGGTTGACGACGTCATCGATTGGCAGGAGTCCAAGAAGTCTCCCTCTTTCCTCTAACGTCATAAGGCTCGCTATTTTCAGAATTTCCTCCCCTGAGAGTGATCCATTGATAAGTTGGTTTTTAAAAGCAGCGAGAGCGTCCAAATTGAAGGGTATTTGCTGTGCGATTTGTTTAAGATCTGCATTTTCCTTGCTAGTCTCGTGATCTTGACCAATTTTGTTCTCTGAATACAAGTAAGATGAAAAAGAAGAAAACAATAAATGACTCAAACTGGGCAATACGAATAAAAAGTGTGACTAATGGAAATGTCAAGTGTGACTAATAGGAATGACAAGTGTGATTAATTGGAATGACAAGTGTGACTAATAAAAATGACACGGGTGACTAATTGGAATGACAAATGTGACTAATAGGAATGACAAGTGTGACTAATGGGAATGAAAAGTGTGACTAATGGGAATGACAAGTGTGACTAATAGGAATGACAAGTATGACTAATAGGAATGACAAGCATGACTAATTTCAAATTGTAATGAGGATGTATAGGAGTAATACTATAAGGAACTATTTAAACCAATAATTGGACGCAATAATGACCTACAGGTTTATAAACCAATAATTGGACGCAATAATAAACACAGGTTTATAAACCAGTAAATGGATGCAATACTGACCTCCAGGTTTAAACTAAAAAAAAAGGGGCGAAACCATGACCCCACTGCATAAACATTTACAAAACAAGAAGGGAACGTAATCACGACCTTATGTTTATAGGTAATCGTCATGCAAACGTGATCCCATGATTGTAAATCAAGGGGACGGAATCACAATCATCTACTGATGTATGTAGAAAGGAATGTTATCGTGATTAGACTGAAGAAAAAAATGATGAAAGAAGGGCACCTCACTCAATTATAATGAGTTATGGTAAATTAAAAGGCGCCTCAAGGTAGTAAGTTAAGGTAAGCTAAACGGCATTTTAAGGTAGTAAGTTAAGGTAAGTTAAAAGGCGTCTTAAGGTAGTAAGTTAAACGTAAGTTAAAAGGCGTCTTAAGGCAGTAAGTTTAGGTAAGTTAAAAGGCGTCTCAAGGTAGTAAGTTAATGTAAGTTAAAAGTCATCTTAATGTATTGAATTAAAGTAAGTTAAAAGACTTCTTAATGTAATGAGTTAAAGTAAGTTAAAAGACTTCTTAACGTCTTATTGTACATATCCTGCCTGTGGACCATGATAAGACGATTGAAAATTTACCAGTGATAAATGTCATTTTACGGAGGCTTTGAAAATTATTTGTGTGAATTGCAGTATTATTGTTATATTTAAGTCTCCTCAAGTGACACGAAGGCTATTCAATTTCTTAACTTCTGAGTAAGAACTGAAAACCGATAGTTTGGTATATATAAATTATTGTGCTCATTATTTTAAGTAGTACTGCTTCTCATTCTCCCATAATATGCTAAAAGAATTTGAAGATTTTATAATCAAAGATTTTAAATTGTCTTTATCAAAGTTATGGGGTACAGAATTTTGGATTGACTAGCTGTAATATAATATGCTAAAAGAATTTGAGGATTTTATAAGGATTTTAAATTGTCTTTATCAAAGAGTTATGGGGTACAGATTTTTGGATCGATTACGCAGGCAGCGCGGTCCCCAGTAGATAACTTGAGATGCCGAACTCGAAACATCTTATCTTGGAGAGGCTTCGATATTGAGCGGTCCAAATAGTGGTCGGTTCCCAAGAGTCAACTCCTCACCCCCACCCCCAAGGTCAGCCCACAGTTGAGAACGTTCTCACGGCGGACAGTTCTTGCAGGCCTAGGGGTGAAAGCATTAGCGAAACACACTCGCCACATTACAATTATCTGTCGAAACAATCACAATTATTTGTATAATAAGTGATTAGAGAGGTTAGGTATACTTCTGCTCCAAATTTAGTGTAATGAAGGCTTCTGGGTGATTTCACACTTTAACTTAACGACAATAATAATGTTGCATTCAACACAAGCACTTAGTGTTTCGAAATGGAATTTGTCACGTGACGCAAAATGGAGCAACGTTACCGTGCAATGTTCTATGGCTGGAGATTCTGACCTTTGGCAGAATAACTTGTTTATCAACGATTCTTTGCAAGAAAGCTTTGTTCACTCAACACTCTTAGGAAGAACGTTGCTCTAAAAAGAACATTCCGAGGAATATGATTTTATTCAAATATCATGCGGAGATTTTAGTTAGGAAACTGTTAACTGAAGATTTCATTAGAAAGCATTCGTTAACGCAGGAAATTTTGTTTATTGTACATTCTTTAGGAGAACATTAATTCAAAAATCATTCTTTAGAAGATTATAGTGTTGCTAATGGTTTCAGTTGGATATTTTATTGCATAAGTTTTCTTTGGCAGGAGATTAGATTTAAAAATCTTTATTTATCTACCGTAGGTGTGTTAAAAAACTTTTTTTTCTGGTCAAAAAATAGAAAATATTGTGATGCGTTTGCTAATGTTAATCGGACACATTTAAAAAAGATTTTTTTTGTTTAAAGTATATTTGAGAATTTCCATATTAAAATTAGTAAGCCATTTAAAATCAGCTCTGACGAAGAAAGATTTTATAATTACGAATGAGTGAAGAAAAATATTCTATAGCATTAAAACCCGCACAAACTCACAAAAAAGATTTATTTAATCATAAAGTTTTTATTTCAACTATTCAGAACTAATTAAAAACTTTCTTCATTTTCCCCTAAGTTTTTATTGATTACATACATTAACATCACACCTATTATTGGACATTTCAAAATGACGGTGTTTTTAAGAGATTTAGAACCGAGATTTAGGAAAACAATGCACGCTACATTTCGATTTTAGTAAATATCAGTGTGTGAGTGATTATAGACAGGGAAAAGCGAATGCCTCGGACGATGGCTAAAAAAAAAAAAAGTAATTCTGAAGTAAAAATATTTAGGTTTAACGCGATGAGAGATAAGGGTTATTTGGGGACACTTAAAACGCAACACGGCAAAAGCAAAGAAATCCCCTTTGGTAAACGAATGTCAGCACACCGCAGCAAAGTAAACACATTTTTATTTCAGCAAGCTTTGCCTTAGCAAAACAAGGGGAGATAAGATAAAAACAACACACAGGAGTGATCACGTGCACTTAAAAGTAATTTTAATTATTCTTAAGGTAACACGTCAAAATTAAATATTGTAGAATAAAAAAACAACAACAAATGTTTAGTATTCGACTCCATTTTCGAATATTTATTCCAACGTATATATAAGCATATTTGATTCAATTCTCCCAACGTATCAATCAATATACCACACCCACACTCATCCATTTACCTGTGGCATTGCTTTAATCCACCCAACTCTAGAAAGTTCCTAAAGATCGATTCATCCGTTCATTCATGTTTGTCCTTACATTTTAATGTAATTATTTGATTTTTTTTCTGATTTCTGTCTTTGTATGTCAGTCATACTTCTGTACAGCATATGACACTCTTTCTATGATTTAATTGTCTTCCTTTAGATCTACCTGTGAACAAAACAATATTTTCGACATAATTTCCTCTGTTGATTTCTTTCTCAGCCAACTGCAACAATCCATTTAGTCATATTTTAATATTCTCTTTTCTGCCTCTATGTGTGTATGTACTCTTTTCATCTTTGTCTCTGTATTTCTCGCTTTTCGTCAAATAATCACCTATTTGTTCGTCAGTCCGTATATGTATTCATCTATCTTACGAATTTAAATTTGATTACCTTATCTAAATGTGTGCCATTCTGTCTTTGTATACCAAGTTGTCAGTCCGTATATGTATTCATCCATCTTACGAATTTAATGTTGATTACTTTATCTAGATGTGTGCCGTTCTGTCTTTGTATACCAAGTTGTCAGTCTTATCCAAGCACATTATTAACCGACAAAGATCTCTGTTTTATTTTCTAGTTTTTTTCCCTCTAAATACGGCATTCATTAAGTTTCCAACAAACCCGCCAGTCCTTTGACCATCTATTCATTTATCTATCTTACTATATCAATTCTTTCACACACACTATCCATACATTTATATATTCATCCAGCCCTCCGATCATCTGTTGCCATGGACACGTTTTATTAATCTCCTTGCATCCGTGAATCACTCTTCTGTATCTAATTTTTCTCTGTTACACGCCCTCTAATTGTTCGTCTCTCACTCTTACTTTCTAGCTTTTTTCTGTTACACGCCCTCTAATTGTTCCTTTCTCATTTCGTCTCTCACTCTTACTTTCTAGCTTTTTTCTGTTACACGCCCTCTAATTGTTCCCTTCTCATTTCCCTCCTTAATATCGTATCTCTTTCACCCCTTCCACCAATCCCTGTTTAATTACACAACACCCCGCTGACATAATTTGCAATTGCCAGACAATTTATACGTCACTTCACTAAACTGAATGAAATACTCACGCGAGTCTCCATGGGAAACATGAATGGCCACGGAGAAAATCAACAATAGTGCTCCTAGCTTGGGCTCCATGGCCGATTTTTCTCTTCAACAGCAGAGAGACAAATTTAAATTATTGAATTCTACGTAGTTCGAGAAAAATTATTTATTGCGATCTGATGATGTGTAACTGCTGGCGTCTTCCTTTATGTTGGACGACCTCCTTTCCAAGTGAATAATTTATTTGAAGTATTTTACACATAAAATATTTAATACATGTCTTTTAGCGAAGAAAATGCGTAGTAAATTTTATGTAGAACATATAAACATGTTTTTCTTTCTCTTTGCTGCGCCTCCCAAAGAGAGTAGTATTTTCACGCACGCCGTCCGCCAGAGTTTAGTTATCAATTATCGGACGTTTGTGACATTTTCTCACCCGCCGACAGCGCAAGCAAGTTATCTAACGGTCGTCACCTGGTCTGCCGTCGTGCTACTATCATCCTTACGTCCCCTGAACTACACACAATGTGTCAAGGTGTTCAGGTCACCGAACTCTAGGCACGCGCAATTCCAGGTCACACACACACACACACACACGCACACACACACAAACACACACACGCACACACACACACACACACACACGCATACACACACTACGCTTGCGATAACATTAAAAGTATTAAGTGGGACATAGGCCTACTACCATCAACCCACCTCCCCAACTAAATATTGACTAGAAGACTGGTCATTGAGGAGAGCCTCACTGTGAGCACAGTAGCCCT
Organism: Sinotaia quadrata; assembly: GCA_028829895.1. NCBI lineage: Eukaryota > Metazoa > Mollusca > Gastropoda > Architaenioglossa > Viviparidae > Sinotaia > Sinotaia quadrata. Next base: position 96,446,986 of record CM054179.1, on the reverse strand, counting down.
CATCGTGAGCATGGAAGTCTTCATCGTGAGCACAAACGTAATGAAATTTTAGTGTGACGCTCGGAAGTCATAATAGTTTGCAATCAGTAAACCAGAGATTCAGGCAAAACAAGAAGAGGTAACTTATTCCCTGTAAAATATAATCATTGGGAAAATGCTATTGTTCCAGTTATTCATCTTCAACTCCATTCTTTCTTTCATTCAAATCTCAACTTGCAGTTTCCTGCAACAGTAGTTATTAGCCTGAACCACGCACACAGCATAATAAATACAGTACAACAATTTTACGAGTGTATTCACTAGAAACACTGTCAAGAGTTTAGCATACTTTATACGAGCATCTTAGTTCACAATTTGTAGAAATAATCGTCTACTCACATAGTACATCTCCATGTAAAACACAAGTATAACATATCAACAGCAAAATGCATGAAATAGTTCTAAGTCCATTCTCTCTCGATCGATCAGTTAACTTAGCACTAAGCTTTTGGCCAATTTTCATGACTGGACTTCTCGCCACACCAAATTTAAGTGATTAGACAACATAATTTTCTACAGTAGGTAAACTTTTGATCTCAGCCCATTGGCTGGTCTCGTTCTCGTAAATATTAACCATAGGATACTAAAATCTACTCATCCAGTTTGAACTGGTTTGCATTGCATCAGCAATTTCCAGCATAATCGAGTTGTTTGCTCCTACTTTGACACTAACAAAAATACCATCATAAGGAGTGTCAAAGGTCGGGTCACTTCGACAATTTGACAATTTCTAGAAATAGGTTTTCGGCAAAAGTTAGGTTTTACTCTGTCACACTATGTTCCCTAGTTGACTCAAATTTAAAAAAAAAGAGTGAATATTTAAAAATAAATTATATATATTACGTAAGAATACGAACACGTAATATCTTGAGAAAAAAGAAAGATACTTATTGTTAACATTCGAACTAGTGGTCCGCAGTACATTATGGGACGTATTCCTTGTTCGGATTATACCTGTACCATATTCTGAAAAGTAAAAAAAGAAACCTTTACAAACATGATTACTCAGATTGCACTTGCATCGAGGAAAAAAAAACCCCATAATATTTTTCTACCATTATACATTGGTTGTATTTTCTAACAGATCGTCGGACTGCTTACTACAGAAGCAAACACAAAACATTGTTTTCTGATTTCATTCATATGCATTTTTTCAGACTTCCTTACTTCTCATTATCAAAAATATATTTTAAAAAAAATTAAGAAATGATAAAACAAATATCGTAATGAAAACGTTTTTGTGCTTTTCTACCCGTGAAAAGCCTCCACTGATTTGCATCCTACGCTTAATGACCCGCACAAATCTTTTGCACGAACTGTATTACAATCTCTTTCTGACACGAATCAGTTTATAATTGTCAACTTCCCGTCATTGCAACGATAAATTTGTTCCGCTGAAATAACATTTTTTTATAGGGGCTAATACTTTACAAAGTACGGGATTATCAATGTTCTATCAAAAATACATTTTACTGGTGACACTGCATTATCAAAATGTTATCGCCGTGGACTTGTATTCTTATATAACTAATACATTGTACACATTTTCCTGCTGATACTAACGTGTAGTTTATAAAGTTCAGCTACTACTGACCCTGTTCCACATCCTTCTGTTCCTACCACACAATCATCTATTTCTATCATTTCTGTTGTTGTTTCACATCCATCTGTTCCTACCACACATCTATATGTTCCTACATTTCCTATTACTGTTTCAATACATTATTCTGAGTTATTGAATGTATGTACATCTTTTGGAGAATTTAAATAAACATAAATATCTAAAAGAAAAGTATTATTAACTAAATAAAATCATAAGAAAATGTGCAAGGTACGTTGACAAATGTGTAGCATTAAAGCTGCTCATTCCTATTTAAGTATTTTATAGTAATAATATACAATTAAAATATAACATAATGTAATATGATATACAATTAAAATATAACATAATGTAATATGATATACAATTAAAATATAACATAATGTAATATGATATACAATTAAAATATAACATAATGTAATATAATATACAATTAAAATATAACAAAATGTAATATGATATACAATTAAAATATAACATAATGTAATATGATATACAATTAAAATATAACATAATGTAATATGATATACAATTAAAATATAACATAATGTAATATAATATACAATTAAAATATAACAAAATGTAATATGATATACAATTAAAATATAACATAATGTAATATGATATACAATTAAAATATAACATAATGTAATATGATATACAATTAAAATATAACATAATGTAATATACTAGTAGAGAATAATATAACATAATATAATAGACTAATAAATATAATTTATATACCAAGGCATAAAACGTACATGTACAACTATCATTAAGATTAACATTTACTAAACTTAATTTAAAGAGATACAAATTGACCATTTAATGAATGAATTAATTCATATTTAATACCTTTACTAATTATTTTATTGATATTTTATTATTGTTCTTACCTTCTAACATTTACATTGCAGTTATTTATTCGATTTGAAAATGTGTGTTTAGTTGTGCATGAACTTTTAGTAAGCTTTTGGTGTGAACACGTTATTTTTCTAGCTTAATCATTTATTTAGGCCTTTAATGAAGGCTGCAAGTGTCTTCTTGTGACTCTTGACTGCATGTGGCTGCTTGTGACTCTTGACTGCATGTGACTGCTTGTGACTCTGACTGCATGTGACTGCTTGTGACTCTGACTGCATGTGACTGCTTGTGACTTCAGGTTTGAAAAAAGTTTCCTGATTCAGGAGAATACTGCTTATATCGATGACAGGAGTGTTGCTCAGGTAAAGTTTAGGAAAGTTAGTTTAAAAGCTGCTTTGTCTTAGGATTATGTCAGGCACCCGAGGCATGGCTGCAGTGCGAGAAATCAGTCGGCGAGTTTGGATGGAGTCAGTTTTGTCGGGGTGCTGACAAAAGTCGTCTGTTAGGAAATGATTAATGCCTGTATCAGCAAAACAGCAAACGGGTACTCATGTAACTTAAAATAAATATTAAAATAAATTCATGAAACTTGTACAGGTAACAGCAAAGTAGTATATGGGCACTCATCACATGACAGGATTGATTTACTGGTCGTTGTGTAAGTCATTGCTGAGTTTACGAGTTTCAACATTGACATACTGTCGTAATTTACATAAAATGAAGAAAATAAGTAGGCAGTATGAGTATGCAGTAATAAGTAAGCAAGTAGTTAGTAATAAGTAAGCAGTAATAGACAGGTAATAATCAGTAGCCAGTACTGAGAAGGCAGTAATTATAATTATCGCAAACATGTACTCTTTTCAGTTCATTTGCTATTTTAACATGTTCGTTTAACGGATACTGCCTGACAGACTGGTTGTATGGAAGTGTTTTTAATTCAGCCTCAGGAATGGTGGAAATTAGGACACACACACACACATACGTGTGTATGTTATATGTGTATATGTGTACATCTATCATCATCCATCCACCTCCCACACATCCGTCCGTCCACCCACCCAATCACCTATCTATCTATCTATCTATCTATCTATCTATCTATCTATCTATCTATCTATCTATCTATCTATCTATCTATCTATCTATCTATCTATCTATCTATCTATCTATCTATCTATCTATCTATCTATCTATCTATCTATCTATCTGCCCCTCCATCCACTCATCCCTTCTCCTCCTCCATCCACTCATCCCGTCCCCTCCTCCATCCATCCATTTGTCCTTCAGTCTATATCCCTCTCCCTCTCTGTCTACTCCCCCTCTCTAATATAAACTGATTACCTTTTGTTTTAAACTCGAGATCATTTTATCTATGTCATTTGTTTTAGATAATAACTGTAACGGTATTAGTAACAGTAATGACATTAACCGTATGCATCTTCATTCTCAATGAGAAAAAACTGTTCTGGTGACGCGCTTACTATCGTAATCACTGCTGTTATCTATGATTAATTGTTTCAGCCACTGATGTACACTTATCACACAGACAAGTGAACATAGGCAATTCACTGAAGGCACAGCGTCTGGACGAATTGCAGCATTTAACTGAAATTTTATTTTACAATGGAATCACTTTTCATGAGATCTAGTTCAGGCTATTCAGGAAATTAATTCAATCAATTAGTAACTTTTATTTGCTGATCAGTAAAGCACTTTTAATTCAATTCCCAGAGATTTGTCATATTTTCGTGCAGTCAATGTTATCTGCTGAAAATTGGGATAAAAAACCCCACAGACAATCACAGGGTTATCAGCATTTGAAAATGTCCCTTATCTATCATTTCCACCATTACCCTTGTTTTGAATGTTATATGCAGGCCTACAGACCAGGAGAGTTCAAATATCTGTAGGTCGAAACATTGACTAGACATTCAGGAACATGTCACTAGCGGGTATACTTATAGGTAAAAATATTGACTAGACATTCGGAAACATCACTAGCTACTGGCTATACTCGTAGGTCGAAACATTGACTAGACATTCAGAAAAAACATATCACTAGGGGGTATACTCGTAGGTAAAAATATTGACTAGACATTCGGAAACATATAATTAAATACTGGTAATACTCGAACGTAGAAATATTGTCCGGAATTCAGAAACATATCATTAGCTAATGGCTATGCTCGTAGGTCGAAACATTGACTAGACATTCAGGAACATGTCACTAGGGGGTATACTTATAGGTAAAAACATTGACTAGACATTCAGGAACATGTCACTAGGGGGGTATACTTATAGGTAATCGAAACAGTGGCTAATCATCGAGAACAAATCACTAGCTACACTGCCGATATCTTACACTGAACAATATTCTTAAATAACTGGACAAAGGCGAACGGTCGTTAGAGTTCGTTAACTACCCCCCTCCCACCACCCCCTCCCATTCTTGACAAAGTCAAGACGTCAATGACAGAAGTAGAACGGGTCCTAAAGATAACTTGAGATATTTCTTTTTTCTTTTTTTTTGTCTAGCGCTTGAGATTTCATCACACCATCTCTCGCCATACGTTATCGAGTTGGGAGAGTAAATGTCAAGGTCGTATGTTATCGTTAAGCAAAATGTGTGCGAATGCGCGCGAGCGCTTGTGTGTTTGTGGAGAGGGAGGGAGGGATATAAGCCGTCTTAAAAGTGTAATGGTGTTGCGTTACTGCGCGTTTGAGATGTAGTATGTGTTTGACACTTAGAAAATAGGTTGAACTGCTACGTTTTGTGTTGGTCTAGAAAACATGTTGTGTCTCTATGTGTTTGGTATCAAGAAAACATGTTGTGTCTCTATGTGTTTGGTATCAAGAAAACATGTTGTGTCTCTATGTGTTTGGTATCAAGAAAACATGTTGTGTCTCTATGTGTTTGGTATCAAGAAAACATGTTGTGTCTCTATATGTTTGGTATCAAGAAAACATGTTGAATTGCTGTGTGCGACATGCACCCCTTTGTCACTGGTTATGATTATTAATTAATCATCAATAGCTAACTACAAGTGATGAAGTAATCTTAATTTATGTTTATTAATAATTCTCCCACAAGACCAACATGTCTATATCTTGGGTGATTATACGGGTGTAGTAAAAGTTTTCTCTCTTCCACAACATTAAGACAGATGTTTTACTGTCACACAGTATTTTCACAGGTGGAAACGTCTTACTAAAGGAGTAACAAATCCGTCTTTCATTATATTTAATGAGCCCCCCCCCCTACACCCAATGTCACTCCAACATATGCTTTATTAATATATATATAAGAAGGTTAATAAATTTAACAATAATTTCTGAAATCAACAATTAAATATACAAGTAATTCCAATATTCAGTCTTATACCCTAACACATAATTCAGCAGTCAGTTTAGTATCAGCATAAAACGGGCTATTTTTATCATAGAAGAAATGCAGTTATAGAGTGATATGATAATAGTTTATACATAAACTGTTCAATGATGTCAGCCACAAGAGTCCGAGAAGTGTCATAACAACGTTTACTTACAAAGAACTCAAGACAACATGCAACGTTTTAAGCGTTTGTTTCCAAAAATAGCCATGATTTTATCCACACAGCAAGACAGGATCAAAGGATGCGAATCAGACTTGAGTCTTGAGAAATGAAGACATTTTGTTTCAAAACAAGCTAACAGCAACATTGCGGGAAATGTTCTCATTTCGGCAAACATTCACAATTCGCGGTCTTTTGTATTTTTTCCCTTAAGGTATTTGAGCAGAAAGAGCTCCAGTATGTGCTTAAGTACAAAAATAAGATTGTTCGTTATTGCTTTGTTATGTCAGTTATCTCCAGTTTGTCAGCTAAACAATTGTAATATTCAGGCCGTTGTCAAAATCAAGACACGATTTGTTGCCTTTTATTTTGCACACAGACCCACAGTCACAGTCAAATTCGTACACTGTCAAAGTGACAGATTCACACTCATACTGTCACTATGACACTCTCAGTCAATTATCACAGTCTCGCCATAGTCTTACCATCCGGTCATGGTGACATTGTCACAGTCATGGTCACACAGTCACTGTCATTTTGCCATAGCCACGTCGTATTATTACAGTCACACAATCATGTCACATTGTCAAAGTCATGGTCACATAGTCACACAATCATGTCACATTGTCAAAGTCATGGTCACATAGTCACACAATTATGTCACATTGTCATAGTCATGGTCACACAGTCACTGTCATATTGCCACAGCCATGTCGTACTATTAGTCACAAATACTCACATATTCACAGTCATGAGTACACAATAAAAGATTCGTGGAATAATACCACCACTGCATGAAAGTGTTTATTTTCCTTTGCTCTCTTCAGTGAAATACTGTTTTCAAAAGTGGCTATGGATCTTCCTTTAGCCCTACAAGACAGAAAGTTAATTATGAGCCCCTGTTAGTTTTGGTATTTCTGAGTTTTTGTGTACAGCTGCATCTGTGTACTTATTGTTTAGTTTTACAAGTAGGACCACGGTTGTCTGCTGCAAATTAGGTCACAATCGCTCCAAATGTCAACTTCAATTACTAACTATCTAAAACAGTATACAACAATAAAAGCATGCACTCTATCTAACACAGCTCTGTAAATTAGTTTTAACATGTTTATGCGCCAATACACCGTGCAATTTAAAGCAGAGGGAAACTACAGGCAGTTGGACTGGATATTAATGTCATATAAAATAATGTTAGTGAACAAATTAAATGTTAAATTTATCTATCTATCTACCTACCTACCTACCTATCTATCTATCTATCTATCTATCTATCTATCTATCTATCTATCTATCTATCTATCTATCTATCTATCTATCTATCTATCTATCTATCTATCTATCTATCTATCTGTCTGTCTGTCTGTCTGTCTGTCTGTCTATCTATCTATCTATCTGTCTGTCTGTCTGTCTGTCTATCTATCTCAGTCTTGAATAAAAGCAAAGAATCATGCATCCACGTACGTTTCTGTTTTATAATTTAACTCACTTATACATTGTCAGGAATACAGAATTGCTTCCCTTGTATAGAATGATGAAAGAAAGTGATGTTTATTTTTTCAAGACAAAAGAATGATTGTTATTTATTCGTATTTAATTCAACGTGTTTTCTGCAACCGCTGCTCTGCAAACGAAATGGAGTTAACTCGAGTGTTTTTATTATAATGTTACTATTTTGTTTGTATAGATGACGATATAAACCTAATAACACTAAAGCGTTGTCCGTATGTGTATTATTGAAATAAATAAATGTATAGTTGCTTGTACATAGCAGTCAAACTTACATCAAACAATGTAAAATAAATCAGGTTGTCATTTGCATTATTGAAATAAATAAATGTATAGTTGCTTGTACATAGCAGTCAAACTTACATCAAACAATGTAAAATAAATCAGGTTGTCATTTGCATTATTGAAATAAATAAATGTATAGTTGCTTGTACATAGCTGTCAAACTTGCATCAATCAATGTAAAATAAATCAGGTTGTCATTTGCATTATTGAAAGAAGTAAATGTATAGTTGCTTGTACATAGCAGTCAAACTTACATCAATCAATGTAAAATAAATCAGGTTGTCATTTGCATTATTGAAATAAATAAATGTATAGTTGCTTGTACATAGCAGTCAAACTTACATCAATCAATGTAAAATAAATCAGGTTGTCATTTGCATTATTGAAATAAATAAATGTCTAGTTGCTTGTACATAGCAGTCAAACTTACATCAATCAATGTAAAATAAATCAGGTTGTCATTTGCATTATTGAAATAAATAAATGTATAGTTGCTTGTACATAGCAGTCAAACTTACATCAAACAATGTAAAATAAATCAGGTTGTCATTTGCATTATTGAAATAAATAAATGTCTAGTTGCTTGTACATAGCAGTCAAACTTACATCAATCAATGTAAAATAAATCAGGTTGTCATTTGCATTATTGAAATAAATAAATGTCTAGTTGCTTGTACATAGCAGTCAAACTTACATCAATCAATGTAAAATAAATCAGGTTGTCATTTGCATTATTGAAATAAATAAATGTCTAGTTGCTTGTACATAGCAGTCAAACTTACATCAATCAATGTAAAATAAATCAGGTTGTCATTTTCATTATTGAAATAAATAAATGTATAGTTGCTTGTACATAGCAGTCAAACTTACATCAATCAATGTAAAATAAATCAGGTTGTCATTTGCATTATTGAAAAAAGTAAATGTATAGTTGCTTGTACATAGCAGTCAAACTTACATCAATCAATGTAAAATAAATCAGGTTGTCATTTGCATTATTGAAAAAAGTAAATGTATAGTTGCTTGTACAAGGGGATCGTTATCTTTATCATGATAATCCACATTAAGTGCAGTAGGTTCAACAAACAATTTTGCTAATTTAATTTTAGCATATTATAAATTACTGAGATAAATGTTTCTCAGTGCATGTTCAAACAAATATTAAATTATTACACACATGCAACCATACGCATCACCGACCTACATATATACATGTAATGCTAAATAAATATATATATATATATATATATATACATATGCAGACAGAAAATACTGACTGAAACCACTTTATTGAGTAGAGACAACATATTTCAGTAAGCTCATTATTAAGAGAGACGTAGCAGTCAAACTGAAATCAATCAATGTAAAATAAATCAGGTGGTCATTTGCATTAATGAAATCAAGTTATTTGTAACGAATAAAAAAATTGTTCAGCTATTATCGCTTTGTCGCACAAATTTTTGCATGGACACTCAAGCCAACGATAGCTACGACAGAAAATTGAAGAAGATGGAATGACGTCATGAGATCAGAGATAAAATATAATGACCTCTTGCGGTACTAGTCAAGGAGACTATAGCAACACTGTTCAACAGGTCATCCAAAACCTCTTGACATGACATCAGGGATCGTCTGCTGATTAAAACGTTGTTTGGTATTTGAATCCACTGTAAGACTGCAGCCTAGATGAAAATAAATAGCTACTCCCATTAGTGTTTCTCATCACTTTATTGTTCCAGAAACATAAACAGGCAGTAGTCATAAAAGAAATTTACAAGAAGTAAAAAGTTGTACCATTACTCTCAAGAAAACAAAAACAAAACTCAGTCACATCATCTCATTAATAGAAAGTACAGAGTCAATCAACGTAACCTACATGTAACGTATTTGTTGGCAATGAAGAACTACTTAAAAAAAATATCATATTTTAGTAAAAGTAGATATTAAAATTATATCTGAAATATGTAAATTTGACCGTAATACGTGTTAATTTAAACATTTTTTAATTATGTTACCTTATGCAATGGATTAGATTAAAGTCTTCAATAATTTTCAACTGTAACATTTTAATTAATGGCTATCCTGTTATTAGGTTTTGAGGTGATATAATCTGAATACTATAAATAGACAGGAGGGCAAATGAAAATAATATTTTGTGATTTGGTTTTAATAAATCCGTCTGGAAGGTACTTTAGATCAAGAACAAGCAATGAAATACATGGAAGTTATGTCGACATGTTTTTATAAAATCTTGTATCTGTAACTTATTTTAAATGGAATGTTACCTTTCTTAAAATATTATTAGGCTTGGTTGGCTTCTTGAGAATCAGATGATGTGGTCCACAGGACCACCGACCTCTCTTACTGGGCTTCCACGTGATCACAGAAAAAGGCATCGTTTTCAAGTAGATTAAAAAGAACAGAACAAAATGAAATATGTGGCAACATTAAGGAGTACTAAAGAAAGTAAAGAATACAACGAAATCCAAGCTGTAGAGTTTAATAGAAATAAATGGTACTAGTTAGAATATAATACAGGATATCAAAGTATGTAAATAATCATATTAAACTTAGATATAAACTTCAAATGATTAATTAGAACTTCATAAATAATAAATAATGAGAGAGAGGAGAGAGAGAGGGGGAGAGAGAGAGAGAGAGAGAGAGAGAGAGAGAGAGAGAGAGAGAGAGAGAGAGAGAGAGAGAGAGAGAGAGAGAGAGAGAGAGAGAGAGATTGGCTGAGAAAAATAGAAGTGTAATATTAATTAACATGTAGAATGCTGTTTGAGGTTTTTGGTTTTTGACGGCGCTTTCGTTTGAAGTCTGAAGCCATACTACTTCTTGCTCTAATATCATGACGTAGACCATAAGTACTCTTGCACTAAACTCATACACTTAAGACCACACGTACTCTTGCACTAAACTCATACACTTAGAATACAAGACCTCATGCACTAAACTCATACATTTAAGACCACAAAACCTCTTGCATTAACTCATGTACTTAGAATACAAAACCTTTTGCACTAAACTCATACACGTAAAAGACAATACCACATGCACTAAATTCACTAATTTACACCACAAGATCTCTTGCACCTTACTCATGCACTTAGATCACAAGTCCTCTTGCACTGATATCTTGCATTTAGGTCACAAGATCTCTAGCAACTAAACTCATGCACTTAGATCACGAACCGTCTTGCACTAATCTCATGCACTTAGAATACCTTTACCTCTTGCAATAAACTTTGCACTTAGACTGTAAGACCCTCTTGCAATAAACTCATACACTTCGACTGTAAGACCTCTTGCACTGAACTCATGCACTTAAATTGTAAGACCTCTTACACTAATCACATGCACTTAGACTGTAAGACCTCTTGCACTAAACTCATGCACTTAAATTGTAAGACCTCTTGCACTAATCACATGCACTTAAATTGTAAGATCTCGCACTTAAAATATACTGTTTCCATGCTCTCATTTAATTTGAGAGAGAGAGAGAGAGAGAGAGAGAGAGAGAGAGAGAGAGAGAGAGAGAGAGAGAGAGAGAGAGAGAGAGAGAGAGAGGGAGAGAGAGAGAGAGAGTGAGTCAGGGTAAAGAATATAAGTACGAATAACAGAAATACTTAGACGAACAGGGACACACACGCTCACGCACACGCACACAAACAAATGCGAAGCAGCAGATGTAGTTTTTCAAATGGAGAGGTAGAAAATAAAAATTAAAGCTGATTGCAATACCAGAAAATATACGCTTTTTTATGATGCCCACAAGAACTCGGTACTTAGGCAGGAGTCGAAGATACTTCCGCTTCCGGGAAGTTATCAGTTCCATCTTGCTTATTTATTGCTCTTAACAAAAATTAGTTGAATTAAAATGCACATGCAATAACTTAAAATACACTAAATGGCATGAAACAAACAAACAAATAAACAAATTAGTGACAATATTCAATCTAAAACATTGCTCACGTTTCATAAACATCTATTAAACATTTTAATAAGTAAAATGGCATCTCCAAAACACGAATGTGAGCCAGTCAAAGGAAAATTAATCATCTAGAAAGCACTGAAAATCAATTTAAAAAAAACAAAACAAGTTTCTTCTTGAAGAGGTTGTGCACTGCGTTTCAATGATCAATGATAAAGGTGACATGATAGTAACATACATATGTAAACTGACTTCATAGTATAAGACTACTATCGCCCTAATTATTAAAATATAAAATTAAAAATAAAATAAACTATGAGAAAAGCTGGAATGTATAACGTAAACTGACTTCATAGTTAAGACTACTATCGCCCTAATTATTAAAATATAAAATTAAAAATAAAATAAACTATGAGAAAAACTGTAATGTATAATGTAATAAAGACAATCGACTGTAGACACAGTTCAAGATCCTTCGTACAACACCTCAAGATAGATGAAGACACGAATAATCATCTTGTTTCTGTAAAATTACCTGTAGAGTTAGCACGACAGCTAAAAGGGAAAAAAAAGTCCTACTTGGATTACTAAATTCATCAATAATTGTGTATGCAACAGAATTAACCCTAGGAGAGGGTCCTGAGTTCCAAGATGGAGACAGTATCCCCAGAGTTTCCAGGTGGAAACAGAATTTCAACAGAACCCTGGAGCTAGCTGCTATTGAACTGTGAGAAGAATTCAAGTTCTCATTCTGCTTTAATAGTCAGATGCTCGTCTTTCCATGAAAAGGGAGCTAAACCGTTAATACAGTTCAAATAACTCTACGAGTTGTCGCCCTGACTGCATCGGCAAAATTTGAACTGTCAAGGCGACATGATTTTCCCGAGGATTGAGAGAAGAATAAATAGATGATGATATTGCTAGTAATATATACTGTGAGGGAACTAAACTGAGAGTTTAGAGAAGAATACATAGACGAAGAAATTTCTAGTAATATAAAATATGAGGAAACTAGCCCTCATGAAAACATTTTGTATTAGGATTATAGTTAAGTCTCGTACATTAAGGCCGAATTGTAAATAGAGATAATTAGCAGACTTTGTAATAGAGAACAGAACTGTAACTATTAAACGTAAAAAGGTGTTGATATATAAAAGCAGTTCCTAAATTAGTTTGGTCATTTAAATAGCTTTCTTTAATTTTCTTTATCTTTATAAAGTGCATCGTAGAGAGAGGGAGACAGAGACATATAAATATATATAGAAAGAGAGAGGGAGACAAATATATATATATATAGAGAGAGAGAGAGGGAGACAGAGACAAATATAATATATATAAAGAGAGAGAGAGTAAGAGAGAGAGAGAGAGAGAGAAGGACATATATATATATATATATATAATACTCTATACATTGCAGAACTCTATACATCATTACAAAACTTTAAACATTGCAGCACTATATTTTGCAGCATTCTATACATTGCAAAACTCTCTACATTGCAGCATTCTATACATTGCAAAATTGTATACATCGCAGCGCTCTATACAATGCAATACTCTATACACTGCAACACAAGATACAATACAACACTCTATAGATTGCAATACTTTATACATTGCAGCAATCTACACATTATTAATTTTAAAATTAATTTATAAAAATTTATAAAAATCCTACTAGCTCTAGACATATATGCATACATACAAACACATTTACGGAATATAGATATAGAGAAAATTTATGTGTGAGTGTGTGTGTGTGTGTGTGTGTGTGTGTGTGTGTGTGTGTGTGTGTGTGCGTGCGTGTGTGTGGTGTGTGTGTGTGTGTGTGCGTGCGTGTGTGTGGTGTGTGTGTGTGTGTGTGTGTGTGTGCGTGTGTGCGTGTGCGTATGTGATTGCGTGTGTGTGTGTGTGTGTGTGTGTGTGTGTGTGTGTGGTGTGGTGTGTGTGTGTGTGTGTGTGTGTGTGTGCGTGTGCGTATGTGATTGCGTGTGTGTGTGTGTGTGTGTGTGTGTGTGTGTGTGTGTGTGTGTGTGTGTGTGTTTCATCATGGGCATACTTTTATGTGCATTGTTAGATTTGATGCATTTTTGAGTTATATTTTTCATACAAAAGAACGATATGTGTATAGAATTCATTTAGAACAGCATACATGCTGTTAAGACATTATTCCAGCATTGCTAGATCACAGTGTGTTTTGTAAGAAACATCCGACTATCTCTGATAAAATTCAGTGTAATACAAACTTTCAAGCAATAGCTATTATACTTTTCAAGTATATTACAAATCGAACACGCAAAGAAATTATTGGTAAAATACAATATTATTAAAGTATATAGATAGGTGTCCTTTCATGACAGTAAATGATTATTATTATCTTACTTGACTGGTACACGTAAACGACTGGGACACATTATAATTGCTATGAACAATATGTCAGAAAATTCAAATTTAATTTAAAAACAAATTATTGTTATCATTATTGTTATTAGATTTTTTACAATGCCTTTCGCTTAGATATCAATGATCGAAGCCAGCGTGTAACCATTTTCTTATCTATCACTATTGAAATATTTCCGAGTTTGAATTTAACATGTTGTTTGAGAATTTTCTGTGAAAAAACTGAACTGACATACCAACACATAAACTAACTGTACAGTCTTTATTGAGACGTTTGGAAAAAGCGAGAAAGACACAAACCGCCCCACATTGACTTACTGGATCCCACTTACTTATTCGATCCCATTCATTGACATACTTATTCGATCCCATTCATTGACTTACTTATTCGATCCCATTCATTGACATACTTATTCGATCCCATTCATTGACTTACTTATTCGATCTCATTCATTGACTTACTTATTCGATCTCATTCATTGACTTACTTATTCGATCCCATTCTTCTGGAGTTATGGAATTAAGAATCGCCTGCAGGTCTGTCATGCACGCTTGAAGATCAGTTCCATTCAAATGTACCCCGTCAGTCTGAGAAATTTTCTCCACCGTTAAGGATAACACTTCAGGTAGGATTGGAAATAGCTGTCAAGAAAACGTAGAATGTAAGTTATTCGGGTTTGTATGCATTCATTGTTATTGAGTGTGTGTAAATATTATAGTCTGTACTGTCCGTGTATGTGTGCGTTCATTTTCACTTAGTGTGTGTAGATATTCCTGTCTGTATTGTAATTTCCCTGTGTTCGGGATATTAATCAGTGAGCAGATATTCCTGTCTGTCTTGTATTGTCTCTGTGTCAACACGATTATCGGAAATATAGCTGTAAGCGCACGTTTATGAATGCAATTTCGGAATTTTGACCCAGTATAAAGGGATTTCTGTAAATATAGCAGGTGTTGAAAAGCTGAGCATTGTTAATTTAACTTTACTGTCTTATTTCAGAGTGATATCTGTAGAAGTGTTTGCTTGGTTACTTTTCTATATATTAATCCTATAATTATAATATCTTCTATAATTTGTTGTTCCTTTATCAAAGTGATTTCCGGTCAGTGTATGTTTGGTTTAAATGCAACATTATAATTTCCATGACCCGATATAAACTATTTAAAAATAGACCATTTATTTTAGTGCAGACGTCATGATGACGCCATTGTTAAATCTCTCGTGAACATTTCCTTTCTAATGCTGTACATGTGATGTGTGTTTGTATCTGTGTTTGTGTGTGTGTGTGTGTGTGTGTGTGTGTGTGTGTGTGTGTGTGTGTGTGTGTGTGTGAGAGAGAGAGAGAGAGAGAGAGAGAGAGAGAGAGAGAGAGAGCGGGTGTGGTGTGGGAGGGGAGTGAGAAGACAAAACGATGGATCTACATTATTAAAATGCATTGCCTGTAACACTAAATTTTCTAAGAGTTGCATTTGTCAAACAATTTATTCATTATTACAAATTTTACAAGTTTATGCCATAGACGATATATTGCTTTCTAATTTAACTTTGTCGTTAATTTAAAAATAGATTTCATACCCCACTTTCGAAATTGATGATTCAAATATACATTTCATTTGCGCGTCGTGCGATAATTATGTTCTCACAAATCCCCGTAAAAATAGTTTAACGCTTACAACTCTAAAAAATAGTTACCCTCTGAAATAGTTTAGCGCTTGCAACTCTAAAAAAATATGTGACCCATGTCTCTGACCAACCTAAAATTATTACTTTCTCTGAACAACAAAAGTCGTCTCTTGCGACAAACATAAAACTTATTAACTGCTCTAGAAATGTTATCTGTGGTCGCGTTCAGTAACTACAACAATATTATCGAAACATACAAACCACATAGATAATGTTGATTGTGGTCGCGTTCAGAAGTAACTATAAGAATCTTATCGAAGCATACATACCACATAGATAATGTTGGTTGTGGTCGTGTTCAGTAGCTTAGTGGCTATGGAATTCAGAAATTGATGGATGTCACTGTCAGGGATGGCAGAAATAAAAGTCATCCAATCACGCAACGTAAAGGCAGCGGTAATGACCTTCACCCTCGACAGCTCATCGGAAGAGAAAGTTTTGGTCAAATTCCCAATCCCCTCCAGAGGTAAATTTCCTAAAACTTCCAAACTTTGTTTAAGGTCCATCATCTCCATCAAATCCAAGACTCCGGTCGGTGACAATTTACTGATGACTATGAAATTCTGCTCAGCGGTCAAATTCTGGGTCATTTCAACGATGCTCTCTGGCAGAAGTGACCTCATAAGTGTTTCCAGCTGCTCCTGAGTCATTTTTTCGGTAAGGCTGACGATGCCATCACCAGGCAGAAGTAAAAGTAGTTCCCCTCTCTCCTCTGGCGTCATCCTTTGTGTTAAGTTCAGGATTTCCTCCCCTGTGAGTGACATAAGGACTCTCATCCTCTCTGTGTCGTTGAGGACTTTCGCTACTACGACAATCTCGTGACCTGTGAACTTTTGTAAATATGCAGCCATTTGTTCATTTGCCACGTTTGCGATCATCGTTGGACCCATAGAAACCAGAAGATTGTCTCGGTTAAAGGTTTGTCTTGCGACTCGTGAACGACTTGTTCCTTTCACTCTATTTTTGGATCTCGAGTCCATCTTTGTGTTTCGTTTATTCCTTTCAAATAATCAAACAAAAACTAAACAAGAAACGAAGAACTAAATAAATGAATTAAAACTAAAGAAGAACACACAATCATTGCCACAACATAATTGAAAAATAAATAAAAGCTAAGCTATTGTGTGACTTCATTTAAAAGCAACTTGAAATTCGATCAATTAATAAAATAATTAGAAGAACGCCCTGAAAGAATATTTTTCAGACCTATAATCCCCACGCGCCTACTATATTTATCCGTTCATGCATATTCAGTTTTAGTGCTGTTAAAATGGCTAAAGCACGTGCATTGCCATTTAGTAGCAGACAAATATTAATATTTATTAATTTGCTCCTCACACTAACACGCAAGGAAACGGAATCAGAATAAAGAGTTTGCACCCAGTTCTTGTTAAGATTCCTCGTATTGTTGAGGTGATTAATAGCGTTACCCAGTTATCGTCCTTCTTTCTTCTCGTGGTTAAAGAGTTCAAATCCCCGAGTGCATTGGTTCTCTTGCAAATCTCAGCTTGGACTATAACTAATTTCCTTATTGTTTTGTTCTCTTTCTTTCGTTGCCTATTATGATTTTTACAATTGATATGCAATATTTCTGCTCAAAATCAAGTCTTGTAATTGAAATACGTCTGCTAAAATTTAGTTTCCCACGCTGGTAACACAATGACATCATTTTGGCTATAACAAATATAGATTCTAGATTGATGAATAATGTTTAGAATTGATACGATAAATTTTGGTCAATGCAAATTCCAGTACTCGGGGTATACAGACGCGAGAAGACTCGGTCACCATTACAGCAAGCTATTTCCCACTACAATGAATGAGTTGTGCAGATCTGTACTACTTTTGAAATATAAACCTACTAGGAGAATCTTTCCTCTTAAAAAAATTCTTTAGCAATGTGGTTGGTTTTCGTGTACATTTTAAATTAGTGTAAAGTGCGAATTCCTTTCGTTTTTCTTCTCTCTCTCTCACTCTCTCACTCTCTCTCAGTTTCTCCCTCCCTCTCTCTCTCTCTCTCACT
The DNA here is from genome assembly GCA_028829895.1 of Sinotaia quadrata. Taxonomy (NCBI): domain Eukaryota; kingdom Metazoa; phylum Mollusca; class Gastropoda; order Architaenioglossa; family Viviparidae; genus Sinotaia; species Sinotaia quadrata. Next base: position 96,429,097 of record CM054179.1, on the reverse strand, counting down.
CTCTCTCATTCTCTCTCACTATCTCAAACTCAGATAACTTCTTAGAGCAACGATATCCTGAGAATGATGTCTATAAGGAAAACGTTTATTAAACTGACCACTAAGTGAAGCTGTATTTCTCGTTAGAAGCTACAGATACAATTATATCATTGACCAGAAAAGGAACACTTACCTCCTGTTTTGTGCAAAATTGTCTTGCACTAGGGAACTAAAGGCGATTTGCAAGTCTGCCAAACACTCAGACACGTTGGTCTGCGTCATATTGTCTGCGACTCTTGACACAATTTCAGAGAGTTCGGGCAGCAGCTGGCATTGACAGACAAACAATTCTTCATTCCGTAAACAAAGCGGTCCCTCTCTATATGAGATTACCATTCAATCTTTACTTTTATTTTTATTTTTTGTAGATAATAATAATACAACGATGCTTATAATATCTTGGTAAAACAACTCTCGACTTGCCGAAATGTCAAGAGATGCAACAGACAAGCCATGTCATCAAGCACAGCGTAGAAAATTAATAAGTAACTTTCAAAAATCTTATTTCTATTGCAAATCAGTTGGTAGTAGAAAACTAACTTAATTGTGAGGACTCGTGATCACATGCATGTGTCTTGTGCGTGTGTGCGTGTGTGTTAATGTACATGTGCGATTGATGACGAACAGTAGAACTGTTTAGGGGTGGGGGGTGGAGTTAGAGCGCATAAAACTGAAACCGCCCCTTCCCATTTTCTTATATCTCTTGCACTCATGCCAACAGTACTATAGTGTGAGTTCCAATTATATATTCATACTTCAATACAGAACCTCATAAGAAATAAACTATTTATTGTTACAATCTAAATGTTAACAAACTTTTCACGCAGCTAGTAGAGACAGAAGGAAAGGGCATTAGAATAAACAATATTTTTTTCCCTCTAGACAATGACAATATATTTCTACTTAATGTGATGCCACCTCATCCCACTCAATCCCCATATAGACACTTTATTTTCTATCCCGTCAATAGCCCAGACTACAGAGAGCGCTTTTATGAGCTTATTACGTCAGCAGAGGGAGATAGTTATCAGTGTTACAAGAAAAATAGCTTGTTTTCTTCGTACGGCGCACGAACACGTGATAACAATTTCTTGCTGCAGCAGATGCACCTTGCATTAATAGACACCTTGTAAGTTGTAATATATTTTCTATTATTACTCTGATTTTAAAAGAAATTTAATTAAATCTTTCTGAAGTTTAACATTTGTCAAACATTTACAATATTTAAAACTCCATTTGCTGAGAGTTATTGCACTCTTTCGTTGTTACTAGAGGAAACAAATCCCTGTCGCTAGGAATAAACATTAGTTGGGCAGAAATCTCAATCAGGCAAAACTAATTAAATCTGACAGAGTTGTCCTCCTTTAAATTTGTTTGCTGCTATAGACCTTACACATTTATCATTTTGCATGACCGTAAAGAAGATTTCATTTTCCTTTGAAAGCACTTAATTGTTTTCTGCAAGAGGAAACGAGTTTTCTCAACACTACCTGGTTTCCCAGTATCTCCTAGTTGCCTAGCAATATCTAATTTAGATGCCCTTGCTGCGATGTCCATGTTAGGAATCTCAGTAGAGCGCACAGCCAGCAGAGTCGAAATAAGAGAAAAATATATTTGCACACAATCATCAATGTAAGTTTAATTACAATCTCAACACATACATACTTACCCATTCAACAAGGGCTACCAGTGTAGATCATTTCGTCACTCTCAACTACATACATACTTACCCATTCCACAAGGGCTATCTGTGTAGATTGAGGCAGAGACTGGATGGATACGTTAAGGAGAAGTAAAAGAAGTTCCCCTCTCTCCTCTGGCGTCATGCGTTCTGTTAAGTTCAGGATTTCCTCCCCTGTAAGTGACGTAAGGACTCTCATCCTCTCTGTGTCGTTGAGGACTTTCGCTACTACGATAATCTCGTGACCTGTGAACTTTTGTAAATATGCAGCCATGTGTTCATTGTCCACGTTTGCTATCATCGTTGAACCCATAGAAACCAGCTGTGCGTCTCGGTTAAAGGTTTGTCTTGCGACTCGTGAACGACTTGTTTCCCCAACATTGAAAAATGATCCCAGTACCACTTGTGTATTTCTTGTAATTTTTTCTGCATTAAAATAAACAAATGTAAGAAACAAATCAACATATACACACACAAACATACACGCCCTCACACTCACACAAAATTAAAACAATATAAATGAAAAAACAAAATAAACATAATTCTTAAAATTTATATTTATTATATCCGGACGTTATAAATTAAAAGTTGTCATTAAAAATATTTTTACTAAACTTTATGTCCTCCGGAACACAATTTTGATGTGTGTATGAAATTAGATTTAAATATTGTAGAGCGGCTGATATGCAGTTTGTGTACTGCAGGAGAAATATTACTATTGTTGAATTTAGTACCTTACAGGTGTATCCGCAAATATTGGATAGAATCAGATTGATCAATCCAAGTCTGGTGTTAATGGCATCATCATTTTGATTTTAAAGCCAGACACATTGCTATTTTCTGAATTCAAACAGTTTGTTTTTGTCACTCCCACACCAGTTCCCTTGTCCACCTCAGCTATTGATTGTCAACATCTAGTTCTCATATAGTAATGCCAGAACTTTTAAAGCGTGTATATCTTTAAACATCATGAGTACCCTTGTCCACCGCCAAAGCCAAGATTTTTGAAGCGTGTACACCTCTAAACATCACGATTTTTAGAATTGTAGATACAGAAAATATTATTTTGCGCAAGACGAATGTCACGAGCATTGTTTAGTTTCTAAACAAACCTACTAGAGTCTATTTTACTTTAGTTTCTAAACAAACCTGCTAGAGTCTATTTTACTTTAGTTTTCTAAACAAACCTACTAGAGTCTATTTTACTTTAGTTTTCTAAACAAACCTACTAGAGTCTATTTTACTTTAGTTTTCTAAACAAACCTACTAGAGTCTATTTTACGTTAGTTTCTAAACAAACCTACAAGAGTCTATTTTACTTTAGTTTCGAAACAAACCTACTAGAGTCTTTTTACTGTAGTTTCTAAACAGGTAGAGTCTATTTTACTTTAGTTTATAAACAAACCTACTAGAGTCTATTTTACTTTAGTTTATAAACAAACCTACTAGAGTCTATTTTACTTTAGTTTCTAAACAAACCTACTAGAGTCTATTTTACTTTAGTTTCGAAACAAACCTACTAGAGTCTATTTTATTAGTTTCGAAACAAACCTACTAGAGTCTATTTTACTTTAGTTTCTAAACAAACCTACTAGAGTCTATTTTGAGTTAGTTTCTAAACAAACCTACTAGAGTCTATTTTACGTTAGTTTCTAAACAAATCTACTAGAGTCTATTTTACTTTAGTTTCTAAACAAACCTACTAGAGTCTATTTTGAGTTAGTTTCTAAACAAACCTACTAGAGTCTATTTTACTTTAGTTTCTAAACAAACCTACTAGAGTCTATTTTACTTTAGTTTCTAAACAAACCTACTAGAGTCTATTTTACTTTAGTTTCTAAACAAACCTACTAGAGTCTATTTTACTTTAGTTTCGAAACAAACCTACTAGAGTCTATTTACTGTAGTTTCTAAACAGGTAGAGTCTATTTTACTTTAGTTTATAAACAAACCTACTAGAGTCTATTTTACTTTAGTTTATAAACAAACCTACTAGAGTCTATTTTACTTTAGTTTCGAAACAAACCTACTAGAGTCTATTTTATTAGTTTCGAAACAAACCTACTAGAGTCTATTTTACTTTAGTTTCGAAACAAACCTACTAGAGTCTATTTTGAGTTAGTTTCTAAACAAACCTACTAGAGTCTATTTTACGTTAGTTTCTAAACAAATCTACTAGAGTCTATTTTACTTTAGTTTCTAAACAAATCTACTAGAGTCTATTTTGAGTTAGTTTCTAAACAAACCTACTAGAGTCTATTTTACTTTAGTTTCTAAACAAAACTACTAGAGTCTATTTTACATTAGTTTCAAATAAACCTACTAGAGTCTATTTTATTAGTTTCTAAACAAACCTACTAGAGTCTATTTTATTAGTTTCTAAACAAACCTACTTAGAGTCTATTTTATTAGTTTCTAAACAAAACTACTAGAGTCTATTTTACTTTAGTTTTCTAAACAAACCTACTAGAGTATATTTTACGTTAGTTTCTAAACAAACCTGGTAGCATCTATTTTACATGAATTTCAAAACAAATATAATATAGTCGGTTTTACTTGAATTCAAAACAAAACTCCTAGCGTCTATTTTACTTGAGTTTTGAAACAGATTTGGTAGACTCAGGTAGAGTCTATTTTACCTGAGTTTAAAAACAAACCTGGTGAGTCAATGTTTCTTGAGTTTCTAAACAATCCTGGTGGTGACTATTTTACCTGAGTTTCAAAACAAATATGGTAGCCGCTATTTTATTTCAGTTTCAACATAAATCTAGTAGAATCTATTTTAATTTCAAATTTAAACTGTAGTCTATTTTAATTTCAAGGCAAACAGGAAAGGGACTACTTAATTTTAGTTCTAAAACAGCCTGGTTATGGACTACTTTTTTAGTTCCAAAATAGCCTGGTTATGGACTACTTTTTTTTAGTTCTAAAACAAACCTGGTTACAGACTACTTTTTTTTAGTTCCAAAATAACCTGGTTACGGACTACTTTTTTTTAGTTCCAAAACAAGCACAGTTACTGACTACTTTTTTTTAGTTCCCAAAACAAGCCTGGTTACGGACTACTTCTTTTAGTTCTAAAACAAACCTGGTTACGGACTACTTTTTTTTAGTTCTAAAACAAGCCTGGTTACGGACTACTTTTTTTAGTTCCAAAACAAACCTGGTTACGGACTACTTTTTTTTAGTTACAAAGGAAACCTCGTAGGGACTACTTTAGATTTATCAAAGCGACAATTTTATATTAGTTACAAACTAAGGATGGTAAGGGACTCCATTGTCTTTTAGTTTCCAAACAAGCTTGGTGACAGTTTAGTTTCTAGTGAATCTGGTATGCAGATTTACTGCTAAAATGTACTTATATTTTTATACCACTATTCCAGACCCCAAATGTCGCCCATATAAACATAACTAGATTGAAAGACAGACACAGTTTCATTTGTTTGACCTATTTCTTTCATTATATTAAACTTTAACGTAGATCTTTGTGCTTAGCTTAGGTCTCATAGTAAATGAAGGTTAGTGTAAGCTGTCAAGGCTTTTTAACGACTATTCAATTGTGATAGACAATTATTATTTATTAATACATTTTGGAATACAGAAGACACTTCGGTTACACTGTCTATCATGCTAAATATTGTTGTCTGTTATGTGTTCATGTAATTTTATTTATTTTGTGTGTGATATTCAATATGTTCATGTGCAGAAAAATTAAAAATAATGTATTGTGATTGCCCTGTCTTCAAGAAAAGTGCACATTTTGGGGATTCTTTTAATGCCTATCCTGTAATTCGACAAATGCTATGTATGTGGAAACAATTTTGGTTTTTGTGGGAGATGGTAAACAAGGAATAAAGTATGTTATAGTCCTAATTTTTTTACTCCCATCCTCTGATAGTTGACCTAGATTGTCAGGTTATTGACGCAATGAAATCCTAATTTTTTATTTTTATCTTTTCTTCTTTCTTTTGTTTGTATGTTTCTATCATTTGGAACAGCGACATCGATGACTACTGCTGTTCTGTTAGATTTAATGAGAACTACAATGTCTGGTCTTCGCGCAGAAATCACTCGATCTGTTCTTAGATCGATGTCCCACAGTATTTTGACATTCTTTTGCCGCGACTTTGTCCGTTTGGTGCATCCAAACTCTTTTTGAGGTTTTCACTTCTTAGTTCCCTGATTGATTTCTATTTATTTTCTGGGCCACTTCTTTGTGAATTTTAGTTCCAATCAGGAACTGACATCATCACCACCACCACCACCACCACCATCATCATCATCATCATCATCATCATCAACAACAACAACAGCATCATCAACAACAACATCAACGTCATCGTCATCATCACAATCATCATCGTCGTCGTCATCATCAACAACAAGAAGTACGCCCTATTCATTCATTCTTAGGTAAATTCATTAATTTTCGATAAAAATATATAATATATACTAATATATACTCAAACTGGCAGACGGTAAATTAAGTACATCTACATATCCATACATCCATTCCAAGACGGCTTACCCAAATTTGCGTAGACAGCAATGCTGCCAATGACGCCCAACAATATCCAAAACGTTTGTCTTCCTTTGATCTCCATTGACGATTTGAACATAATTGTTCACTCATAAATACGACTTGAACCTGATTGTTCACTCATAAATACTGTTTGACATATGAACATAAGCTAGAGAAAGACAAAAAAAAAGAAAACATAGGTATTTCAGGTTTTAAAAAGTAGTATAACAAATAAAATAATTAAAATCAATAACCAAAAAAAATATCGGTTGTCTTCGAAGGACAATACGTGCAGAAGTAAATCACTAACGCAATGTATCAGTCATCAGATGTCAGACTTAATGTCCAGAGGGATGAGTCTTACAACAGTCCCTTGTCATAGCTTGTTCACATTTATAATCTTCTCCCGAGTTGGGCACGGGTGCAAAGTTTTAAGACCACTCATCCACACCCACCCCTTGGAAGTTTTCATGTCGTTGTCCACATTTATAATCTGCTTCCGAGTTGGACAGGGGTGCAAAGTTTTAAGACCACTCATCCACACCCCTTGAAAGTTTTCATGTCATTGCATCATGACAAAGAGTACTCGTATCCTAGCGACAGCACTTCACATTCAGTTCAAACACTCTATTAAAAAAATTATTCCGTTAACGAGATGATGATTTATTGATATGAAATGTCTGGAACAGACATAAGAGAAGTCAACGCCCGCCTTCATCATCAACTGATAATAGTGCTAGATAACTGAGGCATCCCCACTCTAATCTCTTCCTGCACACCCATACACACATAAAAGCGTACATGAATATAATATTTTTTATATATATATACACAATCGTAAAGAGATTTGCCGAAGAACCACACAGATTTGCTTAGGAACACATTAAGATTAAAATTTAATTTTAGAAAAAGCAGAAAATGTTGTGTAGGCGAATTATTTAGAGACTGGTATCCACTACTATTTTCTTGACACTCGCCCCCCCCCCTCCCCCCAACGTCTGCATACATACACTCGCTCGTAGTGAAAATAAAATTTAAAGCATCATTAAATTAAAAAATATATATATCTTAAAAATTTTAGTTTCAAGTGTAAATTAACGTGATAATAATACATAAATAAAAAGATAATTTAAAATGAATAGTAAACTGATTAAAACAGTAATTTTGGTAAGTTTTGGAAACTCAAGTGATTCGACTTGCTTTGTGTGTAAATATGAAAGCATGTATTTCTACATAGGTAATTATTTACATTTATCAATGAACCCGTGAGATTATAATCAGACCATATATCAATCAATCCACTAATATATTATGACAGTTCATCTATCTATCTATCTATCTATCTATCTATCTATCTATCTATCTATCTATCTATCTATCTATCTATCTATCTATCTATCTATCTATCTATCTATCTATCTATCTATCTATCTATCTATCTATCTATCTATCTATCTATCTATCTATCTATCTATCTATCTCTCTATCTATCCATACATCCATTCCAAGACGGATCTATCTATCTATCTATCTATCTATCTATCTATCTATCTATCTATCTAAATGGTTTTTAATGTGTTGTTTTCACTGTGTTGTTTTCAATGTGCTGTTTTTAATGTGTTGTTTTCAATGTGTTGTTTTCACTGTGTTGTTTTCAATGTGCTGTTTTCAATGTGTTTTTTTTAATGTATTCAATGTGTTGTTTTCATTGTTTTTTCAATGTGTTGTTTTTAATGGATCATTTATTATGCATAAACAGAATCACCACGAATGTTAGCTGTAACATACTCAGACAAAGTGCTCAAATCTCCTTTGAAATCTCCTTTGACTATTATAAGAAAATGTTAGTTTTAAAGCTTGGTAAAGATATTTCTATGTGTGTCTTTTTTTCTCCTTATATTGTAAGAATATTTTGTATAGAAGTGTGTCTACATATACCCAAACCAAATATTAAATAAATCTAAATTTAAACAAGAAAAATTACATCAATCATATTTATTCTTCCTGTAATATTTCTTAATTAAAAACAAAATGTTTTATTTTGGACTTTGAAACGATCAAATGCGATTTGAACATATAAACCACAACCTGTCATTACAATACATTAACATAACGCACGACTGACCTGTAATATCAAGAAAAGGAAATGGGGAAATGCGATGTAGCTATGTACTTTGTATTGTGTAGCGGTGTAGCTATTTACTTTGTATCGTGTAGCGATGTAGCTATTTACTTTGTATTGTGTAGCGGTGTAGCTATTTACTTTGTATCGTGTAGCGGTGTAGCTATTTACTTTGTATCGTGTAGCGATGTAGCTATGTACTTTGTATTGTGCAGCTACATAGCTTTGTACTTTGTATTATGTACTTTGTATTGTTTAGCTATGTAGCTATGTACTTTATATTGTGTAGCTATGTAGCTATGTACTTTATATCGTGTACGGTGTAGCTATGTACTTTGTATTGTGTAGCGATGTAGCTATGTAGCTATGTACTTTGTATTGTGTAGCGATGTAGCGATATACTTTGTATTGTGGTCAAAATGCAGACAGGAATGATCTATTTAGTATCTTTCTGCATCTGAAGAAAGACTTTATAATTTTTAATTTTTATTTTGTTTTAAAATCAGCAAAATTCATGAGCTGGACACCACAGTTTTTAAGTAGCCGTTTAGTTTGGAAATTAATTTAATCATTTCAATTAACTGGATTTAAAATATTGGGAATGATTATTATTTACATAAAATTAGTGAAAACAGCTAGTGTCTTTGGTTTCAATAAAAATTCATAAAGATTTTCTTAATAGTAAGAATACACATTTGAAGGGTTTATTATGTTTTCATTTCGCGTTAGCATGGATTTAAAACTATGCAAATTCTCATTTAAAAAGTATTCATTGCCAGCTGGGATATTAATTTTCATTAAAGTTCTGATATACTTATATAACTGATGTTTAATTTTTAATCGACCGAAAGAATATATCTCATAATTAATAATAATTAAAAACTATACTCTAATTTTTGTGTGTACGGTACACTTTCATAATTCGAACGTAAGAAATATGAGAAACTGTTCATTACAGTAGTTGTCTATACAGTACACACTCTATTTGTGTGCTATACCGTACCACTCCAATCGTGTGCTATACCGTACATACTCTAATTGTATGCTATACCGTACACATTCTAATTGTGTGCTATACCGTACAAACTCTAAATGTGTGCTATACCTTACAAACTCTAATTGTGTGCTATACCGTACACACTCTAATTGTGTGCTATACCGTACAAACTCTAATTGTGTGCTATACCGTACACACTCTAATTGTGTGCTATACCGTACACACTCTGATTGTGTGCTATACCATGCACTTTCTGTTTGTGTGTTATACCGTATATACTCTATTTGTATGATATACCGTATATACTCTTTTTGTTGATGCCATCTCTTCCCATAGTTATTATTATTATGCATTTTCTTTAATAATTTCTGTAACTTTTTAATTAAATATTTCAGTTGAACGAATTATTATTTAAATGATTAATTTCTGAAAAGGTTCCCCTTCGATGGCGGGCAGAGCTCGGTGGTTACCGAATAAATATTTGTACACACACAAAAATCATTTAACGGCCACACAAGTTTCAACAATGAGGACTTCTTACTTAAGAAATAGTTTTAATTAATCATTTGACAGCCCCAATTCCGTCTGTCTATTCCATTAATACCACACTAAAATGTCTAGAAGGTAGTTTCAAGAAAAATAACAATAATTTATTAACTATAACAATCATAAAAAGTTAAATACAGTTAGTTCTCCATGAAAATAAAATCATAAAAAGTTAAATACAGTTAGTTCTCCATGAAAATAAAATCATAAAAAGGTAAATACAGTTAGTTCTTAATGAAAAATAGATAGATTCATTCAATAATTATGTAATACAAAAAGAATATTGAGTTAATAATATGCAATGGATATGATGAAAATAACAAAATTTATTTTGTAACAAGAAAGATGCTTGAAATTATTCTTGAACGAGGAAAGAAAGACCCATTTTCGCTCTTTTATATTGAAAGTTTGAAATGTACAGTAACCTATCATTGTCATTCCATATTTGGAGCTAATGGGGAAGTAGAACAGGGCTTTACTTCGTCTGTTGTAGAGATTTAGAGATCCATGACCAGGGGAACTTGACACCATTTCATAATAATATTAACGGGTATTTACAAGCGTAAATTCTCCAAAGAGCTTAAGCGATTACAAGCCCAACCACAGACGATGCTCGATGAAGAAAAATCCCAGATGACCAAATCCTGGGGTCGAAATATTGATCTTCTACATTCGACGTATCTCACACCTAGCGACGTATCTCACACCTAGCAACGTATCTCACACCTAGCGACTTATCTCACACCTAGCGTGATGCTTAGATTTCATTATTTTCTTTCAGTCGACACAACTGACAATGCAGTTTATACACGTAATTACGTTAATACAATCACACATACCTGTAGCTTAGGAAAACCTGTGTATATCACCATTTTAACAATTAATATAATCATATTATATACCCGTACCTGATGAAAACTTGTTTATTTCATCATAGTAGGAATTAACATAATCATACATATCTGTAACTTATGAAAACCTGTTTATATCACCATGGTAACAGTGAGTGCAATCATACATACATCGTAGCTGATGAAAACCTGTTTATATCACCATGGTAACAGTGAATACAATTATATATATATGGCTGAAAATACCTGTTTATATCACCATGGTAACAGTTAATACTCATTCGACTGATTCGAGAATGACATCCGTGACACTCTTGTCTCATCTGGTCACTTGAATACACCCGGGTAGAGGAGGACGACTTTTCAGTCTTTGATTAGCAACAAACTGGAGTACGGTTCATAAAATGACACAGTAAGAAGTCAATAATAATAATCAGAATTAAAAATCATGTTCGTTTTAGATCACGAGTTTTCTCAACCGGTTCCTATCGCGAAGATAGTGCCTATAATTCATTAGCTAGAGACTGTACACAAATTTCAACAATAATAAAACTGGCTGATTCGTTTATTAAAACAGTAAAGGTGCGGAAAGTTAATGCTAGTGAAGGGTAAAACATCCAGACAAAAAGCTTAGAATTAGTAGCTATTGTATTGCTTACGCTCCATATGTCTTCAATCGGTCAGTCGATTGTGAGTTAATTGCTTAGCACAATTTTACTTAAGTGAAGACTAAACTCTGAGTTTAAATTAATCAAGCAATGCCATCCGTCTCCCCCCCCATTAGATATGAAGTGGTAAATGTAGAATTAAATTGACCACCGTCCCTCGAGGAATTCCTCATTGAAAGACTTCGCCCACGAGCGAGCTTTAAGCGCATTACGTAGCTATCTAGATCTGTAGCAGAAATCAACGTAAGATCTACGCATTACGTAACTACCTAGTTCCGTATAAACAAATCAACTTAAGGACCTATGCATTACGAAGCTACGCAGCTCCGAAACACAAATCAACGTGAGACCTATGCATTACGTATTCGCAGTGTACTCTCATTTCTATAATTACGTATAAAAACGAGGCTCTGTAACACAAATCAATGTAACATCCGTACACTACGAATTTTTACTTTTCTTTCCTGTCAACACTTATATTACTTTACATTTCTCAAGCAATAATAGAAAAAAATCCCTATATACATTTTTCTTTTCCTTGTTACTTATCAACGTAGAAACAATTGCAAGTGTTGAAGTGTTTATTTCAAACAATATAGTTTTGCCTTCGTCACTCAGTGTTTGTTGAAACGCTTCTCACACGCGCCCGGAAAATATGTTTAGCTGAAATAAAAATGGATTGGAATTTGGAGGTAGAGTTATCGATTTGCTCACATAAAACTGCTTCGGAGGAAGATTTACAGCTGACTCTACATAAACTCGATTAGAGGGGGTGTATAAGCCTGTCGGTGTGTGCACATTAAACTGATTGGAGATGAGAGATGAGATTGGCGCTAGATGTGTGCATTTAAAACTGGAGACAGACACGCTATTGTAATTCTAAAGTTGATTAGGAGATGGGGAAATACTTAAGAACTACCTCTTAGATGTATATCGGTCATTGTGAGATGGAGTGATGGAGCAGTGACAAGTCATTAGAAGATATAGATGTGGGCACAAGCACTTGTTTCTTTTCTTTACTCTTTTCATTGGCACACGATACTGGTCTGGAGATATAGATGTGGGCACATACATTTGTTTGATACTTCTTTTGGCAAGAGGCATTGGTAGGGTACAACGGTGTGGGCGTATTGGTAGTGACATTGGTAAGGAGAAGGTGTGCTTACTAAATTTGTTTTGTATTTGTTCATAATGGGGATATAACTGTGTGGGCGTATTGGTAGTGACATTGGTAAGGAGAAGGTGTGGTTACTAAATTTGTTTTGTATTTGTTCATGATGGGGAGATAATTGTGTGGGCGTATTGGAAGTGGCATTTGACATTGATGGAGAGATGATTGTGTGGGCACATAAATTTGCTTGAGAGGTCTGTGACATTGATGGGGAGATGCCCTTATACACCTTTGTCGTCTGCTCGTTGTTATGTCCTCAATTTTGCGAGAAACTACATCTAACAGAATGACCTCGAAAATAGAAGTACAACTGTACTTAGGAAAAAGAGCGAACGAAATCAGAATAGAGGTTGGATGCAATGCAATGAGATCTAAGACTCTGAGCATGGTAAGAGAATTCGAGCGCGAAAAGAGTTAGACTGGTGATTGAAGAAGTAAGTCTTTGGTTACGGCATAAATACGCTTATGGTGACTGCAGAGGTAGGTTTGTGGTGACAGCAGAAGTGAGTCGATAATGACTGAAGAAATATGTTTATGGTTGACGAGAATAATAAATCGGCGGTGACTCCAGAAGTAAGTCTGTTGTGACTCCAGAAGTAAGTCTTAGGTGTGTGGAAACATATGTTTAGGATGACCACTATAGTAAGCCCGTAGTGATTCCAAAATAAATCTGTGGTGAATCCAGAAATAAGTCTATGGTGACTCCAGAAATAAGTCTGTGGTGGCTGGAGAAGTACATCTATAGATGACCAGAAAAGTAAGTCGGTGGTGACAAAAGTAAGTCTATTGCAGATGAAAATGTTAAGTCAATGTTTCGAAACAGCTGAGAACGTTATGTCAATGTTTCAAAACAGCTGCGAACGTTAAGCCAATGTTTCAAAACAGCTGCGAACGTTAAGCCAATGTTTAGAAACAGCTGAAAACGTTAAGTCAATGTTTAGAAACAGCTGAAAACGTTATGCCAATGTTTAGAAATGGCGGAAAACGTTATGCCAATGTTTAGAAACAAAGCTAAATACTTTAAGTCAATGTTTAGAAACAGCTGAAAACGTTAAGCCAATGTTTTGAAACAGCTGAAAACGTTAAGCCAATGTTTAGAAACAACTGAAAACGTTAAGCCAATGTTTAGAAACAGCTGGAATTGTGGACTGTGAAAGAATGAGGCCAAACGGTACTGCGACTTCGTTTTCGTCACTCGCGAAATTTAGGAGCCAGTTGTGCTGACATTAATGATAGTTGGAACTGCTTAGTCATGACGATGACTAACACTCCCACACTTCCGGTTGCCGGTGGAAAAAATTGTGTATACTGTTACCACTCCGCCTTCCCGCCCACGCCTATACTAACTCTAATACCGCTTAATCATCCGGAATCAGTGAAGCCAATATTAAGGACTAAACACATCATTTCCAGTTTGTTTAGTTTTGTGCCCACCGCAAATATTTATTGTTTATAGTGGGCTACGCTTTGTTGACAGAATGTACAAGGGTTCCCAATTGCTAAGTTTGTGCGTAGTCTGGCGTTCGTCTGTCCATATCAAGCGTGATTAATGGTGACTGCGAAAATACAGTTTGGTAGTGCGAACGAATTTCGATTGCTTCAAACAGGATTGCTATTTGTGCGTTAATGCAATAAAGAAATCAATCGGCAACTTGGGTAATACAGGACACTTGTCGAAAACATTGAACCGGTATTCTGCTATGCGAGAAACGTCTCCAACTGTGTACTACTCACACTGATCTCTGTCTTGTGAATAGTAGCATCTCAAGCTGTGTACTACTCACACTGATCTCTGTCTTGTGAATAGTAGCATCTCCAGCTGTGTACTACTCAACACTACTCTCTGTCTTGTCAACAGGAACATTTCCAACTGTATATCTCACACATCACACAGCATCACACACTGCTCTCTGTCTTGTCAACAGTAGCATCTCCAACTGTGTATCTCACACATCTCACAACATCTCACACTGCTCTCTGTCTTGTCAATAGAAGCATCTCCAACCGTGTATCTCACACATCTCACACTGCTCTCTATCTTGTCAACAGGAACACCACGGACAGCAGAGATAAATGAAATCATTAAAGCGTGGCTGGAATGATAATATTTTTTCACTGGATTCTTCCATTCTTGTGGTCTGTTATTCGACGTTTCTCAAGCCAAACAAGCAACACTCGGATATAGTTCATACTGACTAATAATAAAGTAACTCATTCCAAACTCGCAGAAGGTGCTGGGCCAGGACGGACAAATTTAAGTCCTCTCCTGTCATGTATGATAGGACTGAAGGTCAACTGCAAAATTCTTACTTCCGAGGAAAGACATTATTATTGCAAACAGAAACTGGTGTTCACGATTATAATGCTTCTTTAATGGTCGATACACGAAATCTACCAATACCACCTAGCCGTTTGTTGTCCAATACTATCACGAACACGAACACCTACCCACATGTTGTAACAGAATATAACCAACACGAACACCTACCCACATGTTGTCCCAGAATATAACCAACACGAACACCTACCCACATGTTGTCCCAGAATATAATCAACACGAACACCTACCCACATGTTGTCCCAGAATATAATCAACACGAACACCTACCCACATGTTGTCCCAGAATATAATCAACACGAACACATACACACATGTTGTCCCAGAACATCACGAACACGAACACCTACCCACATGCTGTCCCTGAATATCACACGTCATTAACACCTAGCTATTTATTGTCCCAGAATATACACGTCAACACAAAATCGCGTGCTACCAACACCTTGCCACTTGTCCTATAAATAGTAACGTCATCAATAGGTGAACAATTGTTGTCCTGGAAATTCACAAGCCAAATGTGCTTATTGTGCTGAAACTACATTCGACTAAATAATATGCTTTTATGTATAGCCAGGAATATTTATTTCGATAAGTATGTAATTGGGTAATGATCGTGAGTTGCTGGAAATTCGAGGTAACTTGCTTTAGCATTGAGTCATCTGAAATTTAGCCATAGATTTCGCTGACAGCTTAAGTCACCTTTAACTTAGTCATAGAATCGTTGACAGCTTAAGTCACTTATAATTTAGCCATAGATGTCGCTGACAACTTAAATCACCTATAACGTAGCTATAGATGTCGCTGACAACTTAAATCACCTATAACGTAGCCATAGATGTCGCTGACAACTTAAATCACCTATAACGTAGCCATAGATGTCGCTGACAACTTAAATCACCTATAACGTAGCTATAGATGTCGCTGACAACTTAAATCACCTATAACGTAGCTATAGATGTCGTTGAGAACGTGAGCTAATTGTCTCAGCCATAGCAACATCATAGAAGAGCTTAACATGACATGGATACACGTAGACAATCGTGGTGATGTCTGTCGATCTGAGCTGTTATTCACAAGGAGATCAATGAAGTTTGTGAAATTAAACACATTCCCAATTTTCCACTTCATTCTGGAGGTGCAAACACTACGCTCATCTCGTCCGTTAGTTACTCTTAAAAATGTTGAAACTGTTATATTCTTCTTTTTTTTCTTTCACACATTGCATACACCTTTAGTGCGATTGTGGAAAGTTTCATTCGCATGGTTTTTCCATGTTGCTGAGTGAAACTGCTAAATTAAAGAAGACAAATCAAGAGAAAGTGTGTGAGTGCGTGCGTGTGTGTGCGTGTGTGCTTGTGTGTGTATAAGAGTAAACAACAAGAAAACATTTAATGCAAGCTAGTAACACCAGAGTTGTGACACTAAAGTAACAGAGTCAAGAGTGATTATTATATCTGTTTTCATATGCCTGTGTCATTGTAGAAAAAATAGATCTGGGTTAAGTCCTGGTTTGCTATTGATACACTGAAATTGATGGTGCAATTTTTGTTGTTTTGATAAGGTGTGCTATCGATAATGTTTCAATCGTTTGTATTATTGAATTTACACACCACACTGTCCAACCCTGTAATCGTTATTTAACTACCTTGTTATCGTCAGTATGGTCAGTTTGCTTTTAGTGATAACGATTAGCACTGCACAATAATTCACAGACGCACGGTAGAAGAACGGAGTTCTCTATATTATCAATGATGGAATCTGTGCGTGCAGAAGTTAGTTTGGAGGACGTTGGCACTGAGAAACGGAAATTAAATTTAGGGATTAATTTTTTAAAACGTATCGCTCCTTTTCATCTCAGGTCAGTAGGGCAGAGCAACACCCTGTCTTCCAGTTTTTTTTTGAGTACACACGGCCTAATCAATGACGTCAACAACTTTCAAACGATCCGTATAGAATTAAGAAAGATGCCATTAAAAACATTAGTGTAAGATTTGCTTTGATGTCTGAAGAAGGAACTTTAAGAAAAGAAATATAGCTCTGTCAATACTTTTGCATTGTTTTGGAGAGATTACTGTTTAAATGTTAATGGTTATATTTCTGTTTCATTTTTATTACAATGCAAGAGAAAATGTATAAAGTTTTCTTTGCCATTTAAAATCTGTTACCTTGCTCTGTCTACTCATCAGATGAAATTTGCCGAACAAATGAGTATAACTACCGTATACATTCAAATGTCTATTCATAAAGTGAAATTTGCTGAACAAATGAGTATAACTACCGTATACATTCAAATGTCTATTCATAAAGTGAAATTTGCCGAACAAATGAGTATAACTACCGTGTACATTCAAGTAATGAAATGTGTAATTTTAATTTGTACTCAATAAGTGATGATGTTTCATTCAGCAGTCAGTTAACGAAAAGTAGGACCTTACCCTATTCAACCAGGGAGAAAGAGTATGATATTTCTGTTTTTTATGAACTGATGAAATGTGTGTAACTGTAATTTCTAATAATCAACTGACAAATTGTGTGACCTTACCGTATGGTGTTTGGTTGAACAATGCCGTGACCTTACCACCCAGCAATTATTTGAGAAAGCAAGTGAGTATATTTATCACCAGTCAACTGTAAAAAATAACTTGTATTATTAAATGCATCTTCTCAAGGAAAAAATATGGCGATGGTCAAATTATTAATCTCATGCTTTTTGCGAACTTTTAACACTTTATCTCAGACACTTTTAGTGAAAGCACAAATAAAGATTGTACCGTTTTCATTTTAACCAGATGTTAAGAATTGAGATTATTTATAGGAACATTAAATACCTTTATTGGCGCTCATTCAGTGCCAGCTTGGCCGAAATATATCATCGAATTTGTTCCTAATGCTGGAGCTGTTGTTTGAAATTGTTCCACCTCATTGCAAAAGTCTGCTGGAGATCGTGACTGAAATTGATGCCACATTTCATTGCAAAGTCCGCTAGAGCCGTTGTCTGAAATTGATGTTTCTTGTCACTAGAAAGGTCTGCTGGAACTATATTTGAAACTTTTGTTCCACTTCATTGCAAACGTCTGCTGGAGCCGCTGACTGAAATTGATGTTCCATTTCAATGCAAAAGTCTGCTCTAGCCGTTGTTTGAAACTGTTGTTGCACTTCAATGCAAAAGTCTGCTGGAGCCGCTGACTGAAATTGATGTTCCATGTCATTGCAAAACTCTGCTGGAGCCATTGTTTGAAATTATTGTTCCACTTCAGTGCAAAGTCTGCTGGAGCAGTGTGTGCATTAAATACTTTGTTTCGTCAGTTAGCGTTCGTGTCTACATATTTACATGAAAGTGCTGTCATAATTAGTGTTCGTTCATTTCATAATAACCTTGATATCAGTTCGTTCACTGCCTAAGTAATGCCTCTTAATAAACAATAATCTGTCACGTGCGTCAACTGATAGTTCTGGCTTCCTTCCCCTTGGAATGATTCGCTTAATTTTCTCTACGGAACAGAAGTGTCCATTTGCCATTCCAGTAATACTTCCTTTTATCAATCACAGCTGAGGTGTGCGACCAGTCAGGGTTGTTTGTTTTTGTTTTGCGATGTCTGAATTCGGAGAATTCTAAAAAAAAAAATGCACTTAATGAACTTGTCCATTGATTTTCGAGTTCCATTCCTCCCTCAGGGCAGGGCGTTGTCAAATCTGAAATTTTGCTGGGTTCCAGAAAAGAGTGTCACAAGAAGTGTACAGCACGCCTCTTTTCGTAACCTGTCTCGTTTTCAGATTGCACGTAACCGGGTATTAATCACGTAGAATAGTGGACTTGAGGTGTAGACACAAGTAACCGAGTATTAATCACGTAGAATAGTGGACTTGACGTGTAGACACACGTAACCGGGTATTAATCACGTAGAATAGTGGACTTGACGTGTAGACACAAGTAACAGGGTATTAATCACGTAGAATAGTGGACTTGACGTGTAGACACAAGTAACCGGGTATTAATCACGTAGAATAGTGGACTTGAGGTGTAGACACAAGTAACCGAGTATTAATCACGTAGAATAGTGGACTTGAGGTGTAGACACAAGTAACCGGGTATTAATCACGTAGAATAGTGGACTTGAGGTGTAGACACAAGTAACCGAGTATTAATCACGTAGAATAGTGGACTTGAGGTGTAGACGCAAGTAACCGAGTATTAATCACGTAGAATAGTGGACTTGAGGTGTAGACGCAAGTAACCGAGTATTAATCATCCAGAATAGTGGACTTGACGTGTAGACACAACTTAACATAGCTTTAGTCAACTAGAACAATGGACTGAACATGTAGATCCAAGTAATTGAACATTCATCACAGAGAATAGTGAGCTGGACACATGTATATATAAGGAATAGCAATAATCACATAGAATAGTGAATAGGGCACATGTAGATCTAAGGAATAGCAATAATCACATAGAATAGTGAATTGGACGCGTAGATCTAAGGAATAGCAATAATCACATAGAACAGTGAATTGGACACATGTATATATAAGGAATAGCAATAATCACATAGAATAGTGTGACACTTGCAATTAAGGAGCAAGCCTAAATTTCCTTTTCATTGCAATAAACTCTATTCTATCTGACACCCCATTGTATCTGACACTCCAGTATATCTGACACTCTTTTGTATCTGACACTCTTTTGTATCTGACACTCCATTCTATCTGACACTCCATTCTCAACTCACAATTCCTGCAATGATATTCATGCCATGCACACGTGGTACAATAAATACACTGTAACTATGTCACATATTAATACACCACAAGGGTGCAGCTTAGTTCAAACATTTGTAGTAAATGGTCATTTCACATAGTACATCTTTACGTGAACACAAGTATAACATATCATAGTAAAATGCATTAAATGTTTCTAAGTCCATTCTCTCTCAATCAGTCAATTAAACTCACCACTCAAACTAACGACTGCCTTCAAACCAGACTTCTCTCTTTACCACTCAGATTCAAAGTGAATAAAGGTTAGAAATCTCTACAGTAACTGAATTCTTTAATCTCAGTATATTGGATGGTCTCGTCCTCATAAATAAAAATCATTGGATAATAGAAAACTGCTCACTCACTTTCCATTAGGTCAGCGAGATATCCATTTATAATATAATAGCTACGAGTTAACACATAAACTTCAAGATTGTATTAGGACAAGTACATACACACACAAACATACACACCACGACATAAACATTAAATACATTAGATTGTGAGATATCCATTTATAATATCATAACTACGAGTTACACACAAGTACATACACACCACGACAGAAACATTAAATACATTAGAATGTGAGATATCCATTTATAATATCATAACTACGAGTTACACACAAGTACATACACACACACACACACACACACACACACACACACACACACACACACCACAACAGAAACATTAAATACATTACAAGAAGAAAAACAACAGGATTAATTTACAACTGAAGCCTAAAGACTCTACGCAAAGCAAGAAAACTCTACGAGAAGCAATAAAAACACAAATCCACAACAAAGTAAAAGAAAAAGCATCCACAATGTACAGTAATAACTATAATAGCCCGATTTGCATGTAGAAATTTTAAGTCTCCATTTTGCATCCAAACTACAAGAGCAACAAAACAACACGCAAGCGATTAATTAACAGAGGGTCAAGGGCAAATATACTTAGAGAGTATATCGTATTTCAAAACTGCACTTGAGACTATGCTGAATGACTATGAGCAGGATTGACTTTAGGACTATTTAGGACTGTACTTATTTAGGACTGTACTTTTTATGACTGTACTTCAAGATTGTATTTAGACTGTACTTAGTTAGGACAGTACTTCAATATTTAGACTGTACTTATTTAGGACAGTACTTCAAGATTGTATTTAGACTGTACTTATTAGGACAGTACTTCAAGATTGTATTTAGACTGTACTTATTTAGGACTGTACTTATTAAGACTGTACTTCAAGATTGTATTTAGACTACTTCAAGATTGTGTCTAGGACTGCACTTCATAATTGTATTTAGGACTTAATTCATAAGTGTATTTATGACTGTACATCATAATTGTATTTTGGACAATACTTCATCATTGTATTTATGATTGTACTTCATAATTGTATTTAGGACTTTACTTCATAATTGTATTTATGACTTGACATTATAATTGTATTTTGGACTGTACTTAAAGACTGTTTATGACTGTACTTCAGGATTGTATTTTGGACTGGACTTCAAGACTGTGTTTATGACTGTACTTCATAATTGCATTTAGGACTTCACTTCATAATTGTATTTAGCACTGTACTTTATAATTGTATTATGGACTGGACTTCAAAACTGTGTTTATTACTGTACTTTAAGATTGTATTTAGGACTCTGCTTCAAGATTGTAGGACTTCATATTCTTCACGATCGTGCAGGAATATGTACACCACAGTGGCTCGGCAGCAAATCGATTCCAGCAAAAGTAATTGCAATAATTGAGTAAACTATGAATGGTTGTTGTTACAGTGACTTCTGTGTTTCAAAGAAGTCTTAAAGGATGTCATTAAATCAACAAATCAGAAAGCTACACGAACACAACACGTGACACTAAAGCTTGTGCGAGTTACCCAATCGCTGTTGGTAGTTCAATGGACATAGTACGCAAATCTTATAAGTATACAGTTTCCTTTCTGTTCATATGGAGAAGAACTTATCAATGACGTGTATTAACCGTAATAGTGAAATGCTCCACAACTTGACCAATAGCAGTCGTTCTTAAGCAATTGTTATAATTTGGAAGTCCGTCAATACATTTATTTATTCATAAGGTATTAAACGCTTGACTGCTGAAATTCTGTGTTTTTGACCATTTGAAAAATAAATGGGCGACCATCAGACTGACATCAGAGATGGCACAGAAGTAATGTTCTATAAAATTAAGTAAATAAAATCTCTTTTATGATACAAAATATGTTCGGCATCACACTTAATTCCATCTTTCCGATAATGTCGTGAAACATGGGGAAAAACCCTCAAATCCTGAACAATTCCTATCTCAATCACACCCACTCACCCACCCACCCACCCACTCTCTAACCGTTCCTGAAACACTTCCACTAGCGCAAGCAACTTAGAACTGCGCCAACACAGGCTGGATTGTTAATTTAAGCCACTAGGAATGGGAACGCTAGAAAACTGACATCACCACTTCATTATGCTCAGAGGATGGAGTTGGGACTTGATCAAATCTGGCATGGAGCCCTATCCCATCAGTGAACGGATCGTAACTTTTTCAATGGAAAGTGAGTGTTCGCTGGCAGTAAATGCCCAGGGGGTTACACGGACTTTAACGTCTCCAGGAAGAGTCTTGAAAAAATATGAGAGTCTAGGAATCTCTCGAGCTTAATCGATATAAAAAGAAAACTAACATCTAATGTGCTTTTTGTTATCTAATCAATTAGTAACAATGTTAAATTAACGCAATGAGAAATGTGTGTGTGTGTGTGTGTGTGTGTGTGTGTGTGTGTGTGTGTGTGTGTGTGTGAGTGTGTGTGTGTGTGTGCATGTGTGTTTGAAATGTGAACAATTCGTGTTTGAAGAATTGTGGTGGTACAACTTCAAAAATCAAAGACATTTTGATCAATCAAAAATCAAAGACATTTTTTTCAATCCAGAAGACATAAAAATGAATGCTAAATTTCGGCATCCATAACATTCTTGGAAGTCAAGGATAACAGTATCCACCATGCACATTTTATCGATAGAGAAAATATTGCCAAAGCAAAATCAACTTGGACATTAGGGGACAACTATCTTCACTAACATTGGTACATATATAGAGAGGAAAATTTACTTGAGCAAAATCATTGTCCTGTCTGGAATTTGCCGCTTTTCAATGCCTGGTAAAAGAATGCCGCCTGATAATGGAATGACTGGGTGATGGACACAAAAACAAACTACACTGTTTGCACATTTGTTTAGCTCGCTTATCGAGGCCCCCATGGTTATTTAACCAAACAATTAACAAGACAATGACAATACAAATATTACAGAATGATCATACATAAATATGAAATGGTAAGAAATTTGACAGTGAGATGATTAAAATGAAGAAATAGGAAACTTTATAAAACAACAACAAAATTAAATAAAAGAAAAGTGAATTTGTAGTTTGGAATGCAGCCCAATAAATCTCACATGAAAAGCTAATTCAGATATTGTCACTCATAAAATAAAACAAAATGTTTACCGAGTGTCTTGGTTAGCTTCTCCAACAAAGCAGTTCTGACTTCAATGAACTGAGTTTCAATATAGTGAGTCCTAACTGAACCAGCTCACAACAAAATAAGTTCAGTACGAACTAGGTTCAACTTTCATAATACTTGTACTCCATTATTTGTACTCCAATAGTTGTACTCCAATATTTGTACTCCAATAGTTGTACTCCATTGTTTTACTCCAATATTTGTACTCCAATAGTTGTACTCCATAGTTTTACTCCAATATTTGTACTCCAATAGTTGTACTCCATAGTTGTACTCCAATATTTGTACTCCAATATTTGTACTCCAATACTTGTACTCCAATAGTTGTACTCCAATACTTGTACTCCAATAATTGTACTGTATAAAGTTAAAAAAATCACAGGGGTTTGACTTTGACTCAACTTAAGTCTCACCTAAGTCTCAACTTAACTTTGATTTTTGTTAAGTCTTTCGTTGCAGGGTTATCTCCCTTGAGATCTCTGTCCTTTGCCAGGAAAGAAAGATACTGTATCAGATCTCCTTAGGCCCTTAAATTACAGAATCCACCTGACAAAGCAGACTATATCAAGTCTTCAGCTCCAGCAAAATCAATCCATAAACCCTACAATAATTGTATGCAGCTTTACCTTTCTTTATTACTCAAATGACATATCGTTGTAAAATTGGGTTATTCCTGTGTTGACAATTTTTAAGCAAATGAAAATTCATTAATACAAATTTTAAATAACCCATACTCCCTGCTAATCGATAAACTTAAAGATAAAGATACCTTTTTATTAGGGTTTTCACTTGACATGCAATTGAAGAGAATTAAATTCTTTTCCTTTTATCTCTTTTTTTCTCCAGTCAAGGGTATTTTGACTACCTATTCACCTAAACTGTTTCATAGTTCTTAAGGACTTCCCTTCCAGGAACGGCTTGCTGGACAGTGCTCTACTGTGGCTTAGTTTTCTTTTTTTTTATTCCTTATGCTGTCTGGACATCTTTAATACTGCCCACATACCTATGGCAGGTTTTGTTTGTCTTCTTAGAGCATGGTGCCTTGTAATCTGGTATTTTGTAATGGTCTGGTGAACAGTCACCGTCAACACAAAAGTACTTATGACGATATGAGGTGCTTTTTCCACACTGACCAACATTCATTGTGTCTCTCCCCTCCCTTTCTGTTCTAACTGCCTTTCTTCAGCTAAGTGCTAAGATTAAACACTATGCGTTATTTTCCATGGAAGCATAACAATCATCTTGGAGATTAGGGCGAACTGTCTTCACCATGCATTGACTAACATTGGTGAATATATTATAGCCAGAGAAAAAGATTACTAAACCCCAAAACATTAGTTTCAAAAACTCTCCTTAAAACATTATCAGAAGCAAACGACAGGCAAGGAAAATACATTCCTCTGCAGTGCTTCAATTCGTTTACATCATTATACAGAGCGTCATGAAATGTGCCACACCCACACACACGCGAAACCCTCCACAAAACAAGCAAGCAAGCAAACAAACAAATCTGAAGAGAGCAAATATATTTAATTATCACGCTTCAATTAGTTTACATAATTTCAGAGAGTGTCATCAAATTTGCCACACACAAACACGCAAAACCTTCCACGAAACAAACAAACAAACAAACAAAATCAAATTTGAATGAAGCAAAACTAAGCACAGGAAAATGGCAACAACAAAAATACTAAGCAAAAGCAAACAAGAAAACATCAAGAAAACAAAACTAAAGAACATTATCTCAAACAATAACAACTCTCCTTAATATAACATGGTAGCAACAAATAACATCTCCCTACCCTCTTAAAAATGTAAAAGACAACTAAAACAAACAAACAAAAAGTTAACAGGAAAAAAATTAAGCAGTTGAACAGAAATCCAAACAAATTCTAATTAAAAAAATTCAGAACTCTACAAAAATACTTATGTCAGCAAAACAAAATTAAAACTCCAACGAAACTGAAACAAAATCAGGACAACATAACATTTCACAGTTAAACTCTAGTTTTCCTGAAATGCTAAGTGCAAAATTTTACTGAATATTTCTACTCATTCTACTCAAAAGTCTTTATACTCAGGGCACAATGTGTTTTTTTTTAATGCACCAGTTATGTTAACGTACAGCATGTTGTGTGAATAAAGTGACAATTTGTTGAAAAAGTTACCATTTCTCACGGAGAATCACCCCAAACGCCCCTAGTTCATTGGTGGACCTTGTGCCGCATTTTGCAACATAAACACCGGGAATGAATAAGACTGTAATTAAATAATAAAAAAAATTGTTGAGGGCTCTATAATGTCATTGCCTGAGTGCGCGCCACACTCTGCTACACGCAGTGCTGGAAGGGGGTACAGAAGTCAAATAAATTATCATCACTTGGCAATATCATAGAGAGAGAAGACACTGCTATACAGCGTTAATACTAAGACTCCTAATTTCTAATGTAAGCAAGAGACTCCCAGTTTCAAATGTAAGCAAGAAACTCCCAATTTCAAATGCAAACAGGGACACTTCCAATTTCTAATAAAAGCAAGAGATTCCAAATTTCTAATGTAATCAAGAGACTCCCAATTTTAAATGTAAACAGGACGCTCCCAGTTTCAAATGTAAACAGGATACTCCCAGTTTCTAATGTAAACAAGAGACTCCCAGTTTCTAATGTAAGCATGAGACTCTGTTCATAATCACTACCACGGATGTTCGTGAACGGATGAATAAATAAAAGAGTAAAATAAATAATTACGTAAGTGACTAATTGAAGTTAATAAACTGTATGATGTGACGCGTCAACCCAATACTGGCACGACCGTCCTGCCTATCCCCATGACTTCAAGATGACGTGAAACACTTGTATTGGATTGACGTTATGACGTAATATGGTGCCCGTGTACAAAAGCTAGCTAAGAGACTAATAATGGACTACTGCTAGCCCGAGTACGCCTTACTATGGCCATAGTTTGTCGTTGTCAGTCTCATCAAAGCACCTCAGTGCCACCCCCCCCCCCCCCAATCTCCAACCAAATGCAGGCGCGTGTATGATGTATGATTGCAAGCATCCACACGGAAAGAAGAGAACTTCTTAGTGGGTCCTTCAGTAGTTAAGTGCCCGCAAGCGGCAGCCAGAAGTGAGTTCAGAAGGAAATGTGTCCCACGCCTTCTAAAGTTGATCCTGTTGTGTGGGTATTTAAAGGAGCCAGGTGGTTGCCATTCTATAATGCTGTACAATCAAAGCTACTGCTCAGGAGAATGAATGGACAGTCACTTTACTTTTTTCACCTTCGTATGCATGGAAATGAAAGAAAACCTTATAAACAATTAGAAACAAAAATGCATTATTCATTGTAGTTACTGTTTAGAGCTCTTGCAATTAAAACTGATACTGCAAGAGATGCTGAACAAATTTCTGAATAAAGACATTTAAAAATGTCTGAAATTGAAATCAACGAAAGAAAGCACGTGCTCATTGCTGACACATACTAAGATGTATTGCAGATTTTAAGATGTGTTGCAAATTCTAAGACGTGTTTGAGATTTTAACGGATCCAAAGACGTATTGCAGATTTTAAGACGCTTTGCTGATTTTAAGACGACTTGCAGATTTTAAGATGTGCTGTAGATTGCAAGATGAAATATTTTAAAACGTAGTAAGCCATAGAGATGATGAAAATATATTAAGATATGTCAGACACAAAATATTAAAGCGAAAGAAAACAAAACAAAATCCAACCATCCAGACAAGAAAATAACAGCTCACAAAAGCACCAAAAAAAAAAAAACCAAGCAAAAAAGCCAATGAATTACGGGTCTTGTAGCATCAATTAACAAGAAAACACACAGCCGTTATCTTGTCAGGACAGGAATGCAATAAATAACGTCAAGAAAATAGTGGGTGGGTGAGCAGAGGATGGAAATTAATGGAAAGAGTTGCAGTGTCCGTGGGATTAAAATCTTATCAGTAAACGAATTTAATAATACACCAGTAATCCGACTAAAAGAAACAACAGTGAACTGACTTAAAAATGGGTCAATGAACCGATGAATCAAATGCAACGCAAGAAAAGGAATTTTGAAATCAGACTCATCAAATACTGCGCCGACACGTGATGCATATAGCAATAACAATAAGAACAATACCTACATAATGATGATGATGATGATGATGATGATGATGATGATGACGACGACGATGATTCCAATAAAGACATTACGGATGTGAAAAAAATTTAAGACATCTTAAAACGACAGAAATATTATAGAATAAATGAATTAATTCCAAAAATAACTTTGTCATTACTACACCATTAGTCTCTTCACATCTTTTTACCATGTTGCTGCACCATAGTTACAAAGAGAAACAAAATTTCACAATAAAGAAACAGAAGTGGTTTATGCCAAATAATATTTTCTAGAATTTATTCTGAGTTACTGCTGTTTGGAACTGGAATTCAAATGGCTGGAATGATATGTTTTGAGTGTACCTAGAAGAAAAATTATATATTTTAAAAAATAGGTCTTTGTAAACTTTTTTGTACTGCTTTATTATTAAGGACGGATCTGGTATATGTGAGATTGATTTGCACTTTGCAACAATTTTTAATTCCGTGTAAGGATCATAAATATCAATTAGGAAAAATACATTACACTCGACAACAGAAAGTGAATAAAAATTCATGATTTATCACATAGTATATACTATAATAAAATATGCAACTTATCTGTTTAGCATGCTAAAACGAGAATGACATACTGCTTGTTATAACAAACTTATCTATAACTGCACTAAATCCAGAATGACATATTCCTTGTTATAACAAACTTATCTATAACTGCACTAAATCCAGAATGACATATTCCTTGTTATGACAAACTTATCTATAACTGCACTAAATCCAGAATGACATATTCCTTGTTATGACAAACTTTCAAGTAGCGAAAAGTCAGAGAAAGACATAGAAAGGGGAACATGTATAAATATTATACCGTTTGTGTAAATCCATATTTTTGATTTATAAAGAATCTTAATGTCAGCATGGCCCATTTTGAGATTTTGGGCCATGACTGAAATGAAAGCAGAGCACTGGATAAAGATAATGGGGATGACAAGTGACAACTGTATGAAACAAGAACATCACATACCGTAATCGAGAATTCTTTCATATGCAATGACCAATGTGTGTAGCAGAAGCCCAGATTTCGACATAGTGTGAATCTGAAAGCCTGTTTGAATGATAAGCCAAAAGGCTTGAAATAAAGAGTGTATAAGATTTTTAAGGAAATTCATAGGCTATAGGCACAGATGACTTTGATCCTTGGTTTTGCTGAATGAAGGTAGAGTGGCATTTTAAAAATTTTGCGATTAATAATTTTGTGTAAAATATAATTATGATAATTTGTCATGTATAATTAATTTATGTTTATTTCAGGATGGTGAAATTGTGTTCAGAGAAAATGATTAGCCTTTATTTAAAGAGCACTTTGTAGTTAAGGTTAACAGTCTCTGATTGCTGTATTTATATATTGCAGGATTTCGCCACACATTGGTTGCATTGCATCTTGATAGCATTGCTTTGTGTTGGTGGCATCAGTTTGCTGAAGTGTATCTGCTGTTAGTTTGTATGAATGCCATATTACATCACTCGTGAAGGGAAGTCTACATAGACTCAACCAGTGACTATGCTTGACTCTACCAGTTTAGTTAATATAAGTGAAAATAGTACATTTGGCCAGGAGTTTGAGAGCAGTTAGAAAACTGTGTAGAAACAATAGTGGACTATTGGGAACTTTGTGTGAACCTTTTAATGTTGGAGAACTGAGAATAAACTATATGAACTTGGTCAGGGAAATCTAACTAGCTAGGGGAGGCTAATCTTTTCTCAGATAGACATTATGGGAATAGTGCTATATGCATCTTGTAGTTGATTGTTGTTGTTTTCTTTATTTGTTTATTTTTTTATATAAATATTTTATTAATTTTCATCTGTCTTGTGTCATTCCTTACCATCTTCATTTTATTTAAATACGTCTTCGGGATTGAAACATATTTTGAATAGTATAAATAAATAAAGAAAAAAAGAAACAGGTCTTCATTGAAATATCCAGTTGAAGCACATTTTACCTTCCCATTGAACCACAAATCACATTTATATCTCCACTGAGGCATTACAATTAATTGCAAGGTGTGAATAAAACACAAGAGAAATTTGTTTGCAATGAGGTGTTTATTGAAACATTTATTTCGAAGAAACACAAGTACAGAGGTATGACATGATACACTGGTTATACAAGTTTATCATTAAGCACAAGTACATACGTTTGACATGATAACACTGTTTATACAAGTTTTATCAATAAACACAAGTACAGAGGTATGACATTATAACATTGTTTATACAAGTTTTGTCAATAAACAGATATTTGACATAATAACACTGTTTATGTACGTTTTATCAACAAACACATGTACAGAAGTTTGACATGACAACACTTTTTATACAAGTTTTATCATTAAGCACAAGCACAGAAGTTTGACAGGATAACACTGTTTATCAATGAAACACGAAGATGCGACAAGTCATTAAAGAGGAAACGCTTGTAGATCAGTTTATCAGTCGAACACAAATGGAGACAAAATAGGTTTAAGGAAATATCGAAGATGGCACACGTTTTTTTTATTATTTCAACAAATATAAAAACACGTCTTTAATGCAACATCTCTATGGAAACAAGTTTGTGTTTTCTTTCCAATGAAATGTAAATATAGAAACATGTTTTCAGCACAAAAGGGTGAGGGAATGACAATATGTTTTCGGAATAAAACAATTTCTTTTCTAAAAATAACACGGCACCTAATCAGTTTTACATAACATGAAAAATAAACATTTTCAAATTAATTTCTGGAGATGGAAATCACTCTTAAGACATTCAGTACGACACACTTCATAATCAAATCTGTACAACATGGCAATTGGTGTAGTGTTTTATGCTCTGCATTATTTATCACATAGGCTTAAACAATAATAAATCATCCCAAATATTATCTTAACATTATTTTAACTACTCTCATATGAAGCTCTCATATTGACTGAACTACACATAAATGGCGCATGTAAGAGCAGACATTCATTTGAATGCTGTATGACAGTGACATTGAACCTCAGAGTAATAGTAATTCAGAGAAAAACATCATTTGAATGCTGTATGACTGTGACATTGAACCTCAGAGTAATAGTAATTCAGAGAAAAACATCATTTGAATGCTGTATGACTGTGACATTGAACCTCAGAGTAATAGTAATTCAGAGAAAAACATCATTTGAATGCTGTATGACTGTGACATTGAACCTCAGAGTAATAGTAATTCAGAGAAAAACATCATTTGAATGCTGTATGACTGTGACATTGAACCTCAGAGTAATAGTAATTCAGAGAAAAACATCAAACATGTAACGTACACATACACATACACCCTATAGCACACAACAACACACAGAAACACACACACATCATGTAGCACAACCACAAACATACACATACACCCTATAGCACACAACAACACACAGACACACACACATCATGTAGCACAACCACACACATACGCACACCCTGTAGCACACAACCACACACACACACACACACACACACACACACACACACACACACACACACACACACACACACACACACATGCAACAATAAATCATCACATGACAGCTAGACAAATAAGTACAGATGAATTTTTGTTTTAAAGAAGCAAAATTTATTGAGACGATGCTATTAAAAATAGAACATACTTATTGCAACTACATCCAGTAATGTTGCAGAAAGGATCCCTTTGTGAACTAGAACTATTCTTATAAGAAACCACGAAGAGATCAAAGAGCGGACAATTACCTATAAAAACATAAACATTTTTTTCCCTTTTAATAAAACAAAACTCATAAAACTATCACGTCTCGCTAAAACAGGCGCGTCACGGGAGGGCAAAAGGACGTCATGTCTTGAAGTCTACTTATTAATATGAGGATTTGAAATTGTTACTTTGGGGAATAAAAACAATGATGTTCAAGGTAGTTTCCCAAGCACGGAATGCTCGATTAAAAGAACTCTTTTTTTATTCCTTTCTTTTTATTTTTCACCAGTGTCTGGGGTGGGTGGGAAGGGGTGTTAGTGAATGTGAATGTCATTTCGTGGAAAGTGATTTACAAGTAGCTGCCCGAGGCCAGCAGTATTTTTTTTTTAACTCAGGGACCTCTCAGTGAAGTCTTCGGCCGCGGGTGTTCATGGTAACGCCTGAACATGTCTTTTTTCTTTTACACAAAGGTTAAAATCAATAAAGAGTTGCTACACATATAATTAATATTATTTAATTGTATTTCAACTGTCAACGAAAATTGGAGATAAAAGGCTAAATGTCTTCAATAAAATACCTAATGCATTTATTTCAACAAAATGAACCTAGCCTTACTTATAACCGAACAGTGGTGTTATCATAACAATTTGTCAAAGTGGGATAACTTGTAAGTACGGTAGATTGTGTGTGTTTATGAGCGCATATTTATGTGTATATATGTTTATATGTGTATATGTATGTGTGTTTATGAGTGAATATTTATGTGTGTGTGTTTATGAGTGCATATTTATGTGTGTGTCTGTGTGTGTGTGTTTATGAGTGCATATTTTTTTGTGTGTGCGTGTATATGTTTATGAGTGCATAATTGTGTGTGTGTGTTTATGAGCGAATATTTATGTGTGTGTATGTGTGTGTGTTTGTATGTGTATATGTATGTGTGTTTATGAGTGAATATTTATGTGTGTGTGTATGTGTGTGTGTGAGTTTATGAGTGCATATTTTTGTGTGTGTGCGTGTATGTGTTTATGAGTGCATATTTGTGTGTATGTATGTGTGTGTGTGCATGTGTTTAAGAGTGCATATATATATATATGTGTGTGTATGTGTGTGTGTGTGTGTGTGTGTGTGTGTGTGTGTGTGTGTGTGTGTGTGTGTTTATGAGTGCATATTTACGTGTGCACTTTGAAATGTATAAATGTAGAATGTAGAGCGATACCGGACCTAATTTGAATGGTATCTTTGCAATTCATCTATCGAGTAAGCGAGCAACAGCTTTATTTGCTTAGTATCACACTTAAAATCTTTAAGATGTATAGCTTTATTTGCTTAGTATCACACTTAAAATCTTTAAGATGTATAGCTTTATTTGCTTAGTATCACACTTAAAATCTTTAAGATGTATAGCTTTATTTGCTTAGTATCACACTTAAAATCTTTAAGATGTATAGCTTTATTTGCTTAGTATCACACTTAAAATTTTTCAGATGTATAGCATAAGGACTCCTCCTGCTGAAATTAACTTTGTACATAAGCCATGGCACGAATGTCCAAGTAAACCACCCGTGTACACATTATTCCGACGGATAAGCGGTGAAATCATTGCTTGTTGTCTTTGCTTTTTGCAAACGTTTATTTAATTTTTTTCCTGTAGGAATTTTACAAAGGAGTGCTAAGGAAACAAAGAATTCGTTGAAAAATGAAACTGTGGCTTTATTTAGCATTAATACGACAAAAAAATCCTACCACCAACAAATTTAATAAACAACCAGGAATCAAATTAAAAATTAATTACACACACACACCACACCACATCATACACCCATCCACACTACAACACATACAAACACAAGCACACAAAAATGTGGGTACAAAAGGCATTTGCAAAGCTTACTGGTTTTGAAAATATTTACAGCATCCGCAAAACAGCTCAAGTAACATATGATAAAAGAAAGGTGACCAAACGTTGTATGTTCTTAACCTGTGAATAAAGAATATATAAAATATCACATTCGTATAATAATACGAAAGTATGCTTTAAAAATTTAACTGCCAGATGGGCTATTACAGTTGTCAACACTGTCATGAAGAGAAATATGTAATATGTAATATTCGTTTATCTGTATTTATTTTAAGAAAGAAAAGTAAAAGATCTTTGCACATTTAATCAACTTTCAATATTAGCCTATATATATTAAATATATTGACCGACAGGGACCCAATAACGAACTCATTTTAAACCATACATTTCTTTCTTCAACCAAAACTGGTTTTCACTTTCATTCATTGAAATTATAATATATATATATATATATCTTGATTTAAAACAAGACAATAAAAACAACATCCAAGAAAAATGTATATTAACATAGCTATTGTGTTTGCTGACCTAAGTCCGATGAAAATATATTAATTCCCTTTCGAAAGATGGCTAGAATATGTGATGTGTTATCATTTTATATTTTAATTTTAAAACTTTCTCTTTTGTAAACTGCTGTCAAGCACATCCAGCGGACGTTGAAGGACATCCAACCTCTGGAGTGTCGCCTGATTCCAGTCAAGCGGTCTCCTCACCCCCGAACTGCGCCGAAGGTCGATGGCCACCGTGCGTCATTGAGGTCAAGGTCGCACCAGAATCGGTGTAACTGTAATGGCGCATGCGGTAAGAAGAGTACCTACTGCGCATGTCTTTCCTCACGCTCTGACTGCAATCACACAGAGGGGAAAATTAGTCACGTGAACAACATGGGCCAATCGAAATAAAAAATGTAAATACCAGTATAATAAATAAATCTGAATATTCTCCTCATAAGCACGCACGCACGTAAACTCACGGTTTAAAAAAAGTCAGTATCCGTGAAAGTATATAAGGGAAATAATTATATTATTCATGGCCTCTGTTTTTGGACATTCTCAATTCAACACATAGCATCTTTTAGGTGAACTTTTAACTTTTCCTTCAATTTTATTTTAATTTTTTCATTGCAAAGTTGTCACTCACCCACCACACTGCACATGCACACCCACACACACATACACCCACATACACCCACACAAACACACACATACACACACCTCATGATAGACTTTCAAACAGATACACACACTCTCTAACACAAGCACACACACAATCACACATTTTTTTTAAATTAACAAAACATCTTTATCCAGTACTATTTATAGTCGAATAAAGGTGATCATTCTGGTAAAACGGTCGAGTCTGGCAAGCGCGATAACCATGGTCAATTAATATTAGACAAAGCGTAATGTCTTTATCCCAAGTTATCTTTGTAGACTTCTGTGAAAGGACTGACTCATCTAAAATCTCAGGGAAGGACTAGTCGAATCTCTTCTGGTGTAATTTGGTTGCTTTTGCCGAGATGTAGTTTTCCTAAGAGTAACTAATAAATAAATGTATGGCCTCCGTTTCGTGTCATACTCCCCAAGAGCAAGCCAAATTATTGGTTACATTTATCTCTTGATGGCCAGGACATACACTGCTCTTCCACCAAGCGTATTGTTTCGGTCCATAGATAAAGGTCACAGTCATGATAAGACATTACTACCGAACTTACTAAATACGATTTTGTTCAAGTGTTTTCATTTTATTGTTTCATTTTGGTTTTAAAGGAACTGTACTTTAGGCGTAGAAAGTGCACTTACGAGGTTAAAACTGTACTTCGGGTGCAAAAATATATTCTGGTTGTAGAAACTGCATTTATGGTGTAAAATCTATACTTAGGTTATGAAAACTGTACTGATGGAGTAAAATCTTTATTGAGGGTGTAATACATGTACTGAGTTTGTAAAATCTATAATGAGGGTTACAAATCACTGGGGGTAGAGTAAAAACATGCATAAGAAATTTAATGTCATTGGGTTACAAATCACGGAGGTAGAGTAAAAACATGCATAAGAAATGTCATGTCATTGGGTTACAAATCACTGGGGGTAGAGTAAAAACATGCATAAGAAATTTCATGGCATTGTAAAGATCTGTATCGAAACAAGGTGCATCGTATGCATGATCCGGTGGTGGCAACTATAGATGTTGGTGTCATCCACTACACCGTGTAGAGAGTTAAAGTAATATATGGTAACTTTTAATATGTGACAGAAGGGTAGATTAAGACCTCTGGCAATGTTAAGTATGATTAAACAACAGACAAAACCATGCCTACAGTTCTCGCAACACACATACAAAATCTACAATAATGAACATTATAGCTAAAGGTTTATGCTTTTATTAGAGTACAGGTTGACGAGATTGTCTCCAAATGTACACAATTTTCAATGCATTGCTTGTGCTGTGGATGATGATTCTAGAACAGCTGCAATCTTGTAGAGGACGTCTTTCCAGATGAGGTTGCTGGCTGAGGAGTGTCAACTGCAGTTGAGTATGATGATGTAGACAATATACAGGCACAGGTGTTGAATAGTGCCACTTAACCGTGAGCCTAAACTAGGTCAAGAAGAGAAACATGTCTGAGCTCAAGTATGTAGGAAGTATTCCAGTACTATAAGAAACCCCAGCACAACAAATACTTCAAAAAGAAAAACAACAGTCCCAGATTGTTATCCCCATGTTCTTATCTATCTATCCCTCAAAAGTTGGGACACCACTGATGAACTGACAACTAGTTTTCTCCATTCCATTCTGTTCTCTGCCAAATTTACAGTATTGCTCAGTTTCAGTCCTGTCCACTCTGAGATTGTTATCCTCCTATCTTTTCCTCTGTCTTCCTCTCCTTCGCCTTCTTTGCACAGTACCTTGCATGATTATCTTGGCGAGCCCTATTGATCGTGTGACATGCCCATACAATTTCATTTTGCGTTTTTTCACAATGGCCAATAGCTCTTCATAGGACCCAAAGGATTACCTAATTCTGTTTCCCATTTCCTCATTCGTGACATGATCTCTATCCATGTTCTTATACATACATTTAAATCCACAACACCAAATGATGAATTTGTTGCCATTCCTCTGAGAAAGGAAGGAGGGGGTAATCATCTAACTGCTGCTTCAGCTTGATTTGGAATAAAAACAACCAAGCATATTTTTTTAACTTACATATTTGAATAGGAAATCACTTGTAGTATTTCTTTTATTAGGCGAGGTGGGTGGATTGGTGAAATCATGCTGTTCCTTACATCGCCTCTGAAGTCTGTCAAAGAACAAAGTATTTCCAGAAAAAAATCCTTGTAATTTTAGAAACAATGTAGAGAAGTGTTTCACTTTAGCAATGCTATATCAGTTCATGTAGCGTTGTGTGTGCAGCTGTCACAAGGTCTCTCAAAGTTCATTTCGTGTGTCAGTTTGTCGGCTTCACGCTATGTTACAGGTAGATACATACAATTAATTACTCTCTTTACCTAAAGTTTCTCTGGGACTAGATTCTTGGAGAGGGAAAAAACCTGGAGAAATCTGCAATTGGAACAAAGCTATTAATCTATGTTCACCGACTTAAGTGCTCTAGGAATAAGATCTGATGAGGATGCATGTCTTTTTCCTTTAATAAACTAAAACCTCAGTGATTTATTACAGTTTATTTATTTCTGAATACAATGTTCGAACAGTTAAAATATGTTGCTTTTGATTAGGTAACTTATAAAGAATACCTATTAATTAAATGGAAAAACCTGTTATCTATCTCTAATTTTCCTCCATTTTAAAACTATGTCCTACTTCTCTTCATCATCTCTATCCCACACCTCCCAACGCGTCACGGTTCGAAGATTTTGATGAAGCAAGTGTCCGGGTAATTGAAAATATAAACTTCAGAAAAAAGCATGACGTCATAAAACGTTTATTACTATATGGAAATTGAACCAAAAATAGTAATTTACATGGAAAGAGTGCAAAGATAAAGTGTGATAGTTTGCTTTCATTGTTGGACCGCAGCCTGACTACAGTGTAGAGTGTGTTTGTGTGTATTTTTGTGTCTGTTTGTGTGTGTGTCAGTTATGTGTGTTTCTCTGTGACTGTGTGTATTTGTGTCTCTGTGAATGCCTGTGTTTGTATCTGTGTCTCTCTGTGTGTGTCTGTGTGTATCTCTCTGTGTGTGTCTGTTCACGTCAAGGCACATATCTCATGAAGAGATGACGTGGAATTGTCATGCCTAGGTACCGATCTCATGATCATATGAAATGATTGTGACGTCTAAGTACATTTTCTCATTAACAAATGACGTGCAATTGTCATGTCTAGTTTGCATATTTGCAGAAAAAGAGAACGATTGCATAAGCAGCCGACGACTTGACGTGTTTAGCGTTTGAAAGTGGCTAATGCTGACCAAAGGCTGCAGACCAATACAGTCTACTTGTGGAATTTCCTACCCTAGGAGTATGTCGTGTCCTATTAGCTGAAAACGTTACAGCAAATCAATACAGGCAAAATGCCGCGTAACGAACCAGTAAACGTTTTTTCACTTTTGTTTTGCACATTCGATCTCCCTCTTTCGCTGCACTTAAATGCCTGCTTGTTAAAAAAACTTTAAAGTTTTCCTTAACGCAGGAACCGCGACTATCTTTCCCCAAAATATGTTTTAAGTGTAAACATAGATTCATATTTAAGAAATCGTTTATTAATAATTTAATTTGATTTGTATGTGTGTACGTTTGTGTGTTATAATGGGTGATAGGTTTGAATGTAGGTCTTTACAGCGAATCATCACGTTTGCACGTATGAATGTGTGTGTGTGTGTGTGTGTGTGTGTGTGTTTGCGCGATAAGGAGTATTGTGATTTACCCACTGTTCGAATTTTCAGCTCATAAGGCTATCTATCTATATATCTATCTATCTATCTATCAATCCATCCATCCATCTATCTATCTATCTATCTATCCATCTATCCATCTATCTATCTCTGTCTATCTGTCTGTCTGTCTGTCTATCTATCTATTACTTCCATCTACTCTCTCCATCCAACTGTCAGTTTGTCCGTCACTTTCTACCCCAGGTAAGATTAAATGGAAGCTCTAACAAGCGCAGTTGTTACAAAAATTACTTCGTGTATGCCTTGCCATGACGGAATTAATCATTGATTACAAGAGAGTAATCTGCAGCCTCGACTTTGAATTTGATACAGATCCTTAAAGCATGGTTATGGCTACCTAGGAAGTTATTCTTTCAATATCAATTTAAATCAAATGCAAGACACATCTCTTTTGCGCCATATACGATAAATTATATTACACTTCAAAGTGGATGTTTCTTATGAATTATTTTGCAATTTAAAGTGGATATGTCCGTTGAATTATATTACAATTTAAATTGGATATGCGTTATATTGGATATGAGTTATATAACATTTTACCATAGTGGGAAGAAACATGTCCATTAAAAGTACATTTGACGGTCTTGTGCGCGAAGAACAGGTCGTCATTTCCCAGTAAAATTTGTGTTTAGAAAAAGAAAACACAGGTCTGTTTTAATTTTATTAACTTTACATGAATTTTACCATTGACATCTTGTGCTTTTGTGAATCTGTGCCTATGCGTTGTGTTCTTTTGTTGCAAGTGTACTCGCGTGTGTGTGTGTGTGTGTGTGATCCAGTGCATAATGCCCTTATTTCTTTTATATTTTTAATATTTAATTTAACATAATCTTTAGGAAGCAAAGATTTGTAATTCACGCCAATTATCCGACGGATGTTGAAACGCCTCAAAAGATCCATATGACTTGGGGCGGCAAACATTATAAAAATAGAAAAAGCCCCCCCCCCCTCCTTTACAATTACGGCATTAATGGGAAAGGGAGTCTTGAAAATAAAAATTAAATGAATACACTTTTACGACACATCGCGAGATTCTAAAAATGTCACTTCCGGACAAACACTAAAAGGAATAAATATATTTAAGAAAAAAACAAGAAAAAATTGATGGAGTTCTTGACAGACAAATTTGCCAATGAATGAATTAAGCGTCAAATTAAAGACAAAATATATATTACTTATATAAATTATTGAAAACAGATAACTAAACCTTTATCTAAAGCAAACAGAAAGACAATCCAGGCACGTTTTCCGTACATATAGAAGAGCTACAATTGCAACAATATTGCTTATCCTATTTATTTCAATTTTGTAAATAAATATAAGAGCTACAATTGCAACAATATTGCTTATCTTATTTATTTCAATTTTGTAAATAAATATAAGAGCTACAATTGCAACAATATTGCTTATCTTATTTATTTCAATTTTGTAAATAAATATAAGAGCTACAATTGCAACAATATTGCTTATCTTATTTATTTCAATTTTGTAAATAAATATAAGAGCTACAATTGCAACAATATTGCTTATCCTATTTATTTCAATTTTGTAAATAAATATAAGAGCTACAATTGCAACAATATTGCTTATCTTATTTATTTCAATTTTGTAAATAAATATAAGAGCTACAATTGCAACAATATTGCTTATCCTATTTATTTCAATTTTGTAAATAAATATAAGAGCTACAATTGCAACAATATTGCTTATCCTATTTATTTCAATTTTGTAAATAAATAATTATAAGAGCTACAATTGCAACAATATTGCTTATCTTATTTATTTCAATTTTGTAAATAAATATAAGAGCTACAATTGCAACAATATTGCTTATCCTATTTATTTCAATTTTGTAAATAAATGTAAGAGCTACAATTGCAACAATATTGCTTATCTTATTTATTTCAATTTTGTAAATAAATATAAGAGCTACAATTGCAACAATATTGCTTATCCTATTTATTTCAATTTTGTAAATAAATATAAGAGCTACAATTGCAACAATATTGCTTATCCTATTTATTTCAATTTTGTAAATAAATATAAGAGCTACAATTGCAACAATATTGCTTATCCTATTTATTTCAATTTTGTAAATAAATATAAGAGCTACAATTGCAACAATATTGCTTATCTTATTTATTTCAATTTTGTAAATAAATATAAGAGCTACAATTGCAACAATATTGCTTATCTTATTTATTTCAATTTTGTAAATAAATATAAGAGCTAGAATTGCAACAAAAATGCTTATTTTATTTTTTTCAATTTTGAAAATAAACTGACAATTGCAAGTAACTTCCAAAACTACCATGTTTTGTTCCTGTCTCTGTATGTGTCTGATTGACTCGATTTTTCCATTCAAACTAATTTATACATGTGTAAGCAATGTTTATAATCTTCTTGCAAAATGTGTATTATTTATGTTTCATTTATTGTGCATATGTATGTTTGTATATATGCGACTACTGTACATATCCATTGTATGTGTTCATGTATCTACTGTATGCATGCATTGAATGTGTGTACGCATCTACTGTATAGGTCCATTATATTTTTCTTGTATGCGTCTATTGTGTGTCCATTGTATGTTTCTTGTATGCGTCTACTATATGAGTCCATTGTATGTTTCTTGTATGCGTCTACTGTATGTGTCCATTGTATGTTTCTTGTATGCGTCTACTATATGTGTCCATTGTATGTTTCTTGTATGCGTCTACTGTATGTGTCCATTGTATATTTCTTGTATGCGTCTACTGTATGTGTCCATTGCACATGTGTGTACATTCATGCCCATTTGTGCGACTATATGTGAATTGGCATTCATTCCTGTGGGTAATTAATTTTTAATTTATCAGTGTATGTATGTGAGGGCAATATTACCAATGCTTAAAAGCAAATATTTAAAGAGATAAATTTTATTCTTTCCCCTTACACATAAGATTACCAATACTTAACACCAAATATTTAAAGAGAGACATTTTCTTCTCTCCCTTACACATGAGATTTTAGCACTAGAGCAGCATCAGAAAGCTTCATCACCTCTTTCAATCGCATGGTCAATACCCAGGAGTGTTAAGTCGCATCGCGGGCATGACCTTATTGTACTTAATTAGGCTATTGGGATAGACGATGGCCCTGACCCATTCTTAGAATTTCTGGAAGCCTACATAGGAGTGTATACCCAGCTGACCGTTGTACATGCATGCATCTTGTTGTTTGTGGCATGATTTTAAGCATGTAAATTGCAGGAATTATGTAGAATAATAGCGTGAGACTTTATATATATACAGACAATCGTTTGCAACTGGGCTATCAACATTATGTGGAGAATAGTTAATGCTTCATGTTCTATGTGCTTGATCAGTAAATTTACTGCATTGCGAAATAAGAAGAAATATTTTATATTTTTCATTTGTTTGAAACTATATTTTCTAAATGTGAGAGAGTATCTCTTTTGCTAAATAATCTAAATTTTATTAACCATTTTATTTTTATGCGCATTATTTTAAAATACATTTTTTGGGTGAAGTATATTTCTTATTGTTGACTAATTCTGTTTCCCATTTCTCACTCGTGACATGATCTCTATACGAAATGCCAAGCAACTTTTGAAAGCATCTCATTTCAGTAGCTTGTATCCTCCTTTTTGAGATCTGCTGTGAGGGTCCATGACTCACATGCATATAAGAACACAGATACAACCAAGAAGAGAATTAGTCTGATCTTTGAGTTGACTATGGTGTTTCTGTCTTTCCAAACTGTCTTCAGCCTTGCCATTGCAGTTATTGTCATCGCAATCCTGGGCAGTATTTCTGGTTTTGATCCCTCGTCTGTCAGGATGGCTCCTAAGTACTTGAATTTATTAACTGTTTTCAGTTTCCGATCACCAATCATCATGTCAGTGCCGATGCCACTGGTATTGTTGATCATCAATTTGGTCTTCTCTGCACTGATTTCTATATCAAAAGCAGTAGCTGTCCTGTCCACCAAGTGAGCTAGATCCTCCTCATTTCTTGAAAGGCCATCGATGTCATCAGCAAAGCATCATTGTTCTGCCTCCAATACCGATAATTCCTTCATGGTCTTCCGGAGCACCTATCATGATTCTTTCAAGTTAAATGTTGAAGGTGAAAGCAAGCAAGCCAGTGGGCCCTATGAAGAGCTTGTTGGCCCTTGTGAAAAAATGCAAAATGAAATGGTTTGGGCATGTCACACGATCAACAGGGCTTGCCAAGACAATCATGTAAGGAGGACGAAGGAGAGGAAGACAAAAGAAAAGATGGGAGGATAACATCTCACAGTAGACAGGACTGAAGCTGAGCGATACGGTAAGATTAACAGAGAATAGAATGGAGGAAAATGGTTGTCAGGTCATCAGTGGTGCCCCACCCCACACGGTCAGCAAAACTAAGGGAAAGATAGATAGATAGATAGATAGATAGATAGATAGATAGACAGATAGATAGAAAGATAGATATTTCTTATTTGCATCCACCTTGGCTCGTTCCTGGTTGGATATTATTATTGGAGACAGTTTTCTTGCCATTTCCACGCATGAATTTATCTAGTAGATAAATTCTATTATTATGTGTATGCAGAATAACTACTTGTAATTCATTACACTATTCACAATTAGGTGAATTGATAACTGTTTGCTGCTGATCAGTAAACGTGGATTATTTACTCTAAGAGTGTCTGTATACTAGTATTACGTACTTTTTGTCATAGCTAATATTTTAGGACATCTGCACAGAGCTTGACGTAGGTAATTTTATTACGTCAGTCGTATTCTCACACACCGTTCCCGCACCATTCGTAGAGGGTTGAAATCTACATAGACGAGAAAACGTTTTGCATATTCCAGAGAGTGGTAATATATATATAATGACTTCTCGGAAATTATTGTCATATATTATTGATTAGGATGTTGTTTAGAATGTTCCTATATTTTTACTAATGATTGTAGTATGAAACTAACACATATCTCTCTCAGAGA
The DNA here is from genome assembly GCA_028829895.1 of Sinotaia quadrata. Taxonomy (NCBI): domain Eukaryota; kingdom Metazoa; phylum Mollusca; class Gastropoda; order Architaenioglossa; family Viviparidae; genus Sinotaia; species Sinotaia quadrata. The sequence goes on along the minus strand of CM054179.1, from coordinate 96,386,235 downwards.
AGGTTATGTGGTGCTAGTGATAATTCATGCCATACGTGTAGACAATGCACATGTTGTACACCATGCTTTTATTATTGTAAAACCATTTGTAGTAAGTGAAACGAAAACGGGAGATTGAGATAATCATTCAATGTGAATTTAATGAAACCATTCATTGATTATTGTTGTAACGATTCATGTAAATGTGGAAATGAGGATGCGACCAGGTTATTAAGTAAGACCCTTGCACGTGACATACACAAAGGTGAAATAGCAAAGACCTTTTCACACAAGTAGTTTGCATCAAGTGCAAATCCACAAACACATACTGACACCTCCGTGGGCACCCTTCACTCGTTATGCTTATTATTTATTAATTAACAACACATAATTAATTGCAAGTGATCGATAATCTTAATTTATAGTTATTAATAATTCTCTCACAAAACCAACCAGTCCCTCACGGCGGATTATAACAGTGTTATTAAACTCTACTCTTTACACAATAGACTTTTTACTGTTGCATAATGTTTTTGCAGGTGGGAAGCTTCTTATTGGAGTAATAAAAATCCGTCCTTTATTTATATTTAATGAGCACACACACACCCTTCCACTCACTGTTACTCCAACATAAGTTTTGATATATGTGAGAGAAGGTCAATAAATTTATTAAATCAGCAATCAAATATACATATAACAAATACAATCAAGAAAGCCTTGACATTTACATCACTTCACAACACTGTTCAAAGCTAGACAATTGTTCTGTTTATCCTGGCATATACATCAACAGTGAAATAAACATGCATATATATAATTAAGTTCATAGACATTATTCATCATAGAAATGAGAGTGGAATTTCTGAGATAATTATAAGTCAATGTACATAACTTTTCAATGAAGGTGGCTGTCTCTGGTATGTGTTCAGTCACACAGTTTGCAACAAGACACTCTCTTTTTCTATTATGTGACAGCCCAACATACCCCTTCTAGACATGTTACACAAATGTTCCAGAATCTTCGAAGTGCTCACAAAGCACACCGTGGAGAATTGTCCAGAACCTCACATACGCTATCCAAGCACTTCACGCAGATTGTTCTAGAATATTTGTGTTCACTACTAAATACACCATGAGGAATGTTCAAGAAACTTTCGTAAATTCTCGAGATCAAACTTAAACCTCAATTTTCGCCGAATTGGCTCTCAAACGGAATTCACAGGAATCAACTTACAGCAACACGTTACTCATAAGTTTGACGACATTGTTGGTTATACACACCAACGTGATCTGCTAGAGTACAGTAGTCACAGCAGTCTGAAAAGTGCACTCCTTTCTGCAAAAGTCAAATTAAGGCAGCACTAAATTTCAGGTATATTTCATTTCTAAACTCCTTTCTCTCTTTTCACACATTCTTAACTTACAATCCTGAAACAATATTTGTTAATGCAATACACACGCAGCATAAAAATACAGCATCGATCAAAATTAACAAGTGTAATATACATCGTAATCAAATTAGTGAACTTAGAAATAATGGTTCAGTCACATAAGCATTCTCCAATTCAAATCATAGATTAAAAGCAAACGTATGCAATATTTCAAGTCCATTCTTTCTTTATCATTCAGTTAACTTACCATAAGCTAACAATCGCCTTTGTGATCAGACTCTCGAGTTTAATCAAAATCAAAATGATTAGAATATAGGACTTTCTTCAACAAAACAACTTTCGGTCCATCCCCATTGGATGAGTTTGTTATGAGCAAGTATGAGAACATATTCTTTACCCAACTTGTTTACTCCAACACTGATACAAAAATAACCATCACAAGCAGTGCCCACATTCGGGTCACGTTGAATTTAACAATTTATATAATTACGTTTAGAAATAGGGAAAGGCAAATTTACTCCGCGACACACACAAACATGCGAAATGTCCTCTTCACATAAGTAGTTATTATCAAGTGCAATTTCACGTACACACAAACATGAAACAGTTCACAATCGCATGCAACCCGAAAAGCTGCCTGGCTCTACAAACTACAAACAACACAAACGATAGCATTCGAAAAGTAAGAAAAACAAAAGGCATTGGACAATTTCAGTCATCTCGCAAACATTGATACGATCCACGAGTACCAATGAAGGGGAGAGATGAAGTGTTAATGGTGGTGAGAGATAGAATGTTATGGTGGGAAGAGATAGTGTTAATGGTAGTGAGTGATAGACTGTTAATGAGAGACAGTGCCAATGGTGGGAGAGAGAGTGTTAATAGTGGGAAGTGATATAATGCGAATGGTGGGAGAGAGAGAATGTCGATTGAGGTGGGATAGGGGAGTGTATAGGTAGGTAGGTGAAGTGGGAGGACTGCTCTGTAGGACGCAGGCCACAATCCTCCCATTATCGATTGACGTCTGTTCTTTCCGAGTTTCAGCCTCCAATAAATCATTCCATGCTTAGAACACGATACCCCATTTATCGTCTTATGTGAGGACAGTCACTTTGCTAAAGTACGTGTCAGGGACTCGAACTCCAGACCTCACGAGCGAGTGGCAAGTTCTCTCTTTAATGCCACTGCTTGACTCGAGATCATATCAGTTCTGATCCACGAAGAGATATTTATCTTCTTGCTTCGATAGAAAGATTATTATTTGACGATAATTTCAAGGACATCTTAAATGAAAGAATATGTGTAATAGTAAGTAGAACCGTCTCCACAAATGCCTTCCATAGTATTGCTTATGAAACAAATTATTCTGCAATGGCAGTCCATGTGTCGAATGATTATTAATGACATTTCCATGAAAGTCCAACTGCTGGCACCAGTGCCAAACAGTTCTCATTCTCCAATAAAGCACCATGCCGATTTGACCACTGTTGTTTCTTTTGTTGATAAAATGCACCAAAAATCCCAAATACAGCAATTATTCTTTAGTCTTTTGCCTATCAAAATTTGACAGTGTTAGAGGTGTTTATGGCGGTCAGTGGAATGTTTACAGTAGACAAAGGACTGAACAATCAGATATAGAGGTAGATAAATAAATCTAAAATATCTAGTCTACACCCTCAAGCGACTAATTTTCTCAAGCATGACTTGAAAGCAATGAGGATACCACTTAGTATAGTGGATTCGTTCATCAGCCATCAGTCAGCACGACAGCCGATGACGTAATATCATCAGTTATAAGTAACATGTCATAGCTGACGTTATTCATCAGCTTTAAGTAACGTAACATATCATAGCTGACGTCGTGCATCAGCTTCAAGTAACACGACATAAATGACGTCATTCATCAGCTTCAAGTAACAGGTCATAGCTGACGTCATTCATCAGCTTTAAGTAACATAACAAGTCATAGCTGACGTCATTCATCAGCTTCAAGTAATACGATATAAATGGCGTCATTCATCAGCTTCAAATAACAGGGGGGCATAGATGACGTCGTTTAACAGCTTCAAGTAACACGACATAACTGACGCCATTCATCAGCTTCAAGTAACACGACATAGCTGACGTTATTCAACACTTCAAGTAAGATGACATAGCTGACGTCATTCAACTCTTCAAGTAAGACGACATAGCTGACGTCATTCAACTCTTCAAGTAAGACGACATAGCTGACGCCATTCAACACTTCAAGTAAGATGACATAGCTGACGTCATTCAACTCTTCAAGTAAGACGACATAGTTGACGTCATTCAACACTTCAAGTAAGACGACACAACTGACGTCATTCAACACTTCAAGTAAGACGACATAGCTGACGTCATTCAACTCTTCAAGTAAGACGACATAGCTGACTTCACGACGTAAGCTTACAACAATACACAGTATAGTTGATACAACCTCAGCGTTCGGAAACACGACTACCTGACGTCATTCATCAGCCTTCAGTAATTGCGACTCAGTAGCTCATAGCCCGATTCACAAATAAAAGCAGACGTATTGTATTCTTCCAATGAGTGATCCGCGGGCAGCTTCCGTCCTCCAAGTGTCAGATTACTCAATGATGCTAAATCAAAGGCATCTCAGTAGACAATTTTAATTATGCCCCGAAGCAATAAAGTTTAGTTTCAGGTCCTGAGACAAAGCAAAAGAGTTTTCACAAGGTATATACATCTTTATAAAGCCGTGGGGGTAATTAGTACATTTTTTGTACCAAAGAAAATATGTTTTGATAAAGTGTGCAGTTTTTGCAAAGTATGAGCTGAAGGGTAGGGGAGGTGTCACATGACAAGAGCTATAGTATGCAAAATATCTACTCTTACAGGCCTAGTGAGTCAGTCCCTTACATTTATTCTACTCGGTTCGTATATACGTACAAAAGGGGAATATACCATTGAAGCATTCGCACTTAGTAAAAACTTTGCAGCATTGTGTTACAGTACATTCAAACTAAATGTGTTACTCTGTAGTGTGTCAACACAATGTGACAGTCAGGTGAATAAAACTTCTAAGGCACATTTGTCTGCATAGTGCTAAGGTCAATGAAAGAAGCAGACCATTTCTGAGAGGTCATAGAGTTCAGAAAAGCAGAACGAAACATTGTAATCTGCTGTGAGACATTCTGTTTTGAGATATAGACTATTGTGAGACATACGTTGATGTGCGATATACTCACACGTGTTTTAAAGACATCAGTGCCTTTAATACTTTAATAATGTCTTTAGTGTTTTAAAAACATCAGTGTCTTTAATACTTTAATAATGTCTTTAGTGTTTTAAAAACATCAGTGCCTTTCTATAAAGAAAAACAACTAAAGTAATAAAGAAGGAAAAACAACCACATTACAATGCCAATTTAGATAATAGATTGGTAATACTAATTCTAAATGAAATGTATGAACAGAACAAACAACAATCACGGAACACTTTTGCGGACACTCTTTAATCAGCCCATGTTCATTAAAATCAAACCAAAAATGCACCATACATTAGGTCGTCAATCTGCCATTTGCAGAACACTCAGGCAAGTTAAAACGCACGAACCAACATGCATCAAAGCATTAAAATTTGTCATTACTGAGGGAAATATCAACGCTATAGAAGTAATTTCTCTAATGCTAAATTCAGATGTGATCTGCACCTAACCCCTACGAAATCCCGAAACCTATGTGTGAAAAATAATAACGCAACGATACAAACAGCACACCATCTTAGTAATGCGACAAATATCGCCAGTATTGATCCAATGGACGTAAGAATAGGCAATACTAAATCCTGTCAGCATCGCTACAATCTTTCTACATCCAGAAAAACAAACAAAAACATGAGCACAGTTTTTCTAAACAAGCAACATCACCGCACTCTGGATTCTTTTGTAACTTAAAATAAATTTTATGTTCACCCATGAACCCGTTTGAACTTTCACTTGTCACCTCGTATATCACACTCTGTTTTCACACGTGAAAGCTGTCCCGGATTGTTTACAATAAAATAACAAATGCATTTCAATAAAGACGGAAGTGTGCAATAGAGTGATGGAATGAATTAGTGAAAGGCTGAAATCTTTAAACAAATTAACGATCTAAGGGATTTCCAACGACTTGTTTCCCTTGATGCTGAACACTTGCAATACAAAAGTACGAAGTGCTTTCAATGTACTACTAACTGAACTCTCGTTGCCATTGGTCGACGGGTCTCTATGTGTTTCTGAACACTAGCCACTCGACCATTTGAGGTGAATTCAGAGTACCTCTCAAACACACGAGGTTAAGATCTTTCTTAAAAGACGATAACAATAAAATCACCGACGAAGGCAGTTTGCATTTTAGCCACCGCACTGAAACCACTGGTTGCCTAAATCTGTAACTTCTGAATCAGAGCCAACCAATCGCCTTTGCTATTCAGGCAGAACTCTTACATCGATCTAATCTGCAACACGATTAATCAGACCTGTTCATTTGTTTATTTGCTTTTTGGTTTTGGTGTTCCATCTGTAAGTGTCACTTTGCGTCTTGCAATGCCCATTAGCGTTGAAAAGTGTGAATGGAATATTTGTAATATGTGAATCTTTACAGAAAAGTGCAAATATAATGCTTAGTACAATCTCCATTTTCAGAGTAATTACTAGGTTAGTAGTATATTAGGACTTCGCCAACAAGTAAGCCTAATTTATAAAGGTCAAGATCTCACCAACAACTAAACAGAACCTAGGTACAGAAATTCAGGTCTCCTCATAACTAACTGTGGTCAACTAGGGTTATAGAAGTTCGGATCCTGCCAACAGTTAAATTTTGGTCTTATATGTTAGAATTTCTGTAGGACTCCGCAAGCAGTTACACTGTGGAGATCACACCTAAGTTTAAGAAGTTAGGACCCCCGGTAACAATTCAGAATTAGTGCCATAGTTTATGGAAGTTCAAACCTCGTTCAGCAGTTAAACGGTAGTTTCCATTCCACTAGTACTGCGGTCAGACATTTCGGACAACGAATCGGGCGTGTCCGAGGAATACGTATCGGTAGGTCCCAGTACCTTTCGACATGAGTCACACATGCTTTTGCTGCCCGGAGAGCTTAGCGGTACCGGCGACCTACTGCCAACTCTCTGCTGGCGAATGCTCGGTGAAGTACCTGACATGGAACTGGGTCTGGCAGCAGAGGGGCTGATGGGAGACTGTCCTTGGGTGGCGACTGGCATCATACTTTTTCGAACTACGCGCGCATTTTCCAGTGACTGCCTGAATGCCGCATTGCTCTGTCTTGGAACGGACGACACAGAAGCACACGATGCCGACGAATCCTGTTGCAAAAGTTGCTTTCGTTTGAAACCGATGCTGGTGCCAGTGTTAGAATCTATCGGATTCTCAATCGATCCGTTTCGGGATGGTGGCAGTGTAGAATGCCCAGAATCTAAGGACCCTTCTTTCACCGGATGAGAGAGTCGCAGTACACGTGGATCAGTGTACAGTGCAGGCCGTTGTTCATCCCCAGAATCTTCTAGTGTTGAGTAGGGTGACGAAAAGGCAGAGAGAATGTCTTGCACATTACGGCTGCTAATCTGTGTGTCCTCCACTGCAGACAAGACTTTCATTAAAGGACTTAAACGCTCACTTCGACTGTCTCTAACGGGCGGCTCGGTTTGTAAAGAGTCAGCAGTAGCACCTAGCCTCAGGTTCGAGTCCGAATAAGGTTTGTCAAATGAAATTTCTGAAATGTTTGATAAAGACCCCCTGTTCCCCACACCCAAGAAATCGCCTTTAAAACAAGCTGAATCTTGTGCAGACTCTAAGGAGAGATTTGGCAAATTGTCCAACTCAAATTCCTCTGGCACTGTATCGGTAACGGTTGATGGAGGAGAAGACAGGAGCTTGGAACTGACGGTTGTGGGGCTTGTACGACATGGCGAGCGACTTTCTCCAGGTGAGGGCAAAGTGCTGGAACTTCTGAGGTTCCGGTCTGATCTTTTCAAGGTCGTACTTTGAATAGGTGAGCACATAGGGGATTCTCTCAGCATGCAGTTATGGTGGTTAGTCACTCCAGGGAAATTATAATGAACTTCTACACATGCAGTATCGCTACTACCACTACCTCCTCCACCCCATCCACCTCCACTCACGCTGGCTAGGTACTTGGCCCTAGGACTATCACGAAAGTCAGGTACAACGACCTCTCTTATCCTCCCATCATCTTCATCATCTTCGTAAACCCGACTACCCCTGGGTACGCATGCACTGAACAAGCCACAATTCTGGCAGAGATGGCGACCCCGAGGTCTTTGATTTCTAGGAGTCACAAATCTCCTGCTTCCCGATCTAGTCAAAGAGGGAGGCGGGGAGCATGCATGGGGGCACTGTTGAGGAAAAGGTTGAGCAATATTACAAGGGTAAGGATGGGAGCGAGGAGGTGGACTGAAATGCAGCAACCGCTCCCTCTCCTCTGGGCTGCAAGCGATGCCCATACTGCGACCTACATTGGCTTTTGGTTGGGCAGGCCCCACCATGACGCTAACATCCTCACCGAGTCCTGACGCCCGCCCATCCCTTAGCACCACTCGGTCGATCTTGGGACCCGCCTCGACGTCCATGTTTTGATAGGCCGGGTCTGGATTCCTGCAGGCTCGGCCTTGGCTATCACGAGATGGTGGGATGACCTGCTTGTAAAGTTCTTCGATTTCTGCATTTTTTGCGTTGGTGGTATCGATGTTGGTCTGGCGTGATCGAGTGCCATTGACGTCAGTGCTGCTCTCGGACTTCGCAGCTGTTGCACATTTCCTGCGAGGACGGGGACCAGTCCGAAAAAGCTCGCTACATGAAAAGCAAACAAAATGACAAAAAACAAAGCTGAGGTTTTTTCCATACAAAAGCACAGTCAACAGTTAAAAATCACGTAAAGAAAACTGACAATAGCAAGAGACGTGGACTTATGGACCATGTGAGGAGTGCAGAGTGTGTGCCTTCATCCCTCTTTATTGAACATCTTAGATATTAGCATGGACTTGTTGACCTATTTTATTGAAACATCAGTCATTAACATGGACTGGCTGATCTATTTAACTGAATCTTCAGGGGCATTAATAAGGACTTTTGCAAACCTTTAAAAGCAGCATTTGTCTTTATACATGTATGGACTATCTGCTCTATTTCTGCACACTTAGTGGACTATTACAACTTGCATTAAGTATCATGAAGACTAAATACAATATGATAAATATTTAGAGAACTAAATTACTTATCATTTTTATGAACTAGCGAAATCAGAATATTTCCTTTTACAAACTAGTAAAATCAGAATATTTTATTTTATGGATTAACAGGATGAGGATTTTACATGTACACCTTAGACTAATTCGATAGATTAGTTCCATTAGTGGATTAACATTATTAAGATGTCAAAGTTACTACGTGGACTTATTCGACATATTATTTCATTTTGTGGACTAAGTGGATTGGTGTATTACGTTTACCATGAAGATTAATTGATAAAAATAATTTATTCTGTAGAATAATTGTAGTAGTGCAGTAGATGAAGCGGACTATTAAGAAAGCATGTTGTGTACTCTTGCAAAGTATTATTTGTGAACTTAACGGATCTGCATACTTTAAATTTCGTTTAGTAGGACGAGTTTAAAGTGTTAAGTGGAATTTCTGGACCTGCAAAGCAAATTTGCAATAAGAAAAATTTAACTCTGTATTAAGTGTCCCACGAGAAATTTGTTTTTTTTAAAAAAAATAAATAAATTATCTGGACCCACCAAGAAAATTTGCAATAATAAAAATTTAAGTTATACGTGGCATCTCCTCTGAAAAATATTGCAAAGTAATATTTTTGTGCAAATATTCCTCTTTTATTTATAGCGATTAAAAGAAAAATACTAATCTTTTATACATTTGGATGATTTTCTATATCGCAAAAGATTATATTTCATGAAGATACCGTACTTGTAGTGTTCTATTATATTTCATGAAGATAGCGTACTTGTAGTGTTCTATTATATTTCATGAAGATAGCGTACTTGTAGTGTTCTATTATATTTCATGAAGATAGCGTACTTGTAGTGTTCTATTATATTTCACGAAGATAACGTACTTGTAGTGTTCTATTGTATTTCATGAAGATAACGTACTTGTAGTGTTCTATTGTATTTCATGAAGATAACGTACTTGTAGTGTTCTATTGTATTTCATGAAGATAGCGTACTTGTAGTGTTCTATTGTATTTCATGAAGATAGCGTACTTGTAGTGTTCTATTGTATTTATAAATCTTTATGTAATTTTGCACACGAACATATTTCATTATAAATGATATGTAATAAAATAGCATATAAGTGTTATATACTATTATTCAAAATAAACACATGAAAAGTATGTTGCCCCCCCCTAACCATTCCACACATCCTGATGCATTACTTACATAATAAATTACAAATGGCGACAGATACAAACGCATTTATACTAATTTTTCTTTTGTTATCTCTAAATAACCCACTAAATCGAGGTGGAGGAAGAGAATTAAATAAATTTCAAAAGACAATAGTAAAAATCAGTAGGAAAACATTAAACGCAACATAACTACAGTGACAGAATTTATAGAAACAGCAAAATATATGAACCTAAAATCAATAACAACAGCAAGAAAGTATCAAACAAAATAAAAAAGTAATAAAAACAACAGAAATCATAGTCAAAAAGAATACCAAGAGAAAAATAGAATCATAGAGGACAACTGACAACAGGAAAATAAAATTATACAGGACAACTGACAACAGAGAAATAGAATCAGAGAGAATAATTGACAACAGAGAAAAGAATCACGAGAGCAATCAACAACATTTAACATATGGATCTCAGAGACAGCGATGCAGCAAACATAGGGTCACAGAGAACAAAACAGAAATCATGACGTCACAAACAATAATAAGAGAAACAATGTTGTCGTGGACAACAAAACAGGAAACAATGGTGTGGGGTGGGGAACGGAGCAAAGAAGACAGCAGTAAATGAAAACATGGGACCATCAACAACATAATTCATGACATTTGAAGAATAAATATAACGAACAATTTGGGATCACTAAATTCAAGGAAACAGACATCCCACAAGGCACGATGACAAAGAATAAAAATACAATAAACAACGGGTCACAGGGAGGACGAAGAACGGGAATTAAACAACAACATGGGATTATAGAGACAAGAATAAAGAAAGCCAATTACATGAGGTTACAAAGAACAGCAAGAATTGAAAGCTAGGGATGATAAAGAACAGTAAGAACTGAAAGTTGGGGCCACAAAGAACAGCAAAAACAGAACGTTGTGGTCACAAAGAACAGCAAGAACATAAAGTTGGGGTCACAAAGAACAGCAAAAATAGAAAGTTGGGGTCACAAAGAACAGCAAGAACAGAAAGTTGGGGTCACAAAGAACAGCAAGAACAGAACGTTGGGGTCAAAAAGAGCAGAACAACAAAACGTTGGGGTCAAAAATAACAGCAAGAACAGAAAGTTGGGGTCAAAAAGAGCAGAAAAAACAAAACGCTGAGGTCACAAAGAACAGCAAGAACAGAAAGTTGGCGCCAAAGAGAACAGAATGTTAGGGCCACAAACAACAACAAATAGAGAAGTTGGGACCACAAACAACAGCAAAAGAACAGATAATTGGCGCCACAAACAGCAAGAACAGATAATTGGGGCCACAAAGAGCAAACTCAGTTCTCCGCTACGCTCTCTTCCCGTGTCTAATGACACATCTGTTGTTCGCACGAAGACTTGGAAGCAAATATGAGACTGTATTGATCTTGAATCTCTTCTATTTCTTTCTAAAATTAATTTTAACGGTGGCAAAAATCCAGTTCAACCATGCCATGTACTTCAAAATAATCACTCTCTACTCCTGAGCGATTGTAATAATGGGACAGTGTCTAATAATAAAATAATACATATCGCAGGAATCTGTCCTTCTGTTTTTCCACATTTGTCACCTTTATTTCACTCCTTACTAATGATGACGGAGACAACAATGTCATTTTATTTCACTCCTTACTAATGATGACGGAGACAACAATGCCAACAACAATACCAGCAGCAGAAGAAGACACGTGTCTTTACACAAATCCTTTATTTTCTATAGAAGGCAATTAAACCACAAGAAAATGTCACCTTTATTTCTCTCCTCGATAATGGTGATGACGACAATTAACATTAAGAACAACAAGAACAGCAACATTAATAATCAAATAATAATAATTGAGTGGGGAAGAGGTTAAAAAATTGCTCTCGAACTTGGCATCAAAGGAAATTTAAGGATGTGGCATCTGTGGATTTTCTAATAAAGCCAAAGAAGACTTATGTTGTTCCAATCAGAAGTGGTCGTGAGAGCAGTAAAATTTATGAAACATTTTAATCTCTCGCCTTTATTACGAGGTCATGTTACCCTACTACGCTATTGAGCAAGTATCAGACGTTGATGAACCCTCATTCATTCGTTCATTCATTCATTCTATTTCAATTAATCAATTAATTTTATTTTTTTATTTACATGTGTGTGTGCGTGTGCGTGCGTGTGTGTGTGACGCATATCTGTCTTTAAACCGGCCGTGACAAACATTCACAAACACATGCAACCACAAACACACACACACACACACACACACACACACTCACATACACACACATACACTCACACACACAATAAATGCCAATTGCATAAACGACATACATGCCTCTACTAGGAGGAAACTAAGTAATGAGATAATTAATAAACAAAAGAATAGCATGCTATTTCATCTATTTTTTTTTCTCGCTTTTCTCATCAGTGAAAGAATACTTGATTTGATTACAATAACATCCAGCTTCTGTGTAATTTTCAAGTACGCTATTTGAAGTACATTACGCCGTCCCCCCCCCCCCTCGCATCCCATCAGTCGCCTTAAATTTAAATCGTTCGTTTGACACATCTGCACCGCAGCAAATATTCACAAACACCACAATGATCCAGACACGAAGTTCTTCCTGCTCCAAATTAAACGCGTCCGAGTAGGTAGTCACGCAAAATTAAACGGAAGAAGCCATCTTTCTGGAAATATAATTGCAGGAACCACAAACTAGAGACAACGCAAAGCACTCTCAGATATCGATCAACAATGGTAGACTTTGACATTTTCTGGCGCCGCACAGGGAGAATAGGAAAAATCACAAACGGTATAAAGGGCTTGTCTCTGTTGAAATAAAATGAGTAGAGATGTTAATAGAACTATAGTGATTAAAAATAAAGGTGAGTGACGCAAGTAAAGTAATGGACGTAGGACGGATTTGAATCTTGTATCAATGTAGACAAGTTCACAAGGTCAGTGACGCAAATAGAATTATGGACGCAGAAAGCAGAGTCATAAAACTGTACGTGTAGTTATTTTTCATTAGATACATCCCTTCCACCCCCATCTCTCAATAATCCCCTCCCCCCAAAACGTCGCATTCATTGGCTTTCACTTCCCTCCATTTGCATTGTGGGAAAATAAAACATGACGTCACATTCAATCTACACTCGCTAGTCATAGAAAACCCCAAGAAATCAAACCAATCCAATTCAAAACCAAACCACACACACACACACACACACACAAAATACAACTATAGCAACAAAAGAAAGTCACAAACAACAAGCAGTGACAATAAACTTAACCATAACAATCATCGATGAATTTAATATGGTAATATTTGAGGGAAATCTTACAATTTGCAATGACCAAAATATTCACAGAAACAACAGGCCATCATGTACGCACAAAGATTTGGAAATAGAAAAAAAATGGCTATAATAAGAAAAGATAAATATAAATATGTGTGAGTGAGCGAAAGAGAAAGAAAGAGATTGACTGATTGTTACTGAGTAGAACACATTCTATGTTAGAGAAAGAGAGAGAGAGAGAGAGAGAGAGAGAGAGAGAGAGAGAGAGAGAGAGAGAGAGAGAGAGAGAGAGAGAGAGAGAGAGAGAGAAACATGATTATAGCTATACAGTTAGATATATACACAGTGAGACAAACAGATATCAACTGATAGACAAGCATAGACACATAGACACATAGACAAAGAGACATATAAGTAGACAGATAGATGTACATTTATACAGATGAAAAGATGAAAAGAACATGACATTAAGACATTCTAATTTCTATATTAGTTTCACAGCTGCGCGTGCTTAACCGCAAAGTACGCAAGCCGAAAGCGAGACCCTTACGTCATTTAAAAATAGCACAAGCAAATCACGCGTTGCAGGCCCAAATCCTCGATCCGAGTATCTTGCGAAAAAAAAAAAAAAAAAAAAAAAAGAAAAAAAAAAGAAACCAAGAAAACAACAACAACAACAAAACCTAAAAAACCAACAAAAACTAGTGTTAGGCGTATGGTCTCTCTAAAGAACGTTATCTTATTAACATCAGCAAAACAGCTTTTACTTATTCCCTTCTTCAGCATTCCCGATTCCTTACGATGGAAAACAATTAAGTAGCCTTTGTCGGGCACCACAAATCTGCCACATTTGCATTTGGTGGCTATAATTAGATTCGCGCGAACGTTATCACCCGCCAGATCTTTGAAGCCATATGTGATCGTTTTGACGTCTTCGGTCGACCATCAAGAAAAACAATCATAATCGCTTCTCTGTTTCCCCTTCACCTTGCATGATTATAGGAGCGGTCAAAGGTGAAAGGTCTTAAGTGTTTACAAGTATACTGCCAAGGTGTCTCTGAGTGATAGGGTGTGTGTTGATGTCATTTGTTGACATTACTGTTCGCTAAGTGTGATCTGTGAAATCTGTATCGTCATTGCTAAATTTGTATTATTAATAAGAATGCATACGGAAATGGCTATCTTGATATTTTTTCGTTCTTCTCTTGTCGAGTGTCGGCACAAACTCGATGTGACGTAATTTAAATATTCGTGAACTAAATTTGTGCATAATGGATAATTGTATCTGTGTATAATGCTGACAGAATATAATGTAGTTGACTGATATTACATTATTTGAATTTGCATGCCACAGATATTACATTATTGTCTTAAATCCTTTACGCTATGCTCACCGCGAAATAGTATCACCCGCCATCATTGATTCCGTTCCCATTTATAGCTCTCTCTCTTTTTTTAACCAATAGATGATTAGTTGATAGTTTACAGGAAATCAAGTACTCCTGTACAAGACTGGCAAACGCTCGACCCGAAAGAAAATAAGTGAAATGCAAATACAGACGACGCAGAGTATACAACATTTATTTCAAATAAAGAAATGTTCAGTAAAGTCTTTCTGAGTAAAGCAACAGTGAAATAAATATTTTAACCGTGCCATCAAGGTGTGATCTTGGATTTCCGATGCGTCGCAGTTATCTGTCTTGAGGAAAATAATTTTTGTCTCGACTGGTGTTGCAGTCAGGTACTTTTGCCGGGGGTGGGGGTGGAGGGAGGAGCGTTTTGGAATAGAGAGATGGATGAGTTTCAGTTCACAATACGGTCTAAATCAACATTGTTAAATTTATTTTATTAATAGGAAAACATACAAGAACCACAACTCTTGTTATCTTGATAGTTTTCTTTCCTCTCTTATTGAGTGACAGAACAGTTTCAACTGTGATGTAGTTTTAATTTTGATGTAATACATTTGTGCATAATGGAGAATGTTATCTCTGTTCCAGCTTTCGCTATATATCTGTCACGCAGTAGCAACAAAATAAAAAATAATAAAATATACCAATGGACAGTTGTGAGAAACGACAAAATCATATTTTCCCTTTTCTACCGACTACTCAACGACAACGACAAAATCATATTTCCCCTTTTCTACCGACTACTCAACAACAACAAAATCATTTTTTTCTTTCTACCGACTTCTCAACGACAACGACAAAATCCTATTTTTTCTTTCTACCGACTTCTCAACGAACAACGACAAAATCATATTTTCCCTTTATACCGACTTCTCAACGACAACGACACAATCATATTTCCCTTGACTTCTCAACGACGACAAAATCATATTTTCCCTTTATACCGACTTCTCAACGACAACGACACAATCATATTTCCCTTGACTTATCAACGACGACAAAATCATATTTTCCCTTTCTACCGACTTCTCAACGACAACGACACAATCATATTTCCCTTGACTTATCAACGACGACAAAATCATATTTTCCCTTTCTACCGACTTCTCAACGAAACTACCACCTCTTTCATTTCAACTATTTCTCCCCATAAACCTTCGCACAATATAATTATCGTTTTTATTATTTTTAAGCGTAGTATTTTCAAATGTTGATGTGTTCCAAATCAGTGTGTTGTCACATGTCTTCATGTTCCTATGCTACAAGTATTTTAAAAGTACAATCTCCCATCCCACTCCCGAGTTCTGCAGATAATGCATTCACATTAAAATAATTGTCACTGCACCTTATCACATCCGATGGAACAGTAAGACGCATGCGAGGAATTTTTTTTTAAAAATTGACGAAGAACAAAGGGAGCCTACTCACTCGCTCACACGCTTGTGGCAGATAAAAGGGACACTATTCTCGCGCACGCAGCAGCATTCTTTTATAGAAAAATGTGTGGGATAATAAACAATCACTGACAAAGTAAAAATCTTTCAACTTCCGAATTTATCCGTGTGACAGGATATCAATGTTTGCCTTTGATAGAGCAGACGAGAACTGGTCCGCAGTTGCGAAATCAATGCTGTTATTGGAAAACGCAGCAAGAAATGAACGAGGATATATCAATATATTATCTGATAAAGCGGAAATGACTGAACGATGACAAATCGATACTGTTTTAGGTGAAGCAGGGAACTAGGCCGACGTCATGAACCACGCCTTTGTTCGAGCACACCAGGCGAAGACTTCATACTTGCGAAAGATTACTCCCCTTTCCTGTAACCTTTGACACTCTAAATATTTACGTATTTCATTACCACATGTTGTAGAGGGCGGCCGTGACTGAGATGACGAAGACGGTCCCCACTGCTATGACTGCGTACATCCAGATGCTCGTGGTACTCACTGAAATAAGCAAACACGGCGGTCAATATTTAAAATAATTAAATAAAGAAAAATTGTAAGTAAAACAAATGAACTGTAAACATTTTTCTCTCATACACATATGCTTCTAGTCCTTGCAGTAATAAGCAACACGGCGAACGATAATTAAAATAAGTAAAGAAATAAGAATTGTAATTTTTTTTCTCAAATAAGCAATAAACACACCTTTACATATGCGTACACACGCACGCACAGGAACGTACTTTTAAAGAACAGATATAAAGCAAAGGCACTCTTAAAGTTTAAACACTAAGGGGAATAATGCTTGCTGCAACAAAATTAGATAAAAAAAAAAAGTTAAGGACAACAGCACAAGAGATATTTATTACAAAATACCCTTATAAATATACACACACATCACACGCATGCCCTCGCACAAACACACATACGAACACGACCATAAACACAGATTTATGCATACCATTTGAGTTTGTCCAACCATAAACACCTTAAATACACATAATAAAACAGTAATGAAGAAAATTAATAAACAAATTAATATAATAATAATAATAAAAAATATAAATCATCCTACCGCTTGAGAAAATTACTTGACTATTTTTGAAGTAACGTGTTATATATTCTTATTTTAATATTGTCTTATTTACTTGATTCTGCGAAGGGTCTGATAGTACAAATTGTTTAATTTTGTGAAAATGTGTAAATTGTTAAAATCCGCAAACTACTGAATTCTGTAATGGTGAAATTTGCTAACATTTGGATACTACAAATAATTTGATCTAAAAAAAATAATTTTATTCTGCAAACATTAACAAACAGATCGAATCTGGTGAAAGTCTAATTTGCGAATAATTAAAATCTGTGATCAACTTTATTCTAAAAGTAAGTTTTATTCTGAAACAGAAATTCTACTAAAAAGAAATTGATGTTTGTAAAGGTATGATTCTGGAAAATAGGCTTTATGATCTCACATAGCTTTTAATTAGCTCAGCTGGTGTCTGCAATTTGTTTTATTATGCATACACACACACACACACACACACACACACACACAGACACACACACACACACACACACACTTACACACCAATCATACACACATGCACAAACATGTAAATACAAACACACACATACACCATATATTCGAACACATACTAACACACACATAAGCACAAACACATGCAAACACAAATAATTTTGCACGAAGCAAGACGATTACTCACAAAAGGATTATCTTTTTACATATCTATTAATGCAAGACGATTACTCACAATATGATTATCTTTTTAAATAACTATAAAAAAGCAAATTTTATAAACGCATGGGGGGTGGGTGGGGGTGTAAAGTCTAAAATAATAATAGTCATGCATGGTTCTGAAGTCAAGTGACCTAAAAATGTCTTAATTACGATCTAAACAAAACACTACCTTACTGTACTACTGACACACAGCCGACTGACCTGCTTCTACCTCAGGCGCTCCCATGGTGGTGGTAGTTGTAGTATTCATGGTGCAGTCGACAAGCGTATTGTTGTCGTAAACAGCGACGAATTTGGCTTTACAGCTACAGACGTCGACGTCAGAACAGTTAGAGTTGGGCACGGTGCACGGAGGGTTGCAAGCTAAGTATTCTTTAGGTCGGGTGCTTGCGTCACATCCGCCTGCAGACACAAGAAACATGGAGATTAATAATTATATATATATTATATTCAGTCCATATTCACACTTTTCATCCTGAAATAATTAAGAACGTTTGAGGAAAATAAAGACAAACAACGAACAGTAACAAAGAACATCTCTGAAGTATGCTTGAAAAACCTACTCCACTCCCCCACCCCCAATATTATTATTCGGTCCCATATACACAATAGTTCTTGGAAGGTTTGCTTGAAACACGTTTTGGTCTCTGCCCTATTCAATATATCTATACTGTACATACATTTGTCTTTGTCTCTCTAGAAAACAAGAAATGTACAGCAATCCAATTTAATAATCAGTTTACTGTTAACTCAGTCGTATCGTGACTGTTACAATTTCTGTGTTTTGCTTCCACAAGCCATTGGCACCCCAACCCCGTCCCGCTCGCCAAGTGTGAACATAAACCATAAAAATCAATAGAGCTGATGAGGTTAAACTGACTGACATGGCTGACATCAGTAAGAAACCAAGTTATATCTTTTACATTCACCATGCATTTTACACAATACGCACAAGACACTCGTACACATAACATAACATACACACGCACATCACAACACGCACACACACACACACACACACACACACACACACACACACACACACACACACACATATCTTACGCACATAACCGATCCATTAATATATAAGGCCTATACTTTACACACATACGCACGCACACACAACACAAATATATTTTACATACACACTAAAATACAACACACTCTACATACCCTTATCATAAAAGCACGCACGCATAAACTAAAATCACATCACAACAAACAAAACATATATCACGAGCACACTGCCACCACTCATACATCCCCCCTCCCCCAATTTGCCTAAACCTAGCCAACAATTGCGCACTATAAAGACGCTATCGTGAATAAGGTCAGCAAACGCGCATTGCACAATACTAATTCTCATGCTTAAAACAGAGCAGCGTCAGACTTACATAGCAATGGCACTCCCAAGGAGACAGTTCTTATTCCAATTTTATCAACCAATAAAAATTATTTCCCTCCTATCCCGAAATATTTCTTTCTCAAGTAATAACAAAAGGAAGTAGGAAAATAGCCTGCAAATAAAGCAACCATCAAAAGCAAGCAAGCAAGAGAAGAAACAAGGAAACCATACCCGCAGTTTAACAAAAATCGACACACTACACTACACTACGCCACACTACACAACATGGCACGACACTACATGACACAGAATGGCATGACACTACATTACACGACCCGGCATGACACTACACGACACGGCACGACACTACATGACACATCATGATATGACACTATACTACACTACACGATACGGCAAAACACTACACTACATGACACAGCATGGCATGACACTACACTACATTACACGACACGACACTACACTGCATGGCACAACACTACACTATACTACAGTACACTACACTATACGACATGACACCACACGACACAACATGGCACGACACTACACTACACTACACAATATGACACGAAACTACATGGTGCATTTGACACTACACTACACAACCCGTCATGTCAAGACACGAAACTACACTACGTGACACGACACTACATTACACTAAACGACATGACACCACACTACATGACACGGCACTACACTACACGACACGGCACTACACGACACGACACTATACTACACTATAAGTAACGTAAAAAAAGAAATAGCAAATAAAGCAATCACCAAAGCCAATAAGGGAAGAAACTAAGAAACAGCACCCGTAGTTTAACAAAAATCGACATACAACTTTATTTCGACCTACAGAGATAACTCCATCACAGAGAGTCTGATGTGAAAACAGAGCACAAAAGGCAAGAAACATTATATTCTTTCAAAATAACTTGCCAACTGAAAAGCACCAATAAATCAAAAATATATAATGAAATAATACATTAAAAAAATAAAATACATTTTCTACTACGAACATAACTTTTCAAATTGTGCATCGATTTCCAGAATACATAACATTTTTTCACAATGAACTTCACTTTTCACTAAGAACATCACTTTTCATGAAAATCGGTTTCCAGAATGAACATTATTTTTAATTATGAACACTGGTTACGAGAATAAATAACACTTCATTATGAAGAACACTTCTCACTATGAACATCACTTCTCATTATGAAGATCGGTTTCCAGAATGAACATTACTTTTAATAATGAACATCGGTTTCTAGAATAAATAACACTTTTTCATTATTAACATAACTTTTCACATCGGTTTTCAGGATAAATAATGGGTTTCACTATGAACATCGCTTTACAGAATGAAAATAACTTTTCCTTATGAAAATCGGTTTCCACATAACCACTTTTAACTATGAACATTGGTTTCCAAAATGAACATTACTTTTCACAAAGAACAACGCAATTTTGTCAACGACATGGGTCTAGACAGGACATGTTTATTAGCAAACACCAAGCCACACACGACCAACATCTCGCCTTAATTGTCAACAGGTTTTTTGAAATTAAAAAAAAAGCAACAAAAAAACCACAGTTAACCGAGAAATAATTGTCAAAACACATTTCAAATAGTTTCATATAAGCATTTTATACACCCAAACAGGCAGATCGAATGTTCGCGACCTTGAGAAATGTAAAACGGGTCATTTTGTTTTGTAAGGCTGATAGAGGGTTGTGATGTTCACATGCTAATTGGTTCGACTGCTCAGATTGTGTACAAATTAAAATAAAATTGCTCGTACGGTTGATGATGTTATAGAATGAACAGTAATAACGGAGTTATTCTTCCCACTTCCCGCTTAATGAACACTTATTCTGATAGTCTGTGTATAAATACTTTTGTTGTAACAAACATGTCGCAGGACAATGTGTCGATAACACCAGAAAGGTCTAAAATCAAATGACAAACATTCTCCTTCTAATAAACCAGAGCCCAACAATGTCATAATCTTTACATTCTGCGAAGTATCTGTATAATTCATTGCAGTCTGTATTTTCTGTGAATAAATGTACATCACTATCAAATGTTTATAATCCTTAAGTTAAACTAAGAAAAGATTTAGATTCCTTGAGTTAAGTGTATAACCCAATGACATCTTTACATCCCATAGATATACAACCCAGTCAAATTTGTACATTCTTCAGTATACAACCCAGTCAAATTTGTACATTCTTCAGTATACAACCCAGTCAAATTTGTACATTCTTCAGTATACAACCCAGTCAAATTTGTACATTCTTCAGTATACAACCCAGTCAAATTTGTACATTCTTCAGTATACAACCCAGTCAAATTTGTACATTCTTCAGTATACAACCCAATCAAAATTGTACATTCTTCAGTATACAACCCAGTCAAGTTTGTACATTCTTCAGTATACAACCCAGTCAAATTTTCACAAAACCAAGTATAGAAACCCATCAAAGTTTTATATCCCTTGAGTTATTTACAACGCACATCTTTATATCCCTTGAGTTATTTACAACGCACATCTTTATATCCCTTGAGTTATTTACAACGCCCATCTTTATATCCCTTGAGTTATTTACAACGCACATCTTTAAATTCCTTGAGATACTTACAATACAAATCTTTATAACCCCTGAACTATGTACAATTCATCTTCATATCCCTTGACCTGTGTACACCAAAAATCTTTATATCCCTTGAGCTATGTCTAGTTTCGGTCATTGGTATTTTGTCCATCGAATGTCATTCAAATTTCCAGTTGACGAGTTTAGAGGTAAGAGGCCATGTTGTGGCGCTAAAGCTTTTGGAGAATTAGTGTAAATAACAAACTACCCAGTACTAAATTAAATAGTAAATACTATCAGCTCTTCAATATAAATATTAAGTGTATATCACAGTAAAATATTTTCACCCTCTTAATCCTAGTTGCGCACGTCATAAGAAAGTCTTATTTCACCTTGAAACAAGTGCACAAGTAAGTTTGTTTTTTTTCCACACTAAGTGCAACTCACACGTAAGTTTTATTTCACTCTAAGTGCACGTCAATACTATGTCTTATTTCACTTTGAGACAAGTGCCCGTCAGTACTATGTCTTATTTCATTATGAGACAAGTGCACGTCACAAATAAGCTTTATGTTTTATATTTCACCCTGAGGTAAGTGCACGTCACAATTAAGTTTTATTTTACACGGAGTGAACGCCTCAAGTAAGTTTTATTTCACCTGAGAAAAATGCACGGCACAAGTAATTTTTTTATTTCACCCTGAGGTAATTGCACGTCACAGTTAAGTTTTATTTCAGACTGAGCTCAGTGTACAAGTAAATTTCATTTCACAGCTGAGTGCACGTCACAAATAAGTATTATTTCAACCTGAGTTCGATGCACGTCACAAGCAAATTTTATTTCAGCCTGAGATGAATGCGTCACAATGAAAACGTCTCACTCTATGAGAAAAATTCGTGTCACATCCAAAACGTCACACTCTATGGATAAAATGCAGGTAAAAAATAAATATTTTCACTCCTAGATTTTTGTGCACGTGACAAGATACAACATTTCACATTTTCAGGTAAACCACATCATTTCAGGTTTGTTGTTTTTCGTAGGAACGATTTTTTCATCTTTGATCTTCAAGTACACGTCACGAGTAAATCTTTCCATATAAGAAACACACTCTAGCGTGAATGCCAGTTTCAAGTACACGTCACGAGTAAATCTTTACATATAAGAAACACACTCTAGCGTGAATGCCAGTTTCAAGTACACGTCACGAGTAAATCTTTACATATAAGAAACACACTCTAGCGTGAATGCCAGTTTCAAGTGCACGTCACGAGTAAAATCTTTAAATACTCTAGCGTGAATGCCAGTTTCAAGTACACGTCACGAGTAAAATCTATACATTCACGCTGGGTGGTGGTGGTGTTTCTTATCAGTTTCTAATGCAATCGCCAGGCTCTGTCACACTCGTTACTTGCTAGTTAAAAATTCACGCACTAGCATCAAAATCACACTATAAGGTGACAGTCCCAAATGTAACACAAGCAGCATATAATAGAATCTAATGTGACAATTCATTGAGTCATGCTAAGTAGAACGCGCGCACGCACAAACACACACACGCACAAACACACACATACACACACACCACACACACACACACCACACACACACATACATATATATATATATTAGGCTTGATCGCTTTGACATACTGAAAATTGGTTCACTAGCTGAAAATTTGATCCCTAAATGAAAATTGGATCGCTAACTGAAAATTGGATCTCTAGCTGAAATTTGGATCGCTAACTGAAAATTGGCTCTCTAGCTGAAAATTGGATCGTTAGCTGAAAATTGGATCCCTAGTTGAAAATCGGATCGTTAGCTGAAAATTGGATCCCTGGCTGAAAATTGGATCGTTAGCTGAAAATTGGATCCCTAGTTGAAAATCGGATCGTTAGCTGAAAATTGGATCCCTGGCTGAAAATCGGATCGTTAGCTGAAAATTGGATCCCTGGCTGAAAATTGGATCGCTAGCTGAAAATTGGACTATTTACGTGTATGTAGTTGGAGTACCAGAAATGGGAGATAACCGAGAAATAGCCGTTAGAGTACAGAAACTAGCGATTAGCAAAGAAATATATAAACCGCAGCTAAATATAAAAAATGGCGTGGAAACACACACACCATAGAGAACAAGGCTAGAAAAGTGGTTTGAAACCATCTCAGGGAAGATTAACAAGCCGGAAACATCCATCTACTGTAGATTATCGATCGATTTAAGCAAAATACCGTAGGCAAGGATAGCTTGCATATAACAAATCTTTTATTTCATTCTACTTAGGCAAATTGCCCCCAGCCAACGATCTCTTGAACACAACAAATCTTTTATTTCCAAAACCTGAAAGGTTTATGGTCACACAAGATAGCGATGATCTGTCTGCATTGCTATCGGTGCGTACGTACAAATGTGTATTCGAATGTTTACTGGCGTGTACGTTTGCATGTGTGTATGCGTGAACGTTCATGCTTGTGTGCACACCTCTGCATATCTGCGTACTTGTGTGTTGCACGTATGTCAAATGCAAATGTAGTTGTGCTGCCTGCGTACGTGCGCGCGTCTATCTATCTATCTATCCACTGACCCAAACCCATCCATCCATCCATCCGTCTATCTATCTATCCACTGACACAAACCCATCCATCCATCCATACCTATCTCCCTCCCTCCCTTCCTCCCTTCATTCATCCATCCATCCATCCATCTATCTATCTATCTATCCACTGACCCAATCTCATCCATCCATCTATCCGTCTATCTATCTATCCACTGACCCAAACTCATCCATCCATCCATCCATGTTTTTATCTATCTATCTATCTATCTATCTATCTATCTATCTATCTATCTATCTATCTATCTATCTATCTATCTATCTATCTATCTATCTCCCTCCCTCCCTCTCTCTCTCTCTCTCTCTCTCTCTCCACTCAGTCAAGGAAATGAACATAAAAGTGACTTCTTAGATATGATTACATGTCCACAAGTGGATATAGTATCCTTATTAGAAATGACGAGAGAAGTATTTTCCCCACATAAGAAAGATACAAAACAAACACACTCACCCCCCAGTAAATGATATCTGGACGCTTTCACTAAAATCCCCTTGTACTCAATACATTTGGGACTGAGAAAAAAGATTATACATATTTAATATGATTCTGAAACAACGACTTAATACAGTTTCTTTAGCGTGCCGTGGATATGCATCTGGTACAATAAATGCTTGGCGACATTGTTGGGCGGACTTTTAAGTAAGGCGCAATTACTGTACTTGAAAATAAATAATAGACTGACCTTCATTTTCTCCTTTTGCTGATAACGGGTCTTCTCAACGCCAAACATTCTCTAAGAACAACACTCTTACGGAGCCTATGCATTTACCGTAAAACGCACACACACAAAAAGTATACTTCTTCTCTGGTTTATCTTTCCTTGTCCACTCATTGTTCGTGACAGGCCTTTCATTCTTTCTTCGCCCATTAGCGTTCCCTTACCCTGTTTGACTGGTAGATGCGGTTACCAGAACTTGCATAAGGCATGCAGCAGTTTCTAAGAACAAGGTTCCCTCCCTTGTTCTAGGACGTCATGCGTGCATGCTGTGCCATGTTCTGTCTCAGTGACGTATTGCGGTGTCGACACGAATTATCAAACAGCAAATAAGAGGATTATGAATCAATAAGTTTGTAGTTGTACGACACCCCACCCCACCCCCCCACACACACCGATGACCTGTGCCAAGTTTCCATTTGTTTACCATTCGGACTAAACGAGCTATGGCACTACTCTGGTTGGAAGCGAAGTAGGCAGGCAGACAAACAGGTAGAGAAATATACACACGACATAGTCATACACAAACGTGTGAACACATCAGATACGCTAACCTCATCAGCTTTTGCAGAAAATATCGATGCGCTAGAGACGTTGTCACAAGCTGTCGCTTTGGTCGTCACGGTGCGGAAACAGAAAGATAATAGAGAAAATAAAGAGTGGCCAGAGTACATATGGTATTGCTATGAAATCGAACATTAAGTTTTTGTAAATACTTTCGCTATTGATCACAAAGGTATTTGAACGCATTCTCTATTTTGCACAATTCATGGAAAAAATTATATTATGATGACCTCTATTCATACAAAGGTATATACTTTAAAATATTCAAATTACAACAAAAATTACTGTTCTCAAGAAACATTACAAAGGGAATACACTGTTGTCAGTAATATTTACCCGAGTTTGCCTATCTGGATAATCCGGGAACTTCATTTCAAAATCCAGTTATTTTAATGCACCGATTACTGTGGCGAGAACATGGCTGTTCAACGTCTGCAAATATTTACTCGTTTTGGCTATCCACATGACTGCATTTTACCTATTGATGTGTATAGGAATCATGATGAGTTACGTGAATGTATACAGCCTCCTGAATTCAGTAAAGAAAAAAATCCCCAGCACGATACAATGTTCACATTAGGACTTCTGCATAATGCACTAAAATCTAGGTCATCAAACGATAACCAGATTTCTACTTAATGCTTTAAAATCCCGGACATCTCATGATAACGAGATTTCTACATATGGGTCAACACACGATATTTAGATTTCTACATAATGCTTTAAAACCTCGGCCATCACACGATAGCTAGAGTTCTGCCTCAAGTTTTAAACTAATGACCATCACATGATAGCTAGATTTCTACATAATGTTTTAAATTCTCAGTCATCACACACGACTTCTAGATTCCTACATAATGTTTTAAAAGTTCGGTCATAACACGATAGCTAGATTTCTACATAACGGTTTAAAATCTCGATCATCTCATGATAGCTAGATTTCTACAAAATGCTTTAAAATCTCGGTCATCTTGTAACAGACAGATTTCTAAATAACGTTCGAAAACTTCGGTCATCCCACACTAGTCAGATTTCTAAATAAAATGGTTTTAAATATCGACCATCAGGGCATATGGCCCTTTGATATCTCGAAGTGTTCAGGGTTGCACCACAAATTCCTAAATATTTTTGAATATTTCATACGAATGAGATAAAGATTTCAAAGTGTGACACGTATGCCACACTAGTTATTATTATTATTATTATTATTATTATTATTATTATTATTTAATTAATTAATTACCCATAACTATTTACAAGTGAAGAGAATCTTAATTTATGTTATTAACAATTCTTCAAACTCGTCTATCTCTCTTGGCGGATGTGGGGGGGGGGGACGCTGTAAACGTTTTCTATCTTCCACAACATTAAAGTCAAACATTTACCGTCACACAGTATTTACGTACGTGGAAATCTTCTTACCATAGGAGAAGATAAATCTTTTTTAAATCTATATTTAGCGAGCCCCCATCCGCCCACTATCTTCTCCAAAATATTGCTATCAATACATATATATGAAATACAATGATAAACATTACTTGACATCAATATTTCCACGAAATCACATTCGAATAATTGCAATGAGTATACGGACGTATATCCTAATTATTCAACAGATTAGTGTCAATATAAATCACAGGATAGTTCTTATCAGAGAACAGAAATTGAGTTATAGAGATTGTAGTGATAATAGCTTGTACATAACCTTGTCTAGACAATTACCACAATTGTCTTTCATGCACATTCATAACCAAGTCACAAGTTCATTGTCACAATAGAATTGTCAGTTCTACGTGTTTCTCTTGCAGGTTGGAGAACACAGATAAGCTGCTATTCTCTCGGTGCTAATCTGGGCCCTCCACAGTATTAGTTCCCTCAAGCAGAACAACAATGTAGCAATTTCCAGCAACATCTTTGTGTACCAGAAATTCTATGATGTAGTTAAGCATACTTTGCAACAGAATGCAGTGTATCTTTACATTTACACGGTGTGGATACTTCTCGTGTCTACCACGGTCATAGTGGTATATAAATCAGTAAACCAGGAGATTCTGGTGAAAATTAAAAAGGCTGTTTTTCCCCCTGTAAAATATAATTAAGCAAAACAAATGCTAAGTTTACAGTTTATTTATCTTTAACTCCATTCTTTCTTAAATTCAACACTTAACTTAAGTTTCCTGCAACAGTATTTATTAGCCTGATACACACATCATAATAAATACAACATAATAGCTTATGAACAGGTTCTCTAGAAACAATGTCAAATGTTTAGCATACTATATGCAAGCATCATAGTTCACAATGTGTAGAAATAATAGTCTACTCACATAGTACATCTCTACATAAAATGCAAGATAACATATGAATAGCAAAATATACGAAACATTTCTAAGTCCATTCTCTCTCAATCAGTTAACTCACCATTAAGCTAATGGCCACCTTTCATGACCGGACTCTGCCGCTCAAAATTCAAAGTGATTAGAAAAAATAAATTCATTTCAACAGGCAAACTTTGATCACAGCCAATTGGCTGGTTTCGTTTTTGTAAACATTTAACCTTTGGATAATAAAAACTACCCATCCACCTAAAACCAGTTTAGATTGCATCAGCAAGTCTGGCACATTCTTTACCTGAGTTGTTTACTTCCAACATTGACAATTAAAAATATCAGCACAAGCAGTGCCCAAGTTCGGGTTACTTTGACATTTAACAATTTATATAACAATTAGGTACAGAAATAGAGATAGGCAAATTTACTCCGCCACACTAAGTATATTTAGAAATATCACAATTCACGTAACACAAAACGTCTGCAGGCGTCCAGAAATATAGGTGAGTTCATGGCTCACGTCCTAAGGCATTTTAGTGAGCCGGTGGCTGTGCAAGAGTCTTGCCAAATGTCTAAAATCTGGGCAATGCATCTGGCTGCACATAACTCGTAACGCTTTCGTAAAATGTGTTCATCTACCTGCACGTTTCGTAGTACAGGCGGCGGTTCGGAAATCATAGCAAAATGCACTTTAACGTGCGGCTTAATATACTTTACGAAAAGGTTGGCTGGCTTGAACAAGATCGGAAGGCTGCACAGGGCTATCAAACATGACTCAGTGAATGCCAAGTGCTCTTTGTGAAATGTCGTCGTCATTTACAGGTATTTTTCAGGTATTCGGTTGTTCAGGGGCACGAACAGTTCAATGAAAACATATTCTGCGTAGTTAACGTTGTGTCGTTAAACACAACACTCATGGGCAGGCAAAAAACATGTTGCCTAGACCTTTGACATCAGTTCAATAAATTCAGGCAGGCCTGACTATCTAACATATGTTAATTGTAAGCGCACTCTTAGTCACCTTGATATGAAATATTAGCGTACAAATGGCAGCTAGAGAGAGAGAGAGAGAGAGAGAGAGAGAGAGAGAGAGAGAGAGAGAGAGAGAGAGAGAGAGAGAGAGAGAGAGAGAGAGAGACAGACAGACAGACAGAGACAGAGACAGAGACAGACAGACAGAGACAGAGAGACAGAGACAGAGAGACAGAGACACAGAGAGAGAAAGAGAGAGAGACAGGCAGAGACAGAGTGACAGTGAGAGAGAGATAGATAGAAATAAAGAGTGACAGTGACAGAGAGAGACAGTGAATGACAGTCACAGAGAGAGACAGGCAGAGACAGAGAGTGAAAGTGACAAAGAGTGACAGTGACAGAGGGAGAGACAGGCAGACAGAGTGACAGTGACAGAGAGGAGGAAAGAAAGAGAGGAGACAGAGAAGGACACAGAGGGGGAGACAGGGAGAGAAGAGGAGAGAGAGAAAAAATAACTGCACACAAAATGCTACATTGCAAATCAAACATTTGACTCCATAGTCGTTACAAATTTAATCAAATGTCACCAACGAAATGCGACACTTACACGGACGTAATACTAGTATTTATATCCAAAATATGACGTCATCAAAGTCGTTTAAAAGTTGGTACATTTGATATGCACCGTTTGGTAAAAATGAAAGCTCTCACTACTTTTGGTATACTTAAGCATCATTTACTTTCTGTTCAGGTTCTGTGCAATTGTTTTAATCCATTCGCATATGTACCTATCGTCCATCTGTGTTACATCAATGCTTTAGTCCTTTCGTAAAGAATCCTGCCTATAAATTTGTTGTTATGCTATGTGTAAATGTTTTAATTCCATTTGTAAAGGTTCCACCGTTAAATTGCTGCTCGTGCTATGTGTAAATATTTAAATCCATTTGTAAAGTTTTCACGATTAAATTGTTGCTCGTGATGTGTGTAAATATTTTAATCTATTCGTAAAGGCTTGTATCGCCAAATTGCTACTCATGTAACGAGCTGTCTCCTGATAAGGATGTAACAATCAATTGTGGGTCGATTTTTTATCACACTCAGCGCTTCTTTATTTAAGTAAAAGTAATTGATAAGCAAAACGACATAGAGGAATTTCCGAGATAACATAATTTTTAACAGACAAAAGGAAAAAAAGGAAGGAAATGTTTGTTTGAAAGTATAAACTTCTATAAGTGAAATATTCCAGAAATAATCATTACAAAATAAAATGTAAGGAAATGTAATGTTAGTTAAAATTGTTTTACGTTTGCTTCCAAATTCACTGATTTCTCAAAGAAGCGAACCTTAAAATGTGGAGAAGAGATATACACTTCAAATAGCTAAGAATGAGTGAAATTTAGGCGGGTATTTCAGTCAACGGCCGGCAGTCAGCTCTCTCCGATTTCCTGTGCCCAAGAGATTTCTAGAGTTAACATCCTACGGCAAACAGGACCTGCACCGAAGACCACCATCCACCAAGTTAGGGAACGGTTGAGTTGTCTGACAGGTTTTCACTGGGAAGCATTCGAACTCTGGTCGTCTAGAGCAAGAGACTTTGACCAATTGTGTCTTAAAATAATTCTGCCTGTAATGAAATATGCTAACGTGTCCTTTCTGAATTCTTTCATATAAATGAACAGTTCTCAGGAATGCTGTGGTCAGCGGCATCTTCAAATAGACTCTAATCATGGAATGCGAACAGACACATTTGTGAGCTAAAGAACCGCAAAAGGCTGTGGGAACTGGAAGCAGTACTACTTTCTTCTTACAAGACTACCACGGTTGTAATGATTGGACCTTGGGGTGAAATATGCTCCTTGCTCTATTCTTATTCTTTAAATAACCAGTGATTAAGGACATACCAGTTCTGTTGATCTTCAGGTAGTTATTTTGTAATTCGCCATGACTGCCTATGCCTATACGTGATAGAGGAATTAGATCAAGATCATTGATCAAGTGGGGAGTGGAAATGAAATGGGGTGGGGGAAAGTACTAGTAAGAGAGGGTGAAGTTCACACCCAAATATGGATACTTGCATTCCGACCATGATGCGTGTGGATCGGTTTGGACCGAAATCATTGCATTTAAACATCTCCGAATCCTCCAATCTTTACGCACATCACCTTTTTCAGAAAGGGCAGAATCCGTATGTGACAGAGAAGGCTTTTCATGATATCTAGAGTGGTAAATATACACGTATATTGACTTCTCAGTAACTATTGATAGATAGTGTTGATTAGAAAGTCCGTATATTTTTATTGTTGATTTCTTGTATAAAGTTAACACATATCTCTTTCAGAGAAGGAAATTTGTGGCATTAACAATAGTATATGTTGTGTGCATAGATGATGAAATTGAAATGAGCTCATGTTGTGCACAATGCTTTCTTATTAAAAATTCTATTTGTAACGAGTAAAATCAGATTGTTCAATGTAAATTTAACATAAACCATGGGTTATAGTTTGATATTATTGAGATCGATATTGACAGATCATATGAGAATATAGATTTGTATTATTATTGTCACGTTTTCGATGATGGGAATTCTATGAATTGTAAGTTAGCATGCAGCTAATGTTTTGCTAACTTGAAATTGTAAGAGACGTCTGTTGCAACAAAAAAAAATAATTAATGTTGTTTAGCTATTATTAGCAGCTCCAAAAAAATTATGATATTCTTGCAGCTGGCCTTTTTGTCGTCATTTACTTCCATCTTGACCTTTTGATTCTTGAATCGCCTTTGAGATGCGCCACCATTTGCAGCACGCTGACCGGAATCCTCGAGATTCGAGGGCGTTGTCAGCACGGTGAAGGAGCACTGTGCGGGCGAGACAGATTGTGAAGCCATTTATCTTTAAGATGCAGGTAAGTCATCTTGAGACAGCAACATTCAATAATCTAACTAAAACGAACGTTAACTTGGGACAGTATTGAATATTTCGGTTGATCATTGTAAATTCGGGATCGAAATTTCATTCT
Source organism: Sinotaia quadrata (assembly GCA_028829895.1). Lineage (NCBI taxonomy): Eukaryota > Metazoa > Mollusca > Gastropoda > Architaenioglossa > Viviparidae > Sinotaia > Sinotaia quadrata. Next base: position 96,354,331 of record CM054179.1, on the reverse strand, counting down.
TTATTGTTTTATTATTAAATCATTTTTTTGTTATCTTATCCCCAACATTTTGATTAATTTATTTGAATGACCAAAACGATAATTGGCAAGGGGCGAGCCATAGTATATGAGTGTGGTAATTAATCAAAAGGAAAGATAACTTTGCCAGTTCCAGGGCTCGTTAACCAATCTGCTTGTTGTTATACTAGATATTAAATTGTACCACAAGGGATCTAGTCTAGAGACTGAACAGTGGATTAGGCCATGGGCTGTCATCAGCATTAAAATCAACATAATATAATTTTTATAATTAATATCGCTGGGTCTTAATGCTGAGAGAGTGTGGATAAAATAACTCCACTTCTGACAACGATACTAGGAACTCCCTTTCGTCTTGTACGACTAACACCATGATACTAGGAAGTCGCACGCGACTAACACCACAATACTAGGGAAGTCGCCTGCACTTACGCGACTAACACCACAATACTAGGGAAGTCGCCTGCACTTACGCGACTAACACCACAATACTAGGAAGTCGCCTAGACTTACGCGATTAACACCACAAAACTAGGAAGTCGCCTGGACTTACGCGACTAACACCACAAAACTATGAAGTCGCCTGCACTTACGCGACTAACACCACAATACTAGGAAGTCGCCTAGACTTACGCGATTAACACCACAAAACTAGGAAGTCGCCTGGACTTACGCGACTAACACCACAAAACTATGAAGTCGCCTGGACTTACGCGACTAACACCACAATACTAGGAAGTCGCCTGGACTTACGCGACTAACACCACAATACTAGGAAGTCGCCTGGACTTACGCGACTAACACCACAATACTAAGAAGTCGCCCGGACTTGCACGATAAAATCTTATTCTGACAAAGATATTGCTTTGTTTTGTTTCTAAGCACAGTTGCAAAGAAGATATTGATTTGTTATAAAGCCCTGCTGTAAAAAGTCTTGTTTCGCTTCTGCTTGGCGTGGCAAAACTTCCGTTGCAAAGAAGACATTGATTTGTTATAAAGCCCTGCTGTAAAAAGTCCTGTTTAGTTTCTGCTTGGCGTGGCAAAACTTCCGTTGCAAAGAAGACATTGATTTGTTATAAAGCCCTGCTGTAAAAAGTCTTGTTTCGTTTCTGCTTGGCGTGGCAAAACTTCCGTTGCAAAGAAGACATGCACACGCTTTAACATCAATCATTTTTTTTTTATCTTTCTTATCTCTTTCAAAGGTGATATTTAAAAGTATTATTAATATGACGTGTGCGACACATTATATTAATAAAAAGATGAATTACTCCTCTTTGAATAAAAACATCATAACGTGGCAATGAAGAGACGTGAAATGTCAAGAGAACAATACCTCATATTTTTGTGTTTTGCATTTTTAAAAAAATTAGAACTGCTAGTTTTACACAATACAACTAAATGACAGCCATTGCTATTTATCTTCGGTACTCAGTCAAAATCTGAAGTAACATTAATTGACGATTGTTTGACATTACAGTTTTGAGTATAGTTTATTTTTACAGCCATTTATTTCCTAAAGTGAGGTTCTAAGTCATTCAGTTACTCACTGACCTATGGCGATCATGACACTCAATGAATGGCGGACACTCCTGTTTCTCAGTGACTTAAGTACACCCTTATCATTCAATGACTTAAGGATACCTCTGTCACTCAGAAACTTAAGGACACCCCTCTCACTTAGTGACTTAAGGACACCTGCATTGCTCAGTGACTAACAGATATCTATGTCAATCAATGGCGAAAATATATCTACGTCAGTCAATGGATAATATATATCTACTTCAATCAGAGTTTATAGACATCTGTGTCAATCAGTGACTAATATATATCTACACTAATCAATGGCTAATAGATATCTACGTCAATCAATGGCTAATAGCTATAGATATCTACATCAATCAATGGTTAAAAGATATCTATGTTAACCAGTGGCTAATAGATATTTATGACAATCAATGGCTAATAGAAACGTATGTAAATCAGTGGCTAATAAATATATACGCTAATCAGTTGCTATTAGACGTCAATGCTAATCAGTGGAGAATAGACATCTACGCAAATCAGTGACTATAGACATCTATGTCAATCAGTGGCTAACAGAAATCTATGTCAATCAGTGACTAATAGGCATCTATGTCAATCAGTGACTAATATTTATCCATGTCAATCAGTGGCTGAAGGACACTTATGCCACTTAGTGATTTAAAGACACCCGCCTTATTCAGTGACATAGGACACTTGCGTTACTCAGTGATTACTGACACCTATGCCAAATAGTGATTATGTACCACTGTATCAAACAGTGATTTACGGACACCTATGCCAAATAGTGATTATGTACCACTGTATCAAACAGTGATTTACGGACACCTATGCCAAATAGTGATTATGTACCACTGTATCAAACAGTGATTTACGGACACCTATGCCAAATAGTGATTATGTACCACTGTATCAAACAGTGATTTACGGACACCTATGCCAAAAAGTGAATTACGTATACCTACACGAAACAAAGATTATGTACACCTATGCCACAATGACATAAGGACATCTATGTCAATCAGTAATTTACCTACCTCTATGTCAATCAATGACTTGAGGACATCTACGTTAAACAGTAACATAAGGACATCTATGTCAATCAGTAATTTATGGACATCTATGTCAATCAATGATTTAAGGACATCTATGTCAATCTATGTCAAAAGCACGCCTCTCTAGGAGTGCGGCGTAAGTAGATTGAAGCAGTCTCCAGCCGCCAATGCTCTCGAGAGAAAAGTCTTTAAGACTTGTCGAGATGGACCTGCTTAAGCCTTTCAAAGGCAAGAATTAATGGTGGCTCTCTGCCGGTTACATATGCTTCTCCTTGAGTCACAATATTGATTAAAAGAACTGCCTGCGAAATGAGATTTGAGATCTTATGTTTGGAGAAAAAAAAAACAATCGAACAAAACAAATATCAACAGACAATAAGAATATCTTACTATCAACCCATTCAAAGAGAACAAAACAAATTATGAACAAACAATAAGAACATCGTACTCTCAACCCATTCAAAAAGAAACGTAAATATTGTTCAGTGAGAAGTTATTTGGAAGCCTGTGAGTAGATGAGATACAAACGATTCCGCAAATAGATCAGAATTATTTCCCCTTGTCAGACGTACTTTTTCTAATGCAGCCTTTTCCTTGACAGACGTACTTTCTTTCATGCAGCAATTTTGACAGACGTGCTTTCTCTATTGCAGCCTTTCCCTTGACAGACGTACTTCCTTTCATGCAGCAATTACCCTTGACAAACGTATTTTCTCCCTTAGCCATTCCATTTGACAGACGTACTTTTTCATGCAGCCATTCCATTTGACAGACGTACTTTTTCATGCAGCCATTCCATTTGACAGACGTACTTTTTCATGCAGCCATTCCATTTGACAGACGCACTTTCTCTGATGCAGTCATACTCTTGACTCACATGGCCTTGTCGTCAATGAAAACAAGAGCAATGCTGACCAGCTTAAAGGATTCGTAAATATTGTCATTAACGTTTAGGAAAATGAAATATAGCGAGGAAATTATCAAAATGTGTATTCTTTGATACTGAAAAGCATTTTCCCCTTTTTCATCTGTGTATCCATGATCCGTAGTTTAAGGAGATGATCTCATTTGAACTGACGTCGAATAACAAAGACATTCAAAACAACTATGAGAAATTAGTAAACGAACAATGCCACACAAAACTCAAATAAAATAAACCACTTTAAATTATTTTCAATTTAAAAACAAACAAACCAAAAAATATTTGCATTATCACCTCCTGTGACGCAGTACAATCAAGGATCCTGACCATAATGATGGCGCTTACAATTTAAATATCGGTCTTTGTGAAGACAACAGCTGGCAAACAATGGAGCCTACGTATTACATAGGTCAGAACCAAAAATTACAAACTGTATTTTGTTCCTAAGAGTCAGTTAGGACTATATGTTCATATTGCACCGGATGTTTATGACGTGAATGCCAGATTTTACCTCAATCAGTAATAAAGATTATATTCACGATGACAGAACTAGATATACGCTTTATCTATTGACACAACACGCGTTCACAGTACTGTCGGAAATGTGTAGCTTTGTCTATTGGCACAACACGCGTTCACAGTACTGTCGGAAATGTGTAGCTTTGTTTTTTTGGCACAACATGCTTTCACAGTACTGTCGGAAATGTGTAGCTTTGTCTATTGGCACAACTCGCATTGACATAAGTATAAGAAATATGGCTTTGTCTATTGCCACAACACGCATTGACATAACTATCAGAAATAAGTCTTTGTCTATTGCCACAACACACATTGACAGAACTGTCAGAAATGTATAGCTTTGTCAGTTAGTAGTACAAAGGGAGATTATTGAGAGATCCATCACAAATGAGTAGCTTTTTGTTAATTAATAATTTACGCATTACGGATAATATTTCGAGTAGTTGAAGTATTGTGAGAACAGTTTGCAAAGATGACATAATGTGAGAACAGTGTGCAAAGATGACGTAATGTGAGAACAGTTTGCAAAGATGACGTAATGTGAGAATAGTTTACGAAGATGACGTAATGTGAGAACAGTTTGCAAAGTTGACGTAATGTGAGAACAGTTTACGAAGATGACGTAATGTGAGAACAGTTTACAAAGATGTAATGTGAGAACAGTTTACGAAGATGACGTAATGTGAGATTAGTTTACGAAGATGACGTAATATGAGGACAGTTTACGAAGATGATGTAATGTGAGAATAGTTTGCGAAGTTGATGTATTGTGAAAATAGTTCGCGTGTCTAGATAACAGTTCGCCAACTGAGAGAACTATCACAAAATCCGTAGCATTTCAATGAACAGTATCCTTATTTAAAGAACAATCACAAATGAGTAGCCTTTTGACAATAGTAATAATATTCGTACTAGGAAAATAGTTCGCGTAGTGAGAGAATAGTTCACATATAATAGAACTATCTCAGATACGTAACCTTGTCAATGAAGAGTATGTATCTTGAAAGAACTAAATGAGCTAAGTCAATCAATAATACATGTACCGCAACAACAGTTCACGCATTGAGAGAAGAAACACTGTGTACGGAATACGCTGGTGCAATATTTTTCTTGCACGTATTTTAGTAAATGTTGTGCCCAAGACACGGCTGGATAAACGCGTTGTGTTTTGAATATGATTGGTTGCAATAATAGCTGTGTAAGCAAAGTTCGGCACCAGTGTACGAAAATGTTTCTAGTATCGTTGTATATTTTTATATCTGTATGGGTTTGTGCTTCTATAACCTTCTAGGATATTTTTATATCTATATGGATTTGTGTTTCTAGCATTGTCTGGGTTAATCGCGATGGTTTCTGATGCGATATTTGTATACCTCTATGGATATTTGTATACCTCTATGGGTGTGTTTTTAGTATCGTCTGGATATTTATATATATCCGTAAGGGTTTGCGTTTCTATTATCGTCTTAATATTTAAAAATATGTATGGGTTTGTGTTTCTGTTATCGTCTGGATATATATCACTACTGGTTTCTCATTCCATAATCGTATGGAGTTTGCAAATTTCTATGAACTTCTGTTTCTGTGGATTTCTATGAGCCCTCGCTTTATTATTACGCGCGTGATTGTGGATTTCTATGAGCCCTCGCTTTATTATTAGGCGCGTGATTGTGGATTTCTATGAGCCCTCGCTTTATTATTAGGCGCGTGATTGTGGATATCTATGAGCCCTCGCTTTATTATTACGCGCGTGATTGTGGATTTCTATAAGCCCTCGCTTTATTATTGCCTATTTATGGGAATATCTCTGAACCCTTGTTTGATTATCGTTTGGATATTTGTGAATTGCTATTAACTGGGTTTATATGTGTAATTATCTGGTGTTTTCGTATTTTTGTTTTCTCGTTGTTTGTGTAAGTCTTTGTTTTCTTGATACTTTTATCGTGTAGGTGTTTGTGTATCACCTTGCTTGCGGAACGAAGTGGGTGTTTGTGTATCTCTAGGAACCTTTGTTTGTGGAATGAACAGGGTGTTTGTGTATCTCTAGGAGCCATTGTTTGTGGAATGAACAGGGTGTTTTGTATCTCTAGGAACCATTGTTTGTGGATCGAACCGGGTATATGTATCATTAGAAATCATTGCTTGTGGAGCGAAATGGGTATTTGTGTATCACTAGGAACATTTGTTTGTGGAACGAAATGAGTATTTGTGTATCTCTAGGAACATTTGTTTGTGGAACGAACAGGGTGTTTGTGTATCTCTAGGAACAATTTTTTTTTATCACTAAGAATGTTTGTATGTGGAATGAACTGGCCTTTTGTGTATCACTATAACATTTGTTTCTGTATCATTATGAAACGTTGTGTAACGAACTGGGTACTTGTGTAACTTTATGAAGCCTTGATAACTTTTATCATCTAGATATTTGTGTATCACTAGAAACCTTTACTTGTGTAACGAACTGGGTGTTTGCATAACTCTGGCCAACACCACTGTATTGATATGAAAAAGTAATCAATCGTACTATAATATCATGATAGCCATGCCAACCGTTCTACAGTGCTGTGACGCGTTCGCTAAGAGTTAAAATACGCCATCATATATATCATAACAGTATTATATATTCAGTATCAAATCAAATAAGACAACATCACTTAATAACATGATATAGCATTTAATATCATGTAGTGAATTAAATCTTTGTTAAAGAAATTCTCTCTCATGACATATAATATAACGACATGTAATAACATGATGTCAAATTTAATATCATGTAACTTAATAAAACTGTAGGTAATGTCACATGAATACCTCTAATTTAACGTCCATGAAGAACCATGGCACATCAGCTACCAGTACAGTAGTATTTCACTAGCTACCATTCCTGTAGTATTAAATCAGCAATCAGTCCTATAGTATTAAATCAGAAATCAGTTCTGTAGTATTACAACATCAGCTATCAATACTGTAGTATAACATTAGCAATCAGTATTGTAGAATTACATCAAATATCAATATTGTAGTATGACATCAGTAATCAATACTTTAGTATGACATCACCAATCAGTATTGTAGTATTACGTCTCCAATTAGTGTTGTAGTATTACAAAATCAATCAGTACTGTAGTATTAGGACGACAACAATCAGAATTGTAGTATTACATCAGATATCAGTGCTATAGTATGACATCAGCAATCAGTACTGTAGTATTATATCACCAATCAGTACTGAGGTAATACATCACTAATCAATAATATTACATCACCAATTAGTACTATTACATCACCAATCAGTAATATACTATTACATCACCAATCAGTACTATCACACCACTAATTAGTACTATTACATCACCAATTAGTACTATTACATCACCAATCAGTACTAGTACATCACCAATCACCAATTACATCACCAATCAGTAATGTACAATGACATCACCAATCAGTACTAGTACATCACCATTTAGTAATGTACAATTACATCACCAATCAGTAGTGTACTAGTACATCACCAATCAGTACTATTACATCTGCAATCAGTACTGTAGTATTACATCAGCAATAAGTACTGTGGTATTACATCAGCAATAAGTACTTTGGTATTTCATCAGCAATAAGTACTTTGGTATTACAACAGCAATCAGTATTTTGGTATAACATCAGCTGTCCGTACTTCAGTCTTGCGAGATCATTTAAAAGTATTACAGTATTATTATGTAAACTATTAGGACTGTAGATTTTTGTCATCAGCTGTTAATACCAAATCATTATGACATGAGCTTTAGGTACTATAGTATTATGACATCAGCTATCTGTACTGTATTATTATAAAAGCTATCATTACTGTAATATTATTACATAAACTTTCAGTATTATAGTATTATGAATCAGTTTTCAGTGCTGTAAATATCATAACGCCTTACTATCATTTCATTACAGAAACATCGTCATCTCGGCAAACATTACACGAATGAATGACTTCTTGCAAAGCCGTAATGTTGTCATTACTTATTAACAAACGACAGCGTCGAGTTCGTATACTTGCAAACAGTAACTTTGTGTCTCAACATCATAAGAAATCATAAATTGTGTCAGTGAGTCTTAGAAAGTCTTAAATAAGTTGTATGCCACTTTAATGAATCATAAGAAACCATAATTTGTGTCAGTGAGTCTTAGAAAGTCTTAAATAAGTTGTATGCCATTTTAATGAATCATAAGAAACCATAATTTGTGTCAGTGAGTCTTAGAAAGTCTTAAATAAGTTGTATGCCACTTTAATGAATCATAAGAAACCATAATTTGTGTCAGTGAGTCTTAGAAAGTCTTAAATAAGTTGTATGCCACTTTAATGAATCATAAGAAACCATAATTTGTGTCAGTGAGTCTTATGAAAGTCTTAAATAAGTTGTATGCCACTTTAATGAATCATAAGAAACCATAATTTGTGTCAGTGAGTCTTACGAAAGTCTTAAATAAGTTGTATGCCACTTTAATGAATCGAGCAATAGAGTCGTGACATGTGTAAACATAAAATTCATGAAGTTGAGTACATACTGCTTAAGAAATTAGTAAACCATAATCCATTCCTCGAATTCCGTAGATGTTTGTGAAAACTCCGTAAGGGTAACACATGCCACTAATCCAGCTAGAATGATGAAATCAGTTTCTAGTCAAGTTTTAATGCTACAGTAAAACCTTTATGAACAGAATGAAATGCTATCACCTCATGCAGATAAACTCACGTTCACATTCAAGGTACGTACCCCCTTCCACACTCGGCAACTCGATCGTTTGTCTCCCGCCTACGTCAGTGTTCACTTCTCATCGAAGTCCGCGAGAATAAGACGTTAGACGTTAGAGCAAGGTGCCAGAAATTACTCGCCTGTCAGACGCGTATGACATTTTAGCTAAATATCAACACTTGGCTTCCAGGCACGGAAACTTTCTCAGGTATTTCTCTTTGATGCCTGCCTTACGATTTAAGGTGCATGCGAGTGCGTGAGTGAGCGTGTGTGTGTGTGAGTGTGTGAGTGTGTGTGTGTGTGTGTGTGTGTGTGTGTGTGTGTGTGTGTGTGTGTGAGAGAGAGAGAGATATAGAGAAAGAGAGAACTAAAGCAAGAGAAAGGAAAGAGATGTGAATCTGGAATTTTAGGCAAGTGAAACAATATAATAAAGGAAATTGCGATATTTAATATTTTGTTAATATGTTTGTGTTCATCTTACATGAAGAACGCCAGCACCAGATGTCAATTTTGACAGTATGTACTAAGAGCCAGAGTGCTGGTAGTCATTATGACAAGAAAAATATTGCCAGATGTCATTTGGACATTAATTAAGAAAAGAACAATAGTCCCGGAAGTAATTTGTTACGTAATTTACAAGAGCAGTAGTGCCGGAAGTCATTGGACAATAGTTAAACGGAACACCACTTCCGGAAGTCATTTGATTGTGGTTAACAGAACATCAGTTCCGGAAGTCATCTGACAGTAGTTAACAAGAACATCTGTGTCGGATTATTGGTTACACAGGAATCAAGCAGTAACTTCTGAGCGAAAAAATGTATCGAGAGAAAATTAAATATACATATATTACTACCAGGGTGTAAACAGTAATAAACATACTGCTGTAAAGTAATGAAATTTTTTCAAAGGAACAAAAAAAATACATAATTAACCAAAGTCGTACATACTCCATCCATCACCCATCCATAATTCCATTCACAAAAATATTTAATTCGAAATGTCATTAAATTTAATTTTCGTAGCTCAACAATGTGGACTGATTAATCACAGACTATCTGGAAAAAAGTTGCATTGAGGAAAGCGGCATTATAAATTTTAACTGTGAATGTATCAAAGGACTTACATGCTTTATAGGGAACCATTAAAGCAACTCGATAGCTATCGATTTCTATCGCAATCCCCCCTGCGCACTAATTTATTTGTGAAGAGAAATTAGTTTTAAAGGGCAAGAACTTGGCCAAACTTTGCTTCAAAGCAAAATAATCCCATGCATTAAGCACATGCTTTTCTGTGTCTGTTAGTTGATCGATCGGTCCGTCCGCTTGTCTGTCCATGCACGGAAGTGACATAGAGCTATTATAGAGACGGTTTAATCACTGTGCACACCTGACTCACTGCATGCAATCCACGGAAGTGCTTTCATTGCTTTTTTTCATCGCCTCACGAACGCCCTCGAAATCCCCACCTCCAGCCGCACGTGACTCAAGTCCTCGTCCACCATCAGTGACTCAATCAATCATGCAAAAAAAAAATAGGTCCATCTACAGCATCCAACAAAACACTATATTACCACTGCCTTCACAGTCACACACATCACATACATACACAAAAACATGCATAGTTACACATACACTTCAATATTGCACGCAATCACACATATGCATACACACAAACACATATAGTTACACAGACACTTCATACAAAACTCGCGCAAACAAATTCACACACACACGCGCATACATGCACGCATAAGGAAGCAAACAAAAATAAACATAATCACGCACACACACATACCAGCATACATACACTCGTACACATATGTACGCATATACCTTTCTCTCTATATTTTCACGTACGCACGGATACACGCACATTAACACACTAATACGTGCACACCGAAAATACGATTTCGTAATCAGCGGACGAAAGGAAGTGAGAATATATGTTTAGCTAGCTGTCATTATAACTAATGAAAGATCTACGACATATCTATATTCCCATTCACAAGGTTACCACGTCATAGATCATCGCCAAGGGACATAACTGGAAACGCTGTATGACACGCAGTCTAACTTAGCATGTAGACGATAATTGGGTAGAGTGTAATATAAATCATCTTTTGCAAAGCAGCAACTCGTTGATTAATTGCAAATGTTCACACTAACAAACGAGTGTACTTCAGTTATTATGCACACAAGATTACTGATTATATAATTATGAAATATCATAGAATAAGCAATTCTTCATGTAAAATGTAAACTTTCATACTTAACAATCGAGTGTACTTCAGTTATGAGCACAAATATTACTGATTAATGAAATGTCATCGAATAAACAATTCTTCTTATGCAAACAAGATTACTGATTATAATTATGAAATATTATAGAATGAACAATTCGTCTTATGCAAACAAGATTACTAATTATGAAATGTCATCGAATAAACAATTGGTCTTATGCTAACAAGATTACTAATTATGAAATATTATAGAATGAACAATTCGTCTTATGCAAAATGTAAATAAAACTAGTCACTCATAGTGTCATTCACACTTTCATCCAGAGATACATTGTGACTTACCGAGGCACGGAATTCAAACATATAATTTCTCTGGAACAAGGCATTCATACATAATTATGATATCATTTCATTTGTACAAGGAATTCATAAATGTGATATAATTTCTCTGGAACAAGGAATTCATACATAATTATGATATAATTTCACTTGGACAAGGAATTCATAAATGTGATATCATTTCATTGGAACAAGGAATTCATACATTTGATATCATTTCACTGGAAAAAGGAATTCATACATTTGATATAATTTCATTGGAACAAGGAATTAAAACATAAGATCTCATTTCAATGTAAAATCTCTGTCACGTTTTTCAGTTTTTGAATCTGTAATAGTTCTCCTGGTTTAATGACAATGCATTGTTTTTCGGCCCATCATTTATAGTCCGTCACACAGAACTCACTCGTCTCCTGAATTACTAGCTCCAAATGGTTCACAACAATTCAGTCCTGGCAGATGTTCATCTTCTGCGCTCCATGACACCTCGTGTTGTAATTTTCTCCAGTCACAATAAACCAAAACATGGTGGGCTAGCCATAGTCTTCCTGTTGCCTGACAAATCGTGTTTGTTATTTTATCCCCCCCCCCACCCATTTTCATGAGTTTATTGTAGTTCTTTATAAGACTTCATTTCCTTTCAGAATCATTTCTAACCTTTGACTTACGCACATCAAGTACTGAACTCTTAGGAACAACTTTTGACTCACGCACGTCAAGTACTGAACGCTTAGGAACAACTTTTGACTTACGCACGTCAAGTACTAAACTCTTAGGAACAACTTTTGACTCACGCACGTCAAGTACTGAATGCTTAGGAAGAACTTTTGACTCACGCACGTCAAGTACTGAACGCTTAGGAAGAACTTTTGACTCACGCACATCAAGTACTGAACGCTTAGGAAGAACATTTGAAATCTTTGTGTTTTACATATTGCGATTTGAGATCAGTTAAAAATCTAAGTTGCTAGTGTTTCCAGACTGATTTTTCATTTATAAGATCAACTGTACCATTTAGATCTTATGCCACTATGAGTTTTGCAATGCATTTTGGGAATTAATGCTTGGGGCACTCTGATGCCAAGGGCATTATCTGCTCGTTGCATTGATGTGGCTCCCGTCATAGTACCTAGTGGCACTTCTGATAGAACTTTATGGCTTGGTCAACTTGTCTAGTGCCAGTTTCTGAAATAACGTCATGACATCGTTAACGTTATCAACCTGTCTAGTGCCAGTTTCTACAAGAATGTTATGGCATGGACAACTTGTTTCTTCAAGATCTTGGCCAACGTATTTAGTGCTAGTCTCTTCAAGAACAATTGGCTTGGACAACTTGCCTAATGCTTATTTCTTCATGAACCTTTAACTTGACCAACTTGTATAATGTCTGTTTGACTGTGAAAGATAACTGACACTGGTTTCACCATGAGTACAAATGGACTGTGCACGATATTTGTAGCACAATGCCTTATTGTAGCTTATCAAGAAGCTAACAACGTATTCACATTGGTATTTGTTCAGACTGGCATGACTTTGACAAACTTGTTCAAACTGGTATCTCTTTGACTAACTTGTTGAAACTGGTACATCTTTGACAAACATGTTGAAACTGGTACATCTTTGATAAACATGTTGAAACTGGTACATCTTTGACAAACATGTTGAAACTGGTACATCTTTGACAAACATGTTGAAACTGGTACATCTTTGACATGTTGAAACTGATACATCTTTGACAAACATGTTGAAACTGGTACATCTTTGACAAACATGTTGAAACAGGTACATCTTTGACAAACATGTTGAAACAGGTACATCTTTGACAAACATATTGAAACAGGTACATCTTTGACAAACATGTTGAAACTGGTATTTTGTGACGGGCTTACCGATTCTGGAATCCAAAGGTTCTAATTAATTCCACTAAGGCTAAGCAATACAGCCATCGCTGCCTGATTTTATTCCACTTTTCATAAAATACCTTGATTTTTTTTAACACCATCTAATTATGCCAGACGTCTACGTCCTTGAGTGACTCAGGACACAGTACATCTTCCAATATGTCAAAATATCGTGTACAAGGAACAATCCTTCGTCACGTAAATAAAAGAATCATTCTCTTTGTTGTTGTTGTTGTTGTTGTTGTTGTCAATTTAACAAACCTTCTGGACAGATCTGTAGAAAGATTACAGATGTACTTTTCAACTTAAAAGAAAACACCACCAACACTCTTCCTAGAAATATAAAGGTTGACTTGTCTTCCATGAATCACGCAAATTGCTCTTGTCATTCTAGGAGGCTGACGGATGATCAATATTCCGTTTATGATTATGTACCGTTTGAGTGATGTACCGTTTGAGTGATGTACCGTTTGAGTGATATACCGTTTGAGTGATGTATCGTTTGAATTATATACCTTTTATGATTATGTACATGTACCGTTTGAATGATGTACCGTTTATGATTATGTACAGTTTGAATGATGTACCGTTTATGATTATGTACCATTTGAATGAAGCGATCAGAAAAGATATCCACCTCGTTTCCAATATGATCAAATAGAATTTCTCTATTCTTCCGAAAAAAATAAACAGTTTAAAAGATAAGATATACATTGAATATGTGTGGGGCACACTGTGACAGGTCACTTTGTTACCCCAAAACAAAATGTCATAAAGTGCCTCAAACATTGTTCCTGTCTCTAATACCTCAATAAAGTCATTGCAACGTGGATCTAGGATTTGAGCTAATATCACATGGTAGGATGAGCTAATGTTACAGAGAACTAGGATTTGAGCTGTGATTAACTATTCGACTGGAGTTTGATTTCATCACCATCCACTGGAGTTTGATTTCATCACCATCCACTGGTGACTGCAGCAGGATCAAAGCGAATCCTGATCTAGATTCGTGTGTGTATACTCTGAACTGCGAGCGAGAGAACACTTACTTGATCTATCTTATGCCATTTTGACCTGTATCAACTACGGCAACCAATCCGCGTGACCTCAGGTCATCCATACATTTCTTTCTTATTTCTAATCTTGCCACTGTTCGGTATTTCCGATAATTACAGTTGTATTTTTTTCTTTTCGCTATGAACAAAATATTTCTTTGTATTAGCAGACACAAGAGCCTACCATACAAAGTTAGTGCCCTTTGTCTAGGTAGGAGTGTGAAAGTAAGATTCGCATCAGGCACTCTTTTTATTATTGTGACGTCATGTACTTACAATGGCTGCAGATCCTGTCTCGTTCACTCGAGGATTTCGATCGATCTTCACCGGAACTCTAGAATGTTAAGCTTCACGATCATGACTGTAAAATGTGCCGGCGATAATTAAGCCACAGTGATCTAATTAATTATGATAAAATATAATGTTGATAATAATATTTATATTATAATATTTGTTGAAATATTTGATTATGTTGTTATTATAATTATTATTCCTGTGGTGTGTTTTTTTAAATTACAATTGCTTATTATTCTTACTGATTAAGCTTACAGTTATTGTTGTTGTTATTGTGGCTATCGTTACAATATAATGAGTATAATTATCTCATATTCGGCTGCTTGAGAACCTCATTCTTGGAATTTTACTAGGACTATGGGAGATCCAGGACACCTCAGGGAATGTGGGCACTTTCAAGTAGGTATGCTTTCAGCAGTGGAGTGAATCTGCGGTTTCCGGGTAGTTTATTCAAATGAACTTCCGGTCCAAATGCTATATTTTAAAATGCTCCATTTATAAATAGTATTAACTGTGCTCTTACAAACTAGTGTGTCTCGATTTCCATCCTGGGATCACAGCTTTATTCTATGCTATATTCTTAATGCTCCATTATATAAATAGTATTAACTGTGCTCTTACAAACTAGTGTATCTAGATTTGGATCCTGACATTACGGCTTTATTCAATCTGTTCTCTGTCGCATTTTTCTTTTGTTCAAACTGTTCTCTGTCGCATTTCTTTTGTTCAAACTGTTCTCTGTCGTATTTTTCTTTTGTTCAAACTGTTCTCTGTCGTATTTTTCTTTTGTTCAAATTGTTCTCTGTCGCATTTCTCTTTTGTTCAAACTGTTCTCTGTCGCATTTCTATTTTGCTCAAACTGTTCTCTGTCGTATTTCTATTTGGTTCAAACTGTTCTCTGTGGTATTTCTATTTGGTTCAAACTGTTCTCTGTCGTATTTCTATTTTGCTCTTATTTCTTGTGTACCAGCTCATGACCGACACATGGATGCTATGTGTTCTAATGTTTTATCCAAGTTTTGCAAATCCACCTTTTGTCATCCACTGAGATCTGTGTGAGATTTCGTGTTTAGTCCTCGATCTTGTGTAACTGTGATGATTTCAGCTGTTACCCCCCCCCCCCTCTCTCTCTACAGATGTATGGCAGTCTTGTTGATGTTTCCTATGCTGCTCGTGCGCATTGACCTTGGAGAGGACTGTTTGTTATCAGTATCCATGAGTCTTCGTCTGCTTGCTATATTTAGTTAGAGCCACCGAGTATTCTTTGATATAATCCGCCGAGTTTTAGTGTTATCCGCTGCGTTTGTT
The DNA here is from genome assembly GCA_028829895.1 of Sinotaia quadrata. Taxonomy (NCBI): domain Eukaryota; kingdom Metazoa; phylum Mollusca; class Gastropoda; order Architaenioglossa; family Viviparidae; genus Sinotaia; species Sinotaia quadrata. The sequence continues at coordinate 96,338,394 of CM054179.1, read as the reverse complement.
TAGTATAATCCACTGATTTTTAGATGGTATAGGCCATTGGGTTAATTTAGTATAATCCACTGAGATTTAGTTGGTATAGGCCATTGGGTTAATTTAGTATAATCCACTGAGATTTAGTTGGTATAGGCGATCGGGTTAATGTAGTATATTCCACTGAGCTTTAGTTGGTATAGGCCATTCAGTAAATTTCGTATATTCATTATGGTTGTACTCGGTACAGTCCACTGAATTTATTTAGTATAATCCACTGAGTTTTATCTGGTACAGTCCACTGAGTATACTAGCTTTTTTTTAATATACTGCTTCAGTGGCTTGTAACACAAACTATTTTCCTAACATATGATTTCTAGTATGAATATCGCAGAGTTCTTGCGCCCCATTTTCAGAGATATATACAGACTGTTTAAATCTGTTTATAGGATAGGGACCACCACCAGCACTATCATCATCACCACCATCGTCATCATCATTGTCATCACCATCACCATCATCATAGCGTCGTCTTCATCACTATTAGTGCAAGGTTGTATAATGTCATCGTATAATCTAAATGAAACCACGAATACGCCCTTTAAATGTATAACCTAAAGGTCACGAATATGCCCTTTAAATGTATAACCTAAAGGTCACGAATATGCCCTTTAAATGTATAACCTAAAGGTCACGAATATGCCCTTTAAATGTATAACCTAAAGGTCACGAATATGCCCTTTAAATGTATAACCTAAAGGTCACGAATACGCCCTTTAAATGTATAAACTAAAGGTCATTTTATGTAAACATAGTTAACACACGTCATGGTAACAGTGTAATATTCAAAGTATAGGGTTAATTTAATTTGTCTTTCCTCATTGCTGTTTGTAATATACCTCTCATAAACAAACAACAGGGAAAACAGGTGAAAAAATAATACAAACGCACACTCCCACACACCATTTAATAACTAAGCATTTGAATAATATCTACTGTGTAGCGGTGAACATATTTTCCTTTTACATTTTCATGTTTTGTCAGTGTGATTTTTATGCCATAACATACAGAGCTTTTTTTTTATTTTATGAACTTCTCTAGTAAAGATGGAATAAATTGTTTCCCTTTTCTCCTGTCAGATGAAGGTACTGTCTTAACCAAATAATTAGTTCAAGGGCCTGAACTCTATGAGCTTTTCAAGTCATAATAACAACACCAAACGAAAAAGAATGAAAGTAAGCACAAACCAAGCGTTTTTGTTTAATAAAGAAGAAAAATATAAAAGGACATTTCTTGTTCTATACCCCGCTCTTCGCTTAAAGTTGGCGAGTATAATTCTTCATTTGATCAGGCAACGTTTTACAAATGAGTGGACAGTTTTATACTTCATTCCAAAAGATATTAAGATGATAACGGTCTTTCGGTGGTCAAGTTATCAAACAGAATAGACTTTAACTAAGCCTGTTATCCCAATATCAAACTTATCTAACAGGTATGCTGTTACAAAAACTGTTTTCTCAACAGTTCAGGCTGACCTCAACAAACAGAATTTACCTATCTTTTTTCACCGTCTGGCTTCCAGCCTGTCCGAATCGGATATTTCGGACATAACAAATAGCTTCTAGAACGTACTATTATTTGATGCACTCAAAACACTCCCAGTACTATTGTTTGACGCACTCAAAACACTCCCAGTACTATTGTTTGACACACTCAAAACACTCCCAGTACTATTGTTTGACGCACTCAAAACACTCCCAGTACTATTGTTTGACGCACTTAAAACACTCCCGGTAATCTTGTTTGACGCACTCAAAACACTCCCGGTAATCTTGTTTGACGCACTCAAAACACTCCCGGTACTCTTGTTTGACGCACTCAAAACACTCCCAGTACTATTGTTTGACGCACTCAAAACACTCCCAGTACTATTGTTTGACGCGCTCAAAACACTCCCAGTACTATTGTTTGACGCACTCAAAACACTCCCAGTACTATTGTTTGACGCACTCAAAACACTCCCAGTACTATTGTTTGACGCACTCAAAACACTCCCAGTAATATTGTTTGACGCACTCAAAACACTCCCAGTACTATTGTTTGACGCACTCAAAACACTCCCAGTACTATTGTTTGACGCACTCAAAACACTCCCAGTACTATTGTTTGACGCACTCAAAACACTCCCAGTACTATTGTAATTTCGCATAGCTCCCGATCAACAAGTTTCTTTCCTAAGAAGAATTTGTTTCTCTGTCTTATATCTTCTAAAGTTTTAATTTGGTAATTGAATTCCATTGAAGAGGAAGAGGTTGGATGCAGGACAAAGACGAAATAGGTGCTTTAGCAAATAAGATGAAAAAAAAATGAAATGTGTCTTCTGATGGCCTATAAACATGTTTATGTCAGTCACACGCTGAATGATGTGAAAATGTGTTTGGCTTCAAAACAATAGGAGAAATACAGCATTTCCCATTCCCAGCATTAAAACAAACGTACGCACACACAGACACATTGACGGAGAAAACGCTTGGAAGAAATATTGCCCTCTCACTTCCAGAACAATCACTAAGCTCTCTTTCACCCCACCCCTCACTCACCCCACACACATACACACCAACAGAGCCAAAGCGTATTTATTTTGGAGAAATGTCCTGTCATAAATATTTAGAGATAAAGGTTTTTTATGCTTATTATAGTATCGATTTTGTACGCATATATGAATCTATCTATCTATCTATCTATCTATCTATCTATCTATCTATCTATCTATCTATCTATCTATCTATCTATCTATCTATCTATCTTCCATTCATCCATCCATCACTATATTTCTAAACATGTACTTACATTTAAGGAAGAGGCCGATAATCTCCACTGACCATTAATTAACGCACATGCCAGAAAGTAATCACAGCCCTGTGTCCAATCACGTCACTCGTTGATCGGGGTAACTGAACAACTTCATCACTTGCGGCCAACCGCGCGAGACAGACTGCGTTGTGAACGTGGCCCACACCTAACGTTGCCGATACTTCCAGCACAAAGAAACAAATGAGTGCCATTCGATAAACGCTGGGAGAAAGTGCAAGGGACGAGCTAGTTGGCTGCATTTAACGTGCAACTTCAGGGACGTTTAGTCGTGATGGCACCATCCGGACCGTGGTCGGAACCCTGCTGGCTGGCTGTAGAGGTCGGCTGTGATTGAGTCTTACTGCCACCCGATCTCTGAAAGATATCCGGCAACATTTCGCTAACACAAAGTCTTTGTCTCCCCATGGTACCACACTGACTGGTTAGGAAAGGACCTCCAGGCACAAAGTGACCAATGCATTAAATGTATGCACACGACACCGACATTTAATTAACTGCTTTCCCCATCATGACGAGCAGCGAGTCTTGACTCGAGAGAGATAACTCACCACAGAAGGAATCAAGAGCATACAGGGTTCGGGATACCGTGAAAGACATGAACCCTTAGTGCAACATATTAACTGAGGTGGGGTGGGGGATGTATATGAACTCCGTCTGTCTGATGTATCAGATGTAAAGACTGTGGCCAGGACTTCGTGTGGCGCACGGCAGCGATGCCCTTTGAGTATCGACAACATAACACCATGTCCTATGTTGGACTGGCGCAGTCGCCGGACCCTCACGCGGTAATATTCCATACAGGACCGCACACTCGACAGAGGAACGTGTTTAGATTCTTCATTTTAAGATGGAAGTGTGTGCTTATACACTGAGATGTGCACTGGATCGAGAGAGAGACAGACAGACAGAGAGAGAGACAGACAGAGAGACCGAGACAGACAGATAACCACAACAGATTCCTGTCAGACATTGGTAAGGATTGTTTCTTTGTGCCAGCCTGTCTTAGAGATGGGCTAGTGGCTCTAATCAATACGCCGACTGCGCCAAAAGCACTTCATTCAAGACCCCGCTAACGAAGACGTTTTGCCCGTAACATTTATGAAACACAATGTTTTTACTTTCTTACACGAAATTCAGCGTCGGACTTGAGCTTGCTGGTGAAAAGTGTACTTGACCTAGCAGAACACATTGACAGGTACAAGGACTTGAAAGTGCTGTAATTTTTCAGGAAAAAACTTTTTTTTTCCGTTTTCTGTTTTTGCACAGATAATACAGACGCCAAAGTTTGGAGCAATTATTATTCTAGGGATGCAAATTGCCTGAGGCAGAAGTTGGAAACCATGGCTATTGAAACTGGCAAGAAGGAGGGAACAAGATGGCGGGATTTATTATTTTTATAGAAGATAAAGGAGTTGAGTAAATCTATGTAAATCTATGTGTATCAAAGTATTATCACAGCTAAAAGTTAATAATAAGTTCGTTTGCTCTGGAATCTGAAAGTCTGTACTCGCAAGCCAAGTACTGTATCTCCACCACCCCATTCGCTTAAGCGTCCTATCTCAACTGGTCCCCCTCTCTCTCTTACTTACACACACACACACACACACACACACACACACACACACACACACACACACACACACACACACACACACACACACACACACACACACACACACACACACACACACACACAACATCAACACACACACACAACATCAACACACACGCATATACACACACACAAACCAAACATATAAACAAACTTTACATTGTATTAGCATCTGATGGGAATTCATGGGAGAACATAGTAATTGTTTCGTTCTCAAAATTTAAACTAAATATTATGTATTACTATATCTCGGAAATAATACATCGTTATTATTATTATTATTATTGCATATTTCAATTTTAATGTCAACACAAGCAACCCATGCACGCACAGATTACAGAAATATAAACGTAATGGACAATTATCCTGACATGTCGTTTTATGTTGTATGGAAGTGAAACAATGAGAACTATCTATACACTCACATACATTTTCTTTTAATTGAAAATGCTTGCTTTCCCTTAATAATGGCTTAACAGAGCACACTTGATTACGCTTTTTAAGTCGGAAGACGTTGGTAAACATGCAGTCCAGGTTCGCAAGTTTGACGACCTTGACTTAAAATAAGGACTGTTTAATATTTCCGCAAAAACGGTCGGATAATTGATATCTTCTACTTGTGTTCAGCATAGAGATATATTATTACAGTAGTCCATTATTTCTATAAATGTTTCAACTAAGATGTTCATATATATATATGCTAAACATTTGATATTGTTTCTAGAGAACCCTCTCATAACACTATTATGTTGTATTTATTATGCCGTATGCGTGTATCAGGCTAATAAATACTGATGCAGGAGACTTTAAGTTGAACTTGAATGTAAGAAAGAACGGAGTTAAAAATGGAATAAACTGGAAACTTAACATTTGTTCCCTGATTCTACTTTTACAGGGTCAAAATTACCTTTCCTTGTGTTATTTGAATCTCCTGGTTTACTGAATATAAACTACTACTAGCATACAACCGTGGTAGAAGTGGGAATCATCTACCACAGTATGTAAGTGTAAGGAATACACTACACTCTGTTGATGTATGGTGGCAAATATGCTGACTACAACAAGCAATTTCTGGTACAAGGAAGTTACTGGAAATTACTACAATTGTTGTTCTGCTTGAGGGAGCTGGTATGGCAAATGAGTGCCCAGGTTAGCTGGAGAGAGTAAGCAATGAATCAGTGTCTTACAATGTGATGATGAAACACAAGGAATTGACGTGGACAGTAAACTTGTGACGTTGATATGAAGGGGACATGAAAAAGACAACTGCAGCTTTGTCTATACAAGTGTATGTAGTAACTATTATCACTTATCTTTAATAACTCTGATAAGAACTATCCTGTGATTTGTATTGACATTAAATTGTTGAATTTTATTTTAGGATATAAGACTGTAGTATAAAAAATATTCGAACATAGTTTCATGTAAATATTGATGTCAAGTAATCTTTCTCATTGTATTGTTACATGTATATTTGACTGCTGATTTAATAAATCTGTAGTTAAATTTATTGACCTTCTTATGCATATTGATAACCTTATGTTGGAGAATTAAGTTGGTGGATGGTGGCTCACGAAATTTAGATTAAAGAGGGCTTTGTCTTCTCCTTTAGTAAGAAGATTTCCACCTACAGAAATACTGTGTGACGGTAAATGTTTGTTTTTAATGTTGTGGAAGAGAGAAAACGTTTTCGACGCCCGCATATCCGCCAAGTGAAAGAGACGAGTGGTGTCTGCTGGAGAATTATTAGTAACACAAATAAAGATTCTCATCACTTGTAATTAGTTATGGATGATTAATTAATTATTATTAATAATAATACCATTAACTAGGTGACATTGGTGTCATACCAACTCTGTTAATTTTTTTAAAAGTTATATTTTTTGTAGGTCTGAAGTTTATTCAAGCACACTTGTAACTAAACATATTCACTTTGGTTCGTGTGTTCCATTACAGATTATTACAAGAACAATAACAGTGACGACACATATTGACTTCTTATCGACTGCACAGAGACTATGGAATCAATATCAACATTTGTGTTTCTGAATATATTAAGAAAATCTTAATAAACGTACGATCGGAATACAATGCAATCAGATTCAAAAATAAAAATAAAGTAAACAGCCTTCTTTTCCTCTTTCTTAGCAATCATCTGTTCACCACAATCCATTTGACGTCAAAACCCCGTCTATCTCTCGACCCATCTTTCCTTTCTGCCAATAAGAACTCTGATACCGATAATTGAACATCTACTACCTTTCCACCATCAATAACAATAACAACAGTAATATTAGCCATCAACGTTCATCAAAGGGTCCCACAATCCCTGAAACGACATGTTAGCACTCAATTCGTCTCTCTCTCCATCCAGATATTAAAAATTCTAATATTCCTTAACCTCTAACCTTGCACAACTAGCCCGTCAGAACTTTGACACTCCACTTGTCGATGTTTGCGGGCGTCCCAAGGATGAGCCACCCACTGGAATGTCTGGCATCTATCTGTCTGGCATGATTCTTCCTCCCACAGGCTGTCATCACAGGCTTGGTTACCAGGACTCGGGATAGCCAAGACTGCTCTTGACCTTGCTCTGACCCCTGTACGGAACCCTGATATCAGAAAGTTGGAATACTTAATTAGGACAATTTAGGATGACGTAACACCATTACGAATTTCAACGAAGTTGGATTTAATTGTGAAGTATGATTAATGAATTAAGCTTTTATTTTTGGATAGTTTCACTGTCTGAGTTTAAACTAGATCACGTGACAGTTACAAAACTGCTTGCATTTGTGATGTGAAAATAAATTAGAAAAAGATGAACACTGTTCACAAAGCAGTTGAATTTTGTGCGAATGTAAAAATCACTCATCGTTGGCAACGATTTTTCTCCTTTAAATACAAGTTTTTTTCAACAGAATATATTTTAATTCGTTGTCATAGAAGCAGTTCTTGGCATTTCAGACTATGACACTGCATCACCAAAGCTAAGTGAAGAGACGAATGAAAAACAGTGACCTTCAACTTCAGAGAAGAAATATAAGAAAGCGTCTGTCATCAAAGTGTAAAAGGGTCAGGTAATCTTGCATTAGAGTCTGGTCCAAAACGAGTGGAGACGAAAGATGGCTGAAAGACAGATGGGGGTTGTATTGATCTGCATATACAACAACAGTAATTTTTGTTCTGAGAATTATTAAAAATTAAAAAATTTATCCTAATAAGAAATATACAACAATATTTGCTATAAAACTACAAAGATAGAAATATACAGAAAAATATTTAATATATATTAATAGTAGTGGAAACGCTAGTTCATTTTTAAAGGTATTTAGGGACACATATAGCGATGGCAGAAATGAAGAGATTAATGCTGTTAATTATATTTTGAATTGACATGACAATCTTCACACAAAGCAGTGCGTACGATATAGTTTTAATTTTACATTTGTATATGCATCACTATGTCACATTCGATTTATATGATTCTGTAGTTATAATACATTACAATACAACACACACAATACACAACAATACAACACACGACACACAGCTCACGAAAACAGAATATCATCTATCTATCTATCTATCTATCTATCTATCTATCTATCTATCTATCTATCTATCTATCTATAACTGTGATCAATCTAAACATTAAGTAGCCATATGATTAATCAAAATAATACGTAGCCATTTGACCAATCAAAATAATATTTAGCCATAAGACCAATCATGCTTATACTTTGCCATTTGACCAATCAAAATAATATGTAGCCATAAGACCAATCATTTTTATACCTTGCCATTTGACCAATCAAAATAATATGTAGACATAAGACCAATCAAGCTTATACTTAGCCATTTGACCAATCAAAGTAGTAGGTAGCCATAAGACATTGAAAACTTTGCAAATGCACTAAACAGTCTTAATTTTGGATTCACTATTCAGTTGTATCGCACTTTGAATACAATGTCATTAAAAAAAAATATCGATGGAGAGGTCGGAGGGTTAGCGCTGTTTAAGGACATCAGCAGACAACAATCACTCCATCGTTATTGAATTCATTGGGGATTATTTGTTATCGCGCATCTTGTGGCATCTCGGGCGTACCGTCATGCTACACGCGCGCGCACAGCCCGAGGGACAAGCTCTTTAGTTTTTGCATTTCTCTTATCAGTCATCTGCTAGTTTCGCTCATTTAGCTTATCAGGATATTGCCTTTGACGACAGCTTAATCACAACAAAACAAAACACGTTCAGTTACGAGTGTGCTCGAATGAACCTCAGTTATAACTAAATAAAAAGTAAATTTAGCAGAGTTGTATAAACAATCTCAGTGTTGTGTTTGTTTTTTAACAATTGCTGTAATCCACACTCCACCCTCATCCCTTCAGAGAACACATTTGAGTTTCATTGGTAGGGGGGTACTAGTCAGGTTTTAAAGAATGCAAAAAAGTCAGCTTAGGAAAATTTTAAAAATCGTTACAGTTATTTTGCAATACTAAGACCATGTCTATATTTAAAGCACCATAAGATATTCGAATTTAACGACATATGAAAAAGACCATTATTTTGTAAAAGGCCTCATAATGTAGTAGATTTAACAGCGTTTTAATAAGACCATTACTATATAAAATACACCATAATGTAATCGACTTAACATCGTTTTAATAAGACCATTACTATATAAAATACACATAATATAATCGACTTAACGTCGTTTTAAAAAGACCATTACTCTATCAAAAGCATCATAAGGTTTTCGATTTAACCGCATACTTTTCTCTGGGAAATATCGAATGGCACTGAAATGTGTTGATCTATTTTTGGTCCAAAACAGTAAAGAGCACTAATGAGTAGATGTACTAGTGTTAGAATGGAATGTCATTGATTTTTCTGAATTGTTATTGTGTCAAGGAATCTTACAAGATCACGTACTGGTCTTTGTAATAGTGTTGGAAAGAATGGAATGCCATTGATTCTTCTGAATTATTATTGTGTCAAGGAATCTTACAAGACCACGTACTGGTAGATGTTTTACGTCATCAGAAAGTAATACAATCACTAATTGTTTACAGATCTATTTCAGAGTGTGTACGGCTTTTACACTGAAACTGATTTTTCGAGGATCAGTTACTTTTGTTTGAAAACTCACCAAAGTGAATGAGACTTTAACAAGTTTGCCATGAGCGTTGGAAAGTAAGTTAAACATCGTTAATTTATCAAAGATGAATTCATAAAAAAAAATACAAGGTCATTGTTGATTTGTTATAGCTGAGGGACAAAGTGTAATACCAATGATAACGCGATGTACTTCTGAGTGCAAATTGACTGATTTTGAAACATAGCGAAACATATCAAACAATAATACACGTGATCTCTGAAAATACAATAAAATTAAATTGAAAAAGTAATATAATAATTTAATCTTGCCAGAAATGGTTAATCGTTTGCGTCATAATGTGAACATAACAGCACTGCATTAACCGAATGATAGTACTGATGATCACTTGTATCATTCTTACGGTCAGTGACATTATTCCATGATCAGTGATATGTGCCTAGACAATATAACGAACGTTAACTCTAGATTGCTTTCTTTACTTCGAAAAGAGAAAATATTTTGAGTACATGATCACACGTTTGATCGTTAAATTTGCAGGTTACCGTTGACACAAGGACATTATTCAGTTATATTTGGATTGTTTGGCAAATATTGAACATGTTCTGTTATATATGTTCAGTGTTTGTAAAGAAACATTCGTTGTATGCATGCCTGTGATAATCTTGCCCGTTACATGACTATTACATTGTAACTTATGCCTACTCGTGGAGTATATTAATATTACGTCATTAATAATTTACAAAGTCGAGAAAGTTTCGTACGTCGTCTGGGAGAGAAAATCAAAGAAACACTCTCTTGCTGACAACCATAGCATATGAAAGATCGATTTATCCAAGATTTATTCATTTCCATTTAATATAGAGCTCATTTAGAAAATCAATGGACATTTTAACTTCGCAGTCTTTAGAACACGTTCGACGATGCAAGAGGGATTTCCTCTTAAATTTTGAAACACTTAAGAAAGTCTACATTTATTGCTTTTGACAAGGATCAGATTTTACTTTTAAGTTTCACCAACCTACCCCGCCAGCCTCCATGAGTGTAAGAATGTGTTAATGGTTTTAGAGCCTGTATATGTACTAATGTTTTTAGAGCCTGTATATGTACTAATGGTTTTAGAGTCTGTATATGTACTAATGTTTTTAGAGTCTGTATATGTACTAATGGTTTTAGATCTTGTATGTGTTGCGTAAAGCACGCTTGTAGCGGAAAGCATACATTAGCATGCATAAAAGTACGCTACTAATCAATTAACAAATCATCCTTAAAATTATATACAAAAATCTGTTTGTTTTTGTGGGTTAAATGTGATAAACAATCTGATATTTATTTTAATAACTTTTTTGTATACGTGAACATTTTCATAAATATTATACATAATAGACACGCGCGTGCTTGAGTTAAGGGAACATGTATAGTATATTTGTGACTTTTGAGTAACTGAACACATACATTGTAATAACTTATACGAGTGAAAAGATTGTCAAAATGCACATCCTAAATAGTTTAGAATGTCAAGTCTATCTATCTATCTATCTATCTATCTATCTATAAATAGCGTACATACCTTGCTCAAAATCCTGACAGCTGATGTAGCAGACATTCCACTGTGACCATTCTGAAAGTCGACACTCGCCGGGACAAGAAACACGACACGACTGGCGAGTCTGCAGGAAAATAAAAGAAAGAAAAGAACTTTGATTAAAAAAAACGCATGTCAAAGGTCAACACCCCAGGAAACAGTGTAATCTGTGGATGGGGAGTGGAAGACGAAAACTTAAAAAGAACAAAGGGAAAAATCAGCACATAGTACATTGACGGTCTTTCCTTTCAAGGACCGTGTGTGTGCTTACGTGAGTGTGTGCGCGCGCACAAACAAACAAAAAAAAATCTAAAATAAATAAAGCAAAATTAACGAGTAAATAACGAACGAATAAACTAAGCGAAAATACTCATAGGTGAATTAACATATAAATTAAATTATAAAACAAGGAAATAAATGTATGAGTAAACAAACGGTTGAGTTTAAAATATTAACGAACAAAATTTTTAAAATGCAACATCAAATGACAAAAGAGCAATTGATACAACCAACACATGAACTAAATTAATTCAGTGAAGAAAGCAGAGAAACGAATATAACCAGTGGACAAAAGGAATGAAAGTAATTAACGAAATAAACAGAAATATCTTCCCCAAGCAAACAGGTAAAGAATAACAAGCAAGTGAACAAACAAACATGTACAAAACACATGAACGAACAAAAGAAGTAAATGAATAAATAAACGAAATAAATTAAATGAACAAACCAAACCGAGGAATAAATAAAAATATTAAAAGCAAACTTGCATCATTAACGGAAGTAAATAACCCCACAAAACTAATTTACAAAATATAAGAAGAAACACAAAAACAATAAGTGAATAAATCAAAACGAATAAGCAAAACAAATAAGGTAGTTAAAGAAGTGAATGAAGAAAACAGTCATCATAAAAGTACCAAACACAACAAACTCTGTAAAAAGACATGAAATACATCAGGCAACAACACGAAAACAAATACAAATTGCTCATGTTTCATTGTGATATTTGTTTTTTCTAGTTTGCATCCACCATTTAATTGTGCGTACACACCCACCCACACCCACCCACACCCACCCACACACGCACGCACACACACACACACACACACACACACACACACACACACACACACACACACACACACACAGAGACAAATATTGTATGATGGGAACGTATCTCACACATTTTAAATTATACAATTTTATTTCTAATATATAATTTTAAGACGATAATTTATTAGTATAATTTGGAAATGTTAGTGTTAAAGTTTATTTCTGAAGTGGAAGTCGAGGAGGGGGGCAGGACTGGAAGGGGAAATAATCTGTTTTGATTGAGTGTGTGTGTATGCGTGCGTGCGTGCGTGCGTGCGTGTGTGTGTGTGTGTTTGTGTGTTTTGAGTGTTTAATGACGAGTAGGATTATCGCTATTGTGTGAGAGAATGCTATTTCTATGGCATCCGCACAGTAAAGCGATGATAGACTAAAAGGAATTAGATCTACGTCTCATTCTGATCAAGACGTGTTTTGATGGTTATTCAACCTTTAGGCTGATATAACTATGAACTTGTTTATAGATAGATAGATAGATATGTTGGGGTGTTGGGGTGTTGGTCTTTTACAGTAACCACGTTAAACAGATGGCTGTTGAAGGAACAGTGTGTGGCAGAGTAAATTTCTCTATCGCTATTTTTATACTTAATAATTATATCTTCGTTGCCAATGTTAACGTGACATGAAGTAAACAACTCAGGTGTAGAATAGGCTAGAAACCTGATGACGTATTCTAAACCGGTTTTAGGTGGTTGGTTAGTTTTTACTATCCATTGTTTAATATTTACAAGAAGGAGACCAAACAATGGGCTGAAATTAAAGTTTACCTATTGAAAAGAATTTATTTTCTAATCACTCTGAATTTGGTCATGAAAGGCAGCTGTTAGCTTAATGGTGAGTAAACTGACCGATTGAGAGAGAATGGACTTAGAAATAGTTCCTGCATTTTTCTATTGATATGTTATAGTTGCATTTTACGTAAAGATGTATGATGTGAGTAGACTATTATTTCTACTGTGAACTAGGATGCCTGCATGTAGTATGCTAAACACTTGACATTATTTCTAGTGAACCTGTTCATAAACTATTATGTTGTATTTATTATGCTGTATACGTGTATCAGGCTAATAAACAATATTGCAGGAAACTGTAAGTTGATACTTGTATCTAAGAAAGAATGGCGTTAGAGATGAATAAACTGGAAACTTAACATTTGATCCCTGATTGTATTTTACTGTGAAAAGCAGCCTTTTTCCCCACCAGAATCTCTCAATTTACTGATTTATAAACCGCTACGACTGTGGTAGATGCGAGAAGTATCTACTCCCAGTGTGTAAGTGTAAGGATACACTGCAGTGTATTGATATATTGTGGTAAAGTATGCTCTACTACATCGTGGAATTTCTGATACAGGGAATACACTGGAAATTGTTCAGCTTGAGGGAACTAGCACGGCGAAGGGGCACCAGATTAGCCGCAAGAGAATAACGGCTCATCAGTGTTCTGCAACGTGCAAGAGAAACAGTGGAACTGACAATACAATTATGACAATGAACTTGTGACTTGTTATGAAAGCGCAGAAAGACTATTAGGGCAATTGTCTACACAAGTTTATGTACAAACTATAATTATCGTTATAATTTCGAAATTCTCTTTCCGTCCTCTAATACGAAATTACCATGTGTTTAATCTGCTGAATTGTGTGTTAGGATATAGGACTATATCGGTATTGAAAATTATTTGAATGTGGTTTCGTGGAAATATTGATGTGAAGTAATCCTTTTCATTGTATTTGTTACATGTATATTTGGTTGGTGATTTAATAACTTTATTGTTATATTTATTGACATTCTTACGCATATTGATACCATATGTTGGAGAAGAAAGTGGGTGGATGGGGTTCGCTAAATATAGATTAAAATATGGATTTATCTTTTCCTTTGGTAGGAAGTCTTCCACCTACATAAATATTGTGTGACGTGAAATGTTTGTCTTTAATGTTGTGGAAGAGAAAAAACGTTTACAGCACCCGAATATCCGCCAAGTGAGAGAGACAGTGGTGCCGAAATGTTAATAATATAAATAAGATTTTCATCATTTGTAATTAATTATGGATGATTAATAATAATAATCATAACCCATAACTAGGGTGGTATTGGCGTCACGTAATGACAATCAGGGGAGTATTGCAGTAGCCACGTTAAACAGGGGAGTATTGCAGTAGCCACATTAAACAGAGGACTATTGAAGTAGCCACGTTAAACAGGGTGCCATTGTAGTAACCGCGTTAAAAAGGGTACCATTCCAGGAATAGCAATAAATGGGGTGGAGGGGGTGAAGGGGGATATAGACAAAACGGCCGACATACAAGTTCAGTGGTCAGATTCACCGAGAGAGTTCGGTGTACTCTTGCAATGCAGCATATTGTCCATTTTACTGTTGTGGTAGCTTTCTATTTGGTGACAGTATAGTTTATTATTCGGTGATAGTATAGTTTACTATTCGGTGATAGTATAGTTTACTATTCGATCTAGCGTAAAGCGCAGCACTTCAGTTCATTGTACGCGTATACCATAAGTAATGACGTCACTGGCATTGTCTTTCTGCCAAAAACTGGTCACGATAGCACTACTCTTTGGAGTTAACGCCGATCTGTGTGTTAGAGAAAAAAAAAAAAACAAACACCACACACATTAATAACATTTATTTTTCATTTTCCGGCATTAAGGATATGTTACTGACAAGCACGGATTCCATCTTAAAGTCTGATATTATGGGACGCTGTAAATATCGACATTACTCTTGTAATTCTCTTATTCCACCACAACCTTTTCCTTCCCGCATGAAGATTGCTTGCTGGCAATGAAGTCCCCAGACAACTAATTTCAGTACTAAAAAAAATCAGTCAACAAATATTCAAGCATCACTAGAAGCTCATTTATCATTGAAGTTTACGACTCGTGCGTTTAGCGTCATTTTGGGACAGTTCAGAGGAGATTCTCCATTATTGGGCAAAAGTCACAAAAAGAGGAAAGCGGGAGATCGTTACGTCCTAAGTGCGCAGCGAACAGAGTCTGGCAAGCTATTGAGCGCACTGTCCAGGTAGGGACAAAAAATATCTGGATGAGTATTGTTCAGTCTAATGACCTAAGTAACACGTACAGCTTATAGAGAAAACGGTTACGCATCAAAGATAGAAATAATAGTTTTACAGGTGATTTAGTGTCGAGCAGGCAGTGACACGTATTCCTACACAGTATAGTAAATTAAGAGCAGTCGGTGACACCGTTACGTACACAGTGTAATAAACAATGAGTGAGCAGTGACACGCGTTACACATACAGTGTAATAAGTAACGAGAGGTCAGTGCTACGCGTTACATACACAGTGCAATAAATAATGAGTAAGCAGTAACACGCATTACATACACTGTGCAATAAATAACAGGGATTAGTGAATCTGCATAAATCCAGCTCAAGTAAAGTACATCTTCACGAATACACTGCGCAAATAAAGATGGCACTTTCCCAAGCACATTAGTGGGGCAACGACAACGCACACAAAAGCAAATAAGTAACAAACATATATTGTCAAGGTCTTCATGCACGTACCTCTAAATGTCACGTATAAATTTACCAACGAGTAACGGATATGTCGTACACAAATTACGATCTTATGTTGAAAAGACCAGTTTGTGCATGTCACAGCGTAACTATTCCTTGATAGATACGTCACGGGTTAAAAATAAGTGACGATTTCTTCGTACGTACGCGCAATATCCAAAGAATTCGTAACAAGAATGACCAGGACTTACAGGAATTGAGCAAAATGTGATTGGCAGAGATCTACGAGCTGAGTGAAAATGGCTTCAAGCAAAATGACTAAGTAGTATTTGTTTGCAAGTATATAACGATAACAGTTGGCAAGTGTTGCATACTTGTAATAAATAGAGAAAAAAGATGAATGAACCCTACTTGTTTGCATTAAGTAAGAAAGTAATATTTATCTGCACCAAATAATAAAGTATTACGTATCTACACTAAATACGAAAGAGTTACGTATCTAACTAAATAATAAAGAATTACTTATCTACACTAAATAAGAAAGAATTACTTATCTACACCAAATAAGAAAGAATTACTTATCTACGTTAAATAAGAAAGAATTACTTATCTACGTTAAATAAGAAAGAGTTACGTATCTGACTAAATAATAAAGAATTACTTATCTACACTAAATAAAAAAGAATTACTCATCTACACCAAATAAGAAAGAATTACTTATCTACGTAAAATAAGCAAGAGTTACTTATCTACGTAAATAAGAAAAAGTTACTTATCTACGTAAAATAAGAAAGAGTTACGTATCTGCACTGAAGAAGAAAGTGGTGTTAAGGAAAGAATTACAATCTGCATTAAATAAGAAAGTATTACTTATCTGCAATTAGTAACGATGGAAAAAAAACGCTTACTGCGAAAACAATAAAATGAATAACGAATGGACATTTTGGGCAAATGAACTACAAAGTAAAGAATTGAAGAAAAATCAAAATTTGTCCCCCAAATGGTATGCATTTTCTACCCTCTACAGTCTACAGTAAAGTATATTATTTGTCTATCTTTAATAGTAACCTACATTACTTGACAAGTGTCTACCCTCAATAGTAACTTACATTATTTAAGTGTCTACAATCAATAGTAACCTTCATTCTACATTATTTATGTGTCTGCCTTCAATATTAACCAAAATTATTTATCTACCCTTAATAATAAGCAAAATTATTTGTTTACCCTTAATGATAACCTTCATTATTTGACAAAGTATTTATCCTTAAGAGTAACTTACAATATTTGACAAGTGTCTACCATCAATAGTAACCTTCATTATTTGATATGTGTCTATACTAAAATAGTACATTACATAATTTGACAAGTGTCTACCCTCAGAAGTAGCTTACATTATTTGACAAGTGTCTACCCTTAATAATAACTAACATTATTTGACAAATGTCTTCCGTTAATAATAACTTACATTATTTGACAAGTGCGTACCCTCAATAGTAACTAACATTATTTGGCATGTGTCTACACTCAACAATAACCTACATTATAATAGTAACTAACATTGTTTAACAAAGAGTTACACGCATCGTCAGCAGTTTAACAGACAAATGCAACACTCATCTCAGACAAGTAACGCACGTGATATCACGTGTTACGCACACTATACGCGTTCACTTTCCATGCAACAGTCACCATTATGCCAACTTATCGCCATTCGGGGCCTTATTTAGCTTTTTTTCTGGGGTAGGAATGAGTTTCGACAATAATTTCCGTTACAACAAGATGTGGATGTCATGTGGTACACTCGCCATCGCCAGGTTACAAGATCAACTGGCAAGAAATTGGATCGATTAAACAGCACCGCAAGTCCAGCGTGTGTTGTACTTTTTTCTTCCTAGACATTGTCCGTGCATTCCAAACGCAAATCAACAAACACACGCAGACACACATACATGAACACACGCACGCACGCACGAACGCACGCACACATACATACAAATCTTCGACAATCTTAAATACTAAAGACCCTGCGTACAGTGTCACTTATACCATGAGTAATATTGCACACTATTTGTACTTTTGTTGCTATTTTTAGTGATAGCCTTCAAGAAAACTTAGATCATTATTTGGAATGGGAAAAGTACTGTAGTGTTCGATTGCTTTGGGGAAAAACAAGCCATTAAAATTAAGGAAGGAACGCACATTTTAAAGACCATTAGTAGAAACGAAAACCTACGCACAAGGAAAATCTGAAGTTCATTCTAATCTCATCCGGTAGTATTCATCTTTACAAATTACTTTGTCGAGACACAGAATGCTTTACCAAAATAAGTTTTTATTCGTCATTTATGTATTAACGGAATGGGATATACGCAAGTCTTGTTTTATAATAAACATTAAGCTCATGTGTAATGACTTATACGCTAGTCTTGTTTTGCAATAAACATTAAGCTCATGTGTAATGACTTATACGCTAGTTTTGTTTTGCAATAAACATTAAGCGCGCATGTGTATTGAATTATACACTAGGCTTTTTGTGTAATAAAATTAAGCTCATGTGTAATGATTTCTTAATAAGATATAAATTTAAGCACCGACGTATGATTTTAATAAGTAATTAAATAATCATAAATCATTTTAATAAATGAAATCAATTCAAACACTTAAGGCTTCTATTGTCATTTAATTTATCTATTATTAATTGTGGAATAAATTATATTAACTGTATCAATGTATGTTTGCTTGTATGTTTGTGTATATGCATATCTTATCTTATCATCCATCCATCCATCCATCCCTCTGTCTGTTTGTCTATCCATATACCTATCCATCTATAATTAAGTTTAACGATAATTTTTCATGTTACTTGAAACTGTGTAATTTGAACATTGCATCATTTAACCACTTCTCAAATAACTGTAAACCTTGTTTATCTGAACATTGATAATCTTTTTATTTCTTTGAACATTAATAGTCTTTAAGTCTTGTTTCTTTGATCGCTGTTATCACTACTAAAAATAGAACTAGTCCCCTTTTAACACCATCCAATTCACTGTTACTTTGCTGAAAATAGAACTATCCCGTTTTTAACACCAACCAATTTACTGTTATCACTGCTAAAAATAGAAATAACTCCTTTTTATTAACACCATTCAACTGCTGTTACTTTGCTGAAAATAGAGCTAGTCCCTTTTTAACAACATCCAATTCACTGTTACTTTGCTGAAAATAGAGCTAGTCCCTTTTTAACAACATCCAATTCACTGTTACTTTGCAAAATAGAGCTAGTCCCTTTTTAACAACATCCAATTCACTGTTACTTTGCTGAAAATAGAGCTAGTCCCTTTTTAACACCATCCAATTCACTTTGATACTATACGCATGACACTGGATGGCAGATTAGCAAGGTCATTTGTAAGGCACTCAGAGAGAGTATGATTTATAAATCAGTGCGCTTTAGATGTGAGCATTACTTGACTTTAAATGTGAACATTACTTTAGATGTGAACATTAGTTGACTTTAGATATAAACAATATTTGACTTTACATGCAAACAATATTTGACTCAAGATATAAACCTTATTTGACATTAGATGTGAACAATAGTTGACTTTATATGTGAACAACAGTTGATATTAGATGTGAACATTAGTTGACTTTATTTTATATGTGATCATTATTCGATTTTCGATCTGAACAATATTTGACTTTACATGCGAACAATTTTTTACTTTAGATGTGAACATTGGTTGGCATCAGATGTGAACATTATTTGACTTTAGATGCGAAGATTAGTTGACATTGGATGTGAACAACAGTTGACATTAGATGTGAACATTATTTGACTTTGGATGCGAACATTAGCTAACTTTAGATATGAATATTAGTTGACCCTCTGACGACCATTAGCTCTGATGTACATGATTTGGCTGATGGCGGAATTCATTAGTGATCATAACAGAATTTTTTATGTAAGGCAGGTAAAGTGTTAAGCGTGTCACGTGACTCGAGCATGACCAAGATTGTTAAAATTATAGGAAAGTCTGATGAGGGATTCTGTAAGTGAGTATGGTCCACTAGGAAGCATAAATAAAATATCTAAAGTTACATACCATTAGGCATAATGTTCGATCAATGGACAACCATAAATTCTTCTTAGCATAGGTTAAGACTGCCTACTCGACCAAAGGAAGTACTGTTCCCCGAGAACTGGCGCGTTAGAAAATATATTTCAAGGTCGATGTAAAAAGATCTAGAATTTGGAAGATTGAACGGAATTTATGATAATTCATTTTTCAGATTCTGAGAATTTTCTGTTGTTTAACATTTGCTCGGGAACAAGTGTCGAATGTGATAATTAGTAATATCTTTGTAGGAATTCATATGATAGTAAGTGTAAAAACTGGGACTGAATTCACATGAACCAACCAATTAGTCTGTTCACTCATACATTTCAGTGATACGTGTATATTTTGGTGTCTGCTCCAAATGTGAAATTTCAACCTTCTCATGCACCGAACGTCGTGCGTGAAGAAGAATCGACAGGAAATTGTTTCCTTTCGGTTTACCGGAAGTGCAACCATATTGACGCGTACTTTGACAATGAGCATCTGATAAACTATATTTACCTCCTTGGAATTTTGAGGGACTCTTTCTGACTTTGAAATAACTTCCATCTTGAAACACAACAAATTATCTTCCTGCATTAATTCCGGTTGTTTGTTTTACCGTACTCTCTCTTTTCAATGTCACCACCACTCGACAATAATTGATGATTTCAGCTGTATTATTATTTTCTGTGAACCTTTGTAGCGCGATACTATTTTCTATTTAAAACAAACTCTATTTTCTATTTAAAACAAACTCTATTTTCTATTTAAAACAAACTCTATTTTCTATTTAAAACAAACTCTATTTTCTATTTAAAACAAACTCGGACAGTTAAAAATATGAAATCTTTTTAGAGCAACTATTTTTACTTACCTGAAGTACGCGTACATTCAAGGGTCAGAGTTCATGTCCAGTTAGGTGCGAGAAAGGGAGCTTAGTTCCATCCACTATTTCTATAATTCAATTGTATGTTGCATAAGCTGTCACCCCCTCCCCCCACATCAATGTCCTGCTGCTGATTAATAATCTAACCTTATTCTTAGGTCACATGTTTGACCCTTAGAAATGGGTGTGTGCTGGAACCAAGCTAATGAAAAGTCTGATCATTAGAATATTTTCCCAGAAGATTCCTTACTATCCGATGGCCCATTTGGCAGTGAAGATTCAGACAACAATTGTTTTTTTGTTTTTTTTTTAACAGAGAACTAATCTTGAGCCAAAGAAACAATAGTGTTTCTAAGGAAGTATTGAAGATTTCCCTTAAAAGTCAGCATCGGTCCAACTGATGTGCACTTCATGTTAAGACCTTTTTCCCCCCTTGATGACGTATTTATTTCTAATGCACGTGAATTTAGCGACTATCGTTGCAGAAGAGGGGTAAACAATCACACTGCTCGTTTGTCTCGTTGTTTCTGAAGACAGCTAGGAAAATGTGGTAAAAGAAAATATTTGCACTGGAATCCAGATTCTACAGAAACTAATTCAATTAGTTGAAAAGATTACAGAATATTGCCTGCAGGGGCAGTAAAATTGGAAAATAAATTAAAATTAGTTTCCTTGTTTCAATTTTTACTACTTTCATAAGATTTCTCCTACAGTAGATTAGGGCAACCGTAGGCCTTTATTTATAAGCAATCATATTACAGTTAAATTAAAGCTAAAAATATCCACTTTGTTCGAATTCCTTTGGTAATTAATTATTGTAATTAAAAATTAGAAAGAACTACAAGGAACTAGGTTCTCTTCTGAAATAATTTCCTTTTATCGATAATTATCTCACTTTACACAATTGTCTGTATTTGAGAGATATATGTAGGCTTTATATGTGTGACTAATCTATCTGCAATAGATGTATGTAGGATTTATATATGCGACTGTGTTTGAGAGATGTATGTAGGATTTGTATGTGTTACTATCTATCAGTGATAGATGTATGTAGGGTTTATGTGACTGTTAATCGGTGATAGATATATGTAGCTGTCCGTGTGAATTCTCCCTGGTGACCAACTATCTGTGTGTAATATCTGTATGACTGTGAGTTCTCTCTCTATGAGAGTCGTCTGTCTGCATCAGTTGCATGTAACTGTGATGAGTTCAGTCTATGTATGGAAGTTATCTGTCCGTATGTGTGTCAGTCTTTGGGAGTTATCTGCCTGCGAGTTGTGTCTGTGTTAATATCTGCCCGTGAGCCTTGATTTCTGCAGGAGTGGTCTGCTCGTGAACATTATTTACCTGAGAGTGTCCTAAGTGTGAAATTAGCTATCTGTTGGAGCTGCTTTCTGTGAAAGTTCTGTGACAAAGTGAACTATTTGACTGTGCATAACCTGTAACAATAGTTGTGTACTTAAGTTCTTTCTCTCTCTCTTTGAATGTTATCTTACTATTTCCGTAAGTCGTCAATACCTTTGTGTTTGTTTTATGCAAATTATTTGTATTTTTGCGAGAGCTGTTTGTTTGGTTCATTGCATACTTTCAAATGTGAGTATCTATGTATGATTGCTGCGTGAGAGATATAATTTGATTTATCTCATCTTGTTAGTAACATGAAATTTGTGCATAAATTAGTAATGTGAGCTGTTATGCATGCATGTGTTATAACGTGAAATGCGTGCATAAATTAGTAATGTGAGCTGTATATGCATGTGTGAAAACGCGAAATGCGTGTGCGTGTTGGTAATATGAGTTGTATCTGTGAATGATATTGTAAAGACATTTGTATTTAATTTGTATGTATGAATGGCTGTGTAGACATGCTTGTTATAGTTCGAACTGTTTGCATTATTGGTTGTGTAGACATGTTTTCATATTGCGAACTGTTTGCATTATTGGTTGTGTAGACATGTTTTCATAGTGCAAACTGTTTGCATTATTGGTTGTGTAGACATGTTTTCATAGTGCAAACTGTTTACATTATTGGTTGTGTAGACATGCTTGTTATAGTTCGAACTGTTTGCATTATTGGTTGTGTATACATGTTTTCATATTGCGAACTGTTTGCATTATTGGTTGTGTAGACATGCTTGTTATAGTTCGAACTGTTTGCATTATTGGTTGTATAGACATGTTTATTATAGTGCGAACTGTTTGCATTATTGGTTGTGTAGACATGTTTTCATAGTGCAAACTGTTTGCATTATTGGTTGTGTAGACATGCTTGTTATAGTTCGAACTGTTTGCATTATTGGTTGTGTATACATGTTTTCATATTGCGAACTGTTTGCATTATTGGTTGTGTAGACATGCTTGTTATAGTTCGAACTGTTTGCATTATTGGTTGTGTAGACATGTTTTCATATTGTGAACTGTTTGCATTATTGGTTGTGTAGACATGTTTTCATATTGCGAACTGTTTGCATTATTGGTTTGTAGACATGTTTTCATATTGCGAACTGTTTGCATTTTTGGTTGTATAGACATGTTTATTATAGTGCGAACTGTTTGCATTATTGGTTGTGTGGAGATATCTATATCCGTGAGTATCTGCAAAGTTGTAGAAGTGAATTAGCTGTGGATTTGGTTATGTCGACTGTTTATGCTGTTTGAGTGTTAACATTTCGAGTGAATTATCTTAGTCTTTTGGTATACTGATGTGAGTTGCCTGTGCAATTTATGTCTGTGGCACTGTCTGCTGCGTTGTCTGGTGGGTGGAGTTGTCAGTGTGTGGCACTGTCAGTTTGAGTTATCTGATGTGTGGAGTTGTCAGTCTGTAGCACTGTCTGTCTGCGCTGTCTGGTGGGTGGAAGGTCTGTAAAGAAGGAAATGTTTGGGCATGACGGTAAGCAGCATTCCTGAATTGATTTCCAATACTGAGTGCCATCTCCTACCACATACTCACCATCTAATTCCCTCCCTTCCTTTACCTCGACCTTCTTCATTCAGAATCGACAACTCAGGATTTAAAATGAAAGAGCAATTTAAATAAAGCGTCAACGTTCAATTCCTTTTTCAAAAAATTCCTCAGAATGATGACATTGATAACATTATTCGTCACCATCATCTTTCAGTCAAGTTAAAAATTCTTCAAATGATGACATTAAGATGATTAGAGGTTGTTATATTATACCTTAGATTTATGATGACATTAACATGATTAGTGATTGTTATATTATACCTTAGAATTATGATGACATGTTATTATAATGCACAAAAATCAAGGTCGTGCATTTCGCATTTGCTATAGTACTCACTGTACGGGCGCGATGTGAAATGCTGTAAATTAAACCGTACAAAAATGTTACACAGACAATCGTCACGAAGGGTCTTCTACAGAATCAAACAGTGAACAGTTAAAATAGTTTATGCCGTTACATTCTGTCCATCTGATGGTGAAGTTTTAAATCTCGCATTCACTCACATAGGCATATACAAACAAACACACAGGTACGCACGCATATGCTATCAAAAGTTTTTAACATGACGCTTCACTGAGGTCATTTCCCCCGACCTTCCTGCCTGACTATTTGTCATTTGACACTACAGTCTCGAGGCGTTGGCTAAATTTTCCCGCTAAAATGACTCAGATCAAGATGGCGTTCCCAAGCTGGTTGCCACAATCTCGGTTAACTCGGGTCAGTTAAAATTCCCTCTCGAACTGGCATCTTCCAGTCAGCCATGCACCCGCAATGACTACTCATCCCACAGCAGACATGCGGTTGTCTTCCTTCTTGAAGACTATGGATTTCTCTGTACGGGCGCAGAAGGATTTCATTTAACTACGCCTCATAACATTGATACAGTTGGGAATTGAAAGGAGTCTGCTGAAATAAGACAGCGCCAGTAAATGCCAATTTTGTTGTTGTTCGCTTTCTTCCCTTCCGAGCACACAGATATGCTTGCACTCTCATAGACCCCCACACACACGCACACACATACACACGCACGCACGCACACGCACACACGCAAGCACACACACACACACACACACACACACACACACACACACACACAAAGAGATTAGTTTTTGAGCACCATACACAATTTTTAGAAGTTTGTTGTAATAAGACAGGTCCAATAACAAGCTTCTTTTCTTGCCCTATCTCCACGCCAAAACGCAGATACGTATACATTCCAATAGCTACACATTCACACACACACACACACACACACACACACACACACACACACACACACACACACACACACACACACGTACTGACTAACCTCGTAAATATTATATCTTGAGAATCATATAAACGTTAAAGAAAAAAATAACCTGATAACAGAACATAATAGCAGATCAATCAATAACTATCGCAATAAGGCGAGAGGCATTGTGGCTTATCAATGTCATCTGAGATGTCAATTAATACACATCAAGATATCTTGCATGAGGATAACAAAGTTACACCAGAAACAGGCACGCCTCGTCCATCATCCCCTCCCCAGCCTGTTGGTGTTTGAATATTGCTTTTCTCTTCACAAAGTGTATCACCTTATTTATCTCTTCACAAAGTGTATCACCTTATTTATCTCTTCACAAAGTGTATCACCTTATTTATCTCTTCACAAAGTGTATCACCTTATTTATCTCTTCACAAAATGTATCAACTTATTTATCTCTTCACAAAGTGTATCACATTTCTTATATCTTCACAAAGTGTATCACATTTCTTATCTCTTCACAAGATGTATCACCTTTCAATTCCCAGAGTTGGGTGAGAGTTTCTCGTTCTTCCTGCCGTCAATTTTCAGGCCAACATTTCCAAATACCAGACTTGTACGCTTTATGTCAGTATATAAGATGCTAATCATCTGTCAATACATTTGCCATTCCAACCGTGCATTTGATCTTCAGTTACTGATGGCAACAGTGGAAACTTGTCCAGAACTTTAACGACAATCGGGTAACTTTCCGCAAGTGGCAACTCCGACGGCAGTATTGCATCTGTTGTTGACCTGTAGCGGTGGGAGTATGCCTATTTGCTGCTACTTCGAAACAGTTAAAAGCAAATGAAATCAAAGCCCATTGTCTACAAACGAGATAAATCCACAGACGATACATTATCTACAAAGTGGCATTGGAGACAAGTCTATTATTGACAAATGAAACCAAACGTGAGACCATCATTTACAAACAAAATGAAACATTAGACCTGTCCATTATCTACAAACATAATGAAACTAAACACTCGTCCATTTTCTACAAACACAATGAAACAAAATACTAGTCCATTATCTACAAACAAAATGAAACATTAGACTAGGCATTATTCACAAACAAATATCAAACAGTATCTACTAGCACAAAGAAACCCAAAACTCGTCCATTATTATCTACAAACGTAATGAAACCAAACACTCGTCCATTATCTACAAACAAAATGAAACAAAACACTCGTCTGTTATCTACAAACACAACGAAATCAAATACTAGTTAATTATCTACAAACACAGTTAAACCAAATACTACTCTATTATCTACAAACAAAATGAAACTGTCTCGCAGTAAATTATTTGCCTATCCATATTTCTAAACTAAGTTGTTACATTTAAATTGTTAAATGTCAAAGTGACCCGACCTTGGGCTCTGCTTGTGCTGATATTTTTAAGTGTCAAAGTTGGAAGTAAACAACTCAGGTAAAGAATATGCTAGACTTGCTGATGTAATCTAAACTAATTTTAGGTGGATGAGTAGTTTTTATAATCCAAATGGTTAAGATTTACAAGAACGAGACCAGCCAATGAGCTGAGATCAAAAGTTTACATGCTGTAAAGAATTCGTTTGTCTAATCACTTTGAATTTAGTGTGGCAAGAAGTCTGATAATGAAAGGCAGTCAATAGTTTAATGGTGAGTTAACTGACTGATTGAGAGAGAAGGGACTTAGAAATATTTCGTGCATTTTGCTATTGATACGTTATTCTTGCATTTTACATAGCGATGTATTATGTGAGTAGACTATTATTTCTACAAATTGTGAATTAAGATGCTCGTATGCATTATGCTAAATACTTGACATTTTTTCTAGTGAATATGTTCAGAACATTAGTCTATTTAATACTGTTGCAGGAAATTGTAAGTTGAGACGTGAATATAAGAAAGAATATACATATGACCTTTTTATTTGTATTTCTTCAAAACGGCAACTTTATTATAAAGCTAAATTTCAATCACAGAATTGTTAAAATATGCTTAGTAATAAATATAGGAAATTAATGCATGTGTTACGCTTGTTGCCTTTCGGGTGTGTTAGCGAGTCAGCCTGGACATTTGGGGACACAGCTACCGGGTGTTGACGAATTAACTTATTTCAAAACGTTGCTTTCCTTTCAACTTCTGAGACCAGGTTACCGACATAATTACCGTGTTTCCTGCTCACGCTCCACTGAGCGTACAACAGTTTGACCATGGCAGGTCAACAAGCAAGAGGGCCGAAGTCAAAATCCAGTGTAATTCAGGTCAACAAGCAAGAGGACCAAAATCAAAATCCAGTGTAATTCAGATCAACAAGCAGAGGACCGGAGTCAAAATCCAGTGTAATTCAGGTCAACAAGCAGAAGGACCTAGTCAAAATCCAGTGTAATTCAGGTCACCAAGCAAGAGGACCGAAGTCAGAACCCAGTGTAATTCAGGTCAACAAGCAAGAGGACCGAAGTCGGAATCCAGTGTAATTCAGGTCAACAAGCAAGAGGATCGAAGTCAAAATCCAGTGTAATTCATGTCAAAAGGAAGATGCAAACTTATGCAAATTTATGCATGAAACACAAGACAAAGAAAACACGCACGCCAACCGCAATAATTCTGTGCATCCCTCAACTCGTTCAAACATCATACACTTTGCGTGAGATCAATATTTTCTATAACGGCCATGGCTTGTGTGGAGAACCGACACCGCTAATCATAGAAAGATGAAACCATCAATATTGAAAACAACAGCTAGAGACAACAGTCAAGAGGGAATTACTCTGAGAAAGAATTAAAGACCTCTGAAAGGACACGTGCATTACAATTCTTAGAAATGATTAAAGTGAAAGAAAATAAAATAATTTTTTAAAATATTTTTAAAAAAATAGCCGTTCAGTCAAGAACCAGCAAGAAGTCTTTCTCCGGACAAAACAAAATCTAACAGTAGAATGGCCATTGTGTCGAACAGTTGAGTTTTGCTTGGCAAATTATAACAGGTGAACAGTTTGAATGAAAATGTTCTCAACATTAAAATAAAAATGTTCTCGACATTAAAATAAGATGTACGCTTGCATTGTGTGTATGTCTGTGTGCTCGCTCGTGCTTGCAAGGGAGAGTGTATGTGCCTGTGTACTTTCGTGCGCGTGTTTGGTGACATGAGTTGTCAAATTGTAAAGTGAAAACGCAGAGGGGAAAGTAAATACACTTCTGGTAAAATATAAATTTGCTATAATAATTCCCAATAAATAATTCCCAAGCGCAGATAACTGGGGTGCAAATTCACGTGCGCGTAACACATCCACTTAACATCTGCTTAAAGAAAAAGAAAGAGGAAGGAATTTTCCATTGCTCCTGATTAAACATGATTAAAGATTTCAAGGGAAATGGAATTTAGGTCAGCAACAGATAAGAATAATTCCGTATGAAATGAGTAATTCCCACTCTTGGAATCAAGACCGCAAAATTTAAACTTTCCGAGATTTGTATAAATGCATTTATTTTGGTATTGAAAGTCGATATTTCTGAAAGAAATCAGAGCTCTCGTTCATTTGCGAGACTGACTTCTCACCATAGCAACATAGCATTTGACGTCACGGCGTGGAACTACAATGCATTACCCTCACAGCTTGTGTTGTCCTACATATTGACTTGCGTTAAACTCGTGGTTTGAAAAATTAAAACATGGTTAAACATTGCAGTGAATATGGCTGCAAAAAAAAAACGGACAAAAAAAAAATATTTATTTTTTTACATTTCCCAAAGATCACAAATTACGGGAAAAGAAAAGTGGATTACAAAGCTGGAAAGAGAAAACTTTCATCAGAGCACAGACTGTGGCGAGCACTTCTAAGAAGACTATGAAATGCAAATCAGAAAGTCTTTTCGGGAAAGTTTAGAAATGCCAATGAAAAATAAATAAATAATCTTCTTAAAAATATTAAACTTGTTTCATCAACAAAATATTTAATTATTGGGTGTTATTTATGTTGTTTATCTGAAGCAATAATATAACTGCTAATACAAGTATTGTAGGGGCAGGGTATCTATGTGCATAGATATTGGGTCCAGAATTTACAAACAAATTTATGTAGAAATAATTGTATGAAACTATTTATTTCTATATTTAATTCCAAGGAAAGTATGGTATTATAAAACAGTTACAGAATAAATCAATATTGTGATAACAAAACTTTGCAATTTGTAAATAAAAATTTAAAATGTGTAAATCAAATATCTGGCTGCACCTTGACACATAAGAATCATTCTTTTGACCTCAATTTTAAGACAAGATTATATGTTTGTTCTTCCTGATTTTATTATTTAAATTAAATAATGTTAAAACAAAATGTTAAAAATGGTACATTGCTCAACTGCTAATTTTGTTTATTCTCTTAATTATGATGATATGTGTTGTTCTTTAAAAATTGTAATTAGTTTGCAAACTTGGTTTACAAACTAAGATTCTGCAATCCAGCTGTCATATGTACTTAACTGGCATTAAATTATCAGGATATATTATAATGCACTAAATATTGCCACTTAGGGTTGATGTGAAAAAGAAACCGGTTATGTTATCAGGTGAATCATCAAATCAAGTTTCACTAACCGGCCAAAAAACAAAGTTGAAATGAAACACTAAGCAGCAAAACTGTTAATAAAATAACTATTCATTATACAGATATTAAATTAAAACATAACTGATCAAACTAACTAATTAAATTAACAAACAAACTACACGTTAATCACGAGAAATGTTATTACACTAATCAGTTTCAAGTTCCTCGATTGAATGCTACAGCATGCGGTACTGGTAACAGAAAATACATTGAATGTTACCACATGCGGTACTGGTAACAGAAAATACATTGAATGCTACAACATGCGGTACTGGTAAAATATATTGAATGTTACCACATGCGGCACTGGTAAAATATATTGAATGTTACCACATGCGGTACTGGTAAAATATATTGAATGTTACCACATGCGGTACTGGTAAAATATATTGAATGTTACCACATGCGGTACTGGTAACAGAAAATATATTGAATTTTACCAAATGTGGTACTGGTAAAATATATTGAATGTTACCACATGCGGTACTGGTAAAATATATTGAATGTTACCATATGCGGTACTGGTAACAGAAAATATATTGAATTTTACCATATGCGGTACTGGTAAAATATATTGAATGTTACCACATGCGGTACTGGTAAAATATATTGAATGTTACCACATGCGGTACTGGTAAAATATATTGAATGTTACCATATGCGGTACTGGTAAAATATATTGAATGTCACCGCATGCGGTACTGGTAAAATATATTGAATGTTACCACATGCGGTACTGGTAAAATATATTGAATGTTACCACATGCGGTACTGGTAAAATATATTGAATGTTACCACATGCGGTACTGGTAAAATATATTGAATGTTACCACATGCGGTATTGGTAAAAAAGGAAACATTGAATGTTACCACATGCGATACTGGTAAAAGAAAATACACTGAATGTTACCACATGCGGTACTGGTAAAAGAAAATACATTGAATGTTACCACATGAGGTACTGGTAAAAAAAAATACATTGAATTAATTCAATGTGTGCAGTCGTAACTTGAAAATCACAACAAAGTTAATTTGTCGGTTAAAACGTATTTCCGACCCCATTCACACTCTTCTAACCTAACACGCCCTACCCTTGCATGGCTTTAAGTTGACGATCAATAGCGTTCTTCAGAACAGACAATTTTAATTTAAAAAAAACGCCTGACAAAAATAAGTTACACAATTTTATGGAATTTACAACTGTAGACTGAGTTAAATCAAACTTTACAGTTTGAAGCTTTTGAGTCCTTGATAGACGCAGTAGTGAAGCAGAGGAAAGAAGTGGACGTAAAGACAGACACACACAAATTAAAAGATGTAATAATAATAATAATAATAATAATAGATAGATAGATAGATAGATAGATAGTGAAAACAGAAATATTAACAATAATAGAGAATAATATTATAGAGATTTTAAAATCATAATAATAAAAGACTTTGAGAGATATTGAAATCTTAATGAATAATAATAAACTTTTAGATATATTTGCATAACAATGAAATATAAAAAAACGCTTATTATATTAACTTTCCGGTAGCCGGTAGGCGTGATAACTCTGATGGAACGCTATGACAAGACACACTCAACTCATGAGGTAAATCCGTTTCCATGCTCAAACAATCTGTCTATCTGGGACAAATTAATCTCACATTTTCACAAACGTATTCAAACATAAATGAAAATAAAACATTAATGGATTTCAATGCCACTTTCAGTTTGTTAATTAGTCTAGCTCCATGTGCAGAGGCAAAACCCCGCCACTATAAATAAATGCGTGTGAAAAGTTACAACTAGAATTAAACATCAATGATTTAATCAAGCAACAATTTAATTTAATGAAAAGAAACAAAGTGTAAAGACACACAACAAATGATAATACAAGGATCAATGCAAAATATTATCAAACTCTCTCTTATAAACTCCTTTTTTATTGACAGAAACAAAAGAAGATAATAAATGCTCAAAGAACAGCAAGACGAGGCATACCAATGGGACAAAACAAAGTCAATAAAATCATATAGCTCCGTAATAAAGAATGGAAATTTAGCTATAGTTTCATTAAGTATCAATGTTCCCGAAAACCTAAATCTGCTTTAACAAAAATATCATAAATCATATATAATAAATATACATAAAATAAATTCTGCTTATTAAGGTAAGAATTATAATTTTAACAAGCAATTAGTCGAATCACCGTCTGCTTGTGTGTTACTAAAAAAGAACTAAAAGTAACTTAATTAGTAATCAAACATACACAAAAAGAGCAGCACATATTTTATTGCTAAAGATGATATAACTGAGTTCACAGTTGTGACCCTGAACTGTAGTTTACCACAAGTAATAGCAAGCATGGCCCTCTTGCTGTGTAGCTAACTACGCTTTCTCAACCGTTTACGTTTGTGTCTAACTCAGTTCCTGGGCACTCTGTTTCAAAGAGAAGAGCACTCTAATAACAGGAAATCGGCAGTGGAATGTCCAATCACCAGTTGTCACTTCAGCCACCATTACGCCAGAACTGGCTTCAGAGGGATGAACATGGAATCATAAATGACAATATCAACAGCCTCCATCGCGCCAGGCCATCCACAGCGCAGCAAATGACAGAATTCTTTGGCCGTAATGCGATGATGAATAAATCTTTTCCCAGACTTTGCGGGGAGATAATCGGTCTTTCTGAAGAATCTTCAAATCGCACAATCAGCCAAGAATGTCACAACAGCCCCTTTGGTATTTCAGTAATTTACTCGAGCAGTCAATCTTAGATAGCCAATGGCTACGTAAACTGTAAATAGAAAAGGACTGGCCCATTCAACGTACTTTGATGGACAACTGACCCAACATTATCCAGTGCCCAAAATATGTGTGGTCATTCATTCAATAAATCTGGGCACTAATGCATGTGACTTCAAAATTACTTGTTTCTTTTGTTCATCACAAATTCTAACGGGGCACTTTAAAAAAAAAAATCCCATTATGACCCTCCACACAACTTCTATACTTGATGTAAACCTGACTCACGCCAGTAACACCTGACGTTTAAAGTATGTAAACCTGACCGTTAGTAACACCTACCTTGTACGCGACAAACGTAAACTTGACATAAGGAAGAAACACCTAACTTTTATACGACTTAAGCTTGACACATGCCAGAAAAACCTGATTTCTACACGACGTAAATCCGATACAGGCCGGTAACATCTGATTTCTATACTAGATGTAAGCATGATACATGCCAGTCTTAAACCATTTCTGCACTTGCAAACATGAGACATACCGGTAACACCTGATTTCTATACTAGAAGTAAGCCTGATACATTCCATTCTTAAGCGATTTCTACACTTGCAAACTTGCAATCGGTTATTTCCGATTTTTGTACTTGACGTAATCCTGAATTTCTATACTTGATGTAAGCCTGGCAGATAAAGGACACATCAGGTTTTTACGCTTGACGCAAGCCTGGCAGATGAAGGTCAGATAAGATTTTTACACTTGACCTAAGCCTGGCAGATGAAGGTCACATAAGATTTTAACACTTGACGTAAGCCTGGCAGATGAAGGTCACATAAGATTTTTACACTTGACGTAAGCCTGGCAGATGAAGGTCACATAAGATTTTTACACTTGACGTAAGCCTGGCAGATGAAGGTCACATAAGATTTTTACACTTGACGTAAGCCTGGCAGTTAAAGGTCACATACGATTTTTACACTTGACGTAAGCCTGGCAGTTAAAGGTCACATACGATTTTTACACTTGACATAAGCCTGGCAGATAGCGGTCACACCTTGTCTTTTTTACTCATTAAAAATTAACACTAAAAGCATTGCTACATTATCCCCCGTCTGATAGACAACAGATCCTTACAACTGATAGACAACAGGTCCGTCCAATTGAGAGGTCAAGCTCACTCCATGTTGCATAAAAAATATATTCTAAAACTGTCACCAAGCAATAAAAGTCCCAATACACAGTGAATAAACCTTTTACCGTAATAGTCGAAATAAACACTGAATAAATCTTTTATCGTAAAATTCCAAATACATATTGAATATTAAATAAATACACATTGAGTAGCCTTCTAAGTCCAGGAAAATGTTGATTTGTCTGTCACCTCCATCGGAATAATCTTTTCAGCGCTTTTCAATCACCTTACCTCCCCTTTCTCAGCACTGAAACCGACCTAAAAGTTGTTAATGATCTTCTGTCGGTACGGATGATGGAAAAGGTTTATATTTCTCACTCATCGTGATTTATCTGTGACCTTTGACTCTGCTGACCACGATCTATTGCTCATCTCTTGCTGTTCCTGGCATCCACAGCAGTACTCTAGTATGGATCAAATGGAATGGCTGAGATAAAATGAAATGTTTCAGTAAATGGTAAACATTCTAGTTCAGAGTGCTGAGATGCGTTTCAGATGCTAAGTCCTGGCGACTCAAATGGATGATGAAAATAGTGAAGTAATGTTTGTTAATAATAATGAATTTCTACATCCACATTTCTGCCAGAGCCACTGAGTACTGTAGAACACCACCACTACATTTAGTTAGTCACATAGAAATCTGAGTGTACTTTCAGGCCGATCTCTTGTTCTATACAATCATGTCCTGTACTTATTGGGCAGCACGGCGTGTAATGAGATTAATAAGCGTCACACGTAAGTTCCTTGGATGCTACATAGATTCTTTGTGTAATCGCTGGTACTCTCGCGCCTTGAGTACTTTAACTTACTTATCCTTGTGCCTCGTGAATAAACTTCAAAATACTTCGCCTGGGATTGTTGTCAGAGTTGCAAGAACCCTTCCAGTTACTTCACTTCTCCTGTCTTTGTTGGTCACGTGTGCACAGCAGAATATAACACGATACTTCTTGTCCTTCTTATTGCTCCCAGCTCTAAGTATCGGTCTGATCCCAGTGAAGTGTACACCCCTGCTAGAAGCATCGGTCTGATACCGCTGAAGTGTAAAAACGTGCTAGAAGTATCGGGCTAATCCCAATGAAGTGCACACCCCTGCTAGAAGTATCGGTCTGATCCCATTGAAGTGTAAAAACGTGCTAGAAGTATCGGTCTGAACCCACTGAAGTGTAAACCCCTGCTAGAAGTATCAGTCTGATCCCATTGAAGTGTACACCCTTGCTAGAAGTATCGTTCTATCCCACTGAAGTGCACACCCCTTCTAGAAGTGTACGCTTCTCAGACACATTCCGAAAATAATTTATTAAAGGACATACATTCATCTGCCCCTTTGCTAATCTATGTAGAATTCGCTGCTTTTCTTTATGAGATACAATGGGACTTTAACCATTGGCAAAAAGGCTCTCATAAGATTTCCTTTTCATGAATAAAAGCAGCACTGTCTTTTCTGAGCTATTATTTGTTTTTTTTTTACACATATGTAAATTACATTCTATTTATGTATCATCTTTTGTAAACAAGAGTATTAGTCTTGCAATTTCTAGCTTCAAGTTATTTATGTTTCTTCTTTCTAAATAAGGAAGTCGTTGACATTGGGCTCCACGTTGTTTATTTATATATTACTTTTAGTTTATGAGTTATGTCTTAAGTACTTCATAAATTTAACTAATGTTTAAAATAATGTATAATGTATATAAAAATATCCATAAAGCGCTTGTATAAAATTTATTTTTTTAACATCCCCTTGATATTATTACTAAAGTCCAAATATACATTGAAACTTTCCGTCACAACAGTTCAAGTTAATCTCTACAGGACTTTCTGACATAACATACAAAATTCCTTACA
This sequence comes from Sinotaia quadrata, assembly GCA_028829895.1. Lineage (NCBI taxonomy): Eukaryota > Metazoa > Mollusca > Gastropoda > Architaenioglossa > Viviparidae > Sinotaia > Sinotaia quadrata. The sequence continues at coordinate 96,302,999 of CM054179.1, read as the reverse complement.
AAATTCTAAACTTACTTCCTTTTTTCCTTCCTTCTAAAATTCCTAAATTCCCGAATTTCTAAATTCCAAACTTCCTTCTTTCCTTCCAAAATTCCTAACATCCTTCCTTAATTATGTCTTTATATATCAAGATTGGCATACTGCTCTTCCTCAGATTAGAAATAAATTATATTATTCCCTTAGTGAAGAAGATAGAGCCTGATCAGGAAGAATTGGCCACACTTCATACTTTACCATTGAGAGTGTGCTGAGTTATGGTCCTTTTGGGCGGATAGGTTTTATGTTTCTCAAGGGTTATGAGCCGAAACGCATCCATTTTGACGATAGCAATCTGGGCCCGTATATTTTTTTAGTTGTTATTTCTCACAACTTGACACTTGCCATGCAGATATGTGTTAATATGCACGGGTAAGGAGCTTTCTTGCTGATTTCCAATTTCACTTTAAGAGTTTACCAAAATTTATATCGGATTCGATATCGAATGAATCGCTGAATAAACATTTCGATGACTATTAGAACGTGCCAGGTTTTCCATCTTGTTGAAGACCTAATGATCTTGCTAGTGGTTTTGAGATCTCGCTACGTACTTCGAGATTTCGCTACGTACTTCGAGATCTCGCTAAGTACTTCGAGATCTCGCTACATACTTCGAGATCTCGCTACATACTTCGAGATCTCGCTACGTACTTCTAGGTCTCGCTACATACTTTTATTATTTACTTGCATCTGATAAACACTTAGTTTGATTTCTTGCGTATTTCCCATATGAAACAAGTAACAAGACTAAACAGATAAAAGAAAAAAATAGCAATAAAAAGGGCCAGACGGTGTACATGAGCAAGCTTTAGTGATTTTAGTAAACAGATTTAAGAGTTTAGTAAATAGTTCATTCTTTGTACACAAAAATAGCGAAATAAATTAAAAAAATCATGAAATGTGGAAAATAATCCCACAAAATCTGCTAAAAGAACATCCGCTGGTTAATTTTAACATAAAAGTGTGTCTATGTGTGTCTGTGTCTAAGTGTGTGTATATTTAAGTAACTATGCTTAGCTCTTAGTTGTAACGTACGTGTGGCAGAGTAAATTTGCCTCTGCCTATTTCTAAACATAATTGTTTAATTGTCTGAGTAACCCGACCTTGGGCATACCTTATGATGGTACTTTTGTAAGTGTCAGAGTTTGAAGTAAACAACCCGAGTTTTGAGAATATGCTAGAAATTGCTGATGCAATGCAAACTAGTTCAACTGGGTGAGTAGTTTTATTTTCAACTAGTTATAATTTACAAGAACGAGATCAGCCTATGGGCTGAGATCTAAACATTTACCTGGTGTAGAGAAATCTATTGTCTGATCACTTAAATTAGAAGTGGTAAAGAAGTCCTGTCTTGAAAGGCAGCCACAAACATTTTAGTGAGTTAACTGTTTGAGTGATATTGGACTTAGAAGTATTTCATGCACTTTTGCTATTGATATGTTATACTTGTGTTTTAATAGGATGTATTGTGTGAATAGACTATTATTTCTACAAATGTTTGAAGTAAGTTGCTCGTATGTAGTGTGCTAATACTTGACATTATTTTGATATGCTGTATTTATTATGCTGAGTGCTTGTATCGGTCTAATAAATACCATTGCAGTAAACTATACGATGAGACTGGAATGAAAGAAAGAATGGAGTTAGAAAGTGATAAATTGAAATCTTAGGTTTGCATCCTGATTATTTTTCAGGTTGAGCAGCCATTTTTGTTCTTCTTTCCCCATGTGATTTGAATCTTGGTTATTGTTTGTGAACCGCTATGGCCGACTGTGGTAAAAGCGGGAGTGATGTGTAAGTGTGGAGATACACTACACCCCTTTGATGTATAGTGGCAAGAAATGCTGATTACATGAGCATTTTCTGCTATAGAGAAGTTATCAGAAATCACTACAATTGTTATTCTGCTTGAAGGAACTGACATGGTGAAGAAGTGCACAAGTTGGTTTTGAGAGAATAACAACGCGTCGGTAAATCCGACGTGTGCTGAGAGAGAGACAGGTGTTGACGTGGACAAAAGACTTGTGACACTGAGACGTGTGTTGAGATGGACAATAAAGTGTGACATTGTTGCAAAAGAGTGCAAGAGACGTTCAGGTTATGTAAAGACCATTATCGCCTACCTCTAATAACTCCATTTCTGCTCTATGATAAGATATATCCTGTGATTGTATTGTACTGGTGAATTGTATATTTCTTTATATAAAATTCTGATACATAGAAATTATTTGAACATGGTTTCATATAAATATCGATGTCAAGTAATCCATTTCATTATATTTTTCATGTGTATATTTGATTGTTGATTTAATAAATTTCTTGACCTTCTCACAAATATTGAAAATCTTATGTTGGTGTCACAGGAAATGAGGGACAGAAATTATATTTTATTTCATTTTAAAAAACCGCTAACAAAACTAGTTGAAGTAACCCGAGTTTTGTTATTTTTCATATTATCATGTGTAAACTTCCAGTAACGGTCACCTAAGATCTCTTTAGTAGACAGACGTTCGTGACGCAGTGTGTGTTAATATATCATATTGAATATATATATTAGTTTGTGAAAGATATGTATATTGAACAATTGGGACAATTGCGCACTACTAGTCACATGTTGTTTACGAGACCAAAGGCCAGTGCGCATTAGAATTGACCACAGAAAAGCGTGCAACACGCTCATCACTTGATATCCAAGGGAAAATCGAGTCATGAGACATAGCTTATGGAATTTTCTGGAAACTTTCAGTGGAAGCTATATAAGAGGCAAAAGGAAGATTTTACTCTGAATGTTGAAAACGTCGATTCGTCTGAAGCCAGTCTAACTTCACGTATGAATTATCTCCTGTACAGAGATTTCATAAAGGAAAGCTGCAAAACTCTCTTTCCATCCTTTTTCCATCCGTCTGATGCCATATATTGAGTAACGAGGCAAAATTACTCAGTATAATTTTTGGCAAAGTGGAAAGTTCACTGTCAAGAAAACCCAATGTATGCGACACTGGTTGTATGCAGTTAACGACACGAGGGACCAATTTTGTACCCCCCCTGTCTGAGTTCGTTTGGCAGTCTATCCCGCAATTGAGAAGGCTAGCGCCGGAGATACATATCCGGATTTCTACACTCAATGTAATGCGACGACACATCCCACTGGACGACTTCATCCGATAATGCTAAACGTCGTTGGGGTGTCCGTTTGCACGACAACCAAGAAACAACGACCGTTATCGAGGCTGACAACAGTCAGCTAAATTTCAGATTTCTCCCCAGTGATAATCTGAAAGTGGTGCCTAGATTCTGCAGAAATCTTCACCTGTAATGCGACGCCTCAATTGCGTCGTGGTCTTCACTTTGAAGTGCCTCTTATAAGTGACGTGTGAGATTACATCATCTCCTTGGAACTCTGACATTAATAGTGAGTAATAATTAGCACGGCTAACGCGCACATACTTAACTCTAGGACTCTAAGAATATGAACATTATTATATCATTTGTGAAATACGAACTGTAATGTTAAAATTAATGTTTATTCAATATGTGAACTATTGTTAAAGCGGCCCCATTTGCTGCCTAAGAATTGTGTAATTAATCTTTATTTTATATTTTGAATTTCATCATTTTCATCCTCCCCTTATTTCCCACAGAGTGTATGACATTGGAAAGTTGAATGAATGGATTAATCACTGTGCAAAAGAGTAGTGCCCCTTTTAAATCGGGAAATAAATAACCTGATTTAAACATCTTTCAACTCTCTTGTTATTCATAGTTTTTGAGAGGGACGAAAGAATTTGTACTATTGCTTTGTACCGTTCATCTGTTCGTCCATTTATTCACATTTATGATACACACTCACAACACACACCGCCAATAAAACGTTCCTTGGCATGACATTAATAAACTGGGCCCCACCCAAACATCAATGGTGTATGTCATGTGTGTCTATGTAACAACTTGACGCGACGTAGTACTGGCATACGTCACATGGGCTTTTCTTGGAGGTGCACCGGAGCAGGCCAAAAATAGACTTCACCCCTTGCATCTCTAACTTCAGCTCGGGTCGGCTTGTAACGAGCCTTCCCAGTTTTGTGACAGTTGGTAAGAAAGTGGGTGGATGGGGGATCACTAAATAGAGATTTGTCGGATTTGTCTTCTCCTTTAGTAAGAATTTTCCACCTACGGAATATAGTGCGACCGTAAATGTTTGTCTTTAATGTGGTAAAAGAGAGAAAACGTTAACAGCACCCGCATATTCTCCAAGTGAGAGAGACGAGTTGTGTCTGCTGGAGAATTATTAAGAACATAAATTAAGATTCTCATCACGTGTAATTAGTTATGGATGATTAATTAATAATGATCACATTCATAAACTAAGTGGCGTTGGCGTCTCATTCAGTAAGAATTATGCCTGCGTGTATTTAAATAATTATGTCTGGCTTGTAACTCCAGAAATAATTTTCTATGTCAGTAACTATGCCTTGCATGTACTCTGTAACACAAGAATATGTCTACCTGTTTATATATTTATGGAAGCAAGAATAACTTTTAATGCCCAGTGTTAGAGTGTGTCTGCGAGTTGACCTATTTATGAAGTACGTATGACTTGTAATCTGTAACATACGAGTGTGTCCATTAGTATATGCACTGACTAAGTACGCATGGTGGCCGGCTGAACGCGTACTTTTTGAATTGACGTATTATGAATGTCAAATTAGTATTTTGTGTTGCATGGTGTCTGTGCTTGTATTTATATGTGCTTGCACCTGTGTATTGTGTGCAAATATGTATATGTACATGTCTGTGTGTAAGTTATGCGCTGCTTTTGATTTCGCATATACAATACTTGTGGAATGTTTGAAATTTGTACATGTGATGTATTAAGTGTTTTGTAGTGCGAAGGTTGCATGTGTATGAATATATATGTGTGTGTGTGTGTGTGTGTGTGCGTGCGTGCGTGCGTGTGTGTGAATGTGTGTGTGTGTGTGTGTGTGTGTGTGTGTGTGTGTGTGTGTGTGTGTGTGTGTGTTTCTGTACACTGGAATTGAACATTTATTTCCCCATTTGTTTGCGCGCATAGTGTTATGTGCTTTTGTGAATGCTCTTCAGTATATGTGTTAGTCTGTATGTACTTAACACGATCCCGTCCCGAACTGTCAGATCAATAAAATAATCCAACTTTGCTAGACTATGTATCATTATCCAGACACGGGCAAGCAAAGGTTATTCGCTTCAACGCCATTTCTCTTCACGGAATTTTGAAAAATGGGACAAAAGATGAATGTTCCTTAGCAAGGAATTCAAAGCCGACAAATGCCATTGCTTTTAACCGAACAGGATAGTAAACACTACGAGTCAATACGGGTGGCCATTGCATGCATCCCCACTTTAGATGACGAATCATATTGCACATGTTTGAAAGCCGAAAGTGACTGGGCCATGCATTGCACAGCTTCACATTATATCATGGCAAGCAAATCACATGACAAGAATCGCATCACATTCAATCATCTTACATGAAATCCCATCTCATCATGACGTAAATCACAACATTATTCACTTCACGTCACTATACTTCACATAAAATCACATCACAGTACTCGTATCACAGGACAGTACTTCAAACTATGTTAAAAACTTACTATCATTGTATATCATGACATAGAATCCCATGAAATTATCCACTTTAAGTACAAATCGCACTACATTACATACAATCAGACGATTTCACAAACAGCGTTATAGAAATCACATTACATCTTATCACTTTGTTACTTCACATTCGACACATAAGGATAGAGTAGGTCAAAGGGCACGACAAAGGATTGTCACGGTGTGTGTGTGTGTGTGTGTGTGTGTGTGTGTGTGTGTGTGTGTGTGTGTGTGTGTGAAGCTTGTCTAACTCTGAAGTATATTTTTGTATGAAATATTGCTTTTAATTCTTTAGTTTCCTAAACAACGCATTAAGTCAACCTCGTTCCATGAACAGAAAACTGTCGTTAAATGATGGAAACAATGAAAAATGTTTTTGTTATTTACGAGCATTCAACAGAGAGACGTAAACTCTCAACATTTCGTCATCAGCTGTGTAGCATACAACAGAGAGACCTAAACTCTCAACATTTCATCATCAGCCATGTAGCATACAACAGAGAGATCTAAACTCTCAACATTTCGTCATCAGCTGTGTAGTATACAGGAAACGAAAATGTAGAATTGTTTTTTAGTGCGTTATTCTATTTATATTATATAGCATACAGATTATAATATATATATATTATATAGCATACAGATTACGAAAATGTAGCATTTATATTATATAGCATACAGATTATAATATATATATATTATATAGCATACAGATTACGAAAATGTAGCATTTGCTTTTTAGTGAGTTATTATATATATCAAACATTTCACGAAAATGTAGCATTTGCTTTTTAAAGCATACAGGCCACGAAAACTTGATTTTTTAGTGATTTATTATCTTTTTTTTTATACAGATCACGAAAATGTAGGACTTGTCTTTTAGTGAGTTATTTATATATTATACAGGTCACGAAAATGTAGCTTTTGCATTTTAATCAATATATAATATATAGCATACAGCTTTTCAAAATGTAGCATGTGCTTTGTAGTGAATTAATGTTCTCTCTATATTTACATAGCATACAGACCTCGAAACTGTATCATTTGCTTTTTAGTGAATTATTAATATATATATGTTGAATACAAGTCACGAAAATGTAGCATTTGTTTTTTTTTAGTGAATTATTATATAAATATAAGAAGCCATTGTTTTACTTCGTGTACTATTTTGGTTTGTTTCAAATATCATTTATTTTACCTGGAGTACCATTTCTATTTGTATCAAGAAGCCGTTGTTTTACTTCGTGTACCATTTTGTGTGTGTCAAGATGCCATTGGTTTACTTGGAGTGTCATTTTTGTTTGTCAAGAAGCCATTGTTTCACCTGTATTTTGGTTTGTGTTAAAATGTCATTGTTTACCGGGAGTGACATTTTTTGTTTGTCAAGAAGCCATTGTTTTACCTGTATTTTGGTTTGTGTTAAAATGTCATTGTTTTACCGGGAGTGACATTTTTTTTTCTGTGTCAAGAAGCCATTGTTTCATCTATATTTTGGTTTGTGTTAAAATGTCATTGTTTTACCGGGAGTGCTAATGTGTTTATTGTGGAAAAACATCACTTTGAGCATTAGTTTGGTTTGTGTCAAGAAGCTGGTCTTACCTTCAGTATCAGTTTCTCTGTGTCGTGCGGACAGCGCGTGGAATTGACCGGAAGTCCGTCTTCTCCCACACACGAGACATTGCGCTCTTGTATGCCGCTCCCACACACTCCACGCTGGAACAGGATGATGAAAGATAGCAAAGATGGCAGGTCGATGAAAGATAGCAAAGATGGCAGGTCGATGAAAGATAGCAAAGATGGCAGGTCGATGAAAGATAGCAAAGATGACAGGTCGATGAAAGATAGCAAAGATGACAGTAACATCCAAGAGTAAGTAATATGCGATACTTCACTCCCCCTCTCCTTCTCCTCCCTCTCACCTTTTGTGTTCACTTGCTTGTTGTCCGATCCCTTCATTCTTTCATTGTCTCTATGTTTTTCTCACCCCTTATTTGTACACCCCACCCCACCCCGTCCCTAGTCTCTCTCTTCCAAACACGATCGCACTGACATGCACATAACTATTGCTTGATACTATACCAGTATTAGCTTTAAATTAAGATGTAAAATTAGATTACAAATGGTTAGTTCTCTCCAGATTGCCTCTTTTGTTTCATGTTTCTGTCCTGCTAATAACATTGTCTGTAGATTTTCTTCACTCAGCCAAGCATTCTTGACTGCTTCACTGTAAATCGATCAGTTTGTATCGCTATCATCCAGACACTACTTTCTTTACACACACACACACACACACACGTGTGTGTGTGTGTGTGTGTGTGTGTGTGTGTGTGTGTATCAGGAAGAGTCTGTGCGTGGCGCTTGTCTCCACTCTCACTAATGTCGCATCTGAAAGATCGAATCCTGTTCATTTTAGGTCTTGCCTCTCCTCACGCTAATCGCTTCTTTTTATTTAATTTCAGTCTTTTAGCTTTTCTGTTACGTTTTTTTAATAATCATTATTAAAAACTATTCCCATCAGTTGTCGATCATCGGAGCAAAATATTCGGATTACAACGCACATTACTGGGATCACTGTAGTGTATACACCTGCTTATCAATTGATACACTTTGCGCTAGAAAATAATATGAATGCTTTTATAACCATCTATACTTGTCAATATTATTAGCTACATTTTAACAGGGGATGTCATTCAGGTCAAGGCTATCAGCCTTGTACGAACATGTCATTTAAAGGGGCCTGCACTCGTATTTAAAAAGGGCCTGCACTCGTATTTAAGGTCACATTCGTCTAAAGTACTAGCCCAAATAGTAGATAGGATGAGAGAGGAGATAGAAAACATTAAAACTAGTTTTATTGCTGATTTTATTCCGCATACCCTTTCTTAGTTCTTGAATTGCTATGATTTTGTTGTTTACTCTATAATTCATTTCAAACCACATGATAAAAAAAAAATCCCTTAAAAACAATGTGTTTTGCGTGGGCAGAACAAAGAAACTACCTTGACCGGGTTATGACCCAGGGCATCTGCAGCCACTTTGCGTCCAAATGCGGCGATCTCGTGCTTGATTGAGAATTTTTACCCTAGACCTAAAAATATTTTTTAAAATTGCAGTAAATTTTGGGTAGGGAAATTTTACAAAGCCGTTTAGAAAAGTTAACTGAAATATTGAAAAAATCCAGTTATATAATTATAACATGTCATTTTGTTTCCCTGTTCACTCACTTTTTAACCTCTGATCTGTGCTGGATAGCCGTCAGGAGATATATTAAGGCGGGACTGGTCGTCAAAGCCCACTGTAACAGTGAGTGAGGTCAGTGAGGTCACTGAGATTAGTGAGACCAGTGAGGTTAATGAGATTAGTGAGACCAGTGAGGTTAATGAGATTAGTGAGACCAGTGAGGTTAATGAGATTAGTGAGACCAGTGAGGTTAATGAGACTAGTGAGATCAAACGAGGTCTGTGAGGTCACTGATATTAGTGAGATCAGTGAGATCAGCAAGGTTAGCGAGATCAGTGATATCAGCCCTACCTGTGTTCGGCAAGCTGACCAGGTTGTGACCAGCCACTTGTAGCACCCTCTCTGGAAACACGGCTTGGACTGGCGAAGCGTGTCTGGGCACTTCCGGCCGTTGCCTATCGCTGGCTTCACAATAATTCGGTACCGTGTTGTCACTCCTGGCAACAAGAGCAAATCAGCAGAATTGAAAACCCAAATCAAACTTTCCAGAAGAGAAAGAAGACTGTCCGAAAATGAATCGCTAACTTGTAAAATTGAATTAAAACATTTATAAAAAATAAATCATTGGTTTGATTTGAGTGTTACGTTCGCTTCCTACTTTCATGGTCTTACAGGCGCACGCACGCAAACATAATGGGAGAGAATTGTTTTGCGTGCATGTGATGTGTGTGTGTGTAGGGAAAGAGAGAGAGAGCGAGAGAGAGAGAGAGAAAGAGAGATTGATTAGGCATATAGTAGATGTTCAAGGTACAAGTATGCCCAGGCAGCAGTCAACGGGGTTACTCTCGCTTACTTTTTAACGGACCCCACCACCCCCGCATATCTCTCCTCGGGGCATGGATCTCGATTCATCGTTCCCATCCGACTGGATAAACACTAAGCTCGCCACCTTGAGTTAAGGAGCGGTAAAATGTCGAAATGAGAGTTTTCAGCCAGACTGCGATCGACCAACGTAATCGCATGTGAGCGGAATCAAGGAAGGTCACCAGTTCCTTTTAAACTGTAGTCTTCCTTCTTGCAGGACATTTAACACGCGTACGTGTGTCAAACCTTTTAAACTGTAGTCTTCCTTCTTGCAGGAAATGTAACACGCGTACGTGTGTCAAACCATTTGTGCGGCAGCGACTACAGAACTGCGAAAGGTGTGTGTGCGCGCGAGCGTTTGCTTGCGTGTAGTGTTTACAGAAACATTTGTACAATTGCGATTCGGATGTAAAATGATTGATAAATGATTTTGCTTTTATAATTCTGAGTAGATTTCCGACTGAGGACGAAGGTCACCTCAAGCTGCTAGCAGCGTTGCAAGTGACTCTGTAACGTTTTGCGTTACACGCGACGCAGTGATTTTTTTGGCACGTGCACATTGTAAGTTTGGCGTTGCCCAAGACGCAATGGCGGTGTACTGCCAAACTAGACTGTTGTCTAAAGAAATCTAGCATAGAGAACAAATGCAGGCTGTTGATAAATAGCCTAATAGCATTAATTAAAAAGAAAAATATATTTGAAGGAATTTATTTAACCTCTAGCTTGATGGTGTCACGCATTGGGTAAAAAGGAGTACAACCTAGTCGCCGTCCGTTGGAGTTTGCAAGCAGCTGAAAGGAGACGTGACATCGGCATGCCCCGAAAATGAATGGAATTGGAAAATTGAGGATTGCCTTGGGAAAGTGACGTTTATTTGGACTTACATAGTCTTATGACAGAAACGGAGTTACGTGGACAGATGAATTATAATTTATCTCTGTTGCCTACACAGTTTAAACTTCAATGTGGCAGCTAAGATAGGGTACATTAATAGCTTATTGGTCCGAACCGTCACTTCAACTCTGCACATTGACAAGCATAAATGAAATACTTCTTAGAAACAAATAATTGGGTTTGTTTGGTGCTGATTTTACTATAGACAACATAATTTAAAAGTAAATTAAATCAAACAATGAAGTGATTCTACTGTAGACAACATAAATAATTAAAAAGTAAATTCAATCAAAACATGAAATGATTCTTCTGTAGACAACATAAATAATTTAAAAGTAAATTATATCAAAACATGAAGTGGAATAGTGAAATAATAGTGTAGACATTCAAAAAGCAAAAAGCAGAGGTTAGCATTTAGTAAAGATAATACTTTAAAACAATGGTAACATTTGCTTGTTGTAAATATATTAAAATATGAATAAATTACAATCAATCAATCAATCAAGTAATCAATCAATCAATGAATCAATCAATCAATCCATCAAATTAATCAATCAATCCATCCATCCATCAATCAATCAAAATCAATTTATCTATCTATCTGTCTGTGTCCGTCCATCCATCTATCCATATGTACACAATGCGCAGCAGTTGTACTTCATTAAAAGTGAAATCTGAACAACTTTAATTTCTTGGACTTGATCAGCAGATTGCTATTTACAAACCGCAATTATCGAACCTGAACACGTGAGGTAAGCAGACAATTAACCTAGTGGACCACAATTATGTCGAACCTAGGCACATGACAAAGAAGACAGGTAACATAGAAGACCAGTTATTGAACCTGAACACGTATTGATAAAGCAGACGATTAACATAGAGAACCGTACTTATGTCGATAGGGGCTCGTTACGATAAAAAATGTTATGTAACCTAGAAGAACACTATTATTGAATCTGGGCACGTGACGATAAAGAATACTGGTAACCTAGACAACCAAAGTTCTCGAACCTGAGCATCTAACGATAAAGAAAACAGGTAACATAGAAGACTACAGTTATCGAACCTGAACACCTGATGATTAAGAAGACAGGTAACCTGGAAAAACGCAGTTATCGAACGTAAACACATGACTCTAAAGAAGACAGGTGACCAGCATGACCACAATGTTATCTATACATAAAACAGATTTTAATTGTACTGTGTCCAGATTTACATCCGTACTCTCTCTCTCTCTCTCTCTCTCTCTCTCTCTCTCTCTCTCTTTCTCTCTCTCTCGGCCCAAATGCGAGCATCTCATTTTACCTAAGCCACAGCTGCGACTGCAAGGGCTCCAGCCGGACCAGTCGGACAGCAGGCAGTCGTTGTCGCAAGGGATCTCGCATGACACCACCAGCGGCTCAGTCGTTGGTCCAAACAACTGCAACAAATTTTGTTTATCGTATTGGCTCAAACTACTGCAACATATTTAGTTTATCACACTGGCCCTAAGCAACAAGAACGATGTATTTATTGTGTAGCATTGGCCCAAAATAACAAGAATATAATTAATTTGTATAGTATTGGCCACTTAAATAAGAACAAGGGCTCTCAGATTGATAAACTCACTAGTTCTGTATTGGATTTTAATGACTCTCAGAGTGGTAAATTCACCAGTAATTTGTTGGGTTCTAATAACTCTCAGAGTTATCAATTCACCAGTAATTTTTCGGATTCTAAAGACTCTCAAGTGTGATGAATTCACCAGTAATTTGTCGGGTTCTAAGGACTCTCAATGTGATGAATTCACCAGTAATTTGTCGTGTTCTAAGGCCTCTCAACGTGATTAATTCACCAGTAATGTGTAAGGTTCAAAGGACTCTCAAAGTGATTAATTCACCAATAATTTGTCTGGTTCTATGGACTCTCAAAGTGATTAATTCACCAGTATTGTGTCAGACTCTGGGAGCTCCAAGAGAGATCGGGACAGCCACACTCACCTCCGTACACCTGTAGTCATCAACGCGCTCACCAGCCTCGTTCCGGCACAGGGGGAACCTTTCCTTGTGCCCCACTCCGCACACTTCAGAACCGTCGTTGACCAGACACGAGGTCCAGTCCGACGACTCCCAAGAATATTCGATGCAGTTGGCTCCTCTGATGCAGAATTGTGCCTCTTGTTGTGAAGTGCAGTCGCGAGTCAGTGCGTAGTCGCCTCCGGGTTTGCGTAACACCTTTCTGAACCGCGTTTGTTTTTGCTGGCCATTACAAGGCTGCAGGGGAGGTAATCAGAAAAAAGCATGTGATTGGTGTTCGTGAGATTTTGGCAACCAATATAAAAGGAAAGAAAACAGCATCTCCACCCAAAAATAAGTCATCTATTTATTTTTCAAAGTAATACAACAAAATATATTTGTTTGCTTTTTTAAATAACTACTTATTCGTGTATTTATAATTAATATAGTTACAATTCTAATTCTTTTATATTTTTATTTACGAAAAAAAAAACCTGAAAAATTGTTAGAGCAGGAAAACTCGATTTGCTAAAATTGTAGTGATAGCTTACAACCCCAATACACTCCACAGCATAATAATATGTTGTGAAGAGGTAATATTCCCCAACCCGAACACAAATGATGATGTACAGTGGCTTACTTGTCTACAAGGAGTCCATTCTGACCAGTCGGACATGACGCACTGGTTGGGGCACGGGAGGATGCAGTCCTGGACACTGACAGGACGATCGTTATTGTTACAGAAGGAAGAGTCCAGCGGTGTCAAGGTCATCATACCATCGATCACGGCAGAACATCTAAAACAGGTATCCCGTACGAGTCGGTAAGGACAAAATTTAATTGCATGTCTAAAAGATGGCACTACTTACGAGTTCGACAAGGACTTGCTCTATACTACCTCTGGTTTACAACATTTCTACGAGGTCAACAAGGAAAGATGCTCCATACTAGCTCAGTCTTACAATATTTCTACGAGTTCAACAATGAAAGATGCTCTATACTAGCTCAGTCTTACAATATTTCTACGAGTTCAACAAGGAAAGATGCTCTATACTAGCTCAGTCTTACAATATTTCTACGAGTTCATCAAGGAAATATTCTCTACTAGATCTGTTTTACAATATTCCTACGAGTTCAACAAGGAAAGATGCTCTAACTAGCTCTGTTTAACAATGTTTCTACGAGTTCGATGAAAAAGTGACACAACATTATCTTAGTTCAACTAAGAATAGCAACATCGACCAGCTCCCCTACAATTGGTACAGAATGTCAGTTCATTTGCGATAGATTATTTAAATACACGCTTATTTCCAGACTGATTATGGCGTGGTTTTCTTCGTAGATAACCTCCTTGATGCTCATTCACACACACAAGCACATGGACATGCAAACTTAAAGACAAGCATACTCGCACAAAGGCACAAACATACCCTTATCATACATATTTTATCGTCAAAAACACAAATATCCTTAAATTCGTTACTGTCCTTCACGTGTCTTTACTCTGGGAAAATGTCAAGATAAGGTAACTCTTGATATTTTAAAGTGAGTAGAGGAAGTTTTACGTCGCTGCTGTGTCCTATTTAGTCAGGAGTGTTCTAGTTCTTAGAACCAGGCACGATTCTGGAAGCAGTCCGATCCGTTCGTTGCTGAATTTATTACTTAGGAACATATTAATAGGAAAAACTCAAAGTCTTTCTGTACTATACGATCCTGCTTTGATTTCATTTCCACAGTCCCATTTTCCCTGTTTTCAATACTGATTTAGTACTGACTTACATAAAATAAATGAAAGTTGTGCTCTTACAGTGAAAGCAGCGTCACTGAATTTTTATATAAAGAGGAGAGTCATTGAATTTTTATGTTAAAAGCAGCATCATTGAATTTTTACATAAAGAGCAGCGTCATTGAATTTTTATGTTAAAAACAGCATCATTGAATTTTTACATAAAGAGCAGCGTCATTGAATTTTTATGTTGAAAGCAGCGTCATTGAATTTTTATGTTGAAAGCAGCGTCGTTGAATTTTTATTTGTTCACATAGTTAGTCCGTCGTAAACATGTTTGTTGTGTAAGTGTCTCTGTGTGTCTTTAGAAAGTGCAATGAATGTTTGTAGCGCGTGCGCAAGACAAAGTACAGCAGTTCAAATTTGAAATTGATGAGTTTACCACTTAATTTTCTACTCTGCTAGATCTCTGTGTAACCGGTTGTTAGCGATTGAAAAATAAAAATGTCTGTGCGCTTTTTACTCACATTACTTCCCGAACTCTGCTTCCAGATCCGCAAGGTTTGCCCCCATTTGGCACGCACGGGCCCCACTCGTCTGTGTGCCACTTGTTATATTGGCACGTTGAGTGGCACACACGAGACTGTGAATCCTGGGAGAAGCAGAACAATGACGTGTTTACTGATGGAAATTCCACTCCAGAACAAGAAAGTGTTTGCTGAGGTGTATTCTATATTAAGAGTATATAGTACATTCCAGTAGAGAGTATAATCAGAGGTGTATTGTATATCAACATAATACTGAGTGAGGTAAAAATTCCTGAAGAGTGTATAATCTGAGGTGTATCTACATAAAGAAAATCGTGATCTGTGAGGTACTTTATATAGGAATAAAATGTTTATCAATATTCCATAAATCAGAGTTTACTGCGGTACATTGTAGAAAAATTCAAATAAAGTGTTTATTAATGTCCATAATACAAAGTTTACTGTGGTACATATATTTTAAACTATTTTTACTATATTGGAATCTTTGAACCTAAGTGATTGAATTTGTTGAGTATTGAATTTACACATAGATTATAAAGGTGTGAATTGAATTATAGACTTATATACTATTCAAATGAAACAACAGACTAAAAAAAAATGTGCCGAGTATTTAATATATAAACACACGAGTGTGTGTGTGTGTGTGTGTGTGCGTGTGTGTGTGTGTATGAGTGTGTGTGAGTGAGTTAATGGGTGAGAAAGGGAGAGGAAAGAGAGAGTTTCCATTGTTTATATTATTGACGATTTTATCAATTTATCTTTTCACGCTTTGTTTGCTAAATGTAATTTTAAAAAAATTTCTTCTACATTAGTCTGTTCTGTTCACATTGTATTCAACTGATCGATACTTTGTGGATGGGGGCAAAGCCATAATTTAAATTAAGCCAAATCATTGGAATCTTAAGTAGAAGAATAGCATAAACTAAGGGGTAATGGCAAATCCTGTGAAGACGATTATAATTCATTTAGATAAAGATGCACTTAGCGACTTTGACTAATAGCTCTTCTGAGGAAAATTGCATTTAGAACGTCAGCATTAAATACTCAATAGCTAAAATAATAATTAATATTATGCAATTACGTAATTCTGAAAAGACTGTTTATATCCATGACGGCATCTTGGTTGGTGTAGGAAAGAGGAACATAAGCAAACGTCTAACACACACACAACCATTCTGCATTGTTTGTGTTGACGGACTATTTTTTTCAATAAACAATTACTATGTATATAAATTTATCGAATTAAGTAAGTAAAATACAATTAAAATTCATATTTAAGAAAAGTAAATATATTTAAAGTTCAGGTTAATAAAAATAAGTGAAATACATTTAATTGATTAAAATAAATAAAATATATTTTTAATTAATATTTATGTATATAAGTGAAATACATTTTTAAACTGGCACTAGCGACCGCAGATGCAATGTATGCCTCTACACACAGACAGACAGATGTATGTAGATAGATAGATATATAGACGGACGGACGGACAGACAGACAGACAGACAGACAGATAGATAGATAGATAGATAGGATAAATATTAGTAGGTGACTGAAATATTATTAGGATCGATAATCACTGAATTTTAGGAATCATGTTTTATCTTTCACTTTTGCTAATTCTAGTTGATTAATGTACACTTTCTGCTGTATCTTTCTTTACCAGGTTTTCATTCTATATCATTTTTCATTGCTTGTTATGCTGTTATTGTTTATTATGTTTTCATTGTTTATTGTTCATTGTTTATTATGTATTCATTGTTAATTATGCTTTTACTGCTTATTATGTTTACATTGTTCGTCATGTTTTCATTGTTTATTACAACAAAAGGCAGATGTGTGAGTTCACTATGAGAAGGGAGATAATTCGTCTTGACAATAAAAGCAAGAAAAATATTTTTTCCCCTTCAGTTTTGCTGTCCTATTGTCGGCGTCTCGACCATTCTCTTTGCGCAATGCTTAGCTGCACTAAAGAAAAGCGTAACTCTTGATATTAATGTGTTAATCAAATAATATCCCCTCGATTCAAATATCCTTGGTCCAATTATTAAATATTTATCCAAATTTAAGATGAGCTCCTGCACAGCAGGCACGACCAACGTTCTTTTTTTGTTGTTGTTTTTTGCTCCGCGGGAGTGGGGTGGAGGGCATGATAACTGAAGAATGTTTTACAGGACCAGAAAATCTGATTGTAACTCTTTAAGGAATAGCGCTGTTATTTCGCACTTTTTTTCTTTCTGAGAGATCGTTTTGTCACGTAGAAAATGTAATGTGTTCATGACATCGCTCTGTTAATGCCGGTCTCAAGTAAATAATTATTTTTATTTTAGGAGTATTATGTTTCTTTGTTCTTACATCTTCAGTGTAATTCAGTCGTGTGGTTTGTATATCAAATATTATGGGTGATATATTACAATATATATAACAATTATGTATAGGAAACACCGGTAACTATTCACCATACTAACGTGAAGAATTTTGTAGTACACTTAGCATCGACCATAAGCTATTTGTTAAGCATATTAGCTAGTAGGTCCAAAAATAGATATTTATTATGTATATTAGTTGGTGGGCCTTAAAATGGCTATTATGTATATTACTTGGTCTTAAAAGGCTATTTGTTATGTATATTAGTTAGTAGGTCTTAAAAGGCTATTTGTTATGTATATTAGTTAGTAGGTCTTAAAACTGCTATTTGTTATGTATATTAGTTAGTAGGTCTTAAAACGGCTATTTGTTATGTATATTAGTTAGTAGGTCTTAAAACGGCTATTTGTTATGTATATTAGTTAGTAGGTCTTAAAAGGCTATTTGTTATGTATATTAGTTAGTAGGTCTTAAAACGGCTATTTGTTATGTATATTAGTTAGTAGGTCTTAAAACGGCTATTTGCTATGTATATTAGTAGATCTTAAAACGTACAGAAAAACTTATTCAAACAATTATTCAAACTTCAACTGACAGAAATGTGTAAATCTCATTTTACACTCTTCGACAGTTAGAAATGTTTGTTCTCTCTTTCTCCACTCACAGACTGTTAATTGTATTTGACCTTTTTACACTCACAGACAGTTAATTGTATTTGGCCTTTTTACACTCACATACAGTTAATTGTATTTGACCTACTTCCAAGGAAATTCTCTCGCCCGAGCATATCTGCATGCAAGCTGGTCATTTTATGTCTCGTCATCTGAGAAATAGTCTTCACCAGCACAAATGTTGTTGTGTCTTAACGCTATAGGTTAACTTAAAGTGGAACATTTCGCCAACTCACAATTCTTTCTATATAATATGTTACGTCATCTCAATGAACTTCCCCAGAACACATTTTCAGATTAATGAACCTTATAAGCTAGTTAAAGTGTGACACTTTCTGTCAAAAAATTATGTTTATTTAACGCTGTTCGTCATCTAAATGAACTTCCCACTTGTAGAAAAGATCAGATGTTTAATCTTATACTTAATTTAAAGGGACGATTTCGCTTTTATACATAAACGAAAAGATAACATTTTATCACTCTGGCCACTCTTCACCTTGCGCCCCCTAAATACATTCAACGGATTTCTTCCCACCTTGTTATAATCAATGAGTGCGGGACACTTTCTGCCGCCATTTTCCGGCATCGTCTTTATGCTTCGTTGGCGATGTTGTACCCCAGAGCCGCAGGTCACGCTACACTGGCTCCACTGAGTCCACTCCGTCATTTCACAGTCCAGTGGGCAGGGAATGGAGCATTCTTCTTGCTGATACTCTAGGGATTTCAAAGGAGCAAAGAAACATCAAACTGAAATAAAAAGAAAAGTTGACCTTCTATCTATCTATCTATCTATCTATCTATCTATCTATCTATCTATCTATCTATCTATCTATCTATCTATCTATCTATCTATCTATCTATCTATCTATCTATCTAGCTATCTATCTATCTATCTATCTATCTATCTATCTATCTATCTATCTATCTATCTATCTATCTATCTATCTATCTATCTCATAGCACAAAAGATCATACAGAGACAGATAGGTGGACACATAGCACAAAGGATCAAGCAGAGACAGCAGATAGATTAACCCTTTCCCTTGCAGTCAGTTCTAAGGTGAGTTGCAAAGATGACACCAGAAGTAAGCAGGCATAGATCAAAGAAAATTGGAAATTAACACGAAAGAAATCGTATACAGCCAATACCCAGCTCACCTGAGACGGAGCAGCTGGCGGAGCCCTCCACATCCCGGTTGCTAGCTTGACATTTGATGGCCATATAGCGTACACCTTTTCCACAATACACCTGCTTTTGGATATTACTGCTTGTGTTGCTGGTCGTCACGCGGTGTTGAAGACTTTTAAAAGACATCTGAGCGAATTTCTCTTCCACCTTGAATGAAGAAAAAACACCAAACAAACCAAAAGCAAAGAAAATATTTGCGCGTGCACGTACGCACACGCCCGAGCACACGCACACACCTACAAATACACAAACGTATGCCACAGAAACTATATAACGTTTACATTGCATTAGCATTTAATAGGAAGTAATGGAAAAATACAGTAATTATTTCGAACTAAAAATTTAAATGAAGTATTATGTGTTTTTATATCACAGAGAGAAATAATAATAATAATAATAATTATTATTATTATTATTATAATTACTATTATTTCAATCCAATTAGACGTAATATTTGTGTAAATAAAGTCAGTAATCAGAACTTAGAAAACTTTAAAATTTGGATAATCTTAGGTTCTTCTTCAGTGTCCTTGTAAACTAAGTTCTCGTAATGTTTATTTGTCTTACTGTCCCTTGGTCAAATAATGGCGACTCCACAATTTGAAAGTCTTGGAGGGCAATCTGACTTTAAGCTCCTTTCCCGAGCCCCTACCACCCCTGTCGCCGCCACCTCGTCCTTGTTCTTATGTACCATCTTTCTACCCGCCTATCTAAACGTTCTGTGTTTATGTCTCATCTTTCTACCCGCTTATCTAAACGTTCTGTGTTTATGTCTCATCTTTCTACCCGCTTATCTAAACGTTCTGTGTTTATGTCTCATCTTTCTACCCGCTTATCTAAACGTTCTGTGTTTATGTACGTCTACCGAATAGCCTGTCAATAAATATCAATATTAAAAGATTTGTATCTGGGTGTCTCTGACTTCTTATTGTAATAGAAACAAACCTATTGCCAAAGACGTTTAATAGTGATGAAGCAAGAGTGGAGATGTACATAGCTTACCTCTTCAGGTGGCTTGAGAATACAGTCAGACCACCCGCCAATGGCGACTGGACGAAGGTTTTCACACACGCAGTCCTCCTGCTCCGAGAGAGGAAATCGGTTAATATTGCGACACTTGGGGGAAACTTTGCTGTCACCTAGAATTTAAAAAGATTCATCATCAGCATCAATCATTATTATCATCATCATCAACAACAAGAATAAGAACAAGAACAACAACAACAATAATAGCAAAATCAACATAGCCACCTTTACCACCACCACCACCATCTCATAATCACCCTTATCATACGAAACATCTCTGCCATAATCTTCAACAACAGCATAAAAAAATCTATAGCCCACAAACATACACAAAACCCCAATAGCACACAAACACACGAAACTGCCATAACACACTAATTTATAGGAAACCCTCCATAGTACACTAACGTACAAAAATCCCACATAGCACAAAAAACGTACACAATACCCAAGAAGCACACAAATTTGCATGATACACACATAGCTCACAAACGTATACAAACACATCTAGAAAACAAACAACACAACTAGAAAACACACAACACATCTAGAAAACACACAAAACACACAGCACATCTAGAAATCACACAACACATCTAGAAAATACACAACCCATCTACAAAACACACAGCACATCTAGAAAATACACAACACAACTAAAAAACACACAACACATCTAGAAAACACACAACACATCTGGACAATACACAGCACATCTAGAAATCACACAACACATAACACATCTACAAAACACACAGCACATCTAGAAACCACACAACACACCTAGAAAACACACAACACGCCTAGAAACACACAACACACCTAGAAAACACACAACACATCTAGAAAACGTACAACACTCCTAGAAAGCACACAACACACCTAGAAAGCACACAACACACCTAGAAAGCACACAACACACCTAGAAAATACACAACACATCTAGAAAACACACAACACACATAGAAAACACACAACAAAACTAAAAAACACACAACATTTCTAGAAATCACACAGCACACCTAGAAAACACACAACACACCTAGAAAACACACAACACACCTAGAAAACACACAACACACCTAACAAATTTCTGGAGCGGAACCTACGGCCCTCGCATCCCTGTCGCAGACACGGCGACCAGACTGACCAGTCCGTGAGCTGACATTCAGTCGGACACGAAATGTAGCACGCCTCCACTAGCACCGGCATCATGTTCAGTTTCTCCAGGCATATGTTCAGACCAAACTCGGTACCATTGGCGTGACGACAAGTCACGTCTGCAGTAAAAGAAAACATGGCGTCAAAGGTCAATATTAGCATTTTTTAAATAAAACATAAATAAATAAAACGAAACAAAACGAAAATGAAAACTTATTAGGCACGATTTTGAAAGAAAATAAACAATATAATACAAAGTGTGCAGAAGGCCTAGATTAATAATTTTATGACGTAATATTACGAGCTAAATAAATAAAATCCTCTAGTTTAACAAACTTTTTTTTATGACGTATTAATACCAGTTACAGTAAATAACCCTCAAGTTTGACAAACGATATATGACGTCACAATATGAGCTACAATAAATAATCCTCAAGTTTGACAGACGATTCATGCCCTAGATTCTGATTTTCAATAATTAGGTCATGTGGAGTCAAGCGAGGGACAATATTAAGAGTCGAAATTTAAGACTAATGTGATGAAATTTTTGCCAAAAACTTATAAACAGAATCGTCCCCCGTTCAACACCAACAATGAATTTGTCTCTTAACAGAGAATGTTTTCAGACCACTTTATGCCTGACCAATATGCTATACTTATTGATTGATATTTTGATTTTTCTTGGAGTATCTTTCAAATCTACTGAACATCGTTTACAAAAAAAAATACCCGCTTAACTGGGAAGAGAACGAAATTTGAAATTTGCTGATATAGAAGTAACGGCATTTGACTGTAGGTTTTCATTCGACGCCACCAGCCTGAATTCCGTCAGTAAATTCACCAGAACTGCCATTACTGTAAAATCTCTTAGTCTTTGCTTCCTAACGCTGACTGTGAAAGGACAGTAGATCTATACACTAAATATAAAAGGAAAATATTAATAAATATTTTTATTAAAAAATAAAACACGAGAGGAAAATAGGTTCCAGTTGTGAAATATTTCCGATTTCAAATAAATTAAATACGACAATTTTCGGAGCAGCCATTCTGTCAAGTAACAAACGAACAGCATCAATGATTATTTCCGCTTTCGACATGTTTGGACTAGAACTTTTAAAAATAGTATTAAATTACAAAATCCTTTCACAAGTATGCAGGACTTACTTCTTGCTTGCAATCCTTCTCCGCACAAAGACCCTTCTGGTGGAAGTATACAGCCGCTCCAATCAGAAACGTCCCAGAAGAACGTGTCACACAGGGGTAAATTTAGGCACTGCCGTTCCTCGAACAAGTTGTACGGGCAAGCCAAGCCGCCATTTTGTGGGTACGTCACAACAAAGCGCTGACGTCTTTGTTTGGGAAGCAACTGACGAGCTGAGGATGAAATGATGTTTAACTTTTGTCGCATGAAGTGGGGTTCAAATGTGATGATGATATGCATTTGAATTAAATTACAATTTTAAAGTAATATGTCTCATTCAGTGGAATTAAATTACAATTCCATGATAACATTTGTAGTGGAGTTAGATTACAAGCTTACGTTTGTGTATTGTGGAGTTAAATTGTAATGATAGATTGATATATAGTGGAGTTAGAATATAATCATAGGCATGTATATATGTAGTGGATTTAGATTGTAATCATATTGACATATAATGGAGTTAGATTGTGTGACAAACGCCATCCTAGTGAATGGTTATGAATATTTATTAGTATTAATCATTCATAAAACTAATTACAAGTGATGAGAATCTTAAATTATGTTATTAATAATTCTCCAGAAGACACCACTCATCTATCTCACTTGGCGGATATGTGGGTGCTATAAACATATTCTCTATTCCACAGCATTAAGGACAAACACTTACTGTCACACAATATTTCCGTAAGTGGAAAACTTCTTATCAAAAGAGAAGATAAATCCGTCTTTAATCTATATTTAGCGAGCCACCATTCACCCACTATCTTTCTAACATAAATGGTTATCAATATGTCGTAAGAAGGTCGATAAATTTATTAAATCAACAATCAAGTGCACAGATAACAAATACTGTAAAATGATTACTTAACATCAATATTTCCATGAACCATGTTTAAATAGTTTCAATATTTATACAATCTTATATCCTAACACATAATTCAACAAATTAGTTTCTATATAAATCGCAGGATAGTTCTTATCAGAAAGCAGATATAGAGTTATAGGGAGATGAGCAATAATAGTTTGTACATAACCTTGTCAAGGCGATGCCACCATAGTCTTTTACACACTTTTGTAACTATGTGACAAGGTTATTGTTCACAATAGAATTGTCAGTTCTTTAAGTGTTTCTCTTGCATGCTGTACAACACTGATGAGACACTTTTCTCTCGAGACTATTCTGGGAGCTCCTTCATCATATTAGCTCTCTCAAGCAGAGCAAAAATGTAGCAATTTCCAGTAACTTCCTTATACCAGAAATCCCATGTTGTAGTCGTGCATTTTTTGCCATTGACAATGAACAGAGTGCAGTGTATCCTTACACTTACAAGATGAGGGTAGAGACTTCTCGAATCTACATGGTCGTAGATGTTTTTAAATCAGCAAACCAGAAGATCTAGCAAAAAAAAAAATGCTGCTTCTTCCCATTAAGCTAATGGCTGTCTTTCATGACCAGACTTCTGCCATCCAAATTCAAAGTAATTAAAAAATAAATTCCTTTCAACAGGTAAACTTTGATCTCATCCCATTGGCTTGTCTCATTCTTGTAAATCTTAATAATTGGATAATAAAAAACTGCTCATCCACCTAAAACTGGTTTAGATTATATTAGCAGTTTAGCAGATTCTTTACCTGAGTTGTTTACTCTAAAAATATCATCACAAGCAGTGACCATGATTGGGTCACTTTAACGTTGGCAACATAGATATAATTAAGTATAGAAATAGGATAGCATAATCCACACTGCCACATATTGTAATCTTAGATTGACAAACAGTGAAGTTAGATTGTAATCATAGACTGACATATAGTGGAGTTAGATTACAATTCGATATCATTACATTATAATCTCAGGTTGATTACATAGTTGAATTAGATTAATATGTAGTAACATTTGCTTGTAATCTGAGGTAATTATTTAGTGAAGTTAATGCAAATAAGAAATGGTTCATTGTCTGAAATTATTACTTAGTATAAATAGTTACGCCTGAAAACAATATCGTAATAAAGGTCGGTTGTAGTCAGAGAATATTGATACGTATGCTAAGTCGATATGAGGTACTTAAAAATAAAAGACTTTATTGAAACTATATTTCATATTAAGATAACAGACTAAAGCACAGAACACTACAATGAAACCCGTTCAAAAGTTATTTAATAACAGCATATCTCTTTCTCCCAAGATTCCTTTTGCTTGTCATGGGAAACTAGAGCTCCAGTCCTGATCGAAGAATTAGAGTTGCTTCCCTTATAGCAACACCGCCTTTAATGAGATATACAGTTTGGACATTTGGCACATCATTCGTTACTTACAAACAAAAATCTTCCACCCCAAATAACAAATAGCCGCCACCACCACCACCACCAAAAAACACCACATGCAAGTGGTGTATGACCAAGTCATACGTAGCAAATGAAGTAAATTACGCAAAAGAAAGCGAAATTATTAAATAAATATTTACATCTACTAGTAAAGAAGATTCATTTAATGGAAAATTGTGTGCGAGAATCATACGCGTTGTAATATGTTGAGTAGAAATTTCCTGTGTTGATAATTGGTTTTTGAATTTCGCCTAAAAATTAGCATAAAAACTGCAAATCACATTGTGGATAGCTCTATGCCATCTTTGACAGTTAGTTAGCGTCTTTGTTTACATAAAGTGGCAAACAACTTCAACTTCAAACTTTCAAAGAACGACCAATTTTGACATCAAGCTGTTAGAATACGATCAAAAAACGTTAACGCCAAGCTGTTACAGTGACCAACTTTAAAATCAAGCTGCTGGATAGCGACCAATTTTAACGTCAAGATGTTAGAAAGCGACAACTTTTAACGACATGCTGTTACATAGTGACAAGTTTTTACGCCATGCTGTTAGAAAGTGACGAGATTTTACGTCAAGCTGCTATAGAGCGAAAATCATTAACGTACAGGCTATTACAAAGAGACCATCTTAGGCAAGATGTCAGATAGCTGCCAACATTGATGCCAAGCTTTACTGTCATGTTGTTAGATGACCAACTCTAAGGTTACAAGCTTTAACGACAAGCTGTTAAAGAGCGACCAACTTTGACGATATGATTGTTGGATAGCGACCATCTCTAACGTCAATTTGTTAGATAGCGATGATCTTTGACATCAAGCTGTTAGAGACTGATCAATTTTGACGTCAAGCTGTTACAGACTGATCAATTTTGACGTCAAGCTGTTACGACTGATCAAGTTTGACGTCAAGCTGTTACAGACTGATCAACTTTGACGTCAAGCTGTTACAGACTGATCAACTTTGACGTCAAGCTGTTACAGACTGATCAACTTTGACGTCAAGCTGTTACAGACTGATCAACTTTGACGTCAAGCTGTTAGATAACGATCATCTTTTGTCACTTTAACATTAACAATTTATATAAAAATAAGTCTTGAAATAGGGATAGGCAAATATACTCTGCCACATAGATATAAAGCACACAGTTTAATTATGTACATAGAAACACAACACAGAATGTTAACATGTACATAGAAACACAATACAGAATGTAAACATGTACATATAAACAAAACACAGAATGTAAACATGTACATAGAAACACAACACAGAATGTAAACATGTGCATAGAAACAAAACACAGAATGTAAACATGTGCATAGAAACACAACACAGAATGTAAACATGTGCATAGAAACACAATACAGAATGTAAACATGTACATATAAACAAAACACAGAATGTAAACATGTACATATAAACAAAACACAGAATGTAAACATGTGCATAGAAACACAATACAGAATGTAAACATGAGCATAGAAATACAATACAGACAATAAACCTCACTGCACCTATGATTAAATACACTGATTGAACTGTTCATCCAACATATTGTTATATGTCAGGGCCAAGCATAAAGTTCTTTCATTCTAGACATTGAAGTTGTGTTTTCTAAATATCAAGGCCAAGGAAGTGTTAGTCATAGACACACAAAGTGTCTTCCTTACCTGTAAAAGCCAAGCACGGCGTTCCACAGTCTGACCACTCGGACCACTCAGTCACACTGCAGTCCTTCGGACACTCGACCGTGCAATCCTGATTGCCGCTTGGTTTCACCTTCATCTCACATCTGTAATGGCAGTGTTACATATAGATAGTCACGAGAAGCATCTGTAATGGTGGTGTTACATATAGACATAGTCATGAAGACCATTTATAATGTGAATGCAGCTTTTAATTACAACATCTTCTTGTCTAATACAGAATTACGTTCCTTTCCTTACTGACAATTACATAATGTTCATACTGAATGCACCTAAGTATGTCCATTTTAAAACTTTCCTCGTGCGTTGTACTTGTTAAATAAATCTGTTTTCAACATTTATTGCAGCATTTCCATGTCTTTTCCACATCACCCCCACCCCCAAAGTAATAAATTTCGAAATATCTATGGAAACCACCCACCCTCTGTCCCACCATTCCATGGGATAACCCCTTAAACACGGCTTACCTCTGGTCGACCACTCTGAGACCAGTGGCACTGTAGCAAGCTACCTCCCGTAGTTGTACACCTAGCCCACACTTAGTCGAGGTTTCGGCGACTGAGCATGGCCCCCACCCGCTCACCTTCCACAGGTAGATCATGCACTCCAAAGGTGCTCTGCAAATTTCCGTTTCTCGGAGTGAGGATTGGCTTGGGCAGAGTGTGCTCCGTGGCCCTTAGAATGGAAGAAGTCCCATATACATTTGAGTCCCAAACAGTAGGCGAATTTTCAAAAAAAAAACAACAACGTAAAACGAGAGGGTAAAACGAAGACAACATTGTCATCTTCACCTGGTCAATCAATCGTTCTTTTTAGAAGTACCATTAGTTGGTTTTGTCTTTCTCGCCACAACCGTCGCTACCATTATTATTGCCCCGTCATTTCTATATATAGCCCTTTATTAATATTAATTATTCTGCTATATTCATTTTCATCATCGCTGCGACTATCGTCACCAACATTACTCTTACTTTCGTTATCACTGCCAGCACCACATTATCTGCTATCACGTTAGCGACTGAAAAGCATTATCACCCCATCGTTTCTCCACCCCCGCATTGTCTGTTATAAATAAATCTATCACCGCCATCTTGCATGGTCATCGTCGTCATCAGTATTATCTCCCCCACCCACCTACGACCCTCCACCACCATCATCATCATCATTGAATTTGTTTCTGACTATACGTTTACAGTTATGGCGATTTAACACCCCGTTTATTACCTGATCCGCTGTAGGCCAGAATTCGTCGAGTACGGGTGCGAGTGGACGGAGCCCTGTTAATAGGGTTGCAGGAGTCAGGGCACTGCGACCAACTGCCCCATTCAGACAGGACACAGTCATCTGGACAAGGCACGTGACAGTCTTCCCACTGGCGGTTATCCATCTGATGCTCCACGCAGTATCGGGCCGTGACCTTGACCTGTCCAAAGAAAACCAATTGCAGTTTGAAGAGTACGAGTGAAAAATTAACAGTGGCACTGAGACGGCACTTCACATGACAACAGCAGACAACCATAGGTTTGGAAAAAATATTGGTGGGTAAAGATTTATCGTTCTGTACATTATCTGCTATTTATAGAAATATTCTATAGGAATATAAGTCTTGTATAATGTGTTTATGGAATGATGTATCCCAACGGTCGGGGAAACAGAGATGATCGCTCTAAGGGACTGAATCAACTATGGGCAGTAATAGGTGTAGGCCTTGTTGATAGGAATATATGTAGGCCATTTTGATAGTAATTGATGTAGTCTACGTTGATAGTAATTGATGTAGTCTACGTTGATAGTAATTGATGTAGTCTACGTTGATAGTAATTGATGTAGTCTACGTTGATAGTAATTGATGTAGACTACGTTGATAGTAATTGATGTAGGCTATGTTTGTAGTAATTGATGTAGTCTACGTTGATAGTAATTGATGTAGTCTACGTTGATAGTAATTGATGTAGTCTACGTTGATAGTAATTGATGTAGACTACGTTCATAGTAATTGATGTAGGTCATGTTGGTAGTAATTGATGTAGGTCACGTTGGTAGTAAATGATGTAGGTCATGCTGGTAGCAAATGATGTAAGTCATGTTGATAGTAATTGATGTAGTCAAAGTTGATAGTAATTGATGTAGACTATGGTTGTAGTAATTGATGTAGGCTATGTTTGTAGTAATTGATGTAGTCTACGTTGATAGTAACTGATGTAGGTCATGTTGGTAGTAATTGATGTAGGTCATGTTGGTAGTAATTGATGTAGGTCATGTTGGTAGTAATTGATGTAGTCTACGTTGATAGTAATTGATATAGGTCATGCTGGTAGCAAATGATGTAAGTCATGTTGATAGTAATTGATGTAGGCAAAGTTGATAGTAATTGATGAAGGCTATGTTTGTAGTAATTGATGTAGGCTATGTTTGTAGTAATTGATGTAGCCTATGTTGTAAAAATTGATGTAGGCATGTTTTTTTCAATGGTTTAAATTCTTGATTGATTGTGCAGAAAAATGATTTCTTGAAATGTTAACTACCTGCCACAACAGACATTAACCTATTTACCACACCACCAACTCTTTTTTAATTTTATTTCAAAGACACCGTTTTCGATATCTTCTACTATGCCATCTTCTCTTGTGACTCCTGCTCCCACGACCTGTTTCGAATTTTATTACATCAGTACTCATTCTCACTTCTTTTGACTTCTATTACCATGAAATAACTCTCTTGGATTTCTGTTACCATGACATCTCTTGTTACTTTTATTATCATGACATCTCCCCCCCCCCCTCCTACACACATATCTCGTTTTTTTTCCTTTCAGCACTCTATCATCAATTTGGCTTTCTACCCTGCCAAATCCTTTGACTTCAAAGCTATCACATCAACTATCCTTTGGACTTCTATTCCATATAATATATATTATGCTGACGTAATATCATATAGTCTCCTTTTGCTTCTACTATCACATCATATACTGGACATCACTAGAGTCACTATGTCATCTTACACCATATAATCTCACATCGTCTATGTTTCGTCTTACACCATATAATCTCACATCGTCTACATTTCGTCTTACACCATATAATTTCACATCGTCTACTTTTCTTCTTACACCATATAATCTCTTGTATGATATTTGTCTACCACAGCAATGTTACTCTTTTGAAGTTTTTATAGTATATACTCCTTTGATTTCTACTGACACATCTCCAATTTGAGATCTGGAAATAATTGTGCTGCATTTTCATTTAAGAAATTATATATATTGAGAAACAATCATAGCTTAAAAAGGACCATTCTTGAATAGATTTACATAATCAGAAGTTCCCAGTGTGGTAAGCGTTTAATTACTATATGTTTACTTTCAGCAATTTACACATGTTATTAGATTAATAACTATCAAAAATACAATTCAGTACAAACATTTTAAGGTATTAAAATCTGAGGAAGAAGCAGAAGAAAAACATTCAAATGACACATAAGAAAATAAATGGAGATTTAATCATCCGAAATAATCATATTAAGTGTACTCAAAAACCTTGCACCGCTGACAAGCATTACTTAATTTTTTTTTCGTGTATTGGTGCTAACGAAACAAAGAAGCTTTCATGTCAACTGCTTCTAAATTGAAAGCACCCCATAAAACCACAAACTCTCCCCCTATTTGCCTTAAAAAACGAAAGAAACAAGGCTTCAAAGTTCGTTAACATCGATTTCCTGGTGAGAGTAGTTCCCCCTTTTTTCAGCAAACTCATTTTTTAAGCCCACAATTTAAATTTTTATAAATTCTTTAGATGCGAGAGAAACAAATGCTGCAATGCTCACGCCTTCTCGGTTGACACATTCAGCAAATCGTTGTCTCGTACCCTGACCGCAGCCCCCTCTAGTGGTTGGTTCGCAGTCGCCATTTCTGACCTCCCAGTGAAAGCAGGGCTCTGGTTCACAAGCCTGCGTCTCACTTAGGTGGGGACAACCCTTACTACCGGGTCCAGGAAGCGTCAAGATTTCTCTGGTTCGATAGCGTTTTCCTGTTGAACATCAAACAGAGAAAATATTGCTATAAATATAACTTCTACTTACTTCTACTATTATTTAGTATTGTTGTGACATTTACGAGTACTACTACTGCTATTGTGACTACGAGTAATACTATTGCTATCCTCATAGGGGAGACAATTAAATATAGGGCGTGATTAGGTGAGTCTGTCTATCAGTGAGTACAGGTGCGTGTGTCATTATGTGCATGCGAGTATCAATGTATGTGTACGTGTGCTAATGTGTGTGCGCGTGCTTTAGTGTATGGTGCATGTATATCAGTGTGTGCGTGTGTATGAGTGTGGGTTAATGCGTGCGTGCGTGTGTTAGAGTGTGGTGCGCGTCACTTTGTGCGTGTATGTTAGTGTGTGTTACTGTATGCGTGTGTGGCAGAGTGTGCATGTGTTTGGGTGTGTGTATGTGTCAGTGTGTGCGTGCAGTGAGATACTGCATCATACACAAGTGGAAAAGGTTAATCAAAATCGAACTTTCATGCATCAGTGAACTTAAAAAAAATAGACAGGATTTTTCACTAATTTTCATCTCTGAATCTGTTTTCTGTACCCACTCTTTGTCTTTATCTATAACTCATTTTCTACTCTCTCTCTCTCTATCAATCATACAGTCTCTATCTCTTTGTTTCACTACGTTTTCCCCCAGTCTCTCTCTCTCTCTCTCTCTCTGTTCTTCTTTATTGTTCTCTCTTTCTCTGTCTTTTTTTCTTTCTGTTTCCCTCTCTATCTCCATTCTTCTCTCATTCTATAATCTAATCGATTTTCTCTTGTATTTGCAGGCAATCGCCTTCACGTTTAATTTTTATTTTTAAATGTTTATTGTGTGTGTGTGTGTGTGTGTGTGTGTGTGTGTGTGCGCGAGAGAGAAAGAGAGAGAGAGAGAGCATAGTTTATACATTTGCTTTTGTTTTTCTGGCAGAGTAAACTTGCCTCTCCCTATTTTTAAACTTAATTGTTATATAAATTGTTAAATGTCAAAGTGACCCGACGTTGTGATGATATTTTTGGAGTAAACGGCTTAGGCAGGGAGGGAGTGTGCTAGAAACTCGCTGGTGTAATCTAAACCAGTTTTAGGGATGAGCAGTTTTTATTATCCGATGGTTAAGATTTACAAGAACGAGACCAGCCAATGGGCTGAGTTCGAAGGATTACCTGCTGTAAAGAAATCTATTGTCTAATGAATTTGAATAAGGTGTGGCAAGAAGTCCGGTCATGAAAGGTAGCAGATAGCTTAATGATGAGTCAAATGACTGAGAGAGAATGAGTTTAGAAATATTTCATGCATTTTGCTATTGATATATCATTATACTTGCGTTTTACGTAGAAATGTATTATATGATTAGAATATTATTTCTACAGATTGTGAACTCATGTGCTCAAATGTATTATTACAAATACTTGACAATATTTCTAGTGAATACGTTCGTAAAATTGATTTGTTGTAATTGTTATACTGCATGCATGTATCGGGCTAATAAATACTGTTGCAGGAAACTGCAAGTTAAGACTTGATTGTAAGAGAGAATGGAGTTAAAGATGAATTAATTGGAAACTTATAGTTTGTTCTGTAATTATATTTTACAATTTTAGTATTCCCTTGGGACAATAAATTTGTGACTTTGTAATGGAAGCGCAAAGACTATTGAAAGACTATTCCTGGTTCACTCAGACAAGGTTACGTACAAACTATTATCACTATAATCTGTTCTCTGATTAGGAATCAACCTGTGAGTTATATTGATACTTATTTGTTGAATCACGTGTTTGTAATAAGACTGTATAAACTTCAAAACTATTTTAACATGGTTCATGGAAATAGTGATGTCAAATAATGTTAAATTCTTACACATATGTTGATAACTTTATGTTGGAGAAGAAAGTGTGTGGATTGGGGCTCACTAAATATTAATTAAAAGGCGGATTTAACTTCTTCTTTAGTAAGAAGTTTTCCATACACAGAATTATTGTGTGATGGTAAATGTTTGTCATAATGCTGTGAAAGAGAGAAAACATTTACATCGCCCACACATCCACCAAGTTGGATAAACGGCTTGTGTCTTTTGGAGAATTATTAATAAATAAATTAAGATTCTCATTAATTGTAATCTGTTATGGATGATTAATTAATAACAATAATAATAACCATTAACTAGGTGGCGTTAGCGTCACAGTATTTATTATGTATATATACTTTGATGACCACCCCGCCAAAAAAAAAAAAAAGAAAGAAAAGTAAAAAAGAAGACTTTCCAAAATTTATTCTCACCAAAATACAGAATCTCATTTAAGCTATTGTTTCCCGAGAATTTTATCACCTGCTAGTATCACACGCATTTGGAAATTCCAATTCCACAAAGCCAGGCAGGCAGGGCAGGTGACAGACCACAGAACACAAGAGATTATAATTGTCTGGCACCACATTATGCTTTCACTAGAGTTCATCGGACAAAACAAAACTGTAACAAAACGCATTTTGTAATTTCCACTTTAAAAAAAAACGGTAATGAGTCTTTGGCGAGAAGTCTTTCTCAGGAAACGAAAGCATTGGAAAGAAAATTCACCAGCAAAAGTTAAAATAAAGAAAGAAACGTTACGGTTATTCAAATTTACGTCATAATACATCCAAACCGTTATTGATCGTTATTGTTTCGTAATCCAGAATACAAAGCTCCACCCTCATGCTAGTGTAGGGGCGGGGGGGGGGAAAGTGGGGTGGTTAATACTGAAAAATATCCCAGTGAATGGAATGGCTCTGAATCGCATAGACCACAAGACCTGCCAGTTCCACGGATCACACACCTGAGAGTAAGCTTAATAAATTTTATAGTAAGCTAAATTAATCTTACAGTAAGCTATACCAATCTTGCAGTAAGCTAAATCAATCTTACAGTAAGCTATACCAATCTTGCAGTAAGCTAAACAATCTTGTAGTAAGCTATACCAATCTTGCAGTAAGCTAAATTAATCTTACAGTAAGCTATACCAATCTTGCAGTGAGCTAAATCGATCTTACAGTAAGCTATACCAATCTTGCAGTAAGCTAAATCATTGAACATCTTCCATTGCTTGGCATTGTCAACAATAAATTCGTTATATAATACACTATTTTTACAACTTAGCGTCATGCTAATGTTTATTTATTTATCTTTCATTATCATACAGTTCAATGTGTCGTCATCGTTCGCTTCTACATTGTGTGTGTGTGTGTGTGTGTGTGTGTGTGTGTGTGTGTGTGTGTGTGTGTGTGTAACAAAACCTTCGTATGATGCCAATACTCTTTCTCATTTATACTAGTTCTGGATCAGTCATGAGTTCGTGCACGCGTATGTGTGTTTGCATGTGTGCATGTAATGTGTGTGTGTGTGTGTAACAAATCCTCCGTATTGATGCCAAAACTGTTTCACACAGAAATGAGTCCTAGCGTGCACTAATATTCCAGTCACTTGTTACTTAGCGCATTTCAAAACTTCAAAGGAAAGTTCTGGCTGACACTTTTAGCATGCTGCCTAATAATAGATTCCCAATTAATACTATCCAGGAACACAGGCAATGATAAAATGTGTTCGTGCAGGGAAACGGTCTCAATTTAATGTTTTCAATGCTCAGTACAGAAGGAAAACAAAATAGTAGTTAAAATATTGAAATTATTATTATTTGAAATGTCATTCACATGAAGATAATGGACTGCTGGACAGCTGACTGCACGTTCCACTAGCAAGGGCAGATAATTTGAGGAAGAAGATCTGAGTTACGTCATAGACTGCTTATTATTGCTGCGGAAATCGTATTTTCATCGTTTTATATATATATCTTTTTTATGACAAGCCATCAGTTTTTTTTTTCTCTGGCCGTCATTTCTTAATCTTTTCTTTTCTTTTCTCTCTACCTTGTTCTCCCCCATTTCTCTATAATTACTAGAATTATGTAATATATATTGTAACTCTAATTTCGTATAAGAATTTAGATGATTGTTATATATATGTTTGGGGTAAAAGAAAGAGACCTGGATGAATGTCACGAAAGTTGTGGAGAAAGAAGTGAGAGCTGGATGAATGTCACGAAAGTTGTGGAGAAAGAAGTGAGAGCTGGATGAATGTCACGAAAGTTCTGGAGAAAGAAGTGAGAGCTGGATGAATGTCACGCATGAAGTTTTGGCCACCATGAATGAGTGTGAACACTAAAGTGTGGATGATTGTGACCATGGAATGTTAGCCGGATGTTGAGATGAATGGTCGTTAGCGTGAGACGTTGCAAAAGCAGTCTGACATTGCTTACAAAGAGACCAGAAAATCTGGCGAGTCTTGATTTAATGCACGTTAAAAAGAGCTTGACCTTTTAACCTTTCTTCAGAAGTACACTAACATTGTCCAATCGTCACCCTCGGATATAATAAGATATGATGTAGTTACCATAGAGACGTACGGCATTCTGGTAGACGGTGGGACGAGTGGAATGGGTTGTAAGATAGAGAGACATGGCTTGACGTCTGACGAATCAGACTAGAACGAGCGTCAGACTGATTGTAGGACTCTTGTATAGTGCGGACAATCGCCCAGACTCACTAGTAACAGTCACTGAATTTCGACCGTTGCATTTGTTGTTTCCTCGTCACCGCTAACCACTACGCTTTTGAGACAATGCGAGTTTCCCTACCATGTGAGAGTGAATTAATTCAATTTGGCTTGTGATTTGGTGACGTGTGCAATTTGACTTGTGTCTTTGGTGACGTGTGCAATTTGACTTGTGTTTTGGTGACGTGCAATGTGACTTGTGTCTTTGGTGACGTGTTCAATTTGACTTGTGTTTTGTTGACGTGTTCAATTTGACTTGTGTTTGGGTGACGTATGCAATTTGAATTGTAGTTTTGGTGACGTGTGCTATTTGAATTGTATTTTGGTGATGTGTGAAATATTTGGTTCCAGATAAAATAAACAATATTGCACTGAATGAAAGCGAGTGAAATGTAAATACGGGGAAGGTATAGAAATTTAATGTTGTTTAAATTTTTAATTCTGTTCAGAATGTGACGATCTGTGACAAATTCTGTGTCATGACCTCGTGACCCAATTGCTCGTTTCAAAATTAAAATTTTGAACGGACCTTTGTTGAAATTCACCCGTGATACATCAGTATCGCTAGCAAGGTCAGATTGTTGCATAACTTTAGGCCAGTGTCCAGCACCTTCGAGATCAAACATACCACGTGAACGGTCACGTGATGCGTTCAATGCAGTTTCATAAAAATGATCAAACGCGCCAAAATCCCTCACTCACTCCCAGACCGGCAGACAGACAAGGCAGCTTTAACATTAGCTCCGTCCCGCCGCCATACCAGAGTCGTAAGAGAGTCGAAGATGAACCCGCGCTAGAGCAGTAAATCTACTTTTAAGAGCCGGGTTCTTCTTATGTTACTCCTCTCTACCTTCGTACTTCTTGAGTCGTACACCGACTCGGGTGTCTTCATGACCCATACGTGAACTATGCAGAAGTACCTCGTGTTAACCACGTGTTAACGATTCGTCGCAAGTACATTAGCGATGCAGTAATTGAGTGGACGATTGACTGTCATGCTATGCAGTACTGACGATGAGCCAAAGGATGTGGACCAGTTCTAACCAGTTGAACCCCACATGCGACCAAGAGTGTAGTTAAGTATATCTACTAGGGTCCAGAATCAAGTGACTATTTGGCAACAGAAAAGCAAATTCTCGTTAGAACTTTTAACCAGGACGGTAAATGAGAGAACAACGCTGTGTAGAATTAAGACGTCGTGTCGTAATTAATCGTTGCTGTTAATTGTTAAACTTATTAAATCTATTTCATTTTGTTAAGAACCTCTTTTGTAGTAAATTGTATGCATATAGACCAAATGGGATTGGATGGGGGCTGTCTGAGCTAAACGAATGACGTAATGAATGCATATGAATCTAAGAGAGTTTTTAACGATTTCCAATCTAGCTAATGTACGCAAATTATCAGTTTCGTAAATCTGTGATCTAGACTACAAAGATGCATTTTTAATTTAGTCGAATGATGATTTGAGCAACCAGTCTGTTTAGGTTAAACGAGAGAGAATTAATTTAAATAGTAAATTAAAGTTCTATAATTTCCTAAGCAGGGTCTTTAAATAAATACTGGAAACGTAACAAGTGGTGCCTCGTCATGGGATTGATATGTATTAAATTGTAACATTTTTTATACATAGGGCGTATCATAAACCTAGAAACAAACGAACATCTGAGAATTGCCAATATTCTATTGATTCAGGATTGTTGAAATATTTATCTTGCTTTTGTTGTGACATGTGCATGTATTCTTTTGCAGAGTAGCGTGCATGTTAGTTAATGTTGATATATTTAAGCGTAGTTAAATATGTCATGTTAGCTATTGATGATTTATTTAGTATTGTGTTACTGGATATTTCATTGTGAGAAGTCGACGTGTTATACCGCCAGCTAGGAGAGTTATCGGTAGTAACAGACTTCGGACTATTATATTTAGGGTGCTAAGTATAATGTGTAATGTTGTATGGTCGGAGCCGTGACATTACGAAAGCCTTGGAGACAACAGATTTGTAGCCAAGCAGGTGAACGTGTAACCAACGCGTAATTTATTTCGGAAGGTGTTCTGAATAAATCCAATAATTTTTGTAAGGTCGTAGCCTAAAAGTTATTGTGGGATAAAAGCGGAGTTTTATCGCCTACGGTTAGATACACAATCACGAGAGATATTTATTGTAGCCAGACGCGCTAAATAAATAAGATGGATCTCGAACAGACTATTGCGAGTCTGAGAGAGATAGGTTCATTGATCGGATACCGAACGGAAGATGAGTTAATGAACTTCGTTAGAACTGAACTAGACAGGGAAAAGAGGAGAGAGGAACACGAACGAGAGATGGAACGGATAGAGATAGAATATGATCACATTATGTCTTTGATACATCTAGGGATCAACTATCGGAAGAACAGTGTAGGGAGTTTACAACTCGTGGAGATTCTAAAACGCGAACAGAAGGTTGGCATATCACTAAGATACGAAAGTGAACAGCTACGTAATTTTGCCTTACTTGCACTCAATGAAAAGGAAATAGAACACAGGGAAGAAATTAGATCTTCAATAAGCTCACGAGCAAAACAGTTGTGTGATAAAGATTTCCGATTCAAAGGGGAAGGGGAGGCTGAAATGCGAGACCTAACGTTCGAAATTAGAAAGTTGAAGAAAGAGAGGCTAGTGCTTATGGAAAGGAAAGAAAGTCTAGAATTAGAATGGTTGTGGACAGAAATCAAAACAGAATCTAAAATTGCTGGGGAAAGAGACGGTACTGTTGACAAATTACGACAGGAAGGTCAGGCCGTGAACTTTGACTTGCCGAGGTCAAACACCGCGAGCGTGGAGACTGACACACAGAAATTAGTCGCGCTACCAAGCACAGCAGACGAAATAGACGAAAACAAATGTTTTGACAAAACCATTACAGTTCAACATGCTAACCAGTTTACAGAAACAGTTAGTACACCAAAGCTTGATCTTGAAACAGAGACAAGAAAAGACACTGTTGTTAAGGACTTAATAACACGTGTAGAATTTGGACGAACACATACACCGCCGTGTACGTGTGACACCTTGTTTGACGGACTGAATGCGCATGATAAGATAGAGACAGATTCTATCGGTTGTGTACCGTTAAGGTGTGATGAAACTTCTAGCAACACAGTGACTGATTTTTCTGACAGGACAAATATGCATGAGAAGATAGAAACCGATTCTATCAGTTGTGTATCGTCGAAGGGCAGTGACGCATCGACTGAGTCTACTGACCGAACTGTTAGTTTAAGAGGGAGTCATGAGAATGTGCTCGCTACGAAGACTGAGACTGACGTCGGTAGATCTCGATCTCCGATGATTGACGTGAGTCATGACGTAATTTTGGAACACAAGATTATTGCGTTATGCGAGGTTTCGAGTGCTAATACATTGACAGCCAGGGAAACAGAAGTATTTGATCCAGATGACAGCATAGGTAGCAATATAGACGGAGGCAATGTGCCTATGATAAGTTCATTTACTTCGGATGACATGACAGTTGTCAGAGCTGAGACAGAGTTCTTTTCCAAACGTGACATGGAAGAAGATATAGTCGAAAACTGTACAGGGACGGTCGACGATAACAATGCATGTGTACTGACGTGTATGCACGCAGTTGTCAGAGACATGGCAGAACCGTCTGCAGATAAATCACTTAACGGAATTAGTGACGTAGACAGAAGCCACGGTACAGGGACTACCTTTATTGACTCACCTGTTGAGATAAAGGAATGTCGTGAGTACGTACCAAAAACTGAGACAAGTGGAAGTAAGGAGGAGGGGGTTTCATTAACTGATAGGTTCCTTGGTTCACTGATGAAAAGTACGGAGTGTAATCCCGAATTGATCAAAGACACAGTACAAATGAGTGACAGAACTAGATTGATAGATAATGAAAACCGGAGTGACGGACTGATAACCAGAGTAGGTGGGGCATCAGGACTGTTACTGACATCAGATGCAGAGAATTATGATAGAGGAAACAGCGGGAGTGTAGCCTACAACACACAGAGAGTAGACATAGTGATGTTATTCAGTGTAATAGAGACAGGTAACATTCACTGCCAGTTAGTGACTGAAACTGACAGAATTTCCATCATAGATTCTGACGATTTGATGAGGAGACACATTGAATTAACTAAGTCGGTGGAGACAGATTATGTTAGTTCAATAAACGGTATGGTCCAGGGGAGACAATCAGTAACTCTTGGGGAGTTTAAGACAGAACCCTTGTTCATACAACCACGGGAATCTGACTTGCTAGCGAGTGAGTCTGACCACACAGTGACTAGAAAATACTCGAGTGGAGAGTTAGACAATTCTAGAGTCACAAAAGAGACACAGACTTATGTTGTCAGGGAGAGAGACAAGCTGACAGACATAATGACAGTCAAACACCTAGTTGTGAATGGGTTAAAACAGAAAACAACTAGTGGGATGAGGTATTTCACTTCAGTCTATGATAAGATCAGGAGAACGGAACCTCCAGATTTAGAGGGGACGCTAGTGTTGCAATTCAGGTACTTCAGAGAGACTGGTAGCCACGACAGAGCACATTTGCGAACCTATGACGTTAGACTAGATGCGAAATGGACCCATAGTAGATCTGACGCCATTCCGACGAAAGACGTTGAGTGCATGCGAACTAGGGACGTTCAATGTGTACACAATGACGTAACTACAGATGCACGAAACACCAAGCGAGCAAATTTCCATTTGCGTGAGTTCAGTGACAAGGCTAAGAGCGATAGATTTGAAATTCAGACTTCGCATAGTCAACGCCATAGTGACACTGACATGATACGAAACGTATCGAGAAGTTTGAAACTGTTAGACAGGGTAGAGACCAGTCATGCAGAAACTGACACTACCAAAAACATTTTAAACTTGACAAGTACTTTGGGGAGTTTTGAAAGAGATAAAACACTTCAAGGACGTACTTACCGGACGAGAAATGAAAAGTCTAAACTTGACATGCAATATATTGCACCTCACAGTGACATTCTGACGAACAGAGTAAGAAAGAAAGAATACAGTTGTCATGCCATAGACATGTTGACACACATGGACGATGACGTGTATTGGGGTTGGGATAGAACTACGAAGATAGCGCAGCAGTAGAAATAATGATTTGATACCTTCTTTGAATTTTCATTATTTTCTTGTTGTACCGTAGTTGGTGGTTGTTATTGTAAATATGTTGGACATTTCATAAAAACTTGGGACTAGCTATAACACTGATTGAATTGTGTTAGTGTTGTAACTCTGAATATGACAGGTAGACTGATAGATGGTTCATTGAGTTGGTAATTCACAAACTCTGATATTTGGTTGATACAGGAAATCAATATCTGGAACTTTTCATAACCTGCATATTGATAGTGTTGTTCATTGGAAGTCAATTTTTTTGATCACACTATTGTTGGATACGTATTCAGTGGAATTGGTTGATGTTGGATTTCTATTCTGAATAATCTGGTTAGATCAAACTAGGTTGTGTGTGAACTATTGATTATTGGGACAGATAGTGAGAATTTCAGAACATGTTATTCCATTGGATGGATGTCTATTCAATTAGACTGAACGTTCTTCTTAAATCATTTTATTTGATTTTTTTCTTAAATCATTTTTCTTTGATTTCTGAAGTGAGAAATATTGTATGAGAGCGCCGTTAATCTAGAGTTGATTTCCCTGCCGCGTTACATTATTTCTGGTTATGTTGAAATTTTTTAATTGTAAATTTTTTCTTCATTTTGCACTTCTACACTTTATAACACATAATTTGTAGGAGGCATTTATCTTTTGGTAAGATAAACGCCTCAAAAGCAAGGGGGTGTGACGATCTGTGACAAATTCTGTGTCATGACCTCGTGACCCAATTGCTCGTTTCAAAATTAAAATTTTGAACGGACCTTTGTTGAAATTCACCCGTGATACATCAGTATCGCTAGCAAGGTCAGATTGTTGCATAACTTTAGGCCAGTGTCCAGCACCTTCGAGATCAAACATACCACGTGAACGGTCACGTGATGCGTTCAATGCAGTTTCATAAAAATGATCAAACGCGCCAAAATCCCTCACTCACTCCCAGACCGGCAGACAGACAAGGCAGCTTTAACATTAGCTCCGTCCCGCCGCCATACCAGAGTCGTAAGAGAGTCGAAGATGAACCCGCGCTAGAGCAGTAAATCTACTTTTAAGAGCCGGGTTCTTCTTATGTTACTCCTCTCTACCTTCGTACTTCTTGAGTCGTACACCGACTCGGGTGTCTTCATGACCCATACGTGAACTATGCAGAAGTACCTCGTGTTAACCACGTGTTAACGATTCGTCGCAAGTACATTAGCGATGCAGTAATTGAGTGGACGATTGACTGTCATGCTATGCAGTACTGACGATGAGCCAAAGGATGTGGACCAGTTCTAACCAGTTGAACCCCACATGCGACCAAGAGTGTAGTTAAGTATATCTACTAGGGTCCAGAATCAAGTGACTATTTGGCAACAGAAAAGCAAATTCTCGTTAGAACTTTTAACCAGGACGGTAAATGAGAGAACAACGCTGTGTAGAATTAAGACGTCGTGTCGTAATTAATCGTTGCTGTTAATTGTTAAACTTATTAAATCTATTTCATTTTGTTAAGAACCTCTTTTGTAGTAAATTGTATGCATATAGACCAAATGGGATTGGATGGGGGCTGTCTGAGCTAAACGAATGACGTAATGAATGCATATGAATCTAAGAGAGTTTTTAACGATTTCCAATCTAGCTAATGTACGCAAATTATCAGTTTCGTAAATCTGTGATCTAGACTACAAAGATGCATTTTTAATTTAGTCGAATGATGATTTGAGCAACCAGTCTGTTTAGGTTAAACGAGAGAGAATTAATTTAAATAGTAAATTAAAGTTCTATAATTTCCTAAGCAGGGTCTTTAAATAAATACTGGAAACGTAACACAGAAATGTAACATGTTGTTTGAAAGTTTTGGTCGCACTTTAATATTTGAGATTTAAGTTTCTTATCGGCTTAATGTCATTGTTTCATATTTTTGACTGAAGAAATGGAAAGCGCTGTTGTCAATCTGTCTGGGAGCGACAGTCCTGATCGAAACAGTATAAGGCCGGTTTAGAGTTGACATATCTCCAGGCATTCAAGCTAAACTCAAATAAATTATAATAGTTTAACTAGTAGAAATTGATTCTTAAATGAATCTGTCTTTAAGCCACAATATGAATCGGGTCAGCAAGGATGTGTCGAGATCGGCAGACTGCCAGACAATAAATTCACTTCAATTTAGAGATAATTGTCTGAATTGAAACTCAAAGCATCGTTGTGTGATTAAGACAATTTGTTTTAAATAAAGGCATTCCGACACTTATAAACACCACAGCAAGTTTGAATTTCTAGAACTTTGCAAGAACTACCGAAGCGATTCGAAGAATTGGAAGCATCATTAATTTCATTTAAGGTGGTTGCATTGGACAAAAAAGGGGAGCTAACTTGGAAGGTTGTATTGCAAAAAGACGATTAAAACGGAGCTAACTCAATGTCACTACACAGAGACCAGCAGAAATCAGATTAAGCTGAATTACATTTCTTATCATACAT
Source organism: Sinotaia quadrata (assembly GCA_028829895.1). NCBI lineage: Eukaryota > Metazoa > Mollusca > Gastropoda > Architaenioglossa > Viviparidae > Sinotaia > Sinotaia quadrata. Next base: position 96,260,225 of record CM054179.1, on the reverse strand, counting down.
TTTTGTATTGTATTTTTCTTGTAATAAACTGTATTCAATCATATCAGTAGCACATGCCGAATTAATGACGAAACAATCCGAGGACCACTTCTTGAATGATCATTGACAGTACACGTGCACTGGGACAATGTAAAGGATCCGGATCTTTTCAGAAGGCAAATTATTGCTAATGGTCAGAAAAATTATATTTTCTGTATTTATATAATCTTTGGGCAGGTATTATTGTCGATATACCTAATGTATACTCATTGTTAACTTCTTGGCTAGGAGGTAAAATAGTTTTGTCTAACAGCAATCAACTATTTATTTTCACACATCATCGAGGGAAGAGGCAAAAATACATATTTGACTGACAATTGAGGGCAGAGGCCATGGACATCCATTGATAGCTTCAGTTCACTGCTCATAGCCAAAACTAAGCATCACGGTCGTCACTGTTCGTAAAGTTATAGAATCTTGAGAGGATAGTTATTAAGTTTAGGAAATCGTGGGCGTAATCAAACTAAGTAAGCCATATGAAATTTTAAATGAGCACTGATGACCTCAGGTGTATTTCAGAGGATCGGAATGGTGCGTTGCTTGACATGTTTTATTAATTACAATGATTCGAGATTTTGCCACTTCAATTCCTTAATTTTAATTATTTGCATGTATGTACTCTAACGTGTTTATTCTTTTACAGATATTAATAATTATAAAGTAAGACTCTTTATTATTATTTTTTTAATTATGTGTTGTTAATTATTATTTTTTTAATTATGTGTTGTTAATTATTTTTTTATTTAATTATGTGTTGTTAATTAAATAACGACCATAACGAGTGAAGGGTTTCCAGAGGTGTCACACTGTCTATCATCGCCGACGATTCCTATGAGTGAAGAAAGAAAAGACTCAGAATCCTTGTGCATTAATTGACATACTAAAGTGGTAGTAGCGTGTGTGTGTGTGTGTGTGTGTGTGTGTGTGGGTCTAACTCGCCGTAACTTGTAATTTTATTTTGATATTGTCATCATTAAATTATAGTTATCTTTCTCCACATCTTAATTAATTCTTAGAACGATAGAAGCGAGCCGTGTATTACACGACTGAATGCCGAGTTAATTAAGAGGGGGAGATAATTTTTGTTATCCCTAAGGCAACTTTGGACTAGTCTTCTCTTCAATGTGTTAAGTTGAATAATTTTCCCAATAATTTTATTTTAAAGGGAGTTAATACTGTGACAGAAGGAGTAGGCTAAACCGTCGGGCTGTTATTGGTATTGATATTGAACTTCAAGAATTAAAATTTCGATAATTAATACTATGACAGGGTCGTATACAAATCCCGCACATAGCAGACAACCAACCACTCTAGTTTTATCCAGCGGCAAGGTGGAAAAGACTGGACTAAATTAATTAATAGAATTCTTTAAACGAATTCGACAGTGACTCTTAGATAATGAATTACGAGGGGATGTACTGTCCGAGAGTGCTTAAAATATTTATTAAGATTTATTAAAGTGTGCTGTGTGTGTATGAGTATGCGCGCGCGTATGTATGTGTGAGTGTGTGTGTGTGTGTGTGTATATGTGTGAGTGTGTGTGTGTGTGTGTGTGTGTGTGTGTGTGTGTGTGTGCGTGCGTTCTCATTCATTAGAGTGGATTATACTTGAAAAAATATATATATTTATAATTTATTTAATGAATTTTATTGCTATTTTGCCTTTCTTCTTTCGATAATTTTATTGAATGCTTTCCATATAGTTTTGTGCTTGAGGCACATTCGCCCTGGAGACACATATTCCTAAAAAGACACATTCGTCCTAGAGACCATAATCCTGAAGAGACACATTCGCCCTAGAGACACACATTCCTGAAGAGACTCATTTTAATGGTCAGTCTTCGACCACATTCAGTGGCAAAGTTACCAGGCGGGGGCTAATCAGAAGTGACTGAGCTTACTATCTGTCCATTAAGTATGGTTTATTTGAAGTAGGGAGTCAACATTTCATCAGTCGATCAAACAGTGATCGATCTAAAGCGGAGAGTTAACCGTTCACCGCTCGATAATGTTTGGGTTTGAGCGGCCAATTAACAGTCAACGAATGCTCGTGGTGAGGACCTAGTGGCCGTGGTCAATCCTACCAGAACAACCTGGAACCTAATTATACGTTAGCCGTTATACGTTAATTCCTTTGTGGAATGATTTCATTTCAGTACGTACAGAGAAAAAAAAATCACCACCTTACACATTTAAGCAGTTAATACGTTACGCTGTGGTGACGTACGCTTCACGGAAGTGACGCCACATAAGATGCTAAGTTGTGCTCACCAGAAAATGGCGGAGAGAGATGTCAGTCACGTGATACTGGGTACCAATTGTGGACTGACAGAAATACACCAAACAGTAAGTGAAAGACGGTGTGTGTGTGTGTGTGTGTGTGTGTGTGTGTGTGTGTGTGTGTGTTTGTGTAATGAATCGAGTAGGAATACGAAAAGTGAATCAGTAGGAGTAAACAAGCTTGACTGAATGACGGGTAGACAGGAAGTTGATTTTTAAGTGACTGGTTGATTGCTTTACAGACAGCTCTATGAACTGAGTGACTGAATAATGACTCAATATTATAGAGAAAGACGAACGAATGGATAAGTGTCTATATAGAGACCGGTAATTAAGACGCTGAGCATGTCATTTGTTAAAAATGATTTTGACTCCACAGAAATTCTTGCCCGAATATAATGTCAGTATCTGCTAAAACATCGATGTTGTACGAAAACAAATAATAACCAGATAAGACAGACTGTAATATCATAAAGTGTCTCTAAAACATAGATGTTGTACGAAAACAAATAATAACCAGATAAGACAGACTGTAATATCATAAAGTGTCATCTAAAACATAGGAGATGTTGTACGAAAACAAATAATAACCAGATAAGACAGACTCAGGTTTGTACACTGAAACACTATCGCCTGTTATGCTGACCATACCTTTACATTTGTGTGTACGTGCGTGAATGTGTGTGCGTGCGTGTATATGTTTAGGTGTGTAAATGAATATATGTGTTTGAGTGTACGCGTGCATGAGTATGTGCATGCCTGTGTGTTTGTGTATTTGGTGTTTATGTGTGTATGAGTTGCTACAACTGCGGTGATTAGGCAATTTGATTTAAGCGAATGCATTTGCAAACACATATAGAAAAGAAATGTTAGTGTCATTTTAAAGTTATTGGGTTCGCTTGAAGCTTTTGCTGATTTCGTTGACGAAAGCAAGTGGCAAGAAATTCTGAAGCATAAACTGTGGAGGTAAATTGTGTCCCCATTAGGGCATGCAATTGCTGCACTTTTAATAATGCTTGTTGGTAAGACTCTTGGATTAAATTGTCGCGATGGTTCCGACAAAGGATCTAATCCTAACCCCAATGTTAATCCCAACCCTAATCCTAATACTTACTCTGTAGCACACGACTCTTTAAAATCCGAAAATGTAGAAGCTAAATTTAGGTCAGTGAGTTAAGGAGCTAGCATTTTACACAATCGTTGCAAATAACTGCAAATAGGTTACCCCGACCTGGGAATCGATCCCAGAGCCCTTTTCCAGGGCCCCTGCAGGGAGAAATCTAAATGGATATACTTTCATGAAAGACCTTCCTTCTTTGAGTTATACATTTTGATGTTCGATGGAAGCTAGAGTGTGGGTTGGAAGGTGGTAGATGTACGTTTTAGTCAAGCACAAAGCAACATCGATTTTCATCGCAGTTTTTCTTTCAAAGATGAGTAACAACGATTTAAGAAGCAAATGATTTCCCTACATTGGCGCAACTCTATATGTGTGTCTACGTTTGCTAGGGAAGACATATCGATTCAATTTAGAGAGGAAGGGAGAAAGAGAGAGAGAGAGAGAGAGAGAGAGAGAGAGAGAGAGAGAGAGAGAGAATGTGTGTGTGTGTGTGTGTGAGTGTGTGTGTGTGTGTGTGTGTGTGTGTGTGTGTGTGTGTGTGTGTGTGTGTGTGTGTGTGTGTGTGTGTGCATGCGTGTGTGTATTTGTCTCAACCTATATTCTGAAGATTGCATGTGTCTCTTATCTCGTTTGCCCGTAGTGTTGAGTCCGCGTGTTTTTCGTATCTCACTCAAATTGCAGTTTGAAGAACGCTTGTATAACTTATCTCACTCAAATTGCAGTTTGAAGAACGCTTGTATAACTTATCTCACTCAACGTGCAGTTTAAAGACTGCCTGTATCACTTATCTTGCAGTTTAAAGACTGCCTGTATCACTTATCTTACAGTTTAAAGACTGCCTGTATCACTTATCTTACAGTTTAAAGACTGCCTGTATCACTTATCTTGCAGTTTGAAGAATGCCTGCATCACTTATCTTGCAGTTTGAAGACTGCCTGTATTACGTATCTCACTCAGCCCATAGAGTGAAGACCGCCTGTATCTTTTATCTTACCCAGCCCAGTCTGAAGACTGCCTGTGTATCTTATATGTCACTCAGCCTATAGTGTGTAAGACTGCCTGTAAATTGTATCTCCACACAGTCCACAGTTTTTTCCTAATCCTTTGCTTCATTTAGCTCACAGACTTTAAGCGCCCACATAGTCGCAGGCGATATTTCAGTATTATGAATATATTGTCTCACATTTTCTCAGTCAAGTTATTAGTTGGATTTGGAAAGCAACAGTCTTCATCTCCTGATTCTGCACAGCACCCACAAGATGTCAGCCCGTGAGGAGATGGAAATAACCTGTCCACAAGACAATATGCCAGACTTTGGTTTTATCAGGCAATATATTGATGCCTCTTGTCTTACACAGAAACCTGTAAACAACTGTTCACATTGTAGACCTGCCTTCTCAACATTTTTTACCCTGGAGGAACCCTCGAAATATTTTTTTCAGGTCTCATGGTTCCTGCATAAAAATTATTATATCTTTTCAATCACAAATCTCTAAGGGAACCGTGAACGAGCTCTCGCGGAACCTTAGAAAGAGAACCCCGGATGAAAAACCCTGTATTAGATTATGGCCCATCAGAGAGTGTATATTGCCTTACACTGGAAACGCGCTAAGAATTGTCGACATACTTTTACGCAGTCTATGTTGTGTAGATTGACAATTTGCTAAATTGATTATCAGTATTGTTTATTTAAAAAATTTTTTTTTACAGGTGTCGCACTTTTATTATCGCTGCGATACAGACGAGTGTGGATGACAAAATTCATCAGTCAAAATAAAATCAATTTCGACTCATGGAATTTGCAAGAGCTGTTATCAGGCCTTTAAGAGTTCACGAAAACAGAGACAAATTTGTATTCGCAAGTAAATTTGACCGAAGGAAAGAAGTGTTGCTAAGCAATGGTAATGTAAATTCCTTTTCAGTGTCAGATGTTCCCCCTCCCCCCCCCCACGCCCAGAGAAGAAGGCATTTCCTCGTTTACACATCTTCTCTTCACCAAGTGTCAAGGTAATGAAACAATAACGGGAGGTGAAGATCAGATATTGATTACTAAACGGTGATAGATTATCATGAAAGAAGTTTTCTAACGGTTCAGAAATATATAAAATGATAATAAATTTTCATGAAACATACTTATTTTGCTAGCAGTTTGGAAATATATGATACTGTGATAAATTTCCATAAAACATATTTGCTAACAGTTCAGAAATAGAGCAAAAAATGATCAGTCAGTCAGTTTGGAAAGTTAATAACATTTAAAAATACATCCAGTGTGAAGAAAAGAACAAAAAATTATTTGAAATAGTAGTAGGATTACTTCTGCAATTTGTACTAAGCTAGAAATGATAAGGTCAAAGGTCATTTGAGTAGCCAGGTCTTGCCGCCATTCGAGCTGATACGTAAAGATTGTTGGAATGTTTGCCAAAAGACTGTTGGAATGTTCGCCAAAAGACTGTTGGTATGTTCACCAAAAGACTGTTGGAATGTTCACCAAAAGACTGTTGGAATGTTCACCAAAAGACTGTTGGAATGTTCACCAAAAGAATGTTGGAATGTTCACAAAAGACTGTTGGAATGGTCGCGAAGAGCATATAGAAATGTTCACAGCCTGTTGAAATGTTCACGAAAAGACTATTGGAATGTTCGTAAGGCGACTATTGGAAAGTTCACTAAGATACTATTAGAATGTTCCCATAAGACTATTAGAATGTTCCCATAAGACTATTGGAATGTTCGTAAGGAGACTATTGGAAAGTTCACTAAGATACTATTAGAATATTCCCATAAGACTATTGGAATATTCGCAAGGAGACTGCTGCAATGTTCACAAGGGCTTTCAGGATTCATCACTGTTCATCAGCAAAAAATAATCTCTTAACTGTCATTGTATGTTCAAACTGTACATTTGTAAAATCATTTTTGTTTTGCATTTCTTTTATAAATAGATTTATCTGTTATAACATATTGTCATTTTTCAAGTGAAATATTTTTTTAAATTATCTTTAATTCTGCTTAAGCACTTCGTGGGGTTTATTTTGTTTAATTATTGTAAAGGTTTTAGGACTTTTCATAAGATTAAAAGTGTACTTAATTTTCTGCTATTATTATCCTTTTACTTTTATTAATTATAGTTATCTATTTAATTATACTTTTCTCCCATTAAATACTCACTCTAATATGTTTGATTACAATGTTCATAAATGTTTCAAATTAAACTTTCTGCCCGTGAGCTGACAACACGTCAATCTCATTGCGACCTGAAGTGTTGCCCTTGTCTGACAGCAAAAAGATCTGATTTTGAACAAGCCGTGACAACAGAAATAAAACCATTTACAACAAGCATATTATATATAAAGACATTGTGCAAAATAACCCACGCAAGGGATGTGGTGCCTAATGTCCCTTTTGTCGTTTGTGAACCCGTGTTTCCATGGTAAAGGACGTCTTTTTTGCAGAAAAATGTTCCTACATTGTAATAGGCTACAAAACCAAAGGAGTTATCTCCTCCTTCCAAAAAACGCTGCTACCTGCATTTCAATCTATTACATTTTTTTCTCTTTCAGATTTTTACTTCTCTACTTGCAATTCTTTAAATATTTCCTTCTTCGTCCTACTCATGTTATTATTCCTCCTGTTCCAAATCACATTCCTCCTTCTTTCCTCCTTGTACTATTCCCCTTACCAACTCATGTTTTCTCTAACAATTACTTTTACTTTCCAGCTCTTAGACTCCCTGCTTCTGTTATTACTTCCCCTTATTTAAACGGCATTTTCACTTTCCTCTACTTATGACTTCTGTTATTACTTCCCATATTTCTAGGTTCTGTAACTACTTTGCCTACTTCTAACTGGGGTTAATACTTCCATTATTTCTAGTTTCTGTAACTACTTTACCTACTTCTAACTGGGGTTAATACTTCCACTATTTCTAGTTTCTGTAACTACTTGCCTACTTCTAACTGGAGTTAATACTTTCCCCCTTTCTAGCTTTGCCTACTGCTATTAGTTTTCCCATTCCTAACAGCTATTAGTACTATTCCTACTTCTAACTGCTGTTACTACTCCCCATACTTCTAACTGCTCTTATTCCTTGCCCTATTTCTAACTGCTTTTATGATTTCTTTACTTCTAACTGCTGTTATTACTTTCATTACACCTAACTTCTATTACCACTTTTACTACTTCTATTACTTCCCCTACTTCTAAATGCTGTTAATACTTCACTCTCCTTCTAAGTATTGTTACTACTTCCCCTACGTCAAACTGATGTTAATATGTCTCTATTACTAGTTACTGTTGGTACTTCCCCATCTTCTAACTACTGTTATTCCTTGCCCTACTTCTAACCGCTCTTATTATTTCTTTTCTTCTAATTGCTGTTATTACTTCCCCTACTTCTAACTGCTGTTATTACTTCCCCTACTTTTAACTGCTCTTAATACTTCCCCTACTTCTTATTGCTATTACCACTTTTCCTACTTCTAATTGCTATTATTACGTATTCTACATCTAACTGCTGTTATTACTTTTCCTACTTCTAACTTCTATTATTATTTTTACCTACTTCTCCCTGCTGATACTCTCGGACTTCATCTGAAATAATCCTCTTCCTACCACAGCTACTATTACAACTACAACTACAATTACTATTACTACTACAATTACTATTACTACTATCTTCCAATGTCAAATACTCTGCTATAACTATTCTTAGGTATTAGTGCTTCTACTACTACTTCTACTGCGTTAACATCTGCATCGACTACTACGATTCGAACCACTGAAACTATTTCTAATTTTGCCATTTCTACTACTGAAACTACTTTTTTCTGCTATTGTTGATCGGCTTTCAACTACTACTACTACTATTACCATAACATAATAATCATAATTACCACAAGAACTGACTTCATCTTATTGTGTTGTTACTACCAAAGACAGTGCTATGCTTACTACTGCTACCACTTGTGTTGTTACTACCAAAGACTGTGCTATGCTTACTACTGCTACCACCTGTGTTGTTACTACCAAAGACAGTGCTATGCTTACTACTGCTACTACTTATGTTGTTACTACCAATGACAATGCTATGCCTACTACTGCTATCACCTGTACTACCAATGACAGTGCTATGCTTACTACTGCTATTACTTGTGTTGTTACTACCAAAGACAGTGATATGCTTACTACTGCTATTACTTGTGTTGTTACTACCAAAGACAGTGCTATGCTTACTACTGCTACCACTTGTGCTATTGTGTTGTCGATGCAAAACATTCCAATTTTATACTAACTACTCTTCTACTCCTCTTACTATAACGAGTGTTCAGAAAGAACCTCAACCCTTGGGAAATACTTGTTCATTAGTAAAATTACACAATTTGTTGAATGTGTTAGCCATCTTGCTGTGAGCACGAATGTATTCAATGAATCGTGTTATCCAACACATTTCGTAATGTTTATGTTAATATTTCATAATAATTATTATCGTTTCATTAACGTGTGTATATTTGAGTTGTGTCTCTCTTATGAACGCTCTGTATTACAAGAACATGTTTCACGACCATCACTGCTACAATTTCTACTACAACGATTAGGCCTATAGCTAATTATTATTTCTACAAAAGAATACTCATACTGCTCATAATACAACTTCACCACTACTGCTATTACTGTTACTACAAGTCATACTCGTTATCCTCATATGTTACTTGTGTTGATGCAATTACAATTTAAAATTAAGAATTAAAAGTACGTGTACAGACGAGGCATTTGAAAACAAGAAGAGCGGCCGGGTGTGTGTGTGTGGGGGGGGGGGGGATAAGCAAAGATCACAACTACAATGAAAATGTAGCTAAAAGTAACTTAGTCACAAACCTAACAGACCATGCGACGCGCCCATCGTTAAAGCGACCATTCTTACAGGTCACGCACTTGAAATCAGTGACATATACACAAGTAACACTGTACACCAGTGACCTGCAATTGCGCTGAAATTGGAATTACTGTCAATTACGACCCGGTAAGCTACACGGCCCGTTGCCGAGTTCGCCGTCTGGGTCTCAGTGACGCTCACAAACTGGATTTCCTTCAACGGTCGCACTATGGTTTAACTGGTTTGATATGGCTGCAATGATGAAAGTTGCAAGTCGTTGAGTCCACCGAGAATTCACGTCTGTGTCAATTAAAGCCCTCAAACCCCTAGAAAAAACCCCGTTAAATGCAAGCCTTGCAAGTGGATGCACACGAACTCGTTAAGCTGTCCGCGAATTATTAGCGGGCATCAGGATGCTGTCATAACTTGGGAAGTAGTTGTGGCAGTTCTGACGTTTAAGAAAAAATATCTTGATGCTTTGGAAATAAATGAATAATGAAGTGAAAACAGAAAATGTTAAAGTCATTTAGCCTGTGGTCGGTATTCCTATCCACTCCTGCCAAATGAAATGAATGTAGACGACTCAGACATTAATGATTTCCGAATGAAAATAAAGTTTTGGATATTGAAAGCCATATCATCTTCACCACACAGACACAGTCACACATCTATCTATCTATCTATCTATCTATCTATCTATCTATCTATCTATCTATCTATCTATCTATCTATCTGTCTGTCTGTCTGTCTGTCTGTCTGTCTGTCTGTCTGTCTATCTATCTGTCTGTCTGTCTGTGTGTTTATCTATCTATCTACACACATGTTAAGTGTATGTGATACTATCTTAGAAGTTTTCTATAACTTTGACTTTTAGCTGAACAACGAGACAGTAAGGATAAGGACATCCTCATTTGCTAGCTGTATTAGAAATCAATTATCCTTTCTATTAATATTTTCCGTTTGCTTATCTCACATTTCAATTAATATTTGGAACGACCGTTAATGGGAATTGTCTAGTGTGTGTGGGGTGGGTGGGTGGGTGGGTGTCGAGCCGTAGAAATTGTGAATGCTGTTAATGAATTTAAAGGGCAAGATAATATTGCCAATTCCAGGAAACGCGTCGATTGCTTTATTGGTCGCTATATTGAGTGTGTAACTGTCTCATGACGTAAGCTGTAGGATTTAATATAGGGACTGAAGAGTATATTAGGCCTTGATGTGCATTAAAATGAATTCAATCAAAATTCATAATTAATAATTATGTCCATTAATGCTGAGACTGTGTAACTGTTTTTTCATCGATCAGTCTGAATCAACGCTTTCCTTCAAAAATCAACAATCCGTTTACCGCATTATTACACATTATCAATTCATTCCATCCACATATCCAAACAAACAATCCATTCACCGCATTCATGCTATAAACAATTCAATAATCCACTTTGCCAAACAAAACAATCCATTCACCTCATACACAAAGCAATTCAATCATCCACCGTGACAAACAGACAATCCGTTCATCGCATTCATACACACAAACAATTCATTCACTCATACTTACACATAAACAATTCAATCATCCACAGAGCCAAACAAACAATCCATTCATCCATCCATATAAGCACACAAACAACCCGTTCATCAAATCTAAACTCTTCTGTACATCTAGGTATTAACATCAACAATTCATAAAATGTAATTGTTACTTATATGTCAGTAGGTGTGTATTTGTGAAATCATAGATATTTTTACTGGTTAATACTTTTGTCATTTTGCCTACTCATTGATTTTGATTTTGTTTCATTTTCCTTTACATTAATATTCTTTGCTTAAATAGCTGGAATAAATATCATGTGTATTTCATATGTGATTATTGTAAATCTCCTTGAGCTTTTAGAAGATTATGTAACGTGGCTGTATTGGAGACATGTTTTATTTTTGTTTTATTTTGTTTTACTACGCATATAATATTACTGATGCCTTGCTTGTGTTTTATTTTAATATTATTGAAACCTTGTTTGTGTTTTATTTTGTTTTATGCAATATTACTGAAGCCTTGTTTGTGTTTTATTTTGTTTTATACAATATTACTGAAGACTTTTTTATGTTTTATTTTGTTTTATACAATATTACTGAAGCCAGGTACTGGTTTAGTATATGCGGTAAAGGGTCAAGAAATGTCCTTCCTTAAGTAGTGAACATCCCATCCAGTTCATGTATCTCATGCACACACACACGCACGTACACACATTTACAAAAATTTATTTATCACACACACACACACACACACACACACACACACACACACACACACACACACACACACACACACACGCTCACAAGCATCATGACACACACAACTTGAAAGTTTGGTTAGAGTCACGTGGTTCTCGGTCTATGGTTATGTTTTCTTACATCGATTTTTAATCAATATTTTTAAAGTAAAAAGATAAGAAATATAGCATTTTATACTACTTAGCTCACTTTTAAATAAAATTATAAGGCTTCTAAGAGACTTGACATTTCAGCAAGAAAACATTTGCATACGCGACCCAACCAACTTAAAACGTGCAAGGGTATGCACAGAAATAATACACTAAAAGCAAAAATGTCACGAGATCTCTCCAACAAATCGAACATCCTAGACTGACTTAAATTCACTTTAGCAAAATCAATGCTACTTTCAGTAAATAATACTTCCTCTCACTACCGTCCCAACATGGCTGACTGGGGCAGACAGTGCTACGCATTTAACAACTAGAATCACACAAGAACCTCATTAGAACAACACTAGAACCTCATTCGAACAACACTAGAACAGCACTAGAAATCATTAGAACAACACTAGAACTCACTAGAACAACACTATAACCTCATTAGAACAGCACTAGAACCTCATTAGAACAACACTAGAACTTCATTAGAACAAAACTAGAACATTATAATCTCATGCACTGGAACAACACTAGAACAACACTAGAACATCATTAGAATAAAACTAGAACCTCATTAGAACACTAGAACTTCACTAGAACACTAGAACCTCATTAGAACAACACTAGAACATCATTAGAACAATTCTAGAACCTCGCTACAATCCTTGCTAGAACCACATTAGAACCCTCTAGAACTTCGCTAGAATATCGCTAGAAAACAAGACTAGAATGTCTCTAGAATCTAACTAGAACAGCACTAGTACTTTGCAGGAATCTCGTTAGAAACAACACTAGGATCTCGCTAGAACAACACTAGAACCATACTAGAGCCTCTTTAGGACTTCGTTCACAGAAAACTGGTGTTCAGTCCAGCGAACAGAACGAGATTCAGCACAAATTTAAACTGCTTCCTGGAAGTGTGCTGGTTGTTTATATTCCTTGAATGAATTTCCCCACTCTCCCCCCCCCCCCCAAGAGAAAGAGTGAGAGAGAGAGAAGAGAGAGAGAGAGAAGAGAGAGAGAGAGAGAGAGTGCCGTTTGCTGCTGAACGCTCACAATGAACATCCTGTGGTGCATGAAAGGAATCAACAGTAATCTGCTAACCGTCCGGGCACGCAAAACTACTTCCAAATGGTCACACCCCACTGTCCCCATAAACTTGGCATTATTTTCGTCATTTTGTTCAAGAATTAACAGCTTCACTAATCACTTTTTTGTGCTAGGCACTGCATTCAACATACAGTGAAATCGAATACGAAATAATTCGAGCAAATAATTTTGCTGCTCTGACCAATGTCATTGACGAATGATTTTATTAGTGAGTGGAATTTTGCTTTAAAAAAAAAAAATCGTGAAATAAGTTAAAGAAATGTTTAGCCTTTAACAATGGACATTAACTGGATTTAATCTGACCCATGACTTTTAGTTTGTTTGTTGTTCTTTCAACTCACATGAGCAAGAAAATGCTGGATTGCTTCAATGTATGCAATTCAGCGTGGACAAGCGCGATCACAGAGTTAATAATCTCTACCTCTTCTTAAAAACCTGAAATTTATTCCGAGAGTGACGTCACTGATATGCATGCCCGTTGCCTAATAGTTGCCCTAGTAGATAGATGACATCACTGATATGCATGCCCGTTGCCTAATAGTTGCCCTAGTAGATAGATGACATCACTGATATGCATACCCGTTACGTAATAGTTGCCCTAGATATATGATGTCACTGAAATGCGTTCCCGTACTAGATATATGACGTCACTGAAATGCGTTCCCGTACTAGATATATGACGTCACTGAAATGCATTCCCGTTGCGTAATAGTTACCCAAGTAGAGAGATGGCGTCTTTAGTGATTGTTGTCTCCACTTTGTAAAGAAAGGACAACGCTGTCAGATTGACTATTTTAAGGGGTTTGAACCACGTGTTTGGGTGATTGAACCGCGAGTATGCCTGAACATATTAGATTCAAAATCAGTTGGATGTATTCAGTTGTTCGTGGATACTGCAGTATAAGTTCGATTGAAGATCTGGTTGTGGGTTTTCTGTCCGGAGGAACAAGAAAGACGAATGAAACTACAAATCATAAGTAGTGATATCAGTCAAAATGTGAATGTTTCACCACTTATATGGCATTCTTCTTTCCACCTGTCATACAAAAACAATTTGATACGTTTGTTGTGAGATGGGGAAAGGACTTGTGTGTGTGTGTGTGTGTGTGTGTGTGTGTGTGTGTGTGTGTGTGTGTGTGTGTGTGTGTGTGTCTGTGTGTGGCACAAATAATCAAAGAAATAAACAAATAATTCAAACATCATCCCTCCCTCATTTTCCTAAAATATACAACTAATCCACACGTTAAACAATATACAAGTAATCCACAATTAAACAATATGCAACTAATCCACACGTTAAACAATATACAAGTAATCCACAATTAAACAATATGCAACTAATCCACATATTAAACAATATGAAATAAACACACAAGCAGAACAATCCCTCCTCCCAAATTATACAACACATAAACTAAAGAGCGTACTGACTGAATAAACAAAAGATAACTTTATAAGATTAACAACACAGACATAAAACTCAGAAAAACAAAAACAAACGAAAACCATAATAAACACCAAAGAAAAGACAAAAGTAAACAAACAGCATCACACACCTAAAGAAAAAGGGAAATAAGCAATAAAATAATAAAACCCAAAGTTCAGAGAAATAAATATTTAAAAACAGCATGAGATAACCAAAGAAAAAAAGCGAAACAAACAATAAAATAATAAAGGGGAAAAACAAATAAAATAACAAAGGGAAACAAACAATAAAATAATAAAGGAAATCAAACAATAAAATAATAAAACCCAAAGCTCAGGCAAATAAATATAAACAAACAATAAAATAATAAAGCCTAAAGCTCAGGCAAATAAATATAAACAAACAATAAAATAATAAAGCTTAAAGCTCAGGCAAATAAATATAAACAAACCTCTCAAAATCCCTCGAGGAAGTGATTAAGTACGAAAAAAAACAAAAGCAGAAAAAGAAATGAGCCCCCCCCCCCCCCGATCACAAGTAATTAAAAAATAACACTAAATCCCAACACACCTGCTTGACCCTCGCCCCTAATACTCCTTATGCGGCTGTCAATGGAGCTTTCGGAACACGCCCCGTTCTCACACATGGACCAGGGCGACCACTGCGACACAGAGCAGTCCCAGTTGCAGTTGATGTGGCAAGCCTGTGAGACAAGGGGCTTGGGTTGGGGGCACTCAGATTCATCCACAGGCCGTTCTACCCCATCATCTGAGGAAAAATAGAAACAAGTTTAGCCAGCATCCATCAAGGAGTTAGTCTCTTTTTCTGTGGCTTTGTTACTGTTTGAGAATGCATGAAAAGGGAATAAACTTTACAGTGGTGAAAATGATCTCTAGTGAGAAAAGAGGAAGGCAAGTAGGAACTCTGTTCTTGTACTGTGTCATAACTGGCTTCAGACACAGCTTTGCCTGCATTTGGATGGCAACATAACTTTTAGATCAGATATTGTTGAACACACACCATTACTCATTCTGCCATGTGTGATTCTTGAATGCATGGGTAACGTCATGCTTGTCATTTAATCATATTTCAGATTCCATGGTGTGTGTGTGTGTGTGTGTGTGTGTGTGTGTGTGTGTGTGTGTGTGTGTGTGTGTGTGTGAGTGTGTGTGTGTGTGTGTGATTTAAAGAAGGGTGTTTAAGTAAAACTTCTGCTGTTTTTATGCATAATATATATATATAGTAAAACGTTTAAATCAAGACTAAAAGTAATTAAAAGACACTTGTGTTCTTTAAGTATTTATGACTAAGGCAAATTAGTTGGTGCAATCGAAGATAAAGCAATAAAGCAAATCGGAAGGAAAGTAAAGCGTATAGACAAATGACTAAGGCAATAATGGTTAAGACAAAAGTAGCTAAGGCAATAATGGTTAAGACAAACGTAGCGAAGGCAATAATGGTTAAGACAAACGTAGCGAAGGCAATAATGGTTAAGACAAACGTAGCGAAGGCAATAATGGTTAAGACAAACGTAGCGAAGGCAATAATGATTAAGGCAACATAAGCAAGACAGTAGTGATTAATTATTAAAGAATTAATAGGTAAAGATAATAACAGCAAGGACAATGATGGTTAAGGCAATAAAGCAAAGATAACAATAACAAAATCATCAATGGTTAAGGCAATAAAGCAATGACCATAACAGCAAAAACAATATCGGTTATGGCAATAAAGACACAGACAACAACAGCAAAGATAATAAGAGTTAAGGCAACACAAACACACACAATAACAGCAAAGACATCAATGTTTAAAGTAATGCAAGCACAGATAACAGCACATACAACAATGGTTAAGGCCACAAGCACAGTGAATAGCATTAGTAAAGATACAAGTACAAACACATACAAGCCCATCTATAACAATAGAGTAGTAATTAAAGCAATGCAAGCACAGACAATAACAGTGAAGATAATAATGGTTAAGGCAATGCAAGCAAGATAATATCAGCAAAGACTTTCATTGTTAAGGCAATACATACACAGACAACAGCAGTAAAGTTATTAAGGTTAAGGCAATAAAAGCATAAATAGCAGCAACGACATTAATGGTTAAGGCAATACAAGCAATAGACAATAGCAGCAAAGACATTAATGGTTAAGGAATACAAGCAATAGACAATAGCAGCAAAGACATTAATGGTTAAGGCAATACAAGCATAGACAATAGCAGCAAAGACATTAATGGTTAAGGAATACAAGCATAGGCAATAGCAGCAAAGACATTAATGGTTAAAACAATACAAACAGACAATATCAGCAAAAACATTAATGGTTAAGGCAATACAAGTGCAGAAAATAGCAGCAAAGACATTAATGGTTAAGGCAATACAAGCATAGACAATAACAGCAAAAACATTAATGGTTAAGGCAATACAAGTGCAGAAAATAGCAGCAAAGATATTAATGGTTAGGGCAATACAAACAAAGACAATAACAGCAAATATAATAATAGTTCAGATAATAGTGGTTAAAGTCATGTAAGCAGACAATGCAAGCACACACAATAATAGTTCAGATAATAGTGGTTAAGGCAGTAAAAGCATAGACGATAACAGCAAAGACATTAATGGTTAAGTCAATAAAAGCATAGACGATAACAGCAAAGACTATTATGGTTAAAGCAGCAACAACTAAGACGTAATGGCTAAAGCAAAGTGGCTAGGCTACTGCCAACAATACATTGGCGAGTTTTCTACAGACGCTAATTTATGGCAGCTTTATCAGTATGCTGTACCTTAAGTAAGACAGTATTAAGTTAACGTTGTGCACACGGTAAGTCAGTTGCATATTAAGTAATCATGATGCACATTAAAAGTCAGTCTCACATTAAGTCGTTATGCACATTGAAAGTCAGTCGTACATTAAGTAAACCTTTTGAAAATGATAAGTCATTCTTACACTAAGTAAAAGTTATGCACATTATAAGTCGGTCATACATTAAATAAACGTTTTGAACATTATAAGTGAGTCGTACACTAAGTAAACGTTAGTCAGCTAAGCCAGTTATACATTATGTCAATATGCACATTATAGGTCATTCCTACATTAAGTCGATATGCACATTATAAGTCAGTCTTATATTAAGTAAACGTTTTGCACATTATAAGTCATTTGTACATTAAATAAATGATATACACATTGTAAGTCAGTCGTACATTAAGTAAGCGTAATGTACATTGTAAGTCAGTCGTACACTAAGTAAATATACTGTACTTTGTAAGTCAGTCGTACATTAACAACATTAGCCATATTTCTCCCTTCTGGGAAGTATAGAGCAAAATGAATGACTGTGCGACGCTCATTAATTGTAATTATTTCAATTTTTCTTGCTTTTCATATTTTCTCAGGCACATTATTTTTCTGTTAAACGTTTGCATTTATACAGAGTAAAAATCAAGTCGAGTCCACAAACTAGACTTTCTACCCGTGTACATGATAAAGTCCACTAACTAGGCTTCCTACCCGTGTACATGATAAAGTCCACTAACTAGGCTTCCTACCCGTGTACATGATAAAGTCCACTAACTAGGCTTCCTACCCGTGTACATGATAAAGTCCACAGTAGGCTTCCTACCCGTGTACATGATAAAGTCAACTAATTAGGCTTCCTACCCGTGTACTTGATACAGTCCACTAATTAGGCTTCCTACCCGTGTACTTGATACAGTCCACTGGCTTCCTACCCGTGTAGATGATAAAGTCAGTAATAGGCTAAGAAAAGCGCTATGAAACTGATAGCAGGCTACTTAACTGTGTAAACGATAGCAAGTTAACAACAAGCTACTTAACCATGTACACGATAGCAAGTCAATACCAGGCTACTTAACCGTGTGCCACGATAACAATTCAATAACATAATAAACCGTGTGCACAAAACCAAGTCGATAACAGGCAACTTAACTATCCACATGCTAGCAAATCGATTTAACTAACAGGCTACGATAATATCACTAACACGATACATATCCACATACATAATAACAGTCAGTTGAACATTTTCCCAATCGAATGCCATAATTGTCAGTGTAGTGCACCCTTCGCTTTTTTTTATCGAATGCAATCACAGCCAGACCTCAAAAGACACTAGCTGTCTGCTTTGCAATTGAAATATTCTCCACTGATTGATTTTTTATGCTTTCGTCATTTTCTTGATAAAATAAGTGCTTGTTATATTACTATAACATAGTTTTATCTTGTAATTTCTTTGATAAAATAAATGCTGGTGATATTCCTATAAGAGATTTGTATCTTGGTTATGAAAGAAAGGCAGTTAAAAGGCGACATGTGTTGGTGATGTGTCTTATCCTGATGTCATCTGCTACCAAAGCTTACATTCAGTCTTGGAATAAAGTCATCTGATGGATGAAGCGATTCTAACCTAATGGATCGTCTCCTTAACATATATTTTTTGATGAGCCCATTACGCTTTCAAGGTATCCATACTTTTCTGAGATTCTAAAAAATGACTAATTCACCAGCAATATACTTTCTCAATAACAAATTCACAAAATCAGTTGACTTCGGTGATGGATTCCATCCTCTGAGGGCAAATTACGCCCCTTGTTTTTGTAGTACGATATGCAAATGGTACATTATAATTAAGTGTACTGATAATTTATTTATTCTTCTAATGATTAAAGGAAATAATGAGATAAAACGACCACCGAATGGGGACCTAACATCTTTAATGGATAGTTATTAAGGTTGACATTCATCTTTACTGCTTATATGTCCACGTGGACATAAACCTTAATGTACAGTTGCTGTCATGTGTCTTAAAGATATATAATTAATATGTGTGACATTATTAGTGTACATTATTAAGTGGAACACATCACGACACAAGAAAACGAATAACAATACTAATTGTCTTTCTAGTGCTTGAAATACATTATGACCAAATCATCCGAAACACAAGCCGGAGAGTAAATCAGTTAACTTTAAGATGCAAATGAGAACTCGAGAGGAGGCAGGCCCACAAAGACTCCATTGAACACGTTTGATTTCATGACAGCATTGGACACGTTTGTTTTCATGACAGCGTTGAACACCTTTGTTTTCATGACAGCGTTGGACACGTTTGTTTTCATGACAGCGTTGGACACGTTTGTTTTCATGACAGCGTTGGACACGTTTGTTTTCATGACAGCGTTGGACACGTTTGTTTTCATGACAGCGTTGGACACGTTTGTTTTCATGACAGCTTTTACAAGACCTTCTGTCCCCTAAACCACCCACCACACCCCCACACCATTCTCCCAGTAAGTCTTCGCTTGCAGTTATGCGCACGAAAACGAACGTAATATAAAGTGATTTAACTACAACCAAGGCGGTATCAGCATTAGCCTCACCTACATACCTCCACCCCCTTCCCCGCCATCTGTTTCACCTTACATTGGAATGTTACTTAAAATTCCATTTGATTGTTTTAATCTATTCATTAAGTACGCAATGAGATCACTGTTGTGTCGTTGTGATGGAATGTCTTAGTAATTCACTTGATGTCCTGTATTCTGTTGTAATGTTGTTAATGATATATTCCTTCTTGCCGTAATATTTAAGTTGCTGTATTTTATTTTGATGCGATATTGTTAAGCTATAGTGATATTTCTGATACCCCGTTGTGATAGAATAACGTAATATTTAAGTTTATTATAACGTAATGTTGTTAAGCTATAGTGATATTACTATTGTACTATTGTTAAGCTATCGTGATATCTATTTTGTAAGGTTGGGATGAAATGCCTGAATAATTCAATTGCTGTGCTGTGCTATGTTGTAGCGTTGTCTTCTGTTATGCCGTTGTGAAGAATTGCCTTAACAATTCAGTTGTTAAATTGTATAATGTTGTAATTGTAAGCGTCAGTGTTATGTTGCGATACGCCACACTGAGGGGCATGCCAAGCATATTTGCAAACACTACTAAGACACACAGCTCTAAATGACCTACCTCCAATGGCGACACAAATGGCCCGGCTACTTTGGATTCCGATACCACAGTTGCTGTATCCTACGACACTCTCGCACACACCCAGTGGAGACATACTCCACTTCGCCCTGGAGACCAAAATGGTACACAGCCTGAAACTTAAACTTATAAATAATAACAACAAAAAAACAACAGCAACGACAACAAAAATTACAGCAAAAATATCAAATATAATAATAACAAAAGCGTCGACGACTACAAAGCCATGACAAAACCAGCAGCACCACCACTAATAATAATAATAATGTCATGTCAAAATACTGTGGGACTTCGAGATAAGAACAGATCGATTGATTCCTGCACGAAAACCAGACATTGTAGTTCTCAAAAAGTCCAACATAACTGCAACAATCATCGTTGTGCTGTTCCTAGTGACACCCTCCATATGTCCCAGAATCTTGGTAAGATTCCGAGACCTTGGATCACAACCGACAGTTAAACAGAAGTCGTGGAAAGAGATGATGATGATGATGACGATGATGATACTGATGATGCTGATGATGATACCTTTTATCGAATCGGCATTAATCATTAAGTTTACGTACTATTGCACGAACATATAGATTACAGCTTTGTATGCAATTAGCGTAAAATTGCTTAAAGTCCAGATGTAATTTAAATTTGAAAAAAGGGTTTTACTGTGAAAACACCAGTTGTCTAATGAACGAATTAAAGACGTCATGACAAAATAATAAATAAATAAATATAGATGCATATTGCATGTAGAACCCGGAACCAAATCACGCCATATGATTTTCATTTTTTTTAAAAGTCAAATATTGCACTTTTTTACCTCCGGCATGGTTTCAGAGTCGCAGGATCTTCTTTCTCAGACAGCGGTACCATGTCCACAAGATTAGGAGGACACGCCAGCCCATTGCCCATGGGTAGCTGCAGCACTTGACGGGTTCGGATCATGAAGCCTGGCACCACTGCGCCATCAGGTCCCACGCAGCTGCTGTTGAAGGGCTTGAGTTGAGACCACGTGGACACCTGGCAGTCTTGAGGAATGATACACGACTGACGGCCAATAAGTAAGACATCTGGAATTTTGTTCTCACAGTTTCTGCAATGAAAGAGACAGTAACGATTGTACATGCTGATTAACGTAGTTCGATATAATTACTGGAATGTCAATGTTCGTCGGTATCTTACTCTTACAGAACCACAGTATAATCTCCCCCCCCCCTCTCTCTCCCCCTACACACAGACTCGTGTCGCTAAAACTTTGTCCCTGGGATGGTATGACTGTATAAGAACAATTACAACCTTCTCTTTATTTGTTTCCAGCCTTATCTGCTACCCGCAATCGAGGTAGTGCACCCATCAGCCTACGTGATATGCCTCCCAATCTATCTGCCTTAAATTCGTCCAGCAAACCGTCTGATTGTCTATCCATGCTGTCTGTATCTATCTCTTCACTTTTATCAACCTGTTTCTTTCTGTCTATCGTCATTTCATCCCAAAGTATGTCTTTCGTCTTTTCATCCCAAAGTCTGTCTGCCTTTGTCTTCGTGAATCTGACTGTTTCTTTTTGCCTATTGTCATTTCATCCCAAAGTCTGTCTGTCTTTGTGTTCATGTATCTGACTGTTTCACTGTCCGTTTGTTTCTTTGTCTATCTGCGTATTTTTCGTGCTGTTCTACTGGATGTTTGACTGTCTACATATTTATCTTTGTTTCATACTATATATACTACATTTACATGTCTGTACATCTGTCTGTTAATAACAGAACACACTTGAATATGTCCAGTAATGAATATATATATATTGATTGAATTGTGACTATGAAATGCTTTTGCACTCATAGTTATATTGTCTTTAATTCATTGTATCCGTCAATTAAATAATAATTAAATACTAAACATCGTGTGGCATTTGTCATTTGCCATATTACACTGTGAAAGAAATAAAATACAATAAAATTTAAGCGCAAAGTACTAGTAAGAAAACTAATAGTAATGAAAGAAATATAAATAGAAAAAGTAATATCCATAAAAGAGCAAATTTATAAAAACAAATAAAATGAAACTATTCCAGTTTACGATTATGGTCGACTTAGCTGCCAAGATAATTGTCACCTAAAAACAAAATGGGGGGGGGGGGGATTTAATTACTAATTTAGTTTCTCAATTTTCTCACCTTCAACTAAAACCCTACACGTGTGTTTACCAAGCATATATTCAGATCGTATTATTGCCACTTTCGTCAATTTAGTTATCACAATACCTTACACATATAATTGTATGTATTGTAATATCTTAAATACATTCTGTATAGTTATCACTCTGTTTAGTTATCAGAATACCTTACACGTATAATTATATTTATTGTAATATCTTACCTACAATCTGTACATTTATCAGAAACTTACACACAGAATTATATTTATTACAAAACCTTAGACATAGAGTGTATGATTATCACAATACCTTTCATACAGAATTATACTTATCACAATATCAAACACCAAGACTATATAGTTATCACAATACCTTACACACAGAATGATACATATTAAAATACCGTACACATAGTCTATAGTTATCACAATACTTTATACATAAGACTGTATATTTATCACAATGTTCTGCACTAGAATGCATAATTATTTGTTGATGCTATAAATACATAATTAATATTGCTATGAATACATAAACAACACTGCAATAAATACATAAATAATACTGCAATAAATGTTACAGTGGCACAACAGTTTATGTTCAGAGGTGAGGAGACGTTGATGAGTTACAAAAGACTACACATTCCAAAATAAAAATAATTAGCAGAGAATCTCTGCAGAAAATAGCTCTAGAATGGCTGCAGTCCTGCACACTGATGTCCTCTAACATTAATTAAGACGTAAATGACACACGTCTCCCTCATAATACACAGAGTTAAATGCCAGGAAATGTTCTCTTACAAAATAGGAAAAAATTCAAAACAGCACGTTATGAAAGAATATCAACACTTTGACCTTTTGACGCAGCACTATTACTCAACTTTTCTGGCTTAGATATTTAAGAAACATGCGCATACTGTATTGTTAGATGTTGTAAGAAACAATCATATGCATACTGTATTGTTAGATGTCATATTATTGTTAGATGATAATAAGAAACAATCATGTGCGTAGTGTATTGATAGATGTCGTAAGAAACAATCATGTGCGTAGTGTATTGATAGATGTCGTAAGAAACAATCATGTGCGTAGTGTATTGATAGATGTCGTAAGAAACAATCATGTGCGTGGTGTATTGATAGATGTCGTAAGAAACAATCATGTGCGTACTGTATTGTTCTACTGTTTCACATTTTTCTTCTCGTCGCAGATCGTTCTGGTCTTATTCGGCTTACACAGGGTCTCAATTCAAAGCTAAACATTTTGGGACATCGTTCTAGTTAGCATGTTCAGTGCAATAATACGAAATAAATTCACGTGAAGACGTAACAATGCCGGTGAAATTCACGTGAATACATTTAATATCAATGCGCAGACTGGGCAACTGAAAGACTGATTATATTTACTACATGGCTTGCGAGCTGTTTTAAGAATGGAGTAAAAATGATTTAAGGTCGGAGTGGGCAGACGTACTGCGGCAAGTCTTTCTTCCTACACACACAGACACGCAAACACACATACACACAAACGCAAACAAAAACAATCAAACTTTATCAACCACCCGCAGTATTTGAAGACATTATATAACAAGAGCTAAAATGATTATTAAAGTAACTGAGATCCCCTTGTTTGCTTTTTTTTTTTGGGGGGGGTAAGGAGAAATAGAGGGGACAGACAGACAGAGAGCACTAAAGAAAACATAAACGCGTCTGGCTGAGCACACATAGAGTTTGCTATAGTGAAATATGCATTTGAACACTTTATATTTGATTTTATAATTCTTCTTTTCGTACAGTTTGCATCTTTTCGGGACTTTGATTTTCAGTAGATGTAGAAAGTCACAAAAAATGTTTACAACCAGTCCATGATGTTAACGTAGCAGGCGATTTTACGCTCTTAGCAAGACGTTAAGACGCTGAGAAAGGCTAAATTTAGTAAGGGACTTAACTCTGCCTTAAAGGACTACCGAACTTTGATGCAGAAATCAAAAGCTTGACGCGTTTTATTTGGAATGTCGGTACAGATTTATGACAAGCCAAGATCGCACTCAAGATGTGTGTTCCTGTACGCGAGGACGGATTTCGCATTTGCTGGCCCGTGGTTCACTTCTTTAACGATTAGACGCACTGCCATTTCGTGGAGCAGGTATCTGATGTATCTGTTACTATTAGGTAACAGTTCGCTTTCAACGTCGTGGTAATCGTACCAGAAAATGGTGGTTGTCGTAGTTATCGTCATTATTATAATCACTGTCTTCGTTACTAACACTATCAACGTCGTCCTCTTCCTCCTTTTTGTCATCATGGTCATAAAATAACAAATAGCTTCAATTTGTTTTCAATTTAATGATCATCACCATAATCATCATATTTATCATCCTCAACGCCTTCACTGACATCATCGTCATTAACAGCCATAATGTTTCTTTACTAGTGCAAATAGCAACTATACTAATCTAATAGGAGTAATTGTACTTGTAGTAGTAGTAATAGTAGTGGTAGTTGTGATAGTAATAATAA
Organism: Sinotaia quadrata; assembly: GCA_028829895.1. NCBI lineage: Eukaryota > Metazoa > Mollusca > Gastropoda > Architaenioglossa > Viviparidae > Sinotaia > Sinotaia quadrata. Next base: position 96,235,248 of record CM054179.1, on the reverse strand, counting down.
TAGTAGTAGTAGTAGTAGTAGTAGTAGTAGTAGTAGTAGTAATAATAATAGTAGTAGTAGTAGTAGTAGTGTATTTTTTGAACCTGTATGAGGAGAAAGAGTAATGCTGTAATTTCTAAGTCTAACTCATTATCTTTAATTCAACAAAGTAATTGTAATTCGTTATCTTCAATTCAACAAAGTAATTGTAATTCGTTATCTTTAATTCAACAAAGTAATACGTTGTCTTTAATTCAACAAATCAATTGTAAATTGTTATGTTTAAATTCAACAAAGTAATTGTAATTCGTTATGTTTAATTCAACAAATTAATTGTAATTCGTTAATTTTAAAATTGACAAATTAATTGTGATTCGGTTTGTTGAAATTCAACAAATAGACCCTACGCATTACGGTCTTCGAATACATATTGTAGCCACAATCCAACTTCTGTTTAGAATGGAAACAAGACAAGACGAATTGTAACCACAATCCAACTTCAGTTTAGAATAGAAACAAGACAAGACATATTGTAACCACAATCCAACTTCAGTTTAGAATGGAAACAAGACAAGACAAATTGCATGCACAAATGAATAAAACACTATGATATTAGGTGCTTCAAAAACACAACCAAAATGGAGTTTCATGATTGTGTCGACAAAACCACTTGACAGTAAGCTCCTACAGACGGCATTTTTTTTTTTTTTTTTTTTTGGGGGGGTGTTGCAAATACCTCTGTCAGCAAATGGATTTTGTCTGCATAAATAATTATGGTCGTTGTCAGCTTACTGCTGGTTGGAAACGGATTGCCTTAATCACAAGGAGGTTGGAAGTAGTCATCGGCCATCGACTCCGACTGAAATTAGCTCACGCTGCGGAGTTTTTATTTCAGAAAAATTTAAAAAGGAAAAGAGGAACAGTTCTTTTTAAAAAAAACTGCACTTTCCAGTTTGCAGTTCGATCCAAAGAAATATAAATTTAACGGGAAAAAGAGAAATACAATAAGTGTAATAAAGGCAATTTCGCAAAGTAGAATTGCAGACAGTTTTTATAAGGACAGTAAAAGGAGAAAAAAATATTTGCTCACACATTTATCACCTTTATTTAATTACATTAATACATTAATCTTTTGAAGCTTAAGACTAAGTGAAATATATACGATGAGAGATTATGTGTGTATTCGAGTGTGTGTGAGAAAGAAAGTGCAAAAGAAAGAAAGAAAGAAAGAAAGAAAGAAAGAAAGAAAAGCGGAAAAAAAGAAAGAAAGAAAGAAAGAAAGAAAGAAAGAAAAGCAGAAAGAAAGAAAGAAAGAAGGAAAGAAAGAAAGAAATGAATGAATATATATGTGGAGATAGTTAGATGGAGAGAGAGAGAGAGAGAGAGAGAGAGAGAGAGAGAGAGAGAGAGAGAGAGAGAGAGAGAGAGAGAGAGAGAGAGCAACAGACATTACCGACTTGGCGAAAGTCACGGGAGCAAAAAAACCCCCACGCAATCACAATACAACTTTACAAGCAACAAGAGTGTGGGTGTGTGTATAGATGGGTGTGTGGGTGTGTGTATAGATTACTATAATCAAGAAGAAGCCATGTTCGGAAAAAGGTGAAAGAGCACGAGTGGTTGGCAATTTGAAGTAGATTTAGTTTGTTTTATTAAAAATATAGTTGATAAAGTGTGTGTTTGTTTCTGAGCTTTTGACCTCATTAAAGAATGTACTGTCACGTTTTTCTTTTCTCTGCACCACACCAACTGCCAATGATCGTTGAAGCATCAAGTGTATTTCTGCTGAGTGATGACAGCAGCCTTGGAGGCAGTATACCTTCCAGATGTAAGCGGACGCGAACACGAGGCACACAAGGAAGACAACTGCGTCAGCTCTCCACACCCAACTTTTGCCAACAATTTCTGTTGGACTAAAATTTAACGCTAGAACAGCGGCTACATCTCTGTTGGAATCCACACGTCAGATATGCAAGTCAGTTTTCGTGTGGCCCAGGGTTTCATTCCGTTCATCCATTTGTAAACAAAGTGACGTAATACACTCATGAAGTCTATTCAGCATTTTAAAAATAATGTCTGGTGTATGTTAATTATTGTTTAAAGATTATAATTTTGCAGAATAGAAATATTTACAGATTGGAGGTTTTCAGTTAATTGTTCTGTTAGAAATATGTACTCATTACATATTTCCAGTTTCCTTTATAGATTTTTCCTATTGACTGTGTAGAAATATTTAGTCATTAGATTTCTCCAGATTCATGAACAGATATTTCCTGAGTGTATAGAAATATTTACTCCTTAGACTTTTCCAGTTTCCTGAACAGATATTTCCTGATTGTGTAGAAATAAGTACTCCTAAGCTTTCTCTACTTTACTGAATATATTTTTCCTATTGACTGTACAGAAATATTTACTCCTTAGATTTTTCAAGTTTTCTGCATAGATATTTTCTTTAGACTGGGTAGAAATATTTACTCTTTACATTTTTCTAATTTCCTAATGAGATATTTTCTTTTAACTGTGTAGGAATATTTAATATTCGAGAGCTTCAATGAACTGTGTAGAGATATCTAGATTACTGTGCCGTATTTTCCACTTGACTGTGTAGAAATATTTGCTGCTGAAATCTTTCCAGAGTTATGAATCCTTTCTTGAAATCGCTAGTATGACCAAAAGTCTAGATACGTTTATTTATTTATAGAAATCACCAATCAGACGTGTTCAGATGAATCATGACTTTGGCAAAAGAGAGAAGTTCTTTAGATGCCTCAACACACTTCCCACTGTAAAGAGTTGAAATGTGTAGAAATTTCTATTTGTTAATTCCAGTCTAGATAGGGGTGTCACATAATGGCTTATGTAGCCCACCCCCACCCCTCATCTAAAAATAGACTACACGTAAACCTACCTTATCCTCGGGCTGGGAACATACCTGAATGTTCCAGACAACTCACTAAACTAACCAATCAAAGTGCAGTCAGCCCAGCCACGTGAACAAATGTACCAGAAAGTCACCTGTAAATCGTGAGTCAAATGCAAGCAGACCATTGACGCAACATTAATTTTGGTTCCTGGTGTTAACAAAGTATAATAATACTACTAACCTTATTGATGGCAATCACCACAGCAGGAAATAATCCTCTGAATATATTACTGCCAAAGGTATGTGGTTTTGCGTGCCTAACTAATGTTATATTCATGTTTGTCTCTTGATACTAACTATATTTTATATTGTTATATTTCGCTTATGATATTTAAATGATGACTATGTAAGTAAGAGTGTTCTGTCACACAACACATGAGGACAAAGTCTTAGGCTATGTTTATTTCACTGGCAGACTGGCAGCTTATCTTGGATGTTGACTTTGATGAGCATGCACCATAAAGCAGAATGGCCCATGTGCCAAAGACCAGTTCAATTGACTATGAGAACATTTGCTGAAAACATTCATTGGGACCCAGATGACAAGTCAGGCATGCCTAAAATTAGTTATTTATGAAGTCAACAACTGCACAGCTTCAGTCAAGTTGTAGACAAACATTACTAAAGTACTTTAGAGTTCACTCAGAAACATTTATTGTTCTCTTATAAACTCATTTATAGTTTGCTTACCTATTGCTAAATAGAACATCCTTACCTACTGCTAAGTAGAACAGATTGCCTATGTAAAATGGGACACCCTTACCTACTGCTAAATAGAACAAACACCCTTGGTGGAGAGCTGAGAAAATTACGTCACCGAGTCTGGGCTTTTCTTCACAAAATGACCTGTGTGTTGGCTGTTCGCGGGACAAACCCTGTCCCGCTAAAAAACAGGTCACTGTTTATAGTTACACTATTCATTCAAAACAACCAATCAGTTACTTTTTAAATTCCTTAACACATTTCTATACTACAGTAATTAAATTATTTTAAAATAACTTTATAATTAAGTAACTTTTTTTTATATTTTAGTACACTAACCCATTCAATTATCACTAGTGAAAACACAATGACAGCCAACAGGTTAAACCGTTATATGACATGGTGAAGTAGTAGAATGGGATTTCTCTTAAGTCTTAAAATGTTGTCTCTCTGCAAGCAATGTATATGTAGTACAAAGACACAATTCTCTCTATATTTAAAAAGCCTCTTTATGCCAAGAAAGTACTATAATAGTGTACATTAATTCTCGTAGGTCAACGGGATTAAGAAGTATACCAGTCTGTAAAGAGTGCTTTTAAATTATTCCGTGCTATTTACAATTTGAGTTATTTCCCTTTACCATCGTTCGAAAGAAGAAAGAAGAGAAGCAAAGAACAAGAAATGCCGATGCAATCTCACTGACTAGAGCCGAGTTGCGTTGTGTGCATTTACTGACTCCTAAAATCTGCAATAACATTAATCTGAAGTGGCACAAAAACGACCAGAGGCCACACATTTCTTCTAATTTTTGTCAGACGACATATCCTTGCTGTCAAAGTTATGGCGCGATGAATACAAACAACATGATCCACATTGCCTTCTGAAAACACATTAAGTATTACGGTTATCGTCCCACCAGGTTCTTGTTTCCCAACGTATTCCGTACAACTCCGTATACCACGGCCAAATTCTTACGTCTGTCAAGTTGTTCATCATGCACTTGAGCATGTGAGATTTGCACCTGGATGGCAAAAATTACAAAACTAAACTAAAGACAAATTATTAAAACTAAAGAGTTTTTTTGTTTTTTTTTTTAAGTCATGTATCGTTTACGACAGATGAAACAAAATGCATTCCTTTTTCCCTCCCACCTGTTACCCCCCCCCCCTTTTACATTTCGTCTTTGCTGATGTAATTTCTAACTTCCATTTTCATTTATTTCTATCAATTGAACTTTTATCTCCTTTATCAGATCTTCCATAATTCTATAAAAATAATGTACTATTGACTCGGATTTAAAGCAGTTTTAACCAGATTGAAGGAGAATGCAGCGAAATTCACAAAATTAATTTCATCAGCGGAAACGCGTGACAGGCGATGGCATTTCTCCGCTCATGTCACCAGGGTTCAAATCTCATATGGAATAAATAACGTATGGGAGTTCCCTAATCGTTCCCTAGCCCAAGGGTGAGGCCTTAGTGTCTAATCCCTCGGACGGGACAATAAATCGCGCATTGTGTGCTACAGCTTACGCAAACCTAAAGGTCGATATAACAATTATAAAATAGGACAGTAAGGTTTTGACCATTATAACATTGATTCAAGATTTCCATTTAAACATGCACTCCCACTCAACCCTTAGATTCGTGTTTTCCCATCTAGAACAATAGTCTTTCACTTGTGGTTGAACTCGTCCGCGAAATCAGCGAAATGTTTAAGCGGACATAAAATCGAAATCAAATAATCAAAGATCATGTACATCCGCTGACATTCATAGTTCCACGTAGTATACTTTTATTATCTGTCATGACGTCAAGGGCTTGTTGTCCATGTGATGGGAGATTTTCCTCACCTCTTGCATTTATTATTTGTTATGACGTCAAGGGTTTGTTTTCTATGTGAAGGGAGATTTTCCTCACCCTTTGCATTTATTATTTGTTATGACGTCAAGGGTTTGTTGTCTATGTGATGGGAGATTTTCACCCTTTGCATTTTATATGTCATGACGTCAAGGGCTTGTCTATGTGATGGGAGATTTTCCACACCTTGCTTTTATTATCTGTCATGACGTCAAGGGCTTGTTGTCTATGTGATAATCTCCCACACCCCTTGCATTTATTATCTGTCATGACACGTCAAGGGCTTGTTGTCTCTGTGATGGAAGATTGTTCACACCTTGCATGTATTATATGTCATGACGTCAAGGGCTTGTCTATGTGATGGGATATTTTTCACATCTTGCATTTCTGTAACATACAGAACGTCTTTTGCAGTGTAGACGAGTTTACCAGCTAAAATAAATTACAAAAGATACGAATTTAATCCTTTTAAGAATATGGACAAACAGTCATGGATACCTAGGACACCAGTGGAGTAATAAAATGAAAATTTGTGGGAAAAGTCTTTAAGAAAAAAACACAAATGCACTTACCGAAGGGATAATAATTTTGCCAACGACCCGGTTCTTAAATATTTCACCCTAACTCAGCTGACTCAGCGAATTTCACGGAGCATTCCGCAGCATGACAGAAACGATAATTTTAAGCTGTTAACTCGTATTACGAAGTTTAAAAGAAAATAAAAATATAAACATGAAAAATCCAACCACATGACGAAAACGTTTCATTTCGCGATGTTTTTCTCGGGTTTGTTTCTCTATGCCTAAATATTTATTTTTAAACCTTAATTTCTTGGATATGTAAAGGGTATCAGTTTAGTACAATTTAACGGTTCATCTCATAAGTAATCACTGAGGATATATTGACTATGTTATAATTTATTGGCTATGTTATAATTTATTAAACTAGTGAAATTTTTTGAACTAGTTATAATTTATTGACTATGTCATAATTTTTTGAACTAGTTATAATTTATTGACTATGTCATAATTTATTGAACTAGCGAGTATTAAATACAGGAATGACAATATTACACACACACACACACACACACACACACACACACACACACACACACACACACACACACACACACACACACACCTTCTCAGACATACATTCGCGCATATAGATAAAAACACACGTACTTGCACGCACACACACACACACACACACACACACACACACACACACACACGTATGCATGAACATACCATCACACGCACGCACACAGTCATATGTGCGCATGTGCGTGCATGCACACTCATTCAAATGACAATAACTGATGTATATTGTTTTAGATTTAATTTTTAGTACACTCATTCATATCACTGTAACTGATGTATATTTTTTTTAGATTAATGTTTGAGCACACCCATTCATTTCACAATAACTGATGTATATTGTTTTAGATTTAACTTACACATTCATATCACTGTACTACTGTATATTTTTTTTAATGGATTTTCTGTTGAGTACAGAACTGGAACAACTCTCATTTATATCACTATAAATTCTGTATAAAAAGAGAAGAAGAAATAAATCTTTCTTTTCACTACTTTCCGGATAAAAAATACTGGTGACAGATAACGAGAAGAAAAAAAAGAAGAAGCTTTCTTTTCACTGCTTCCCCTTTTACATTTAAGAAGACTTGTATATGTCTGGATCCATAAAAAAAAACTTATTATAGCGGCATCCACATTCGTTATTTTTGTTGCCATACACTCGTCCAGATACCTTACTAAAATCATGTTTGCGATGTTCACTTTGGATGCATTTTTATATTGTGTACTCAAGCGTCTAGATAGCTTACCAAAATCTCAAGAGTATACAGAAATGAAATATTTTTCTCCTTATCTCTTGTTTGTTTATTGAGCATATGGTTCTTACTTCATGCTTATGACTGTTTCAACTTTTCAAAAGCCTACAACATCATGCTTACGACTGTTTCAGCTTTTCCAAAGCCTACAACATCATGCTTACAACTCTTTCAGCTTTTCCAAAGCCTACAACATCATGCTTACGACTGTTTTATCTTTGTACTCGTTTGTATCCCTATTCCAGTTTTCGTCTGATACCTTACCAGTCTGAACAGCTTTCGTTTGTGATTTTTATATGCCATTATTTAACTATCTCATCAGAATGTTATTAAGATAATGATAGATTCTCACCCACCCTCCCCTTAATGAAAGAGAAGAATTGGAAGGAATAAAGTTCCAACAAGAGAATAACGTAAGTGTCCATATCGACGTCTCATTAATGTCATATAACCTAACTGATCTATTTAACTTCGTCAATTTGCCAATTGTCATGATACTGGTTTCGATTTCTTATTATTCGTGTTCTTATTATTTTTCTTTTTTAAAAAAAGAAGATAAAATCTTGGGAATTTGTGCCATATGCACACCGACCCATGCAATAAATTCATGCCAGTGTTCTGAGCATCGGTACTGTTCTCTTGTAAACAGACACAGAAAAGCATTTATAAAAGGTCATCGCAAAGGGAAGCAATCTTCTTATATAGTGTAGTGATCTTTCAATTGTGCTTTCCGTGCAAGTAAGAAAGGCCGTGTTCCGCAAAGTCAAGTCCAAGTATTTCCTTCGGCTCGCTTATTGTTTTTCGACCAGGGGTTTGCCAGTGCCAATAATCTCTGAAGGAATCTGAACCGTTTCTTGAATTAAAATCGGCGTCATGCAGCAGTTCAGATCAAAATATGGATTTGCACAAATGAAACCAGACAACAGCTACAACGATTTATAAAATGCTTTTCCACTTTGAAATAAAACACGAAAATAGTAGTAAACTGACCAACAACGATTGCTGTCCACCGACTGGAGATAATCGAATCCGTAGAACATGATTTGAGTCCATTAATATTACCTTGATATATATATGAAGTTAGTACAATAATATTAACTTGATGTTTCAATGAATTTAGAATATTATTTTTTCTTTAAATATGTCAAATAATATATGGCAATGTAAACTACTGAAGTACGTTAATATTACCTTTGAAATCCTCATGAAACGTGAAGAAAGAAATTATTGTTATTGATTTTCTTGTTTAAAAAAATTGGATGATCACTTAAGAGACTCCAGACCAGGATACGTCTGTATAGCAGTATCTAGGTACATTTTACGACAAGGAACACGAATTGATTAATTAGTCGCTTCGTTAAGTTCATTCTGAAGCACCATTTTCTCAGTCCGCCAGTAATTATGAAATTCCCTTTCTTCAAATGAACCAGTAATAAGGTGGTGCCATTTTTTTATGTGGTTCATTAATTAAATTAGTAATATTATTTGAGCCCACAACTATCTTGCCAATGTAACCTGATGGATATCGAATTCTGTTAACTTTATCGGTGCATTTGTAATACTTCAGATTCATCTTATGGCTTAGTGGTAAAGAAGTGCAACCTCATTCTGCTCAGTCCATAAATGGCTAGTTTCTTTACTGTCTAACACTACTTTCTCTATTGGACCCATTTGCAACACATTAGATTCACCTTGCGTGTTATTAGCAATGTAATATCGATCAAATTTATTTGTCCCAGGTCAAGGCTCGCTTTAGGCTTTTTAGTTTGGTTCATTGTTTATTTCTAACTTCTGTTTCTTTATTTGGCCCACTAGTTAACTCTCAAATGTCTTTATTCAGTTAACCACTGGCAATACGTCCAATTTGACCTTTGACTTATTACCATTAATTGCATAGCAGGCATGCAGACTAATACGTTGTCTTCACTTGCTCACCTTCATCACTTTAGAGATTTAGGTTTTCTGTTGAGCCAGTAACTAAAATGGCAGCATTACTTAGATGTCACTGCATTCTGTGCCTACGATGTTGATGAAAAGGATCTTCATGGGGCATATCTACGTGATAGGGATCTTCTTACATATATTGATAACCTTATGTTGGAGACTGCTGGATGGGGGCTAGCTAAATATAGATTAGAAGACGGATTTATCTTCTACTTTGGTAAAACGTTTTCCACCTATGGAAGTACTGTGTTAAGGTAAATGTTTGTCTTTAATGATGTGGAAGAGAGAAAACGTTTACCAGCGCCCGGATATCCGCCAAGTGAGAGAGACGAGTGGTGTCTTCTGGAGAGTTATGAATAACATAAATTAAGATTCTCATCACTTGTAATTAGTTATTGGTGATTAATTAAGAATAATAATCATAACCATTAACTAATGTATCGTAGGCGTCATACTATGCTTACTCGAGTCCCAATAACGACCGACATTTCACATGCCCCCAAAAGAGTCCCTTTCACGTAGATATGCCCCATGAAGATCCATTTCACGCAGATATGCCCCAAGATGAGTCCATTGCATGTACGTCCGCCCAGTCACGTTGATTGCACTTAAGAACGACGTTCTGCATAGTCAAGAGTCCATTATAAGTAGCAAGCTTCAACCACACGCCTACATTTGTCGGCCTTCTTAATGAAGTGTAACGCATTACATTTTTACTTCAAGAATTCATGGCTGTCGCATTTAATTTAGCTGATGATATATTATGTGACGCCATGAGAACAAGTCGATTATTTTGAGTTTACTTAAATATTCTTGCTAGGCCCGTCATTGAAGTTTGTTCACAACAGTGAAAATATTTATTGCTAGAACTAGTGTACACTGTTTGGATTTCACTAGCATGTCTATTATGTTTTAACTGGTGTTCATTAAACTTCTGTAGCAAATATATCTATTATTTTTTGCCTGGTGGTCATTAAACTTCTGTAGCAAATATATCGTGACTGAAAAAAAGTGTAGCTAATATTTATTGACCGAACTGAATATATTTTCACCAAAATGTTTGATTTTCTATGTTCCTTGCATGTTTTGATTTTCCATGTATGTCTTGATGGTGAAAGATTGTTTTGTTGTTCCATGCCTGGTTTGATGTTCCGTGCTTATTTTGATGTTCATTTTTATTTTGATGTTCTTGCTTTGTTTTGATGCTCTATGTTGATTTTGATATCCCATGCTTGTTTTGATGCTCCATATTTGTTTTGATGCTCCATGCTTGTTTTCAAATTACATGCTTGTTTTGATGCTCCAATTTATTTATTTGGATGTTCCAAGTTTATTTTGATATTCCATGTCTTTTCAATGCTCCATGTTTATGTGGATGCTCCATGCTTGTTTTGATTTCCATGTTTATTTTCACGCACGATGATTGCTTTTAGTTTGACAATACAGCGTTCAACGTGGCCTTTTCCTGGATGGAATGGTCACAAACTGCAGTGTGTCCAGGCTGATAACTGTATCTTCCCCGCATGGAATGGTCACAAACTGCAGAGGGTCCTGGCTGATTACTGTATCTTCCCTGCATGGAATGGCCACAAACTGCAGAGGGTCCTGGCTGATTACTGTATCTTCCCTGCATGGAATGGCCACAACTTCAGTGCGTCCAGGCTGGTTACAATATCTTCCCCGCAAGGAATGACCGTAAAATGTAGTGTCCGTTTATGTTGTCTGATCTATATGTAGGCAGTTGTCACGCTCAGTATCCTTGAAATGGTGATGACTCTCGTGATGGAGTTTCTGTTTTAAATTTACAATACAAAGTATGTGGACTGCTATCTTGAGCACTTGACACCTGCCGCAAGCTAACAGTCAGAAATATTCAAATAAACTTCAAGGAAATTCATTCTATTTTTCTCGTTAGCTGTGGGGAAAGTCTATTTTGTTTCTCGTTAAATGGGCACTAAAATCTTTTTTTGGTACTAACTGCCACTTCTCTCTTTTCTTCTTCTTTCGCTTTGAAATTCTTTTCATTTTCCGCATGCTTAAGTGGGACAATTTAAACTTCTTTTTAATTTTATTGAACTTTTCTGTAGAGAAATTTAAGAACGCTGTTACGTTGGAAAATTTACGAAAGCATTTTCTCTAGATACATCTCAGAGTTCTTTTCTTTAGAGACATCTCACACAGCACTTTTCTGTAGAGCAATTTAAGAGTGTTTTATTTTAATTAAAAGCGCTTTTACTTTATCAATTTCTTCTTATTATTATTAGAACTATCATTATCATCATCATTATCATCATCAGATTAATTATGCTTTTAAAGTATGTTGATTATGAATGTTTTAACAATGACAAGATTATAAAGAGGTCACACAGTCCTAAATTTCAATTATAAAATAAAATTTATTTCTCTCGCTCGCTTGTTTGTTTTTCTTTTTCTTCTTTTTCCTTTCTCTTTTTAAATTGTTGTACTTAATATCGTCCTCTCTTCTTTAGTCAGATCTTCAACGGAAAATCTCATCTTAACCTGATCTGAACAATATTGCAATTCTCAGGAAAAAAAAATCCAATTGACATCTCTGAACTCGGAGTAATAACAATCACTCTTTGTTTGTTAATAATTACCTTAAATACCGCACAGTTTGGTATCAGGTTATTTAAAGCCTTTTCTCTAAATACCTCTATATTTTTCTTTGCTAACTACATTTTAGCGAGCGTTTGGGTGCTGGTAAGGGAGCAAGAAGTGTGTGTGTGTGTGTGTGTGTGTGTGTGTGTGTGTGTGTGTGTGTGTGCGTGCGTGTGTGCGTGTCTGTGTGTGTGTGTGTGTGTGTGTGTGTGTGTGTGTCTGTTTGGGGGAGGGAGGTATTGGAGAAAGTGGGTCGAGAGAAGTGGTAAATATTCCCTAACGTAACTGAAGACACGACTCAAAACTGTTAAACTATTAGTTCAGTGCAAGGCCCGTAACTCCATCCAAATGTCCGCAAATCTTTACGACAATATTTTGCGCCGTTTTCACGATTGTTTTTAAGCCGAGTTTCCCCACAAAATACGTGCTTGTGGCGCTCAATTCAGGATCTCTTCATACTTCACCACCGTCGACCAGAGGGAAGAAAAATAAGAAGAAAAACATTTTACACAATATCCGAATTCATCTCCTTACAAAGAAACACTCGCAAAGCGGTGGCCTAAAAAAAACAAAACAATTCACACTGCATTCCCACGCCTTGGGCGAGCTTGTTCTCCAAATGGTTCAAACAACGACCCGCCACAAGAACTTCAGAACTGTCGAGATAACTCTTCTCTCTCCGTGTTGTCTCCCTTTCAAGATAGGATATTCTCAATGTCTCGTGCGTGCATATTCGCTAGGACGGCTCATTAGTTGCACAAGACAAATCACTGAAAATGTGATTCACCGAGCAGCAGAGTGAAGCGACATGCTCGTTAGAGAGAGTTCAGAGTCAGTGGTCTGAGGAGCGCTGGTCGACTGATAGGGACGGGTGGGTGGGTGGTGGGTCCAAAGGTGTCGAAAACATCTCGTTTCCAAAGAACACGAGAAAAGAAACGCAACTGTGTACCTGAAATCTGTTTTATCCTTTAAAGTTTAAACGCTCAGTCACCAAAGCACGCTGCAACTCCCGTACATTAATAAATCGTTTACGGTTACTTAAACACAGGAAGAGAAGCATACATAAGAATGTAGGCACGGAATACTGAATCACAAGTACAGACACAGTCACTTGTAGGTTTAAAAATACTTTCTTTAAATATTTTATATATTATACATAGCTGTAGCTGGACAGAGAGAAACAGGCCACTCAGCATATCCCGAAAGGAACAGAACTCGGTAGAATTTATTACGTAGCAATATCACGCAATGAGCTCTTGTTCATTACAGTGCGAATGGAGTTACATGATTAGTTTCTGTAAGTATAAATGTTTTATATTTTTTCTCTCTCTCACCCTCTCTCTCTGTCTCTGTCTCTCTCTCTCTCTCACACACATACACATATCGACCATGGGACATTTTCAATGATAACCAACCACCTACGTAGCACAGATTCATGCACAAAAGTTAGCAATGCACATTCCACCACCCCGCCCCCGTACGCACACACCCTAACCTCAAAACAATGAAAGAATACTAGTGCATTCCAGGACCACTCTCCTCCCTCAAGCCTACGTAATTATCCATTACCACGTAAACAAACACACAAACACGCGCACCAAACGCGATACGGTAATTCAAACGCGTACCCACCCACACAGAAATAATTCACAAAGCCATCAATGGCGGATTTCGTCTTTAAGTCACGTGATCAATCATCTAATGTAACAAAGCAACGTTTATTAACATGCATGAGCCAGCTTGCAAAGTATGAATCAACCAATGGCCTCTCGTCCTCGTGATGTGACAGTCGCGTTCCAATAGATCTCATTATATATATTTTCTTTCTTGCTGAGCAAGGGGAAGAATCCCCAGAAACAGGACACGGAATATTACAGTAGGTCAATAATTTATGTTTACAAACTAGTCACAACTAAACTTTGAATCTCTGTTTACACCACCCCCACTCCCATATCCTCCCATATTTACACACACGCAAATTATGACTGTGTATATTAGTATTTTGTCCTTTGTAAAACAAAGATGGAATGAATTAGGAAAAATGAATTTCGAAGCACGTTAAAGTACTTCTATGCAATATGTTTTGCACTAATATCTTACTGCATGAGTAACATTTACATAAAACTAGGTGAAACTGCAAGAGAACTAACCTCTAAATTATTGGAAAAGCCCCCTCCCTCCAAAAAAAAATCTGCAGCTGGAAAAAGGTAAAATAAATAATAAATAAACAGTCTTCATCAGCGAGAACAAAAACAAAACAAAATAAATAAGCGACACAAAATCCCCCCCCCTACCCCTTATCGAATTACAGAAAGCAATACATTTCCAAACAAGCAAACAAATAAATAATGTGGAATTAGAAAATATTTGTATTTTTACGACCTAAGGAAAGCTGAGGTTTGCTGCCCAATATGCAACGAAAAACGAAGAACACGGATCTACGAATGAAAAACAGTTTTGTTTATAATGTTTATAAACAGATAGCCTACATAATGTTTATATACAGATAGTCTACTTGTCAACTGCTACTACAGACTTTACTTTTAACAATAACGGCTTTCTTGTCTCTCCATGGAGCTCTAAGCGCTTTCAGTCCTACCCGTTAAGCTTAGTAACCAGATCCAGGGCGTGCTTCCAACAAGATGTTTTGCACAAGGGACTTATGCCGGCCTGGATCTCTTAAACTTTTCATAGATCTATTTTTTAGGCTGGTAGGAATGTAGACAAATATGACAGTAATTGACTGCTTTTACATTTTTTTTTAGTTAATTTACAGATATGTATTAAAAGGTAAAAATAGGGAAACCAAAGCAATAATAATGTAACGATAAGGCAAAGTATTAAAAGTATATTAACCTGTAAACATTATGAAATTAGTTATTACATTTAAGCGCGAAAATGGAATCAAATATTGACCACTACCTTTTATATATTTTCTTCTTTGAATTACTAAAGACATTTCCTCACCTAAATATCGTTGTGCCGACTAGTGACGGATTATATCTTTCACTCATTAAGCAATTCATTCTCCCTTTCTTTCCGTATCGTTAGGTAAACACCCGCGGGTGGTAGTTTGGTGCGTGTGACGCTCAGATAGTGTTTCTGAATAACCTTGGATGACGTCAAAGCTATTCCTATGTCTTAAACATAAGATGAGATTCCTTCTCCCTATCGTCTTTGGCCATATACTGTAATAAAGTTTGCGTTGTTCATGGTGGAGTTAGGTAGAGTTCTGTTTGGCTTGTAATTATTTGTGATCTGTGATCTGTCTGTGGTTAGCAATATCATGAAATTATAAATCCACAACTCTTCCCTGCTGTTGTGTGCCTATTACTGATTCTGAACCTCACTTGTTATATTTGTCTATTTTTTGTGTCTCTCTGCCTGTTTATATGTGCGTACCAATTATCTCCCTTTCATTTCCCCCTTTTCTCTTCCATCTCTGTTTGTTCTCTCTCTTTTTTCTCGGTGACTGCCCTTGCTTCCTCTCTCTCTTTTTCTTGCCGATTTCTTTCACCTCTCTCTTATTCTTCCTACACTCTTTCCGGCTCTTTCTCTCTTCCCCCCAATCTTTCCCTCACATATTTTGCTTTCTCTCCCATTATTTCCAGTTTCTTGACTGTTTGTTTGTTTTGAGGTTTTTCTCCCAACGCTTGCTGACTTGGAAGACGGATGCAGCTTCATGGGAGAGATTTATTTCCTCGCCTGGAGAGTTATAGCGCCATGAGTAGAAAGAATGACAAGGGGGTGGGGGGTGTTGAGTTGAGTATTAGTAGATATTTTTAGGTGCCACTTTGGCTGGGCAGCGTTCCTGGTCTGTAGCACACAGTATCCCTGTTCGTCATCACGACTAGACACTATCCCAGTACCAGGGGGCGGTTAATATTTCCGTCATTCCTCTTTCTGTTTCATGTGTTGCATGCTCTTGGATGTTGTCAGGTGAAATTATAGATTGTCCTCTGCTTTAATGTTTCTTTACCCTATTATATAGCCTATGTTCCTGCCTCTGTGTCCAAACGTCTACCTGTCTCTATGTCCATACTTGTACCTCTCTCTGTCTCTGTATCCATACCCGTTCCCTGAGTCCATCATTCTTCCTGTCTCTGTGTCCATACATTCTCTCTCTATCTCCCTGTATCTGTGTTTATACTTACTGATTTTGCTCTCTTATCCATACCGCTTTTCTATGACTTAACCATCTTTGTCTCTGTCATTAGCAATGGCAGGTTGTCTGTCATCACCATGTTGTTTATGTCATTACCATGTTGTTTATGTCACTACAATTGGCATGTTGTCTAGGTCATTACCGTGTTGTTTATGTCATTACCATTGGCATGATGTCTATGTCATTATCATTGGCACGCTATGTCATTACCACTGGCATGCTGTCTCTGCCATTACCATTGGCATGCTATTTATGTCATTACCATTGACATGTTGTCTATGCCATTACCATGTTGTCTATGTCATTACCATTGGCATGTTCACGCTGATATGATGTTGCCTCCTAGCTTATACCGCCTCCTCCCTTTCTACTTGATACTCACGCTGCCTCCCTCACACTCTTTGTAAGCGCGTACCTCCACTTTTGTGCCTCTATTTCCGGTATCCTTTCTTTTTGTCGTTGATTCTAAGACATTGACATATATTATTATCTTTATGTGTCTTCCCATTTGTCCATACTACTAACTCTCCTCTACAGTTGCAAGACAATTTTCCCAGTCTTTATATCCAGAACTCTTTCTTTCTTTCTCTCTCTCTGCCCCTCCACGTCGGTACTAAGTTCTTCTTTCTCTCCCCCATTCCTCTACATGCACACACGCGTGTGTCCATTTCTGCCAGCTCTCCTCTCCTTCATCAAGTCATACCGCTTCCTTCTCTCTCTATAAAAATCGCTTCTCTCTAAATAATTGTCATAACGCCTCATCTAGCTTTCCCCCTTACCTCGGTGTCCATTGTCTTCATATTAACTATGTCCTGATTCTTAAATGTTTCTTCTCTGTCGTTACCTCATGTATATTACTTCCTTTCAAAATTCTGAGTAGATCCACTCCCCTATTTCCCCGTCACTATTTCATGCCTGTTTATATGCATCTCTCTGTGTCAGTCTCTCTGTGTCTCTGTGTCAGTCTGGTCTCTTCCTATAGCAACTTTTAGCGTGTGTTAGTATATGCAGCCTTCTGTCTTTTTTGTGTGTCTGCTTATACGTATCCCTCCATCTTCCATCCATCTTAAGTCTTTAATAATTTTAGAGCGTGTGTTAGAGAAGCAAAGATCTAAGTAGTTCAACTTGAATGTAATGATTTTACCGGCAGAGCAATGACTTGACCATGGCGAAGATGGAGTATGTCGTCAGAATTCAATACAGTTTTGAGATAATGATTGCGGTGACATTAAGAACAGAAAAGAGATCAGCCGGGTCTTGGGTAAGTAACCTTGTTACGGGAAATTAAGGTGAAATATAACACTTGTTACGCTGCCTTATCAATTGGCTGTATTATCTGGAGCAGTGCTCTGTCAGGCTTTAAAGGTGTCAGTTCTGGAACAGCTAGCGCAGAGCAAGAAATAGCCACTTGATTATCAGAAGTCTGCAGGGGAATAAAATCATCCTTTGTTTCCTTTAATCACGTCTTTGTCTTTGATTTCTACTCTTTCTCTTTTCTTTTGTTGTTGGTAGACTTCTCTTTGTTCTTGACCTCCTCTCCACCCCACACTCCTTTATTTTCGTTGTCGATTTATAATTCTTTCGTAAGTATTGTTCTGGATTTTCACTATTCTGAATTTGTTTCCAATTTTCGAATGCGATCAGTCTTGTTGTAATGTTTCTGTATTAAAATTCAGTCTGACACTTCGGAATGTTATTATATATCAGATATAAAATGCAGTTATACTACTACTATTGCTGTTATCACTAATACTACTAATACTAGGACTGCTACTACTATTATTGCTATTAATGGTGTTATTGATATATATCTTTTTTATTTTGAAACTATTGTAGATGATGTTGTGTTTTGTTCCCGATCCGAAGTTAAGTGTGTTGCTGTTGTTGTTGATGATAGTTTTAATATTAATTGAAATAAATGTATCAAATGTCATGGAATTTAAAATTAAAGAACAGGTAAGGGCTCAAGACATATCGCAACGTACCACAGGACATGGAGTACAGCCATGCAACCCGACAAAAATAATGTGTTAAGAATAATATGTACAGCCACACAACTCGGCAAGCATAGATGTGTTCAGAATAACATGGAGTTCAGCCGCACAACTCGGTATAAATAAATGTGTTCAGAATAACATGGAGTTCAGCCACACAACTCGGTATAAATAAATGTGTTCAGAATAACATGGAGTTCAGCCACACAACTCGGCATAAATAAATGTGTTCAGAATAACATGGAGTTCAGCCACACAACTCGGTATAAATAAATGTGTTCAGAATAACATGGAGTTCAGCCACACAACTCGGTATAAATAAATGTGTTCAGAATAACACGGGATGCAGACACTCGTCGGCGCTTGAATTTGGAAAATTTCGGAGAAATAGAAATTCCAGGATATCTAACTAAATTCAAAATAAATGTTTGCCACGCATTGAAAGTGGTTGAGAAATGTGACTGCACTTCTGAATTGGACGCTAAAAATGTGATATCCTGCTATCCCGATATTATTCAAGATGCTGTTTTAAGGGTCACAGCGTTACCACCAGCTATCCCGATATTATTCAAGATGCTGTTTTAAGGGTCACAGCGTTACCACCAGCTCAAGTCACTGTGGAACGTTTGTTTTCTGCCTTCAGAAATCAAATCCGATTTGAGAGCAGCAACGAAGCCGGACCTGTTAGAAGCGATCTTTTTAAGGAGCCAATTCAATTTAGAAAAATATTATCATATTATGTGTATTTTCAGTCTTGTTTTGTATTAAATTATTGTATGATTGAAAATTTTGAAATATGAAATCTATGCAAACCACATTTTCAATTATTTACACCTATGTCATTCTAATACATATAATTTCATATAAGTATATCATGTTATGCAGTATGATATTAGTAATAAACATATAATTTCATATAAGTATATTATTTTATGCCGTATGATATTAGTAATAAACATATAATTTCATATAAGTATATCATTTTATGCCGTATGATATTAGTAATAAACATATAATTTCATATAAGTATATCATTTTATGCCGTATGATATTAGTAATAAACATATAATTTCATATAAGTATATCATTTTATGCCGTATGATATTAGTAATAAACATATAATTTCATATAAGTATATCATTTTATGCCGTATGATATTAGTAATAAACATATAATTTCATATAAGTGTATTATTTTATGCTGTATGATGTTAGTAATAAACTACCGAAAGAGTCAGTCCCACTTTGGAAGAGTCGGAGATTCTGGGCCGACTCCGCAACAATGAGAATAACACATAGACAGGAAAACACGTCACAAGCTGCAACCATGAGAATGAAACAGACAGGAACACACGTCACAAAATACAACCCTGAGAATAACATAGGAACACACGTCACAAAATGCAACCCTGAGAATAATACATAAGAACACACGTCACAAACTGCAACCCTGAGAATAACACATAGGAACACACGTCACAAACTGCAATCCTGAGAATAACACACAGACAGGAACACACGTCACAAAATACAATCCTGAGAATAACACATAGACAGGAACACACGTCACAAAATGCAACCCTGAGAATAACACATAGACAGGAACACACGTCACAAACTGCAGCATTGAGCAAGTGATAAACACACATCTGGTATAATAAACTTAATGGCGAAATCAGCAAAATAGTATAAAATCTATGCTGGTATGTGCGTGCGCGTGTGTGCATGTAGTGTTGGGGAATGGAACATGACCATAGAGCTGGATTTTTAATGTGAATGTAATTTGTTGTATGCTTGTGTGTGTATGGGGTGTTGGATGGAGTATGACGTCGCGTGAATATAATTTTCTCAAAACACATAGAGACACAGGTAAACGTGAACAATAGCAAACATGACTAAATACACACTCACAAATACAAATGTACAATCACATGCCGAAAATTAAACGTAATTTATGTACAATTAACAAAACAACTCAAGCATGAAAGCCTCACACATAATCGAACATGTGTAAACTCACAAACTTGCGTAAAAGCATACATGACAATAATCACAACGGACATATGCTGACAATAGCAGACTGTTTACTTGCGAGTAACAAACTAAAAATATACAGAAATTTGAAACACACTTGAGTACATTAAGTACATTAAACAGTCACTCCTTTTCTCACTCGTCTCGTGTTTCCTCCATCTCTCTCTCTCTCTCTCTCTCTCGATCTTTCTCTTTCTCCATCTCTCTCTCCACCTCTCTCTCTCTCGATCTTTCTCTCTTTCCATCTCTCTCTCTCTCTCTCGATCTTTCATCTAATGGGATCATGCAACGATTGTACACATAGTACCAAGAGTAAACTGCAAAGCATACACAACGTTCTGCCAATAAACACGTCTTCCCGCTACAAATACAACCCTGCACAATGTTGTCCTACCAACACTCTGCCCACAAACACGTCTTTTCGCTACAAATACAACTTAAGTGTCACTACAGACACCTGCACAATGTTCACCCAACACAACCCGTAAACACGTCTTCTTGCTACAAACAGAATAAATTCCACTGCGAACCACTAACTACTAATGCTTTGTGAATAAGCAAGCCTTCCTGCTGCAAATACAACATAAATCCCGCCCGCAAGCTGCCAGCTACTGTTAATGCAAGCGAGAATGTCATTGACAGTCACTATTAATCAGAATGCTTTCGGCCAGTTGCACCATCCCTCGTATGACATAAACCTGTACCATTTATCTGTCGTCAAACGATTCCTGTCCACGCCCTAACAATAATATTGATTTACGCTCAGTGACCTTTCGTCTAAACAAACTTTCGTGAACTGTAATGTAGGCAAAGGGGGAATACTAATTTGTTATCTTTCAGCTTGTTGTATTCAACCAAACAGTTTGATCTCTCTCTATTCCTTATTTATTTATTGCACTCAACCGAATAGCTTTCATCTCTTTATATTCGTTATTTATTGATTGTATTCAACCAAACATATTCTCTTTCTGTTTCTTATTTATTTATTTTGAACGTGTGTGGTGATTAAATAGTGCTGTGTGTTGTGTATGTACACAAGTGTTTGATTGTGTGATGGTTGAATAGTGCTGTGTGCTGTATATGTACACAAGTGTTTGATTGTGTGATGTTTGAATAGTGCTGTGTGTTGTGTATGTACACAAGTGTTTGATTGTGTGACGGTTGAATAGTGCTGTGTGTTGTGTATGTACGCAAGTGATTGATTGTGTGGTGGTTGAATAGTGCTGTGTGTTGTGTATGTACACAAGTGTTTGTTTGTGTGATGGCGATGGCGCACTAATAATTGGTTATAATTATTTAATCACCCATAACTAATTATAAGTGATGATAATTTTAATTTATTATTATTAATTTAAGTGGACAGTGGTGATCTCTTAAATCAGAACTATGTATTGCGATTCCGTACAAACTTTAAAGACAAATAGGTAGTCCTATGACCTTCGTATTTGAATTTTGATATATGGAATTACCATTTGTTAATTGTTAAATATATTGCATTCTTATTTGTTATCTAATTGCAGAATTTGGCTAATTATTGCAAGGAAGACCAATTAAGAACTGGGTTGGGGGCGGAGTCAAAAGATGAACGTTTTGAATGCATAATAAATACTGGAATGTAACATTGTGTGTGTGTGTGTGTGTGTGTGTGTGTGTGTGTGTGTGTGTGTGTGTGTGTGTGTTGTTGTTGTTGTTGTTGTTGTTGTTGTTGTTGTTGTTGTGTGTGTATGCGTGTTTGTTGTGTGTGTATGTTGTGTTTGTTTTGATTATGTGTGTTTGTGTTATTTATGTGACACACACATACATAATACATATATATATATTGTGGGTCTGTCCAAAAAAAAGTAAATTTAATTAAACTCAGATTGTTTTCGCGTTCTTGTTTACATCGATCTGGCAAAAGAACATGTCATTAACAAGCTAAACTCACAACAATATTTTTGCGTTACACAGACACCTTCCACCCCCTCCCGTAAAAGAAAAAAAAAAAACCAGAGAGAGAGAAAGATATGTGACGTCATAAAGTTCCTTGTGCCCTTGAATTTTCTTCAGTGCTTGCAAAACCGGACTGCCATAAATATCTGGCAGTTGGTTATCATAATTCCTGATTGCATTCCTGACAGCTGAAATCTTTCCGGCCATTTTCCTAAAGGAGTCCATGCGTGGGTGTTAACTGTCAATTCACCAGTTTTAAGTTTGTCGTTGACATCAGGCAGTCTAATGTTCAGTATCTTATCCTCGTGCTGAATTTTACTCTTCTTCTTAGTGCTGCAGTTCTTGTTTGTTCATTGCGTAGAAGTTAAGATAAAAGCGTTTCGTAAACAATCACTTTGAAGAAGATGATAGTGAATGGTTTGTGGTTATTTACTTTGACTGAGATCTAAATTCTCAAATTTCAGTTTGATCAATTTTAGGAAGAAATGACCTCGAATATTTTAGTTGTGCTAAAGTTAAAAAAATAATACTCCTATTTCGAACACTTAGATATAATAACATTTTAAAAATATAAATAAAATGATAGATTGAAATTTAAGTTTTGTTAAATCAAAATCAGACAGCAACGAGTTTTGATCGATTTGTTTCGTCAGTTTAGAAAAATTGGATTATAAAAATTCACTAGGTCAAATTTAGAATAGTGATTTAAAGCGCTTAGCTTGATCAGGTTTGCAATGGACTGAATTCTGAATGTTTGGATTCATCAAGTTTACAAAGAACTGTCTTCTGAATGTTTAAATTTGTAAAATGTTTTATGACTGACATTTTTTTTCTGAAAGTTTAATGTTTTCAAGCTAGGAATGATTTAAATGTAAGCAGTTAGTTTTATCAAAGCAAAGGTCCAACCTTTGATCTTGTAGCTGCAACAAGTTCAGAAATGATTGGTCGTATATTGTATACAAGTTCAGAGATATATTTAAATGCCAAATTCACTTTATAAATCACTGGTTTGTTAATCTACGCAAATCCTCTGATATATTCAAATGCTTGTCTGTTTTCCAAAGTGGCCTATAGTTTTGTTTTTCTTCTTACGTGATATTAACCCTTTAAATTTTTAAACATAACTCATTTATGAACAGTTGCATTACAAGGATGAAATCGTTTCTATAGTGATGCAGAATTCTTAAGGAAAACAAATGGGTATTTACGAGATCTAAACCCGTTTATATTAGACAGGAAATCATAGGATGCCGAAGAATTCAAATATATTTAGTATTGTATGAAATCTCTCTACAAGAAATTTCTCTCGATATTGACATTAGTGTCCAAGAATAATAAGGCCCTCCAAAAAAAGCCATTCATTTTATCTTTTTCGCAGAGCATTTAATTATTTTCTACCTTATACAGTAAACATTAATATCGCTCTAAATGTTGATAAAAGGTATTGTTAAATATTATATATTTCAGGCCACAGTCTCTTGTACCATACAGATATTGGGACTAGTTATAAAAATCGTTAAAACATTTGCTAAGCTTCTAGTGGGGATATTTTTTTTAAAACAAAATGTGCGTCTTTACTAAATTTGTTGCATATGAAAAAGGGTTTAAGTATAAAAATATTTAATAATGTTAATAAGAAACGAATCATCAACAACCGCAACAAAACATAACGACAGTAACAAAGACGACAACAACAACAGCAGCAATAATAATAACAATAATAATAATAACAACACTAATAATAATAATAACACTACTACTAATATTAATAACAAATGTACTCCTAATATAATTACTACTTCTTCTACTACTACTCTCAAAATTTTTAAATAATTAAATTCCTCGAAAGGTCTTTTATTAAACTATTGAGCATATTTGCATTCGTTTAAGGAGCCATTGTGCATGTCATATCAGAGGTAACATATTTTCAACTCTTTGCCCAGCTGTACGCATACATACACACACACAAACACACACACACACACACACACACACACACACACACACACCACCCAAACTCTCACGTTCAATACGCTTCCCAGAAATAACGTTGCACTCGAGGTTAAATAACGACGTTTAAGATTCAAGAACCAATAAAGACGTTTAGGATTCAAGAACCAATAAAGACGTTTAGGATTCAAGAACCAATAAAGACGTTTAGGATTCAAGAACCAATAAAGACGTTTAGGATTCAAGAACCAATAAAGACGTTTAAGATTCAAGAACCAATAAAGACATTTAGGATTCAAGAACCAATAAAGACGTTTAGGATTCAAGAACCAATAAAGACGTTTAGGATTCAAGAACCAATAAAGACGTTTAGGATTCAAGAACCAATAAAGACGTTTAGGATTCAAGAACCAATAAAGATGAAGTACGACTAAAGTCGGAATAAAATTGTCTGAAATAAAAATATTTAGAAGTGAGGTGTAAACACTTCACCAGAAGCAAAAAACAAAAAATACATGTAACGGGTGTCGGAATAAAACTTATTCAGTACGTTCTCCATCATCACTACCACCATCACTACTACAGCAATTATTCTAAACAAACACAGTGGCGAAGAGAGTAGCTTTTCTTACCGATTTGTCGTTTGAGTTCCTTTACTCTGCAAGCAACTTATAGTCCGACTCTGGTGTCCGATTATGTGATGGACTTGAACCGCCGACCGATACGTGTTTCCAAAGAACAAACAGGGACCCCAGTCTCCTAGCACAAAGGTATACACGTCCGAGCAATTATCACAGGGCTGCATTTCGGACAGAGCCGGGCAGTGGTCTCCCCTGTGTCGAGGGGGAACCACAACATTTCGCGTCCTAGTTCTATTTGTAATTTGACACGTAGCGTCACAGCTCGTCCAATTCGAAAAAAGGGAGACAATGCAGTCCTGTCTACACAACAGTTCACACGGCTCCGTGGAGCTGGGCCTGTGCTCCACTCGAGAGCACAGGTAGTCCTCTGCAGGGACTCGACTGTCTTTCCTTTCGCACGTAACATTCCGGAAGCGGATACCATTGTTTCGGCCGCACTCGACAGCACTCGGTTCCAGACGGCAGCTACTCCATTGTGAAACTACCCACTCCACGTTGTAATCATCCGGATCTTGTGGCCGGTTGTTTAGAATTACCTCCCCTTGGTGAGGCTGTTCTTCCAGGGAGTACTCGATTTGCTCTCGTTCTGGAGACTCGCCTTCGTGACAAGCCTTGAAACACTCCTGGGCGTCATCTGGCCGTAGCTTAGCATCACAGTTTGCTGGGAGAACGGGTTGACCGGACGGCAACTGACATCTGATCTCGCGGTACTGCAGCCCATGGTATCCACATGTTTCGTGTTCGCAGGGTGTCCACGGACCTAAAAATAGGACAACGAGCATCAATGACCAAGTTTCATTCTTACTGTCGTTAAAATCACTTTAAATCCTGAACGACAAAGAAAAGATGAAAATCATATAAGGAGGGAAAACGTCAGGAGTGAGAAATAAAGAAAAGTATAAGCGCTGACAACTCCGAAAGTTCTTGGAAAGGAAGCTAACAAAGCAGAACTTTCCATAAAAGTAAGTACATTTAACAGACACAAAAGAAAACGAAACATTGTTTATTAGCACGTTGGTCAGAAATGATTGAACTAAATGAAAAATGCAATAGTTATAAAGAAGTTATCACCGCAGCTAGGCAATACTAGTGCTGGTGCTACTACTACTATTACTACTACTACCGCTACTACTTTTGATGCTGATAAAGCTACTATCACTACTAGTACTTAAAACAAAATAAATATGTTTCCTTCACGTTTTCTTTGAGCTGAAGTGAAAACATGAGAATAATCAAACAATAATTACGTCGAGATAAACAATTAAATGTAAGACATTTATTTCAAGCTTGTTGCGTCTCGCCTCTAAGAATTATTGGCTGTTTATTTATTTTTATTTTTCTGGCTGGAGTAAATCATAAACAGGTGCTAAAACGGTTTTAAAGATCAGACGAGGCAGATCCCTGGCTAGTGCAACTTAACCGCTCTCGAAATCGGCTGTCTTTTCAAGCCAACACTAGATACAAACTTATAAATCAGGCAGTCTAGTCTGGCGTCTGGGAAAGTGTGAGATAACATTAGTGATAATATTATGGCGTTTATAATTCCAGAAGAAAAAAGAGATGTCTTATTTGAATTTTAATGGCCTTTTAGTAATGTAATATAAAATTAACATTATTTCAGAGTAGGCCAAGTTTATGACACGTGAGCGCAAATTGCGGTTATAAAAGGTATTACAGTAGACAAAAAAATAAGCAAGTGTTAGCGTGTAGGCAAAAGAACTGAACGTTGCTAAGGCATGCAGTATGCAAAGTGATTAGTAGTAGTCAAGTAGAAACATCATTAGCCGCTTGCCCGAAGAACCTGGATTCATCCTCTAATCGGTGTGAAAAATTTTGTTTCGAGTGATCATTATTTAACAACTCCCTAGTGTAAAGAAGAGATCATTATTTAACAACTCCCTAGTGTTAAGAAGAGATCATTATTTAACAAATCCCTAGTGTAAAGTAGCGATCATTATTTAACAAATCCCTAGTGTAAAGTAGCGATCATTATTTAACAAATCCCTAGTGTAAAGTAGTGGGAATAGAATGCTGTCCGTCGGATAAAACAGTAATTCGGGTACCGTGCTAACCACTGAGTGATATATAAATAGAAAGGACATCTAAAGACAGCAAGCGTTGCCGATGTGTCGCGAACGGAAGATTCAGTGAGACCATTTTGAGAAGACCAACCTAAATGCTTAAAATAATCATTCTTAAAATATTAATTTGTAGCATTATACTTACAGAAGACAATCATTAAATGATGTCAGCAATAGTTTGCCAACACATTTAAAAACAACTTTGTTAAAAAATTCTAATCAATGCTTTTAATTTATATATATTTCACCTCAGGTTTATTATTTTGTTTTTCAAAATAAAAGTAAATTGTCAGGGAAGGCCATGCAAATTATGCCGAGTTATGAAACATTGTTTTTATTTTTATTAATTGTTTAATTAACTCTCTTTATTCAATTGTGAGAAGTATATTACCGCTAGTCGACTTGTGCTTGATGGTGCAATAGTTGTTTACGAGTTAGTAGAATGTAGGTCGCTCAAAGGGTGAAGAAAAGGCCATTTCTATTATTAGAAGTTAATCAATAACCAATATTGATATATGGGAATCTAATATAGGACAGAGTCGTTAAACATAACTGGACACGTGACATACATACTACACAAAATGTATCCATTGATTATACATATGCCTCTATCTGTGTGTGTGTGTGTGTGTGTGTGTGCAAGAAAATTTACTAAAATCAACTATATAAATATAATTTGATCTCATATTACTTTAAAAATTATTAGCATGTTCTTTTAATTATGTCAGTTTAAACAAATAATATATATTATTATATAATTAATATAATTAATATCATAACTACTTTTGTATTTCATAATAGCATATATATATAGGGAGTGAAGGAAATCAGATTATAGAAAATCTAAAAAATCTCTATAAAATATTACATTGGTATGTGTAGAAATAGTATACTGTTGTGGCTGAAAATGAGTCTGTATTGAAGAATTTGAATGATTATTAGATACTAGTCACCACGTCTTACAAATGTGTGGATGCATTTTATTTTGATAGAATATTTTGTTAGCATGTGATTCAGCAAATAAAACAATTTAAAAAAAAAAACTATTCCAGACAGGTGCCATATTTATTCCGTGAATCGAGAAAACTCGTTAACATTCAGAACAAGAACAACAATGTAAAGAAATGGGCTAGATCGATTCGGTTTATCAAATTCAGGCAAGTATTGCAATTACAGAGTACGTATAATTAAAAAATTTTCCCAAATCTCTCATAAAATATAGCTTTCTTTATCAGACCGATTAAAATGTTCTACAACATAACGCTGTCGCTTTAGGCTTACACGTCTGCATTTCATTGATAATTACTATCTGAAGTGATAGGCCTGAGGAAATGTTCCCTTCTTGTTTGTTTGTATTGGGTTGTAAGTTTAATTCTATTGAATTCGATACATTCATAAAACTGGATATAAATATATCGAAAACGGTCGATGCCAAACGCGCAGTTACCATAGACTTTACATTGCTTTGGTCTTTTCAATATGGCGGACGTTTGGCGACAGCGAATGTGCTGTTCTGTCCTCTCCATTTATAGAGCTCAGTGGTGCTACCCGGCTGATGCGCACTTTAAAGATCCCTTGACAGCTAAAAATCGGAGAGAGAAAGCTGTTAGCACCTGCCTGGGCAAACATGTACCTGGAAAATCAAAAGAACACCCACTCAGCCGTCACTGTCCCGACAAAAGGCACTATTTATCTCTTTGAATAAGAACAAATCTCTGCCCCGATGCTGGCCCCATCTGTGAAATCGGCGGAAGTTCCAAGCAGACATGTGGTCCAAATTAAACAACATACATCTAGATGGAGATTAACGGATATGGGTGAAAGTAAGCTGTATCATGAGGCACGATCTCACATAGAGAGCTATTCTAACGTTCAGTGCTGGGAATTGAACTTCAGAGTACGGCGTCCGAGGAACATAGGTCATTGCGGCGCTTTGAATTGCGCAGAAAATGATTAACATTTGATATGACAATTACTAAAGTGATGATACCAAGTGTAGATATGGCAATTACTATAGTCATTAACTAGATAAGCACCTAACTAAATTAGTAACACAACACTTAAAAAAATTACTGTGAAGAATTAATTCGCTTGGTATATTACTTAACTGGTAAACACAGCACTATGGCATATTTACCGAGAAGAATTCACTGGATTGGGACCTTACTAAACTGGCAAACACAGCTATAAGACAAATTTACTGCTTGGGACCTTACTAAACTGGTAAGCACAGCACTAAGGCACACTTGACTGTGAAGAACTAACTAGCTTGGGACTTACTAAACTGGCAAACACAGCTATAAGACACATTTACAGCTTGGGACCTTACTAAACTGGTAAGCACAGCACTAAGTCACACTTGACTGTGAAGAACTAACTAGCTTGGGACTTACTAAACTGGTAAACACAACTATAAGACAAATTTACAGCTTGGGACCTTACTAAACTGGTAAGCACAGCACTAAGTCACACTTGACTGTGAAGAACTAACTAGCTTGGGACTTACTAGACTGGTAAACACAGCTATAAGTTTACTGAGAAGAATTAACTGGCTTGACACTTTACTAAACTAGTAAATACCACACTGAAGTCGCAGCAACAGTGAAGAATTAAGTGGTTTGAGATCTTATTAAACTAGTCAACACACAGCACAAGGTCAGAATTACTGTAAAGAATTTAACTGGCATGAGATCATTTTAAACTTGTCAACACAGACCTGTCACATTTACGGAAACGAAGTAATTTGCTGCATACAGTTTGATAAAGCTCCATGCCAAAGACACATTTACCTTGAAGTGGATAGAAACTGTTAAGAGAGATATTGACCCATTTGCAAAGACATTCTAATTTTAAATTAAAATCCTGGGATAATTATTACAAGACCTTGAGGTCAGTGGGAACCATTTGATATGTATGAACATTGCTACGAAAATCGTGGAGTGCCAAAGGGTTAAATCAGTTTAGAAGACAATTGAAAATTAAATTAAAATCCTGGTTGAATTAATACAAAAGTGTGATGTCATTTGGAAGCATTTGTTAATGTACAATACTATTGCAATGTAAATAGCAACATTAAATGGCTTGAGACCAAACTGAACAATTTGATAAGGCAACGTAGTATTAAAGTGAACACTTGAACAACTGGGTGAATTATTAATAAGGCTTGAGGTCATATCGAACCATTTAATGTAACATTGTTGAATTGAACACCAGATCCATATAACATGTAAAAATGTTGAAGTGAACACCAGTTCCATTTAATATGTAATAATGTTGAAGTAAACATCAGAACCGTTTAATAACCTAAAGATTCTTAAGTGAACATCAGAACTATTTAAAATGTAAAAATGTTGAAATGAACATCAAAACCGTATAATAACGTAAATATTCTTAAGCGAACATCAGAATCATTTAATACTGTAACAGTATTGAAGTGAACATCAAGAAGGAGCACTGAAGTTCTTGAAATAAATATCTGTTTGATATGGTAGCATAATATTGATGTAAAACTCAGTATGAAGTTTAAGTGGGCATAGAGACAGACCAAATCTCTTGATAAAGCAAAAAAAGAATGAAATGCTAGACAGACCGAATCTCTTGATAAAGCAAAAAAAAGAATGAAATGCTAGACAGACCACATCTCTTGATAAAGCAAAAAAAGAATGAAATGCTAGACAGACCAAATCTCTTGATAAAGCAAAAAAAGAATGAAATGCTAGACAGACCGAATCTCTTGATAAAGCAAAAAAAAAAAAAAAAAGAATGAAATGATAGACAGACAAAATCTCTTGATAAACCAAATAAAGAATGAAATGCTAGACAGACCGAATCTCTTGATAAAGCAAATAAAGAATGAAATGCTAGACAGGCCAAATCTCTTGATAAAGCAAAAAAAAAAAAAAAAAAAGAATGAAATGCTAGACAGGCCAAATCTCTTGATAAAGCAAAAAAAAAAAAAAAAGAATGAAATGCTAAAATCAGAGATTGAAAAATGCGCTAAATGAAACAGGTGTAAACACTTCATAAAGATGAAAGCCAATCAGGGGATACAACCGATCATTATTTTAGCGTCATCAAATTACGATCAGTGATTTTCCTGACACTTAACAAAGATTTTCTGCCATAAACTCTATTCATTTTCACACACCACATTAAAACTCGATGAGCTATTTCCATAAAATGGCATTCGTTTGATCAATGTTTTCAAAATTGCTTGTTGTTTTTGAACGACTCGACCCTTTAAGAAGTCGGCTATTCATTACTAATCATTCATCCATATAGCTATGCACATTATGCAGCTATATTTAGAACAAATGAAATCCACCCCTCCAAAGGAGGAATTGCTGAGTTCGCGATTTCCCCACTCTCGCTGTTGCTCACTTGTGCGCGAAACCCACAGAAATACGAATGTAATACAAAACATTGAAGCAAAGACTTTTTTTTTCAAATACGGGTTGACGAAAATAATTGTAAAATAATATTATGCACAAGTGTGCATGCTTAACGTGAACAGTTAACTAATAGAGAAATTACAATTTGATCCTAAATTGTGGTTTTATATTATTTTAAAATAATATCTCCCCCACCCCCTCCGTACCCTCCGAACAATTCGTTGGCTTCATTCCTCACAGAAGCCCCAGTAGACTTTTCATCATGAAATACTCTCGGATTTCGAAGCCCCAGTAGACTTTTCATCATGAAATACTCTCGGATTTCGAAGCCCCAGTAGACTTTTCATCATGAAATACTCTCGGATTTCGAAGACTCATGTGATGACTTTAAAATACGAATGACGTCCCTTTCATAAATGTGTACAAAACATATTTACAGATACATGAGAAATGTGATTAGTTGACCGGATTTGTAGTCTAACATTACAAGCAAATAAAAGCAAGAGACTGAATGTTTGTGTGTACGTTAAATCTTGTATTAATGTACATTGCAAAGCTTTGTGAATGAAAGAATAAGCACTTTTGCACACTAACATCATATTAATAATTAATTTGTTCTTTCCCTTAAAATATTTTTTTACACAAAAGAGTATTCGTGGTTCACTGTCAATGAGATGTATGTATGACATTTGAATTATGGCGAATTACAGGGCAATTATGTAATTTACAAAATATCATAACTGCTTACAACGAAATTAATTATCCGCCATTTTGTAAATGATGTGATCATGAAGTTAGCAAATCTCGATTTGTGCGAAACATTTTTCAAGGTCTCCATGCAGTCTCCATGCAGTCTCCATGCATTCCCTTTGATGCAGCACCAAGGTCATCGATAAACTGGTTGTCTGGCTTAAAAATAATGTTTTAGGTCATGTTATGCTGCCAGCTCTAACTTAATTATTCCACCTTGACCTCATTGTCCAGTCAAAATGGTTCTGTTTACAATTTTCTGAAAAAATTTAATTGTGTTTCAAGGTCCCGCATTAGTGTCCTCAAAGAGTCTATTGCTAGGTTTGTTAACCAGACTTTATTCTAAGTAATTATTCGGGAAATGGCGTTCTAAATTAGGACAATACTATAATTTGAACAAGGCGATGTTTAATAGCATTATAGTCTTACTTACTCCAACTATGATAGGTGAGTAGTTAATATTCTGTACACACATTGGTGTGTGTAATCGAGTAGTTAATATTCTGTACACACATTGGTGTGTGTAATCGAGTAGTTAATATTCTGTACACAGATTGGTGTGTGTAATCGAGTAGTTAATATTCTGTACACAGATTGGTGTGTGTAATCGAGTAGTTAATATTCTGTACACAGATTGCTGTGTGTAATCGAGTAGTTAATATGTTGTACACAGATTGCTGTGTGTAATCGAGTAGTTAATATGTTGTACACAGATTGCTGTGTGTAATCGAGTAGTTAATATGTTGTACACACATTGGTGTGTGTAATCGAGTAGTTAATATTCTGTACACACTCAGAAAGCACTCTAAACAAATGTGCTGCGTTTGACTTGTCATGGAAAATGGTAAGTTAGAAAAAAATATATAAAATAAAAATTATTCCATTTCCTACACTTCACTCTATGTTAATCTCAAAGTTCACTGAAGTGAAAGTTCACTACCAGTTAAAATCTCTTGCACATGGGATGTTTTAACGTGGTTGCACGTGAAGAGGGGGTGGGTGGGGAAGAAAGGGAAGGGTATAAAATAGTTTGTATAGTTTCTTTTGATCCGTTGTAGAAATCTTTTTCACAATGCAAAAAAACCCCCAAGAAAATCTAATATCGAGGTCTTAAGATACATTTATAACTGCTGTATTTGCTGCCTGAGACGCTGTAATAAAAGCCGCAACGATATCTTAAAGACATGAAGGAATAGCTTAAGAAACGAGTTTTTGAAAATAGATAAATTTAGTAAAATGTGTTCTCTCTCTTGTAGAATCATTTTGATAAAGACATTTTTAAGGTGTTTTGGGTGGGGGGCTGGATAATAAATCAATGTCTCTACTACATGCACAGAACAAGGACTGATAAATCTTTAAGTTATGGGCAGACAATCGTCAAGCTTCTTTGCAAGTCCACCCGGGAAGAATGCCCGCCCTACTCCAAGCGCTCGGCGGTCTCTGCCAAGACAAACAGAATATTACTTTTCAGAAGAGATGCAGAAGAGGCTGTCCTCGACATCTCTAAATCGTGTGAGTAAAACCACGTGACGACTAACTCAGGAACACAGAGCCCTACAAGTGTCTGACGCTAATACACCAGGGCTAGAAAAAAATACTCCACGAAAATGTCTGGTTGTTTTGCATAGGAGAAAGATTCCCGGACCTGCCCTGGTGCATAAATCTTGCTGCTCTCTCTTTTTTTTTTTTAATGTCCTTGGGCATTCGAAAGACACAGAAACCATCCTAAGACTAAGTTCGAGAGCTTCGCTGCTTGTCCTATGAGAGTGGAGTGTGATTTTAATAGTAAAGTATAAAATAGAAAAACCCGAAGATTCCCCCACTTATTTTATTACACCGTATCATACATTTGGAATGAGGTCAGTGTGTTTAGAGTTGTGCATGTCTGTGAGAATGTGTGTGTGTGTTTGTGTGTGTGTGTGTGTGTGTGTGTGTGTGTGTGTGTGTGTGTGTGTGTGTGTGTGTGTGTGTGCACGTATCATCTGGGGTTGTTTGTTTGTTGTTTTTTTTTTTTTTGGGGGGGAGTCAGTATGTGTTTGTGCGTGTATGTGCTTTGTATGTGTCTTTACATGAAAATTTAGGCGTAATTAGCTTGATCTAAAAAAATATTCTTACGGGGAATTGGAGACAACTCTCAGACATGTGCTTTTAGAAAGCGACATAGTTATGCCAGAGTGTAAGATAAAGAGTTGTGGAATCCAAAAGAAGACATTATAACATCAGACACAGTCAGGAAGTAAGATGATATATAAAGTCAGACAAAGTCATGAAGTAAGAAGTTATGACATCAGACAGTCAGGATTAAGTTTTCATGACGTCAGATAAGAATAGGAAATAAAACATTATAATGCCAGAAAAATCAGGAAGTAAATCATTAATGATTCAGGAAGTAAGACATTATGACGTCAGATAAAGACAGAAAGTAAGGCGTTACAAAGTCAGACAAAGAAAGAAATAAGAAGTTATGACGTCAGATAAAGACAGGAAATAAGAAGTTATGACGTCAAAGGCAGGAAATAAGAAGTTACAACGTCAAACAAAGACAGGAGGTAAGACGTTATGACTTTAAGTCTGTATCTAAAGTCATAACTTCTTACTTTCTGCCTTTGAAGTAAGATGTTATGACTTTAGATAAAGACAGGAAGTAAGACAGTATGCGTCAGTCAGGAAATAAGAAATTATGATGTCAGCCAAAGACAGGATGTAGGATGTTTGTTCTTCTTTCCAAGAAGTAGGTCATTGGAGAGAACGCACTAAGACTGTCGTGGTCACTTCTAAATTCTAAGACTGTCGGTCTTACAGCGGGCACCGAAAAAATTTAAAAGTCAATCAGTCTCTAGCAACACGATCCCTCGGTACATGTCAAAGCCGTCCGTGTGTACGTGTTTCTTTGTAACACTCTCTTCACAACCATCTATACACCCTGCCTTCTTATTTTGAAGTCCACCTCTACAACAAAGGGAGAGAACGCTCGCACATGCCTTAGTATGTATGTGATTCATTAGCACTCGAAAAAAATGATAATATAAAAAAATAATTGATGCTCATGTATTGACCAGATTATTCCCTGCCCCGATGTATACACCAAACTAATTCCACCCTGAAGTATCGTCAAACTGTATTCAGACTTCTCGTATCCACCACGATTACTTATCACTTTCATCTATCCACAACATTAATTCAAACTCCATCCCAACCCCGCCAGTGTATAGTCCATATTAATTCCCACCCTGATGAATTCACTAAATTAATTTCAACACTGACACATTTATTAAATTAATTCCACCCCGATGTATTCACTAAATTAATTCCCACCCCGATGTATTCACTAAATTAATTCCCACCCCGATGTATTCACTAAATTAATTCCCACCCGATGTATTCACTAAATTATTTCCCACCCCGATGTATTCACTAAATTAATTCCCACCCCGATGTATTCACTACATTAATTCCCACATCGATGTTTCACTAAATTAATTCCCACACCGATGTATTCACTACATTAATTCCCACCCTGATGTATCTACCTATATGTATTCACACACCTGTATCCAGGAGAGGTAATTCAATTCTGATGCTTTCCCCTACTGTATATCCATTAAAATTGTTTGAAACAATTACATTGCGTGAAGAAGATTAAAAGAGGTGCACATTTCTTCTCATCTTTTGAATTTCTATACTTATCAACTGTCTATCTAATGTCACCCCGTTCTCCACATTCTGAACCATTTAACAATTTTCTCCCCTTATTTTGTTCATTTAAAGTCAACCCCTCTCTTATTCTTGCACCTACAACGGCTCTCCTCCGTCTCATATTCTTTACAGTATCTGCCCTCCCGCATACACCTTCAAATTACTCTTCTTTATCGTACATTCTTTACATTATCTCCCTTCCCTGCCATATATACCGTCAATGAATCTTCTCCATCTTTCTTTCTTTATGTTTACTTCCCTTCCCTCCTGTATCGTAGCGCAGGCGGAATCTCGCCACCCAAACGAATGCAGCTCACCCAACCACCCTCCCCTCTCCACTCCACCCGCCATTGTCTCTTTCAACACAGTGTCGTCCCCTTTCTTCGTTTTGAACGGCGTGCACTCTACGGGTGACCATGTGAATGACGGACCATTGACGGTTTCTTAAATTAGATGAACCGGAAGAATGCAGCCATATGCAGACACCATTTCTACAAGATGTCACCGTCTTTCAAGGGCATGACAGAAGGTTGTGCCTTGCGGGCGACCAGAGGTGGCCGGTCTTTGCTGTCTTCAGAGGCAGGCTATCACTGTCTGTCACAGCGCTTGCACACTCCTTCGGCAAGTGCAGTATGGTTTGGGTTTGGTTCTTTTTTTTGTCCACCCTACATTCTGGAATCGTTTGTGGAACCTTTTTTCTCGAGTGACTGGCGGTATCATAAGGATGTGTGATTGAGGGCGAATAGGGTCTTTAATACAATCTTTATTCTAGCTATCTTTGATGTCGTCAGCTTAAAGCGAAAAGTAAGTGAATACACTGTATTAGATAATGGTGATAAAGATAGCAATGTTGACTGATAAGGAAATAACTGCAATAATGTTTACATGGAAAGGTAAAGACCTTTAGTGATGAAAGTAAAGATGATAACGATGTAATGTAAACTATAATAGCAATAACACTAAAAAGAATATGGAATAAAAATAGCAGCAAAAATGTTAATTTCAAGCTACTGCCTCTCCTACATTTGTATGTTAAATTGGCAATTGAATGGAGAAAATGATTTGTTTGTAATAATTGCTTCTCCCATAGTATTTCATCGCATGCTGGTCTGTCATAGGTCAGAGCTGTAAAATAGTTTGCCCTCTAGGCTGATATGTCCTCATGGTCAAGTTGAGACAGAGTGGCTCTGATACTCTACCATCTCAACTGAGCAGTAAGAATTACAGAGTTAACAGAAACAGTTCCACTCACACCCTTCAAGTTGATAACTATTTGTTCACATTTACTAAAATTGTAAAAATGACATTTTACTCATTATGACTGTCAGAGGGGCCTAGGCAAATTATGCCAATTCTCTAACATTTTTCTATATTTAATTGAATAACCCTTTATTAAATATGAGAAATATAGTACCGCTAGCCACATTTGCAAACTGGTGGTGCAATAGTTGTTGTGGGTCACTCAAAAAGGTGAAGGACATGGAGAGATAAAGGAGAATGGCAGGGGTGGGGAACCATTAACCGGATACGAGACACCCATATTTAGTCATTCACGTTCTGTAACATGACGTAGTAAAATCTGCTAGCTGACCTAGAGTCCATTCATATATACTCGTCAATGAATTAAATCCCTCAGATGCACATTTCCACCACACCCACTGACCACGGGCAGATTACTGGCATTTGTTTGACCATGCACAAATTACGAGAGTGCTGGTCCTGAGCCTAAACTATGACTGACGTAGGAATCTCTGAGGATGACGCCTAGAGTATCTATCTGATTACGAGGTGGCCATTTTGGAAGACAACTGCAATGTGACGTCACTACTGTTAGAGCAGAGTGAGCAGCTGCAGGTCTTTGTGAGACTTTAGCTAAGTGCAATCAGGCAGGGCGGGATAGACGAACTCTCAAAATTTCCACGAACCAATTAAAGTCCTTTTATTACAAGGTTGTTATTAAAATTTTATTGTTATCTTCACCTATGTTACATAATTTGTTGTAATATCAACTATGAAAGATAGTATGGGGGCAGGAACCAGAAAATAGAATCATAATCTTAACTAATAAATAAAAGGGGATATAATATTATTAGCTTGGGTACGTCAGTTGATTTATCTGTCAGTGTGTCGTAGAATAACAGCCCGAATCCTTGACATATTCGTGGAAGATACACAGGCCATCTGGCTGTCGCTAATATTAGAAGTTAACCAATATTGATATTTGAAGGTAACCAATATTGATATTTGGGAAATCTAATATGGTGACAGGGTCGTTAAACATAACCGGACACGTGACAAAGACAATAAAATAAAATGTTAGCGAACTCTAACCGTAATGACTCTTACCCTAACGTTCATCCAGACCTTAATCCTAATCTTAACGCATTGTATGTTTGTAATGTTAAGTTTATTCTTGAGGGCATTGACCTCCAATTTAGTATATATTTTACATATTTTATATATTACATTTTAGTATACGAATCATTAGGTCACATATGCATGATCTAACCCTTCTATGTTTATCTAATTTGCGAAGAGGTTGGTGGGGAATGGGAGGGAGCTCTTCACGAAATAACTTAGTGAATGCAGCTCTCGATCATAGTTTCTGCTCAGAAACATCGAGATGATATCACGAGATATTGTGAGAAATTGTGAGATATCATGAGATATTGTGAAATATTGTTTTAGAACTTTAAACTTCGGGTTTGCTTCTTGGAATGTGTGAATTGTTTGGCAAGTAATTTATTTGCAGACAATAAATTCTAAAATGGTTCTCTGATATCTCTGTGCCTTCAAAAACGCAACGAAGAGCAAACCTCCTAAAGAAATAATCCAACCCACAACCAGAAAACAATGCTAAAACATTATAATACTGTATTATCTGTTAAAATTTATTAATATAATATATACCCATAGGAACTGCATATCAAAGGACATGTGAAATTATTATTAAAAAAAAAATAAAATTTCCGAACAATCGATGTTTATCCAAAGGGAAATCACTGAGATATCATGCTGCACAAAAACTGAATGTCCCAAGAAAAAGAAACAAACTTTACGTGCAAAGAGATTACTGACAATTTTCTAACGTCGCATCGACTCGATCGAAGTCTGATTAAAATGACGATTACTCCATCATTCTGTTATCTATATTAATTATTTATTGTTGCTTGCGATCGACCGCCGCTGGCCACGTCTGGCCCTCAGTGACCTTGACGTTAGCATGAATATCTAAGTACTGTATGACTCCACACTTCTCAGAATTGACTAAATTTAATTTACTTCTCCATGTTTCTCCTGTAAGTGCCAAACCAAATGCAAGAGTCCAAATTGCTCTCTTGCTTAGGTCGGTAGGTCTCTGTGTTTCTGCATCGGATGGGACGATAAATGTATTTCATGTGCTATAGGATTCCGCGTAATAAAACGTCTGCTTGTTTGTCTTTGGTCATTTGTAGTTGTAGTAGTTCCGCTATCAAAGCGCCCACAGGGATTGCGTTAGAACTTTTCATCTTGACGATGTTTTCGGTTCTTGGTAGATTCCTCAGAGTTAGGCAGACTTAAATTAGACTACTGGCTCTCGGTTACCTCCCCTCCCAATCATCTGCAGGGGAAATCTCCACTCAGCATGCGCATTGAGACAAACTAGAAACATACTCATCCTGATCATAGTTATTTGGTAGATTTTAGACCATGACACGCCCTCTCAACAACATGCACACAAATTAAATAAACAAACGATAATGTAATACAATCGAGGCTTGCGAAATCAACGAACCTTCTTCAGGGCCGCGTGGCATAGAATCGAACTCAGTGTGTGTGCTTTGGAGTACTGTGCTTATCAAAAAAAAGAAAGTCTTCTGACACTGTCCGAACTGTTAACACTCACGGTTAGTCGTGAAAACCATTAGGAACTGCAGGCTGATAGTTCAAATAAAGTTTGAATATAAAGGTTAATTTAAAGTTTGAATATAAAGGAAACGTGCTTGAGAGATTCTGTGTCTACGTGAAAGTATGTTATGTTTATTTGTATTTGTGTGTGCGTGCGTGCGTGCGTGTGCGTCTGTGTGTGAGTATGTGTGTCTGTTTGTGTTAGAGTATGCGCGGGCGCAAAGTATGCCTTTTATCAAAATATCTCAAGGCTGAAAGGGATTGTGTTATACATAAACAGCTAAATGCAAATTGATGAGTGGAAAACAGGTTAGGTGACCAGAGACTAATTAAGTATCCACAAGCTAGCGTGTCCTCGTTGCATTACGACACAGGCCTCGTGCGATAATGTCTGCAGAACTTATCTGATCGACAGCAGTACCTCGGCACTATCATATCTCAGTGGAGAATGTCCACCAAACTGCCTAGAGTTATGTCTATGTGAACAATCAACTAAAACATTACCTTGATGAAGAATGTTATGTCTATGTGAACTCTCTCAACTACAAAATTACCTTGATATGTCTTTATGAAAACTTTAATGTCTATATGAACACTACTACAAAACAACCTTGCTGTAGAGTGTAGACAATTATGTCTCCATGAACACTCTCAACTACAAAATTGCCTTAATGAAGACAGTTGTGTCTATATGGACTCGCTCTACTATAAAACTACCTTGATGCAGGTAGTTATGTCTATAAGAACACACACGACTGCTTTAATTATGACACGCGTCTCGTGTGACGATGCCTACAAAACGACCTTGATGACGACAGTATAACTAATGACTGGAGCACACACGAACATTACCTGTATGGGTATTACAAACAAGTTCCCTTGACGGTAGTTACGACCAGCTGTGTTCTGCCAATAAGAACAATTGTATCATCGAGCGGCAACACGATGTCGCTATTTAGAATATACCTTGTGCGGATATCTCCTTGATTTGATGCGAATGTATTACATACAATACGTCTTGCTTTGATTAGATAGACTGATGTCTGCAGGACTGAGTGGGGGGGGGGGTAGGTGCGGATTTCTATGGGACTGACAGCTCTGATCGCGAGATTTCAAGATGAAGTCTGATCAATTGCATATGTACGATAAAGCTGAGAGAATATAGATATCAAAATCCAGGTCTGCGGTCCACACGACAAACTGAGGTCGGCTTTTAACGGCCGGTGCGGATTAGAGTGACGTCAACTATTTATAATACACATGACAGAGTGAGGTCAGCTTGTTGAGACAGGTGCGAATTCGAGTGATCAGATATTTATAATACCTTTTGCAAGTGCATATACACAACACAAACAAGACAGATGTTCATTCGATCAAATTCCTTTCCGCTTGGCGGCTCTATATCAAACCCATTCACACATCCACCCTCTCATCATCAGTCGCACACCTTTACACACACACACACACACACACACACACACACACACACACACACACACACACACACACACACACACCTTCACTGGCCTCATGTTTTATATAGATAGACATTTCTTTTTGTATTGTAAGCCTATAAAGCTTTTTGTTTGACAGTGACGCCACCACAGAATGACGTATGCATCACGCTGTGATAATTCTCTGAATTTATTCTGTGTCCACCAAAAACCGATTTACAAATCTGGAAACTTTCCGAGTGCAATATGAGTTGCTAGGTGAAATGTTTGTGAGATTTTCCCTTGCCGGACAATAATTCCAAAGCCTCTCTGGAGATCTTTGAGAAACCAAATGCGGAAGCGATCTTTGTGTTGACTTCCCTGTCTGGTAATTCGACCTTTAGGAATTCGCCTGATAATCAGCCCTGGAACTAAAGAGCAGATATGTGATTTCCTATGCCAGACGTTCCGGCTGTTGAAGCAAGGGTAGAGAGAAGGTGGAGGAGGATCAAATTGGTTGGTTTTGTGCAGGGGTGGTAATTCAGAGCTCATGTTGGTTTTGTGCAGGGGTGGTAATTCAGAGCTCGGTCCTGCTCGTGTGGGCTCAATTTTGAGAGAAGAAGTCTTCTTAGCCACGCTTCACTTCCACCACAACGCCCTCCCCCCCCCCCTTCCAAACACAAAGACATTCACTACCGTCCGGTAATATCATTTAGCTCCCTTCTGTAGGGATCCTTCTTCATCGTCAGTGACTGCTGATATAAATAAGGGAGATAACAAGGGTCTGAAAGTAAATACGGTCCATCTGGTGCTCTAATAGAACCAGTTTGTTGAAAACCAGTCTGTTTAAATCTGTTGCTGTGAAGTGTCAGTCAAGTGTGAACTTAGTGATGCGTGGACTACAGAAGTCAGACGTGATAACGTGCGGATGTGTAAGTGTGCGCCCGACAGTAATCTTAATGACAGGTGGAGTAAGTGGGCCCTGCGTGTGGGCTTGATAGTACACGCAATGATACATGGAGCGATTGGGTCCTATGTGTGGGTCCGTTGGTCAAGTAGGGGGGGCGCTTCCGGCTTTCGCACTTGGGGAGGGGGGAGTGTGGGGGGGAGAGGTTCGTTGTTGTTCTGTCTCCACTGATCTGTCTCTCGTTCGTCGTCTCGCTGTGTGGGTCAGACAGTGCAAGAACTGATATGTGGAGTGAATGGGTCCTACGTGTGGGTCCGACAATGTGCGCAATGATGTGTAGAGCGAGTGGGCGTGACGTGTGGGTCCGACAATGAACGCAATGATATGTGGAACGAGCGGGTCTTACGTGCGGGTCCAACAGTGTACGCAGTGTGGAGCGAGTAGACCTTGGAAATACCTTTTTATGCCAACACATACACGTCTCTCTACACTATCAATCAAGCACAACACATAAACGATAAACGTCTCTCTACACTACAATACTCCATCAATCTAGCACAACTCATAAACGTCTCTCTACACTACGCATT
The DNA here is from genome assembly GCA_028829895.1 of Sinotaia quadrata. Lineage (NCBI taxonomy): Eukaryota > Metazoa > Mollusca > Gastropoda > Architaenioglossa > Viviparidae > Sinotaia > Sinotaia quadrata. The sequence continues at coordinate 96,192,913 of CM054179.1, read as the reverse complement.
ATTCCATCAATCTAGCACAATACATAAACGTCTCTCTACACTACGCATTATTCCATCAATCTAGCACAATACATAAACGTCTCTCTACACTACGCATTATTCCATCAATCTAGCACAACACATAAACGTCTCTCTACACTACGCATTATTCCATCAATCTAGCACAACACATAAACGTCTCTCTACACTACGCATTATTCCATCAATCTAGCACAACACATAAACGTCTCTCTACACTACGCATTATTCCATCAATCTAGCACAACACATAAACGTCTCTCTACACTACGCATTATTCCATCAATCTAGCACAACACATAAACGTCTCTCTACACTACGCATTATTCCATCAATCTAGCACAACACATAAACGTCTCTCTACACTACGCATTATTCCATCAATCTAGCACAACACATAAACGTCTCTCTACACTACGCATTATTCCATCAATCTAGCACAACACATAAACGTCTCTCTACACTACGCATTATTCTATCAACGTTGCGCTCCCTCCTCTTCCCCACTGGAATACGGCAGTATCTCTTAATACCAAAAATCTTCCAAAACAGGATTGACTTGCAGAAACCCTAGTTCGTGTGATCTGTGCAAACATAAGCATATTAACCAAAGATGATTATTAGAGCTAGGACTTCCACAACGCCTCCTTATTATCGGCCATAAATCGCAAAAAGCCGCAAACTGTTTACACAGATCCATCTAGCTAAAGTCAGCCGCTGGAAGCAATTATCGGCCACTAACACTAAGTGTTTGCTACCCCAGACGAGCACAGAAAAGAATGTTGGTGCAACTGGCAGTTAAAACGAGAGGAAAACAAGAACGGTTATGACAGCGAGCTAAAGGACAGCTATGGAAGTTTTCTCTCTCTCCCTTCCCCCCTCCCATCTTGCGCTCGGAGGTCTTACCGGGCAAGATGGGGTAAACATTGAATTTGCAAGTTGTTTTTTTTTTTTAACCGAGGTCAGTGCAGCGTTTAAATGTTGTATATTATCTATTTTTTTTTTTATTATTAGTTATCAATTTGCCTTCAAATAATTCTACGAAAGCCCTTATAAAATCATTCTGTAGAAAAAGACTGAACACTTAAGAACATAAATATTAAATTTCACACACACACACACACACACACACACACACACACACACACACACACACACACACACACACACACAAAACTCACACATAAAACACTACAATCACACATGTTTCACATTATGGAATGTTTAAGGGAAAACTGGTTACATAAGAAAGGGTGTTTACGATTTCACTTTATTCGGGGGAGGGCGTAGGATGGCGGGGAAGAGGGAAGTATGTTCCAATTTAAAGAAAATTTCTTTTCTTTATGGCAAATGTATGTGTTGACTGCACGACTGATGATTTTCTTCGTATAGCGCTAATGAAAGTGAATAATGTTTAGCATACAAAATTGTTAAATATAAAATATACCGTGATAAAGTAAAAGAGCTATATCCTCTTTTAGTAAGTCATTTACAGCAAGTAAAATAGCCATTAGCAACACAGTTTACACTGCAAAAAAAATACAGATGAAGAAACATATTCACCAATAAGCAAAGCAAAGAACTGTAAATAGAAAAATAAAATACACAATAACACGCAAGAATTGCACACATGCCTATCTAAAACACTCGGATAAATGCCAAGAAACAGCGAAGATTTAATTATTGTTTGAAGGAAGTTAAATTTAACAATAATCAGTATGGAACATGAAGAAAAATAAATAAATAATGAGAATACAAAATGCAAACCACATAACTGTAATAAAACTACAGCATTCCTAAAACAGACAGAACAATGAGGAAGACAATCGGGGAGATAATCAGGGAGACAATCAGGGAGAATTGTTTACTCTGTAACGTAAGGCAGCCAGAAAGAAATGGTTGCTATGTGACCCAAGGTAGTAGAGTACAGTCAGGGAGAAATAATTGCTAATTGATCTAAGTCGGTGGAAGACCGACAGGAAGATATGATTGCTAAGTAACCTAAATCAGCAGAAGACTGTCAGGAAGATATGATTGCTAAGTAACCTAAATCAGCAGAAGACTGTCAGGAAGATATGATTGCAACATGGCCTCAGACAATGAAAGACAGTCACGGAGAAAGGATTGTTAAGTGACGTAAAATAGCAAAAGATGTCAGGAAGATATGATGACTATGTGACATGAGTTAGTAAGACAGTCAGAAAGATATGATTGCAATATGACCTATGTGAGTAAAAGACAATCAGGGAGATATGAATGATATGTGACGTGGGTCATTATAGGACAATCATGGAAATATGTTTGTTAAATGACGTAAGATAGTAGAAGACAGGAAGATATGATTGCTCTATGACGTATGGCAGTAAAGGACAGGAAGATCTGATTGCTCTATGACGTACTGCAGTAAAGGACAGGAAGATCTGATTGCTCTGTGACGTACGGCAATAAAGGACAGGAAGATCTGATTGCTCTATGACGTACTGCAGTAAAGGACAGGAAGATCTGATTGCTCTGTGACGTACGGCATTAAAGAACATGAAGATCTGATTGCTCTATGACGTACTGCAGTAAAGGACAGGAAGATCTTATTGCTCTGTGACGTACGGCAGTAAAGAACAGGAAGATATGATTTATATGTGATGTAAGGCAATAAATGACAGGAAGATATGATTGATATGTGACTTACGGCAGTAAAGGACAGGAATATATGATTGATATTTGTCGTACAGCAGTAAATGACAGGAAGATATGAATGATAAGTACAGTTTGTTTGTCATTTCATGTATTTAATACAGTTTGTTATGTCTTCAATTTAATACATTTATTTATATTCTATACTTAATACAGAATGTCATGGAATGTACGAAATAAGTTTTTATCTGTCATAAATATATATGGAGTGAAGTCTTTCGTACAGTTGTACTGATTTGTATTCACTGTAATAGTTCTGTCATGTATGTAATACGCTGTCCTGTTTGGTATGTAATACATGGAGTGTGTCAAGTATTTAGTACATGTAGTCCTGTTAATTATTTAATAGAGGGAGTCCTAATACAGGGAGTCCTGTTAGTTATTTAATAAAGGGAGTCCTGTCGTGTATTTAATAGATGGAGTCCTGTCAGTTATTTAACACAGGGAGTCCTGTCAGATATTTAATACAAGTTTACCTTGCATGAAAATACTAAGTAAGTCTTTCCATCAGACTGCCATGTAGAGCATTTACTAGCTATCGTTGGTCTGTGGTATCGTCGACTTTCTTTAATATCTAGACAAGTACAAATACACATACATACACACGCACGCACACCTGTATAAACACATGCACACGTATACAAACGTACATACCTACGCGCGCATATGTACAAACGCACATCGATGCACACACGCACACATGAGCAAATATACATGCACACGCACATACATATGTACACACACACACACACACACACACACACACACACACACACACACACACACACACACACACACACACACGAGTGCTCGCGGATTAAATCTCATATTTAACTTCCAACACAAAAGCTATCCTCACACGAAGAGATTTTACTATTTTGAATCACATCAAGCGGTCATCTCGTGAACTAAGTCTCGAGGAAAGGTTCGATATGCCCATACGTCATCAGCGCTGAAACGTTCAGGCGATAAAGGATTTGATATGCCAATCATCAGATTTTAGAAAAGCCCTAGCGCATCGGTCTTATCCCTACAGGCACCGCTTCTAATTCCATTGCCATTTCCGCTGGACAGAATTCGGGCTTATTCGACAATTTCCGGACACGGAAGATTAGTAACAGAGAAACATGTCGCAATTTCCGTGTAAACAAAACTAATGGAGTCAAACTAATATTGTGGCATTTATTGTGTCTTGGGAGATAGAGTAAAGCACTTAAGACCCGCATGCATGATTGTGAGTGGAAAGAAGTGTTCCAGTTAAAAATCCATTTGTCTTTTTCAATACAACTTTTATTTTAAATATAACACTAAGAATGCAGGGTGCCACGATAGGTTTGCAGTGACCAAAAGCATCGTGGCTTTTGAATGTTAACAATTATAAATGCAAACGTCTATGTGTACAGTGAAGCAGAGTGGTTCCATACCAAGTGAGAACAGATTTATATACTGTGTCGAGTACGCGGGGCTATGTAAAAACACCCGGATATTAAGTGCGTGTATGCAGTTAATAATTATGAGATAAAGATCTCATTCATATGCGTGGATGTAATACATAATTATGAGGTAAGATCTCAATGGCGTGTGTGGATGTGGTACATAAATATGAGGAAAGATTTCATTGGCATTTGTGGATGTGATACATATTTATGTGATAAGATCTCATTGGCATTTGTGGATGTGATACATATTTATGTGATAAGATCTCGTTGACAAGTGTGAATACAGTACAGTTGATGCAGATTTAAAAGTATAGTACTGGCACCAGAAGTCAGATCTCAGTAGCAAGCATTAGTGAAATGTATTACAAATGTATGTTGCAACAAAGCTGAGATTATATTAAAAACACTGCCCTAGTTTATAACTCTCTTCAGACCCCGAACGGCCTCTTAAAGTGAATCATTACTTTTGTCCTCATGTCCAGTGCGGTAAGTGAACAAAAAAAAAATGTGTCCTTTTCAACATAAGGAGATTCTTTTGGTGAGAAATGAAATTCCAAAGCCTACTATGGACTCTTGGTTACAGCCTGCTACAATCACTTGTCCTACACTCTACCTCGAATTCATGGTGCAAACATACATCATCTGACCACGTGGTGCAGACGTTACAGTCCCCAACAGCAATCAGATTATCTCTGAACTGATCTCCAGCAGAGAAACTTTGTCTTCTCGCCTGTTTGGCCATTACAACAGGTTCTGGAATGTCAATCTCCAACTGATCAGTCGATCGTCTGCAGCTAAAAAAAAAGACTTTAATCGTAAGTTAAGTAAATCAATTTGGGATCTACTTTTGATAATAAAAAAAAGGTGCCCCCCTCCCGTTTCTCAATTAACCTATGATGGATGAGAAACTAAATTTCGAATTGCAAAGAATATTCATTCCCCCAATGATCGACTATTAATTGCTTAATATTCTTCGCAAGAATAAATTGTGGAAATCGACATACTTTTTTTCCCCTATTTGATGAATAGGGCTCTTGATTTCCAACCGAAATTATCTCCCCTTACTCATTACAAGTCGAACTATTTAGATCCCTGTAGGCGTTGTTTGTGACAAAGTCATTAATGTTGTTCATGTATTGAAATCCATTTGTTCATTGTGTGGAAAAGGAGAGAGTATGAACTATTTAGATCCTTGTAGGCGTTGTTTGCGACAGTCATTAATGTTGTTCACGTATTGAAAGTATGAATACTAAGAGAGTATAAATAAAAACTATCAATACTAGTAGTTTTATGTCATTAGAATCACTGGTTGAACACCTTTCTATCACTAAATTTCAATCAAAATCCTTCATTACCTCTTCATATCACTACAATTAAATGATGCCATACTTCCATCTTATTAATCCATTCAATAATTCTGATATAGTATTTTAATACTTCTGACATAATATAGCATTTTAATACTTTTGACATATTATAGTATTTGAAAAATTCTGAGATATTATAGTATTTTAATACTTTTGACATAATATAGCATTTTAATACTTTTGACATATTATAGTATTTGAAAACTTCTGAGATATTATAGTATTTTAATACTTCTGACATAATATAGCATTTTAATACTTTTGACATATTATAGTATTTGAAAACTTCTGAGATATTATAGTATTTTAATATTTCTGACATAATATAGCATTTTAATACTTTTGACATATTATAGTATTTGAAAACTTCTGAGATATTATAGTATTTTAATACTTCTGACATAATATAGCATTTTAATACTTTTGACATATTGTAGTATTTGAAAACTTCTGAGATATTATAGCATTTTAATACTTCTGACATATTACATAGCATTTTATTACTTCTGACATAATATAGCATGTTAATACTTCTGACACAATATAGCATTTTAATACTTTTGACATATTATAGTATTTGAAAACTTCTGAGATATTATAGTATTTTAATACTTCTGACATATTATATAGCATTTTATTACTTTTGACATATTATAGTATTTGAAAACTTCTGAGATATTATAGTATTTTAATACTTCTGACATATTATATAGCATTTTATTACTTCTGACATAATATAGCATTTTAATAATTCTGACATAATATAGCATTTTAATAATTCTGACATAATATAACATTTTAATACTTCTGACATATTATAGTATTTGAAAACTTCTGACATATTATAGTATTTTAATACTTATGAGATCGGGCTATGAATTTAGCCCAGTCGCAATAAAATAAATATTCAAATATTAAAATATAAAATTCAAACTATCCAAGATGTACTGTTATAAAAGCTAAAAGGGTTCATACATGTAAGTTTAGTCATTAATTTCCAGGTAAATCCGGCCCGGATTTTCAGTTTTTTTTTTCAGTTGGAGTCCCATGTAGGGTAAACGGAAATAATTAAAGTAAACAATCTAAACTTGTAGACTTGACCTTGACCTCCAGTACCCTGAGAGTACCAATGAAATGTCGGAAGTAAAACTAGTTAACAGCCACAGGCTGAGAAACATCAAGTGCACTTCTGTCTGTGAATGAAGGGGGATTAAAATCTCTTTAGCGTGGGCGACTCGCAGGTCAAGGTGTGACGTAGGCGGCATTAGGGAAGAGAAGTGATAAGGTGAATCGAGGTGTAACTTAAAATCACTTCTTCGAGAGAAACACCAGGCTCTGGCTAGAAGTAAAGATAGTCCAGTGCACCAAAATCAGTTGATGACCGGTATGTTACTACTTATTAATTCGAACATCAGTAGATGTATGTGGGCGATCTGCAACACAAGTAACGGAACGTTGTTTTCTGTCCGTTCCGCTTTTGGACTTGACACCACGCACAGCTGTTGAGAGCACCATTTCGCCATTTTCAAGTGAAGCATGCAAGAATGTAGCGTGAATATGCTAGCCTAGGAAAAATAAATTCTCACAACATTGGGAACCCCCTTCCCAACTACACTAAAAGAAGAAGGCAACACGAGAAAAGTATATGATAAAAGAATGAAATAATTGGATGTACACGGAAACAATGCAATCGTGAAGTCAAAAATGTCAAAATGTCAAAAATGTCAAAATGCCAAATTAAATACAGAATAGCTTCACGGGAGTACGCAGTAAAAAAAAAAATGCTTGAAATCAAGTGAACAGATATCCTTGCACATGAATGTACACAGAAACACACATATATACATATACAGCATGCACGTGTGTTTGTGTGCGCTCGTATGTCTGACTGTACTCGTGTTTGTGTGCTCTCGTATGACTGACTGTACTCGTGTTTGTGTGCTCTCGTATGACTGACTGTACTCGTGTTTGTGTGCGCTCGTATGTCTGACTGTACTCGTGTTTGTGTGCTCTCGTATGACTGACTGTACTCGCGTTTGTGTGCTCTCGTATGACTGACTGTACTCGTGTTTGTGTGCGCTCGTATGTCTGACTGTATGCGTGTTTGTGTGCTCTCGTATGTCTGACTGTACTCGTGTTTGTGTGCTCTCGTATGTCTGACTGCATTCGTGTATGTGTGCGCTCGTATGTCTGACTGTACGCGTGTTTGTATTTTGAGATTTTTAAAGCAATCTCTTTCCACTCTCTTACACAAGTGTGTCTCATTAACTTTGCTGATAGCAGGTACGATAAAAGAAGCTTTCCTACTCCGTGAAAGAATGAATACAGAAAATCAGAATCTATTGCTAGCACCGTCACGAGCCTCACTTGATTTACTCTGTACCGTTTCCTTTCTTTCTGGCATGGAATTGCTCTCACGCACCTGTAATTCGTTAGTAAGTCAAAGAAACATCCACAACGAATTGCGGTTACAGGCTCCGCACCACCCAAGCGCATATAGTGCAAGTACTTTCGTCATGAGGAAAATGGGAGGACATAAAATTACAACCGTGCGCAAGAGAGAGACACAGAAACAAAGAGACAGCTAGAGAGAGGCAGAGAGAGAGAGAGAGATAAAGAGAGACAGAGACAGACAGAGAGAGACATAGAGACAGACCTAGAGAGAGGCAGAGAGAGACGGACAGACATACAGACACAGAGACAGACATAGAGAGAGACATAGAGAGACAGACACATAGGGAGAGACACAGAGACAGACAGAGACAGACACATAGACAGGGAGAGAGACACAGAGACATAGAGACAGAGGCAGAGACACATAGACAGGGAGATACACAGAGACAGAGACATAGAGACAGAGACGGACACAGAGACAGACATAGAGACAGAGACAGGCAGAGAGATAGACATAGATACATAGACAGAGAGAGAGAGAGACAGACACATAGACAGACACATAGAGACAGACAGAGACAGAGACAGACAGAGAGAAAAAAGATATGTGACTAATATCTACGCCTCGTCACCGTTACGATTATTAACATGACTAATTATCATTTAAAATATGAATAACCAATTACTAGTGAGTGGAACCTATTTTAGATCAATACTTCCGATGAGTTACCCACTCATAATTAGACGTAATATTAACACATAATTCTCCATCCTATTTTATACTTAAGGAGTAATGCTATCTTACTTCAATTCATTCATACTTAATTGACAATTGACTCTACTACCCCCCATCTACCCGATACTACCCCAAACATATAACATAAATAGTATGCGAAAGAAGGAATAAGAAATAACAATAACTTTATTAACATCAATTTTAATAATTAACAAATACAGTTACAGTTCGAATAGCCTCTTATACCCTACTAATTAACAATAAGTATTCAAAGGAATATCTCTGTCGTAACGATATACAAGATAAACCTGTTCATCCTGGAATATCTCTGTCCTAATGAGAGAGAGGAGATAAGGTAAAATTTCATGACCTGTTTTTTTTCGCTACAACTGGTCCAGCCAGTGAAGTCTCACTCGCAGCACAGCACGGAGTTGACACACCGTCTGATTGAGTGGGAGTTTACTGAGCCCTTCTAGGCAACACTTTAGAATTGTCCCACAATTTCCTTCTTAGGATTTACAGTCTCGGTTCAGCTGGCACTGCCGTAGGCCCCTTGAACAGATGTAGTCAGACTCTACCAGCCGGACGTTGATCGTATAACGAGTGTAGTCAGATTCCCCTACTGACGAAATTCACATACAATTCTGCAAACCACTCATCAAAACATCAGCTACCTGTGGGTCAGAAAAGAAGTAATGAAGAAGGGAAATGCCTGGCTAGTTATGCTACCGATGACACGGGTGTGTCTGTCTATTAGATTAACTGTCAGCTTGACATCATGGTCGTCCACTGAGGCTATGTCACTAACTCATTCCAAGTGTTATTTACATTGGAATAGCGTCGCATCGTGTGGGAAGTGCTGACCACTACATTTATATCTTAACGCATTTGTCCTAAATGTGTGCGGGTAACTTTCGGCCATCACAAAGTAAATAAAAGAGCTACTAACCTTGTCATAATGGAAACACAAGTATTTGATCCGAAAGATATGTGTGTGTATGTATATGTGACAGCAAAACACTAAAAACAGAGTTATATACCCTGACAGGAAAACATTGACCAGAAAGTACACTGACTAAATATACTGTCAAGAAAAAGATAGATACTTTGACAAAAATCACTGACCAGAAAGAAAGTTAAATACCATGATATACCCTGAAAGATATCCATTAGGTATGATAACTCATAAGTGCACTTAGTTCACTTATTCAACGAACATTATTGCAACTTGACAGACTAAAGAAATGTCAAATTTCGCTTTAAATACTGCTATTTTATTAAATCTTTAACGGCAAATTTCATCATTTCAATTCTCAATTTGCCATGTGGCTTACATTAAAAGAACAGATGTGCACATAGGTCTAGAGATTAAAGAAAATGAACGCAACCACCACCACTAATGTGACATTAAGGGAGATAAATCTGATGACAGAAGTGGATATCGGAACACGGGTTCAAGAGAGAAATGCTAGCAAAATGGGAAACAGAAACAGTGATGAAAATGGAAGATTAAAATGCACAAAATGTCTTTTGGTAATTCAAATTAGGAAAGACGCGAACAGACAAAGAATGTTCAACCTCGCGCGAGTGCAAATGGTTCGGGGGGTGGGGGGGTGAGGGTGTAAGCCTTCTTGTTTGCCTGTGGACGTAGAAACCAGACCGAATGGACAATGTTTATTTTTATTTCGCTGTAACGTGAGTATCCGGATTCCAGCACACGTCACTTATAGTACCTATGCCTCTCGTGCATTCGAATGTCATCGTGACATATGCTGTCGATAAAAGTGTGACTAAAATCTTTCCCGTCTGACTGGACTCACGACCACCGGCTGCTAATGTAATGGTGTTTGATAAGCAAGTGACGTATCGCTGTTACCACGATATTAAAACAGTGTTTTTAGTGCGAGCAGCAGAGTGCAGACATTTTTGGATTTTGGAAAAACGACACCAGAGTGCATGCAACGCACTCAACTCTCGTAGGATAAACAACCCTCCATACGTAAAACATACACGCACACACAGATACCACATACATAACTACGCACGCATGTATATGCAAAAGCAAATGTACATGTGAGAGTAAACTCCTAAAGTGGCTGTATGCACTTTTCTAACACGAAGGATGTTAGGCCTTGACAAGCTCAGAAAAATGGACGTTTATAAAGCCCATTTTAGGACTTGAAGTTTTGTACTCCAAGCACATCGAGTGTGTGTGTGTGTGTGTGTGTGGGGGATTCATTTGAATACTAAGCGCTTGTTATAAACAGCTGGAAATTGGAGTGAAACTGCATATGCGTATTATGAACTTCTTGAGGCAGAATTAAAACTCAAGTGAATATTATAAACTTCTTTGGGCAGACTTAAAACTCTAGTGTGCATCATGAACTTCCTGAGGGTGAATCACAATGCACAATGCCTTTTATTAACTTCTTGAAGAAGGATTAAAATCATAGTGTGTGTTACAAGTTGCGTGATGGGAGCTGAAAACTTCCGAAACACCTATTATGAACTTCTTGAAGAAGGACTGAAACAGTGGTCTGCTTGATTATGCTTCTAGACGACAAACTGTGACCAGAAGAGGGTGTTGACATTTGGTTGTCAGTTATGTCTACTGCTTTGTTGACTTTAAGAGTATCAGTCTAAATGAATTCATTGTACGCGTACGTCAGTATGTCTGTGTAATTCTTGGTACAATTTCAATATGCCTATATTTCTTCTTTAGCATTTTGTAGTAGACACGTCTACTTTAGTTATTTGCCATTGTGTTTGTGTCAAATATATTAGTACATCAGCAGGTATGTAGTAGTGTGGTTATGACGCCTTCAGTTATATATCATGATGCACTTAACAATGTAGATTGCATGATAAAAGTATTACAACGAGTAATGAAGAGCAGACGTCAGCTCACTTGTCAGTTATACTAAGTCAAAATGCCTGCCAGCTTTAACTATATGTGAAATTTAGTCTCTCTCTCTCTCTCTCTCTCTCTCTCTCTCTCTCTCTCTCTCTCTCTCTCTCAGTTTAGAAATTCACGCAGACAAACTGTAATATTATTCAGAGGAACATACATCTAGAGTTCTAGACAATAGATACTTTCTCTTCACTTTCCCTTTATAATTATTTGTACTGTGTGTGTGTGCGCGCGCGCGTGCGTGTATTGACACGTGATCTAAACTAGCAACACACAAATATGTGTAAAACAATCGTGTCCTTATGTGTTTGTGTTTGTATCTCTAACAATATGCATGTGATGTACACTAGCAACACACAGAAAAGAAATATGAGTATAAACTCATGTATGTTTTCTACGTATGAGAGAAAGCAACATTCTGAGACCCACAAAAAAAACTTGCAAAATAAAATATATGTGAAGTGTGTAAGAACATACAAACACACACATTATATGGTAATGTGCATCACCTAGAAACACAAGAAATGTATGTATGAGTTTGTCTATTAATGTGTGCATGTGCGTTTGTGGGCGTGTGTGTATGTGACAGTATGCAATTTTGTCTTCAAACTAGCAACATAACAAACAACCCATTTTCTTAACAGTTAACATTTCCAGAAATTGGCAACTACATCTCCACACCAACGCCCTGCGTGACACTTCTTATTCATCATTGACGTTGTCAGTCTGTTATGTGCACAGTTTTAAGTATCCACCCTGAACCAGACAATCACGCTGAAATGCCAATAAACGGTCACTAGTGAGCTCACAGTTTTGAGTGAACGTTTACTTTCGTACGAGAAGTGAAAATGTTCCATCCCGCTGTTTTCCGCATACCCTCAAACAGTCTGTCGTCTGTTCCCCAGCAGGAAAATTATGTGTTTATATCCAATCTACAATTATTAACATTCTCACATCCCTCGTGCTAGTGCCTTTGGAGCTCGTTTAACTGACATATTCCTTAATGGCACCACTTCATCGGGACTGGTAGAAATATAAATGTGCCACCGTTTTATAGTATCGAATCTTTTACGGAGTGCTATTTTCTGAAGATTATGAACTAAAGAGAAGCAAAAGATACAACCAAAGATTTCACTTTGAAAAAATTGTCATCTACACAACAATGCATGGATGTTTGACTAAATGTCCTTGGAACATATTTTGGTCGTTCCATAATTCCTTGGACGTTTTGGATAAAATATGACGATGCAATGCACATGTAAGTCTTTGTTGTGCAAGACACAACTTAGAGACATTTCTTTGTTGTGTAAGATAAAACCTAAAGACGTTTCTTTGTTGTGTAAGACACAACCTAGAGTCATTTCTTTGTTGTGCAAGACACAACCTAGAGACATTTCTTTGTTGTGTAAGACACAACCAAAAGGCATTCCTTTGTTGTGTAAGACACAACCTATTACTAACTTGCCATTTTACATTACATGCTTAAATTTTAAAATTAAGTCTCCGTAGAAAGTCATATGCTAGTCTATCAGGACAACCATCAGCAAACAGTCCTTTGTTAGTCCATAGGGACAACCGTCTGTAGATCCTTTGTTAGTGTATAGGGACAACCATATATAGATAGTCTTTTCTTGTTTATGTGAGCAAATCATTTGTAGACTATCTTTTGTTAGTCTATAGGATCCCTTGTTAGTCTCCTTGGACAGCCATCTGTAAAGGGTCTTTTTAGAAGTCTCTGAGGACAGCCATCTGTAAAGGACTTTTTAGAAGTCTCTAAGGACAGCCATCTGTAAAGGGTCTTTTTAGAAGTTTCAAAGGACAGCCATCTGTAAAAGGTCTTTTTAGAAGTCTCTAAGGTCAGCCATCTGTAATTTTATACTAGCTTAAGAATGGACAGTCTTATGTTAGTCTATATTACGTAGACAGTCGTCCTCTAAGCCACGTGCATACATATTTATAAGTGTCTATGTAATAATTTTAATAGTTCAGTGCATACAGATTTATAAGAGTCTATGTAATAATTTTAATAGTTCAGTGCATACAGATTTATAAGAGTCTATGTAATAATTTTAATAGTTCAGTGCATACAGATTTATAAGTGTCTATGTAACAATTTTAATAGTTCAGTGCATACAGATTTATAAGAGTCTATGTAATAATTTTAATAGTTCAGTGCATACAGATTTATAAGTGTCTATGTAATAATTTTAATAGTTCAGTGCATACAGATTTATAAGAGTCTATGTAACAATTTTAATAGTTCAGTGCAGGACAATCGTTAGAGGATAGTCTTTTGCTTATTCAGCAACCCTACCATCTGAAGACTTTAGTTTGCAGATGCTTGCGCTTCACATTGTCATGGCAATCAGGCCTAAAGAACATAATCTCCAGAAACGAGTATTTTTCTGTGTAAACAAGAGTGTGCGTGCAACGAATGGAGACAAACAATTTGTCAAGAAATGAGTATTTTTCTGTGTAAACAAGAGTGTGCGTGCAACGAGTGGAGACAAACAATTTGTCAAAGTGAACTTTGTAAAAACAAGGAAACCAGTGAACAAACAATGCACTAAGATAAAAATAACAGCGTAATCTAATGAACGATTAATCCCTCAAACACACCAGCCGTTAAATAATCGCATAATTCCTGCTAGTTTAGTTAAAATGTATAAGGTGCCTGTCTCTAGATTAACCACTAATGGTTGCAGTCTGTGCACTGTAAAGGTTATCAAGAAAACAGCGTCACACACAACGCAAACTATGGTTCTATAACGCTGGGTCGGATTGAAAAAAGCTTTACGAAACATTGTTGTTAATGTAGGGGGCGCTTTCGGCTTCCGCCGCTTTCGCGTTTACGAAACAAGTAAAACCACGCGCTTATAAAGTACTGGGGGGGGGGTTTAAAGAGAAAGCAGAGTTGTCTGTCTCATCATAAGCAACAAATAACAAACACATTCTTCATCAACTCCATGCCGTGAAAGCCAATGACGACAGGAAACAAGGAAATAAAAGAAAGTTGTACCGTTAGTATGGCTACTTAATGACAACATGTGCGTGCTGTTCTGGATAAGAATGTATATTTACCCAAAACACTCATTTGTTTCATTTGCATTGCGTTCTGTAGCGTACTGCCTACCAATGTAATCACCGGGTCGCCTTTATTTACTTCAGTAATTTGTCTTTTATCTGAATTTTTTATTTACCTCAATAATTTGCTTTTTATCTGACTTTTTTTATTTACCTCAGTAATTTGTCTTTTATCTGCTTTTTTTTATTTAGTGAATTTGCTAATACAAAGACACTCACGTATGTTTAACACTTTAATTAGTCCTTTGACTTGTATTTTTTTGTGTGCTTTATAGCAGGTACTATCTATCTATCTATCTATCTATCTATCTATCTATCTATCTATCTATCTATCTATCTATCTATCTATCTATCTATCTATCTATCTATCTATCTATCTATCTATCTATCTATCCATCCATCCATCCGTCCGACCGTCCGTCCATCCATCCATCCATCCATCTATCTATCTAAACTTGTATGCTGATGCACTGCAATATTAACTGCTCCAGTCATGAAAACTGTGATTGTCTGTCGCCAGATTAAACCATCCTGCCTCAATGTTTTATAGCACCACCAAGAGGGCACTTTTGAAAACGTGCATAAATGATCATCACTGGAGGTGAACATAAGTTACATTTAGGGGAGAGTAACTTGTGCAAGTATTTTCTCCTGTGAGAATGGTTGAATATGCGTAAAATTTAAATTGACTTAAAATCAGTTAAAATGAAATCGAAATGAGGCAATCTTTGTCCATCCATTTTACAAAAGAAATCGGGTTATGTTTCAGCATTAGAATGGGTCCGTTAGTAATCCACGCAATCAAATTCCAATAGCCACAGATTCCTGACCGAATATATGGTACCAACAAGAGACATCTGTAGGTAGACAGCCACAGACAACATCCATAAATTCTATCTTCCAACAGCTTCAGATATCTGACTGTTCACATGGTGCCAACAAGAGACATCTGTGGAGAGATACCATGAAGCATTCAAGACCAGACGTGTGCAGAGACAACTATGTGAATACTGAACAAGACCTAAATAAACACGCAATAATATTTAAGATCTATTATTCAAGATCTAAGACACCCCTGGTGCAATGCTCAAGTCCCACGTCTGTCCAGATGCAAAGCTTAACTAGAGTGTAAGACAACATTAAGAGAGAATTAAAAAATGAATCTATCACCATTGGATCAGTTCGACTAGATTGTGTGTTCCGAAACTAAAATGAATATTGAATATTGTTTGCCTAATAGCCATGGAATTCTGAAACAAAGCCGGGAATATTGTTTGCCTAATAGCCATGGAATTCTGAAACAAAGCCGGGAATATTGTTTGCCTAATAGCCATGGAATTCTGAAACAAAGCAGGTATATTGTTTGGCTTTGGGGCTTTGTATTACAGAACTTAATGGTGGATAGTGTTTGCCTAAGTTTGGCTTTTTTGTTCAAAAGCTAAAATGGTGGTTAACGTAGTTTTGGGTCCCTGTCGTTTCCAAAACTTGAATGATGGATAGCTTTGGCTTTCTGTATAAAATCCACAACAATAAATAGCGTTCACCTGTTAGGCGTGTATGTGCCAAAACTAAACAGGTGGGTAGCTTTCACCTTGAAGGCTTCTGTTTGTCCAATACTCTTTGGCCTTGTATGTAATTTTTCACATCATCAGGAGGCAGGAGATGCCAGCTGGTTGAATTCCTTCTCGCTGATTTCCATAAAATATCTAGCAAAGGAAGGACATTTACCAATTCATGAAACTAAACCAAATGAATTAAATTGTGTTTTCTTTTACCTATCATATAATGCACTTGGGCATGCTACCTGTGACCTTTTGTGGCCTTCATGGCAGCTCAACCTAACACCTTAGCTGAAAACACGGAAATCTACAGACGTTAATTCAGTTTCACGCAAAAACCACGGTCCGACATTTTTGTGCATGTTTAGATTCACATCTGTCCAATGCAAGCTTCACATCATAAACACTTTTGATCTAATGATCGATGACCGTATATGGTAATCAATGACAATGACTATTCACAATGAACGGTGGTCTTTTTGACAGTGCGCAAATGCGCTTACAGGTGACATTGCTAATTAACACCTGTCCTAATGCTGGAGATTTCTCAGCTCGGATGTAGACGAGATAACCATCATGGAGAGACAGAGATTACTTTATGTATTTAAACCGCGGAAATGTTACACATGTCCTTGACACGATTATAAGATATATTTCCGACTACAGACACTCAGGGGTCAAGCACATGGCTTTTGATCGACGTGGAGTTCATGGAGATACGTGCACAAATGTTCCTTGCGCAATGGACACACACTGCAAGAGTCACTTGAGTGATTGCATCAGAATATCATGGCCTCGGATGACATACTGCAAGTCACCATTGACTGATTGCATCAGCATACCAGTGACCTCATATCAGATACTGCGAGAGTAACCAGGGAATGACACATCAGCATATCAGATCACTAAATGCAAGTCACCATTGTGGGCTTGCGTCGGCATCTCAGAGGTCTCAGATACAGATCAGATGCTGCATTACCTAAACGGGTGCTTTGTTTCTAGTGCGAAAACCAACCCAAACCTTTGATTTGTAATTCATTCCTCTGTCCCCACCTGCACCTAAATTGGTGCAAGCAGTCTACCACCACTCACCGGCTATGAGTTGTGAGATTATAGACCAATATTCTTTCTGTGGATGGGACCGAGTTGTCATAATCATTATTTGTTTGCGCGTGTCAGCATATATGGAGTTATGCAGCCAAGAGCGTTTCTAAAGATAAGTGGGGTGCGTGGACTTTTGTAATGTATTTGAATATTTTTCATATCTACCCCATTTCACCCAGGTCTGTTCTATTTTACAATTTGTCGGTGCCTCCCAGTGACGGACTACATCCCCAGGGCCTCCCCAAGTCCTGGGACTAGACACCTAAAGTAATGATTGGGTTTACCCTAAGTAATCAGGTTTACCTAAGTACTCAAACTAACCATTAAAATAACAACATAATCATGACAAACAAATTTAAACACAAAAATCCCCAAACTTAAAATTGTTAGAAATAAAACACGTATAAAATGGTCCAGTGTAAATAAATGAGAAAAAAGGTTTCGAAAAAAAAGTCCAACAGCTACCACCAAGCCTGGATATGAGAAGCACTCTCCTTTTGTGGCACGACGCAAAAGTAAAACAACAAGCAGAAGAGTCGACTTACTTATACTTCCATTCACCATCATCCCCCTTTTTACGTTCTATCAACCATGCTCCAATCCACTTCACTCTGTACAACTTTGTATCAACCATGCTCCACTTCACTATGTACAACATTGTATCAACCATGCTCTACTCCACTCTGTACAACTTTGTATCAACCATGCTATACTCCACTTCACTCTGTACAACTTTGTATCAACCATGCTCTACTCCACTTCACTCTGTACAACTTTGTATCAACCATGCTCTACTCCACTTCACTCTGTACAACTTTGTATCAACCATGCTCTACCCCACTTCACTCTGTACAACTTTGTATCAACAACGCGCCACTCTATACAACTTTCTATTAACCATACTCTACTCCACTCTACACATCCACCTCTGAAACCTTCCTCCAGGGACGCACCTTGCACCAGACAGCGATCATCACTCCAACCAATAAACGAAGAAGGCACTGCATTTCATCTATACACGGGACATTTCCCTATGTTAACTTCATCTCACTAAAGTCATCTATACACGGGACATTTCCCTATGTTAACTTCATCTCACAAAAGTCATCTATACACGGGACATTTCCCTATGTTAACTTCATCTCACAAAAGTCAGACGTCTCAGGGGAAAAGGTAACTGACATTGGTGCATGAAGGGAATAGAAGCAAGAGCACAGACAAACAGAGCAAGGTCAAGGTTTACAGGGATAATACTGTGTAGGACAAAATGCGCATAATATGCGTACTTCTGAAGCTATTGACAAACTTCTTAGATCTTTAGATCTACCTCCCAAAAAAACGAATAACGGCGTGCAAAAGCATACTCCACCCCACCCTACAAGGGTATGACAAGGAGATCTCGAAGCTGATCGATAAGACCTGCTCTTGACTCCTGACAACTCGAGTTGAACGCCATCCTCCACGATTTTAGAAAATTGGAAACGACTGTACATGTGCCTCATTGCTCTGAGTTCCTCGATCGCAGAACGGCTGTTTAACTTTTAGAACCAGATACTGATATTCCGCTGTATGTAAAGCACTCGCAGATGCAAAGCAAAAATTGGGGACAACTTCGTGCCAATTGTGATGATAGATTTAATATGTGGCACCAGGGCATCAAACAGGAAGTTCTGAAACTTGGCACTGAGGAACATATTCGGCGTGTTAGGGACGGTAATATTTACCACTCTGCCCACTCACCCCCTCCCAAAGGGATAGTTCCAGAGAGCGATCGCCATTACATTCACTCATGACGTAAACAGTTCCAGGAGCAATTTTGAAATAACTCGACATCAGTCTTTTGTGCCTGATCCCACAAGCGATGATAAAATCAGCCGCTGATGAAATCCCGAAGGTTGCTGAGAAATTAGTGATTGTTCATGGGCACCTCTCATGATTGGAACGCTTGTCTAGTTACCTTGGCGAGCAGATGGATGGGTCACTCAGATGCTCTTGATTTCTTCATTTCATCACTTAACAAATGCAATAAGAATTTCTTTCTTAGTTTATACGTCATAAAGCTATTAGGTTTTATCGCACCAATCAATTTTATTCGTCCTAAAGCTATTAGCTTTTATCGCACCAATCAATTTTATTCGTCCTAAAACTATTAGCTTTTATCGCACCAATCAATTTCATAACCCATAACTCTAAATGCAATCATATTAGCACCCTAGTCACCATTGAAACCCCCGTAGTCCTAGATCAATTAGCTTTAACACCTGTCCCTTTCAAGACCCGTTAAGTCCTATTTAATTAGCATTAACACCTAGTCACCATTAAATCCCCGTAGTCCTAGTTCAAGTAGCTTTAACACCTGTCATCTTTCAAGACCCGTAAGTCCTAGTACAATTAGCTTTAACACCCCGGTCACCTTTCAAGACCCCTACGTCCTAGTACAATTAACTTTAACCCAGTCAATTTTCAAAACCCCCTACATCTAAATGCAATTAGCTTTGACATCCCAGTCAATTTTCAAACCTCGTACGTCCTAGTTGAATTAGCTCTAACACCCCAGTCACCTTTCAAGACCCGTAAGTCCTAGTTCAATTAGCTTTAACACCCGATTCACCTTTCAAGACCCCTACGTCCTAGTTCTAGTGGAAATAGCTTTCACCACCCCAGTCACTTTCTCAGTCTCCTCGTCGTACTGATCAGAGCTTATAACATTCGGGTCATGCACTCTGGGACATAAATCAAGAAAGCATAATGGACCTTGTGTTAATGAACACAAATTATCGCTTGCGCATTAATGCCAATCAAGTTCTCGGAAGAGATGTAAGAAAACGCCCTTTGCAACATTCGTCTGCAGTCTTCAACTTACGACAAAAGTAATGTAACGTCACTCTTTACAGAGAAAATGGTCACATGACGTCCCGCCGTTTTTCATTTCATTGTTCTTATACCATACTTTATTAATTTCTTATTTTGATTTTTTAATAAATTGAATTAAGTACAAACCCCTGTTGGATTTACTGTGCAAGTGGCAACAGTAAAGCCTAGCGTCCATTTCACACCACTGTGCCTAGCGTCCATTTCACACCACTGTGCCTAGCGTCTAGTTTACACCACTGTGCCTAGCGTCCATTTCACACCACACTGTCTAGAGTCCATTTTACACCACTGTGCCTAGCGTCTAGTATACACCACTGTACCTAGAGACTAGTTCACACCACTGTCCCTAGCGTCTAGTTTACACCACTCTGCCTAGAGTCTAGCTTACACCACTGAGATTTTATGTTTCAAAAATGTGGTACATTTGATGCTATCGATTAGAAAGCATTGCATTTAATTAGGTAGTACTCAAACAGTAATATATAATGAAAAAAAATATTTTAATTTAGGAATTCTCCAAATTTTAAATTATTAATTAATTATATCATTATTAAATACGAGTGACTCTTGCAAAGTTCCTTTAATTTAGGACTGCTCCGAGAGTCAAATTTAGTTCCTAAGCAAGAAATACATTCGACTGACTGTTAATTTAGGGCTACTCTGAGAGTAAAATTTAATTCCAGAAAGAAATGCACTCGACTGGACTGTTAAATAGTTCCTTTAATTTAGGACTACTCCGAGAGAAAAAAATAATTTCAGCAAGAAGTGCATTCGACTGACTGCTAAACATTAAATGTTGCTAGTGAGCCGTGCGTACGAAAACTGAAAGACTGGTTTCCCTTTTCCCTTTTAGAGTTACGAACAGGCTTGACCTCATATTAATCCTCAGTCTAAGAAAGCGTGCACACGAACAGTACTTTAAGTTAGCACACAGTGTCCACCTTAATGACACGAAGTTGTCCACGCATTTCTATCAGGCAATTGTGGTAAGACATTGCATTTTGGCGGAACAAAAAAATGCCCTAGTGTTCAGTTAATTGATTTTAGATTATTTTTTGTCTGGTGTCTACATCTTACAAATCAGTGGTGTAATAAAAGTTTGCGTGTTCTCCACAAAACATATAATTTATTTCCACTTTAAAGCTTCGTGCTTTTTAAAATTTAATATATCCTTTTATACAACACGTCATAATGTCTTAATCAGTTACTTATTGATTTATTCATTAAATTATTTATAACGCTGTCCTAAAATTTCAAAATTAAAAAAAATACTTTAAACTGACAAACAGGTGGTGGTGACTGATTTCCGTTCACCTTTGACTATCGGCTGCTGGTATAGCATAGTGCTTTAAATGTCTGAGTCGCGTGCTTACCATTTCAATTGATATTATCCATAATTAATTAGTTGTGAAATACTTCCAAATGAATTGATCCATAATTATTTAATTAGTTGTGAAATACTTCTAAATGAAATGATCCATAATTAATTAATTAGTTGTGAAATACTTCCAAATGAAATGATCCATAATTAATTAATTAGTTGTGAAATACTTCCAAATGAAATGATCCCTAATTAATCAGTTATGAAATACTACACACACACACGCGCGCGCGCGCGCGATGCATACATGACCCCCCTCCCCTTCTCGGCTCTGAAGTAATCCTGCTCATGCGTTTGTTGTCTAATGCGTCCCCTCCCATCCCCTTAGAATCAGTCCTCGTCTCCAAGCTGCACTGCTTTCCGATTACAAACACATCACGGTCGACTAAACAGTGACGTCATGACTCTCACGGATCATTACCTCCCTTCTCATCACTTCCCAGGGGTTGGAAGAGAGGAAGTGGAAACTATACATTCCTCACGTGCCTTGGCCATCCAGCACAAGCTAAGAAGACACACAACCCATGTTCCAGCTTTCCCATAATGCCGCGCGCGTGACTTCTAGTGGACAAAAGCGAAACGGGAAATTGACCTAAAAGTGGACAGTACTTTTACTGATAAGTGAAGTAGTACCACGCCGACAGATTCTGCCGACCTTCATTTAAACCGACAGAATGTAACAAGTATCAATGTAACTACAGTCAAAATCTGCCGACCACTTTGTCGACGAGGTACTGATATTGCTGGTTGCGAGCACAATTAAAAACCAAAAGGTATAATAAAGTGTTATAATAAGTGACTTCGAAGAATATTACCATAAGTATTTAATTTGTTAGTTGTAATAGATTAGTTTGAAAAGTGCACCCACTACATAAAATCCATAGTTTAACTACCACCTACACAAATGACACAACATTATTAATATTGTGACATTACACAAGTGACACAACAATATTAGCATTGTGACATAGACAAGTAAAGTCTGTGCAAATAAAGCAGATGTGAAGACTAAGCATACACATTATACAGTTATAATATTATTATATCATGATTTAATACCACATTTAGGTAAAGTGTGCTATTTGAAGGAATAAATAATACGGTAGGTTTTAGCTTGCGAAACTTATTTTGACTTAACGTCTAATCCTACACGTAAATGTGAGTTAACAACATTTAATCTTGCACGTAAATGTGAGTTAACATTTAATCCTACACGTAAATGTGAGTTAACAACATTTAATCCTGCACGTAAATGTGAGTTAACAACATTTAATCCTACATGTAAATGTGAGTTAACAACATTTAATCCTACACGTAAATGTGAGTTAACAACATTTAATCCTACACGTAAATGTGAGTTAACAACATTTAATCCTGCACGTAAATATGATTAAAAAATATATATTCCTACACGTAAATGTGATTTAACAACATTTAATCCTACACGTAAATATGATTTAACAATATTTGTCCTACACATAAATATGATTTAACAAGATCTAATACTATACGTAAATATGATTAAAAAATATCTAGTCCTACACGTAAATATGATTTAACAAGATCTAATCCTATACGTAAATATGATTTAAAAATATTTGTCCTACACATAAATATGATTTAACAAGATCTAATCCTATACGTAAATATGATTTAACAAGATATAATCCAATACGTAAATATGATTTAGCAAGATATAATCCTATACGTAAATATGATTTAACAAGATTTAATCCTATACGTAAATATGATTTTACATGATCTAATCCTATACGTAAATAGGTTTTAACAACATTTAATGTGACTTAGCAGCATTCGCTCTAACATTCGAATTTGATTAAGCACTTTCTCCATGAACCCACGTTTGATTTATCAGCAATGCTCTAAAACGTGTCTGGTTTCACGTTTCATACAACGCGTGACTTTAGCAAAGCAACATTTATTTTTGTAATATGTAAATTTTTTCCTCCTACATAATATTGAAAGGGGTGTTTTTACTGCACAACACGTCTTACACCGTGAACATTTGGCGTGACATTGTGTTGTCACAAGGTAGCTCGAAGAATGTTATAAGAGTAACCTGAACGAAACACCACACCTCTTACACCATGTACATTTGGCGTGACACTGAGTTGTCACAGGTAGCTTGAAGAATGCTATAAGTGTAAAATGAACGAACACCACGAGTTATTTATAGGCAATTTGAATTTCGTTTGCTAATTGGTTAGCTCATAAGTCACTGTATTTATTTTCTTTGTTTTGTTTCTAATTTTCTTAGCTTCGTAACTTTATTAATATTATGGTAATACATTTATCATACGGTTTTAATGCGTATATATCTATTCATAGAACTGAAGAAAAGGGGAAGATAATGGAGAAGAGTGGTTTCTTTTTTAATAAAAGAATGAAAGGTCAAGGGAGGAAACATTATTAAGATAAATCGTGGGAGTACTTATTATTATATATTATAGTCCGCATTTCCACACCGCGGGGCAATAATTTCCCAACATACGTTACACGGTTTGAGGGACACTGGACCGGATGTTGCGTAGCAAAAATTGGCTTGTTATCGACACTCAACTTTTGTTATTAATATTGCTAAAATGTCACATATCTTACGTATTCTCTATCATAGGGAAGAACAAAACCCCACTGAGCATTATCCGGTGTGGCATTTCCTCAATTTTATGGTTTAGAAATAATTAAGACTGCTATTGCACGTTAGATTATAATCCAACATTTGTAGAAAACGAAGGGTTGTGCTGGCGACTAGAAGGAAATCTATGATTGGTTGAAATCAAGGTCGATGGAACGTGCACAAAGTAACTAAGGCCGGATGCATGATGTAGTGAAGAAAATTTCGGTAACTCGTGACAGGAATTTCATGTATGTAGTGAAATAATGTAGCAGAATACTGTAAACCTAAGGCAAATACCATGTATGCATGTAGACTGCTTTCTTTGCGTGCCGTATTAGATGTGAATTATCTGCATTGCGCAAGAGTGTGAAATTATGAAATGATTGTAAAGCAGTGTATACATTTATTTCGCGCTTGTGACTGTATGCAGTGTATACATTTACTTCGCGCTTGTGACTGTATGCAGTGTATTACATTTATTTCGCGCTTGTGACTGTATGCAGTGTATTACATTTATTTCGCGCTTGTGACTGTATGCAGTGTATACATTTACTTCGCGCTTGTGACTGTATGCAGTGTATACATTTACTTCGCGCTTGTGACTGTATACAGTGTATACATTTATTTCGCGCTTGTGACTGTATGCAGTCCATAGTTATTGTTTACCTCTAGATTCCGTTTACATCCATGTTCTATAATTATAAATCCAGGCTTGTGAAAACAGGAAACAAGATGGCAACTTTCTGCTCGCGCACCAACTAAAGAACATGTACGTTTCAACAGACCTCATTATCAATTTGACATTAAAAATCCAACCCACTAAACGAAAGATACCATCCGACTAACCAACCGACCGACAGATCAAACAACCAGTCAGAAATAAACATAAACAGATAAAATAACCCAACCGACCAAACAATCAACCAATAGAGTCTAACAATACGCAGTGAAATAGATAAACGAAATGCCTTTATTGCATTTGTAAGAATTATTTTAATGTAGCCCTTTTAATTTCCGACATAAATATTGTTTAATTTTAAAGTTTATATATATATTTAAAGATTTTAAAAATATTTTAAAAAATAAAATTAATATTTTTAAAAGCAATTAATTTTCTAACCAGTCAAACAGAATTTGACGTTTCCTAAGGATGTCAAAATAATTGCTCATTTTAAGTTTCATGCCGGCTTTTGCGAGGATGCATACTTACTCCACAGCAAAAATACTCACAGGCTTTCCAACTTTTAACACTTTGTCAACAACTTATGTTAATATTCTTTAGTCTCCTTGCACTCTCATTGCTTAATTATCGATTACTATGCATGAAAATTCAGTATCTTGGTGACGTCACTGTGGAAAACTCAATATATCGATCTGAGCATGAGCCAGTCAGCAGCTCTTAGCGGCCATTACCGAGCACACGTCATCAAATCAAGTGCTTTGATTACCTTTTATTCTGCCTGAATAAATCGATAAGAGTGAACGCCCTTAGAACTTGTATCCAAACGCGAATGTTTTTCACCTAATGACGCAATCAGCAACTCTCTCTGGCATTGTAAGAGGTTCCACTTTTAATCGCCCTCAAATTACGTCCCACTGTTCCCGTCTTTCTCTGCTCCTTAGACTTGCTAGAAAAAAATGGGGGCTGTTGGCAACAACAGCTGAGAGTGCGTCTTGGACTAATTTTCATCCGAAAATGTCTTCCTACCATCTATTAAAATCAGAAATCTTTCACGGTGTTGAAGAGAGTAAGTGCGAGCAAGTGTTTGATGAAGTCCCTAGCGGATCAGTAGAGTCTGCATGCATAGAGGTCTAAAGTACAATCAGGTCGCAGACACCTTTCTAGTGCCCGGAAATAACGACCGATAACCATCACGCACGCACGCACAAGAAACCCACACATACAGAGCCCGCTAACACACATACACGCACACAAATGTGAAGGGAAGGAATGGAGGTGCAAGTTAAAGAGTAATTGAGAGAGAGAGAGAGAGAGAGAGAGAGAGAGAGAGAGAGAGAGAGAGAGAGAGAGGGAGAGAGAGAAAGAGAGAGGGGGGAGAGAGAGAGAGATTACTTGAGGAACTATGAAAGAGGAGATAAAAAGTGTTTCAGAGAGAGAGAGAGAGAGAGACAGACAGACAGACAGACAGACAGACAGAGAGAGCGCTCAGGGAGAAGGAAAGATAGGCAGAAAATAATGACATAGAAAAAATAAAATGAAATGAACGTAAGACACAATGAGGAGAGGAGAGTCAGTGTGTTTTATGTGTTTTATATTTTGACAAAGAGAAAGAGAGAGAGAGCGCGCACTCGGGGAGAAGGAAAGATAAAGAAAGAAAATAATGACAGAAAAAAATAGAATGAAATGAGCGTAAGATACAATGAAGAGAGGAGAGTCAGAGTGTTTTATATATCAGGGAGAGAGAGAGAAAGGGGAGAAAAGAGAAAAAAGTGAGAGGAGAGAGGGGTAGAAAAGTGAAAACAAGTGTGAGACGATGGGTAGTAAAGGGAAAAAGAGCGAGCGAAAAAGAAGTAGAAAAAGGGGAAAGAGCGAGAGAGAGAAGTAGAAAAAAGGGGAAAGAGCGAGAAATAGAGAAAAATAGAAAAAGGAAAAATAATGAGTGAGAGAGATAAGTAGAAAAACGAAACAAGAATGAGTGAGAGAGAAGTAGAAAAGGTAAAAGTGAGAAAGAAAAGTAGAAAAAAGGAAAAACGAGTGAGAGAGAGAGAGAAAGTAGAAAAAAGGTGAGAGTGAAGTACAAAAAGAAAAAAAAGAGAGAGAAGTATAAGAAAAAAGGTTGAGAGAGAGAACAGTAAGAAAAAGGAAAAAGAGCGAGAAAGAAAAGTAGAAAAAGAAAAGAGTGAGTGAGTGAAAGAGAGAGAAGTAGAAAAAGGAGAAAATCATAAAAATGGCGAAAGATAGTGAGAGAGAGAGAGAAGTAGAAAAAAGTAAAAAGAGCGCGCGAGAGAGAAATAGAAAAGATGAATAAAGAATGAGAGAGAAACCGGTCAGATTAGAGGGAATTCGAGAATAAAAAGAGAGAAAAAGAATGAAGACAATATGAAGAAAAGAAAGTAAGGTATAGATAGAAAGATAGTTAAAAGAAATATGTGCGTGTGTGTGAAAGAGAGAGAAGAATAAAAAGAATGATAGAAAGGGAACGATGAGGATTGAGACACTTTGAAATAGATTAGGGAGAGAGAAAGAGAGAGAGAGGGGGGGAGAGAGGGAGAGAGAGAGAAAGAGAGAGGGGGGAGAGAGGGAGAGAGAGAGAGGGAGAGAGAGAGGGAAAGTGTGAAGAAGAGAGAGATGAAATCTAGAGTGAAAGACGGGAAGAGATGAAGAGTGAAATGGCGTGAGACAATGACAAAAAGCATGAGGGGAAAGACAGACAGACAGACAGAGAGAGAGAGAGAGAGAGAGAGAGAGAGATAGTTTTCTGATCTCAGAGAACTCTTGTAAATGTATGTCTAGGTCAAAGGTGAAAAGGTCGCTCATATTACTGACCTTCAGCCAAGAGCACGAATAATCCTTAAAAATTTGCTGTATCTACACAATCTCCCTATGCTAGAAAGTCAATGGAATCCAAATAAAAAGCGAAATATCTATGGGTCGTTCTCATTTACACACCCTATGACCACCGAGACAGAACATTGACCATAATCGAGTGAACCATGCTGGACTAATAATTTTTAAAATGTGGTCTCCATCTAAAGTATAATCAGTAACCAGCACACAACATGGAGAAATATTCAACACAGTGCGATAATATCCATTAAATATTGTTAAATGGAAATGGTGGAAATGAGAAAGAAAAAAACTGAGCCGCTAATTTGCATCATGGGAGTGGGGTGGGGTGGAGAATGATATGCTTAACTTGCGCAAGATTGAGAGTGTCGGTGTATGAGTACCTAAAGTAAGAGTGAGTGAGTGTGTGTGAGTGCATGAGTACCTAAAGTATGAGTGAGTGTGTGTGAGTATATGAGTACCTAAACTCCTAAACTATGAGTGAGGAAGTGTAAGTGTCTCTCACTGCTGAAAGTATGACCAAAGGAGAGTAGATGTGACAGAATGTTAGTATTGTATAAATGAACGTGTAATAATGTACTTGAGTGATTGTGAGTTACTGTGAGAGCCTGTGTTTCGATTGCTTGAGTGCGCCCACATGAATGTTGTGTAAGGTTTAACAGTGAGAAATACAAAATGACAGAATTGAAGAAAAATATTTTGTTTAAAAAAATAACCTTGAAAATAAACACATCAAGAAGAAAGGTAATCGCTAAAAGGAAAGACAACTAAATATACAAAAACAGAAAACCTTCCTGAGAAAAAGAAGAAATCATAACTAAAAAATAAACCAAACCAAACAAAACCTTAATGAAATGCTAAGTGAAATTTATAAATAGGAAACTATTTAGAAATGGAATCGGTTACAAATGACATCTTTAAGAAAAATACCCACCCCCACATACACATACATATACACAAATACATCCCTGAACAAACATTTTTATAAATAAAATAAAAAATCTAAAAACATATCCAAAAATTCCAAAAAACGTAGCACTTATTCTTAGTTCAGTGAAAACGAAGTAGACTGGAAAAGGTTTAACAAAACAAAGAAACAAGAACACTGTGTAAACAAGGACAGGATGATGATTTAAAACAACAACTTCAACACAATAACATCCACAGCAAGCGTAAGAGTCACTGGAAAAATCTTTACTATGCACAAATTAAGAAATACCTTGGCAGCAAAATCATGACAAACGACATCTACAACAATTTTAATGCTAGCACCGATTCTCTGCAACCAGAGCGGGCAATCTATCGTATTATTTTAACCACTAAATTCGTTTTCTGGCCAGACCGAGCAATTGGCAATATTGCTAAGACATATCCCCTTGTTTTCCTTAGACATTAGGGTTCCTCTGCTGTGGTTAAAGGGGTCCTTATTGCTAAAGAAAATAAAATTGAGGCAAATCTGTTTTGTAGTTGTGCAGCTAAGGGCCATTATTGCTAAAGTAAACAAGTGGGACAATCTTTCAGCCGCATGGCCATTTTCTCCAAGTACCGGAAGTTAGGTGGAAATGCTTACAGTATGTTAACACACAACAAGCAAATACATATTTAAAAATAATCCAAGCACGCAATATTTACTGTTTATCGTCGAGTAATTATCTCCCTTCTCGTATATCTTTCTGTTTGTCCGTCCTTCTATCTATCTATCTATCTATCTATCTATCTATCTATCTATCTATCTATCTATCTATCTATCTATCTATCTATCTATCTATCTATCTATCTATCTATCTAATTATCTATCTATCTATCTATCTTGCTTTGTCGTAGTTGAAATGCTCAATTATTTTCTCAAAAGATTTTTCTGGAAATTCACTATTTTCACATCGCATCTTTTAAAGCATATGTTTACTTTCTTATGTCTATTTGTTTACATATTTTGTTTTGTTCTTCTTTGTGTACTCTATACAGGCACTTCACACTCATGTACGCAGCAAATTCAAGTATCTTGATCGAAGCTTTATGTGAATCGTACTATCATTATTATAGAATCTGCATATAAGTTATATTTAGCAGTACAGAATTGTGACACCTACAGCTGATTGCATTGTATCAATGCACAAAACAAACAAAACAAGTAGAAAACAATAATAACAACAAAATTTAGTCACGTATAAAAGGGTTACTTATGTAACTCAGCACAAAGTGTGGAAATGATGCAAGAACGCCTGTCATGTATCTGTAAGACATGTATCTGAAACACGTATTTTTAAGACAGTTTAAATGAAAACGTGTATCTTTAAGACAGTTAAATGAAAACGTGTATCTTTAAAACAGTTAATTGATACGTTTCTTTAAGACAGTTCAGTGTAAGATGTCAAGAACATATTCGTAACCGATTTGGTAACAATCGGCATTAACAAATAGTAACCACAGTACGAATCTGTGCGTGCCTAGGGTTACAAGTTACTCACATGCCTCTGTAACGAACATGTTAAAATAGCAAAGGATCTGTACAGGCATTTGGATGAGATAATCCATTTTGTGACTCTGGCGCCATTCTGTCCAAGTTGAAAAGTGTAACATGTTTCGCCCATCAACGCCGATATTCTCATGTTACCAGGTCCTCCACAAATGAGCAGAAACTGTTATTGCAGGGTACCACTCTCGTCGGGGACTATTTTGAATTGTCTTGCTACTTGGCAGAAATGATAAATGTGATTTAAGATAATTTAGACTCAAAATGTAAACTAACTTAATCCTCAGTCAAAATATTTTAATATTTTGTTCATACAGTGAAAACCACTGGGTTTACGACAGTGTACGGTAGAGTTCTACTGGAGACAGTAAGTACAAGTCGTGACCTAGAGCTGGAGACAGTTTAAGTGTAAGCCGTGACCTAGCGCTGGAGACATTTTGAGTACGAATCATGGCCTAGCGCTGGAGACATTTTGAGTACAAATCATGGCCTTGCGCTGGAGACATTTTGAGTACAAATCATGGCCTGGCACTGGAGACATTTGAGTACGAATCGGGCCTATCACTGAAGACACACTATAAGTTAAGATTGTACCTTAGGTATGTTATCCAGAAACGGACTGTAATTTTTAAAACGGGTTACTGAGAATGAGCTGCATATAATTAATTAGCAATGCACTAAGCATATTGCCTAGGAATGAATTGGACGAAATGTTTTAAGCGATTACAGCATTTGAGTGTATACAAATCAGCCAAAATGTATTTAAGCATGGACCATACTTTTAAGTAAATAAAGACCATACTTCTAAGTTAACAAGGACCATACCTCTAAGTAAACGTGGACAATACTTTTAAGTTAACTAGGACCATACCTCTAGTCTAAGTAAACGTGGACAATACTTTTAAGTTAACTAGGACCATACCTCTAGTCTAAGTAAACGTGGACAATACTTTTAAGTTAACAAGGACCATGTTTCTAAGTCAATAAGGACCATACCTCTAAATAAACGTGGACCTCAATACTAAGCAAACGTGTATCTGAACGATAAGTCTATGTCTCATTAAGCAGGCACCAAAAGATAAATATACCAATGAACTTAGCATTATTAAGTAACAAATACACAAATAATTACACGGGTATTTAAATTCAACGTGTATGTGTGCTTGTGTGTGTTTATATGTGTGCCATATAGGGCAACAACAGGACAAATAATTATATTGTCAATGCATGATTTCTTAATTTAATTTGGTATGTGGTAGTATATACTCAAATAGAGCCGTATTTAATTGCAAACTAATCTGAATGGCTATGCTTTCTTCCGTCGTTATTTTATGCAAATGAGATAAATTACAAATGATCGCCACTGGCTGAGCGGAATGCTGTCAGTGGAAAGAAACTCGTTTCATTGTGTCAGGCTTTGTGAATATGATGTGTGTTGTCTTATCTGTCAGTGAGCAGTGTGTACGGTTATATTTCATTATTCAAATAAGCTGTATCGATTCCACCGAACTCTCTAAGGAAACCTAAACAAGTTACAGATATCTGACTGACTCCAAACTGTTGCGCAAATGTTACTTCTACGACTACTGCATACGAATATGTAGCCAGAAAATAATTCTCTCTTACACACGCGCACGCACACACGCACACACACAACACGCACACGCACATTTACCACAGGCATGCAAGTACACGCATCACTTTATATCAACTTCACCGTAAGCGGTGTAAGGGCCGGTCACTGGTTGGGACGTCATGAAAGGAGATTTGTAAAAACTGCCGAGGGCTTGCTATCAAATATTCATCCGAATGAGACCTACAATACATCGTCTGCTTTGCCGACGTCAGTTGTAGGGAGTTCGTTCCAGGAATGGGTTAAGACCCACTAAAAGTGTTCTCGCGAGAAAATAATCTTCATAAATCACTGCGTCCATGCTTAAATGAGCTCTTCTGCATGCACAGTGTTCTATTGCTGGTCTTCGCATTCCATTTTGTCCACCGTCGTGCGAACTCGCTCGGTAGAGGGGGTCAGTAAAGGGGAGGGGAACAAAACACAATGAAATTGAAAAGTAAAGCAGGTGCTAAAAATAGAGAAAACGTTAATGGACTGCATGATGTATTCAGTTAGTTCACTACCACGTGACCCAGTTAGTAACAGGATTAGCATGTGAAAGTTTCACCAATAGGTACAACCTAAATTCAACAGTGTGTGTGTGTGTGTGTGTGTGTGTGTGTGTGTGTGTGTGTGTGTGTGTGTGTGTGTGTGTTAAGAGCAGACGGATTCCATATAAGCATGCATTCGTACTCACAGCAAGGAAAAGTCGCTTTAACAAATAAGTATTTTACAAGTAATTGTTTCAGTTCACTCGAAAGGTCTTGCCACCATGTCAGTACCTTAATATTCGGTGTCTGCTCTCAGTGAAATCTTTCGTCATGATGTTAGCATATTAACAACCGGTAAATGGCTCACAACAAAGAAATGTTTCACTTCGTCATCAGGTACAGCTCTCAAAATGCGGTAAATGGCAAGTTAGGATAAAGGTCTTGCCAGAAGTTCTAATCAGATGGTAAATAATTCATTGCCAGGAGGTTATCTCACCATGTGGAGGTCTCAAAAATCAAAGGTCACAATGCTTGTAATAGCCACAATGACAAATCTTTTGAAGGTCAGAATACTCGTACTAAACACGTTGACAAAGGTCACTGTCAAGGACGTCTCACTAAATTATGCTGATTTAATTAATTTTTCTTATTAGTTATGTTTTCCATTTCTATTAATGAATGCCATACCACAAAACCCAATCTTACACACGGTGGTGTAATGACTGTCTTTGTTATTGTCAAAGATATAGGTCACCCGATTGTCATGCGTGGACAGACCAAAAGGTAAGAGATGGATGAGGTGGGGGTGGTAGCGAAAAGTAACTTACTAACAGAAGCTCGTTGTCTGTATATGGATATGTTTTCCTGTTTGTGCTGTAGGTTAATACTGAGAATCACGTGCGTACATAGATGCCTATAAGTAGGACTGAAACCACACCCAAAAGGTTATTCATTCGAGACCACATCCACAAATCCAAGGGTAGAATTTATTTGAGCAAATGGAATGACTTTAACCCGCAATTACAACAGAGAAAGTAAATATATTGATTTCTCAGAAATTGTTATATGTATGTACATAAAGACGTTTGTAGAGATAGTCAGGCATTTCTTTGTTGATTTCTCAGAGATTGTTATATGTATGTACATAAAGACGTTTGTAGAGATAGTCATGTATTTCTTTGTTGATTTCTCAGAGATTGCTATATGTATGTACATAAAGACGTTTGTAGAGATAGTCATGTATTTCTTTGTTGATTTCTCAGAAATTGTTATATGTATGTACATAAAGACGTTTGTAGAGATAGTCATGTATTTCTTTGTTGATTTCTCAGAGATTGTTATATGTATGTACATAAAGACGTTTGTAGAGATAGTCATGTATTTCTTGAATTTTGCACATAAACTAACGTCATTCCTTTCTAAGACGTTCATTGGTGAAAGAAATATTTTATATTAACTGAACACATGTTGTACATTTATTGTAGCTATTTTGATTCATTGGTGAAAGAAATATATAATATTAACTGAACACGTGTTGTACATTTATTGTAGCTATTTTGATTCATCGGCGACAGCAATATATGATATTAACTTAACACGTGTTGTACATTTATTGTAGCTATTTTGATTCATTGGCGACAGAAATATTTGATATTAACTTAACACGTGCTGTACATTTGTCATAGCTATTTTTATTCATTGTAGCGTGTACACTGGATGTTGTGAGATGTTCAGTCAGTCTGCAATTATTTGTAAACTCTTTTTAATTTTAACATGTTATCCCGTTTGTAAACCTTGTTGATTTAGAAAATAATGAACGAGGTCGAAATGTAATAGACGCCTAGTTTTGTTGCCACGGGGACGTGATCAATAGATTATTTAACTTCGCTGATAGAATTATAATACTATTTCAGTGGGTTCCTCCTTTTCTTCTTATTATCTTCGTCATTAAAGATCACTAGTCTGGAGACAGCGGACAAGTATCAAGACGTGTCCTGCGATGATCGTCATGCTCTGATTCGGACTGTTTGTTTGTGAACTTTGAATGAGTGTCCCCCACATTACGAATAGACAAGCTAAGTGCATACCTCTGCAGATTGACTCAACCAGTGCTAATCAATATACGATAAATTTACGAACTGTGTTATTACATTTTACGAATAGACAAAGCTTAGTGCATATCTCTGCCATTTGATTCAACCAGTGCTATTCGATTTATGATAAATTTTACGAACAGTGTTATTCGATTATACGAATAGACAAAGTGCATATTTACAAAGGTCACAATGGTCGTAATAAGAATGTTGACAAAGGTCACAATTCCCGTAAGAAGCACTACGACACATTTTCTTAAAGGTCACAATGCTTGTAATAAATACGACGACAATTTTTTTTTGAAAGTCACAATGGTTGTAATAAACACGATGACAAATTTTCTTGATGGTCCCAATGCTTGTAATAAACACGATGACAAATGTTCTTGATGGTCCCAATGCTTGTAAGAAACACGACGAGAACATAATTGTGATGCTGAGCGTTATTAGTCGTCAATATTTCATCACTCATTTGTTCGGGCTGTTACATTTCCGTTGTCGTCAACACGTGAAAATGTTCGCACCATTATTGCACCAGCCCACACTGCAAGCCTCATATTAGGGCTAGATAAACTTCACATCAGTCTTGTGACAGAGTCAAGGGTGTGCGTATCAATTTACGGCTGTGCTTAATGTTGCTAATTTACTGTTTTGACTTGAACAAAATTTCTAATTTCAAGGTTCCTAGTAACAGAATTCTTAATAATGAAAGAAACGTGTTCGCCCAGCGGGTTTTGATTTTGCAGGGTAAGTTTTAACTGAAATGTCTGAGTAAATGAAAGAAACTTGCGGGCACAGCCAAAATAACACATACTTCAGACAAGGCGTAAGTTAATGAATATAACAGAATGAATATTCGTCCTGATCTGCAACATAGAAACAACCGGCATGGATATTTTATTTACAAATGGGACAACCTACCAGTTCCTAAATTCTCATAACAACCATCTAGTAAACAAAAACGCATGACATCCAGAAAGAGTGCTCCTGGAATTCACAACAATCGTCCAGCATTTGGTGCAGATAAAAAGAAACATCTGTTTCTGGCTACTCCAAAAGGAATTCAAAATCAGGTGTCAAAAGTAATATGTCAAATTCCCTCAAATGAGACCGCACGTTTACAATTAAAAATATTTTGGCTCATTAGCTGTTCATATTTAAGCTCATACGGAACTTAACTCCTAGTCGGGAAGATCTGATGGGGACACAGAGAATTCTGTAATAACAGTGTCAAATAAACATACACTCCGCAGTCTTCCATCTGTGCATAATGTATGGTTAAAGTCAATGTGTACAAAACAGTAATGCTTGCAGACTAGATGTCTAGAGATTCGGTACGTTTTGCAGAATGGAGTTGTTAAATCAGTGGAGGACTAGACAATGTAATGATTCCAGAATAAAGGATGGTTAATGTAACGCTCCATGGAGATGTAGGATGAATGCTCCATGGAGAGGTATGTATGATAATGCATGCACCATGGAGATGTATGATGAATGCCCCATAGAGATGTGTGATAAAATGTGCGTGGAGATGTGTAATAAAATGAGCATGGAGATGTGTGATAAAATGAGCATGGAGATGTGTGATAAAATGAGCATGGAGATGTGTGATAAAATGAGCATGGAGATGGATGCATGATGGTGTTTGCACATGGAAATGTATACGTAATGAAGTATGCACCATGAATATGCATGCACGATGATGTATGCACCATGGGGATGTATGATGTATTTTCCCATGGAAATTATGATCTATGCATCATGGAGATATGTGATGCATGCACCATGTAGATTTACGGTTAATGTGCCATGGAGATGTATGATGATGATATTTTTTGAGTAAACAACTCAGGTGGAGAATGTACTAGAAACGTGTTGATGTAATCTAAACTGGTTTTATTATCCAATGAGTAGTTTTATTATCCAATGGTTACGATTTACAAGAACGAGACCAGCCAATGGGCTGAGATCAAAGTTTACCTATTGAAAAGAATTGTATTCTCTCTTCACTTTAAAATTGGAAGAAGTCCGGTTATGAAAGTCCGGTCATGAAAGGTGGCCATTAGCTTGATGGCTTTTAACTTAATTAGCTTAATTAGACTATTATTTCTATAAAATGTGAACTACGTAGTATACAAAACACTTGACAATGTTTTTAATAAACCTGTTCATAAACTATTATGCTGTATTTAGTATGTTGTGTGCGTGCAGTGGGCTAATAAATGCTGCTGCATGAAGTGCAAACATTGTTTACAATTATTTCGAGTGTAAATGTTTAAGCCGAGGAGTTATTGGGTTAAGATGAAGATGGCGATTGATTATGAAATGTGCATACATGTTTGGGCTGCCTTGTGGTTATACATATTATTACAGTGTGTTTGGTTTTACACTTCGTCTTGGGTTCGCATTTGGGTCTTCGAGCGTAATTCCCGGTTGAGAGTTATTGGATTTAAATCAACAATGTAACATGTCCTTCACTTTGGTGAAACATCTATGCTATAAGAGCATGAATCTTAACTCAAGAAAAAAAAGATAGGACAAACATTTAAAACATTTTTTCAGATACAAATTTACGTGATTGTTTTTATTTTTCTTCAGGTGATGTGATGGGAGAAGACATTCGCTTTCTTTATTTGTTTGGATTTTTCAGATAACAAAGTGACTTATAGACACTGCTTATTGTGGAACTTGCCGGCGTCTTTAATGCCTCATGGCGGCAAGGCAACATGCTTGCTAGTTAGGTAAAATGCTATTTATAGTATTCACCATCAAGAATACTAAGAACACAGAGAGCAAGACCAAGAAATTAAATAAATACACTAGATTCAGTGCTGGTGTTCCTGATAATAATGATAATAATAAGATGAATATGGTCGTCGTTGTCATCATTAGTAAACCACAGCAAAAACATCACCACCACTAATAATAATAATAATAACACTACTTCGTCTTCTACTACTACTACCTATCTATCATTCTATCTATCTATCTATCTATCTATCTATCTATCTATCTATCTATCTATCTATCTATCTATCTATCTATCTATCTATCTGCTTGTCTGTGTGTCTATATGTCGTCTGTCTGTCTGTCTGTCTGTCTATCTATCTATCTGCTTGTCTGTGTGTCTATATGTCGTCTGTCTGTCTGTCTGTCTGTCTGTCTGTCTGTCTGTCTGTCTGTCTATCTATCTATCTATCTATCTATCTATCTGTCTGTCTTATAAATACGTTACTAATTTTTACATACATAAACATAGGTTTTCAAACAACATTCCTTGTACTATTTTGCAAGCATATCACTCCCATGTGCTGATATCTCTTGTACAGCAGACTAGGAACTGTGGAGGAAAATAAAAACTATATTTTCAAAACCACGCATTTAATAGCACACTAATCATCTGGAATTTTTGCTTGATTAGACACTCCGGGAATTCAATTTTCCTGCAAGTGACGCAGAACACTGCATGCAATAGTGCAAAGTCTGAGGAAACGGATCTCATTATGTTTATTTTCATCATTCTGATTACCCCCTTCCTACGACGTATGTTGAAGACCACCCCACCCTATTTGTTAAGTAAGATCAACAGGAATAAATTGTCGTCAGCGAAGAGGAAAAGAAATGAACTGTCATTAAGTTAAAAGAAGAGGAGTAAACTCTAGTTAACTTAGAGAAAGAAGAATAAACTGTAATTAACTGACTAGAAGAGGAATAAACTGTAATTAACTGACTAGAAGAGGAATAAACTGTAATTAACTGACTAGAAGAGGAATAAACTGTAATTAACTGACTAGAAGAGGAATAAACTGTAATTAACTGACTAGAAGAGGAATAAATTGACATTAATGAGAGGAAGAGGAATAAACTGGTGTTGTTAGCTGAGAAAAATGCATTTCCGTTAATGAGAGGAAGAGAAATACGCTGTCATTAACTGAGAGGAAGAATAATAATTTGCCGTTAATGAGAGGAAGCGGAAAAAACTGTTAGCTGAGAGTAAGAGGAATAAATTGTCATTAATGAGAGAAAGAGGAATAAACTATCGTTCATTGAGAGGAAGAAGATAAACTGTCAGCTGAGAGGAGGAGGAATAAATTGCCGTTAATGAAAGGAATCGTAATGAACGCAGGCAAGATTAAGAGAAACGAATTGTCGTTAATGAGAGAAAAAGGAATATACTGTCATTAACTGACAGGAAGAGGAATAAACTTTCGTTAACTGAGAGGAAGAAGAATAAACTTTCGTCATCTGAGAGGAAGAGGAATAAATTGCCGTTAATGAGCGGACAAAACTGTCGTTAACTGAGAGGAAGAGTAATTGCCGTTAACTGAGAAGATGAGGAAGAAACTGTCGTTTGCTAGAGGATCAATGATGAATTTGCTTTAGTTTTAACATCCTTATCTGCCTCATTAGTACAAGCGACATTAATATCAGAGCTCACAATATAAAGGGAAGGTCCATGAGGAATATTAACAGTACAAATGGAAGGCCCATGAGGAATATTAACAGTACAAAGGGAAGGCCCATGAGGAATACAAGCAGTGCATAAATAGGAACAAACGTTGAAAATTTTGCCTATCTTTAAAACTTCGACGCGTTTAATGACTCAAAAAAATCAAACAAACCAAAATTATCTTGTTTTCAGTAACATGTTTGTTAACTTTGCCAGAGAATTAATGGGACCTCTTAAAAATGAAGACAAGAGACAGCTGCGTAATGCCCGTGCAATTTGAACGACTTAATGATATAATTTTTCACACATGCGAGGAAGCTCTATATCTTCTATCTTTGAATACCCTTTTCACTCACAGAAATAACAGCTATTACGGGTAACTTGTTGTGTAAACAAAAAAACGAACAAACAAAATATATAGCAGGATGCTCGAGCTATCAGTTGCAGCTGATCGTCTGTTTGCAAATTATGCATTCTGTGGACGTGTTCCATTCAGGAATAAAACATATTTATTGGTTATTTTAATAAATGTATGTATGCTACACTTGTTCAAATTTACTTGGATAGGCATTACAATTTTTTAATTAAAACAAAAAGAAGGAATAATCGTCCAAAATGATATTGTGCATCAAGACAATACTTTTCTTATTTTCCGTCGAAGTGTATGAGTGAAAAAAAAAAAGCACAGTAGAAAACACACAGAAGCTCGCAGCAAGTATACACACATACAAACACTCGCATTCTTTCAATCGAATCGCACTTTAGAGTAAAGGAGACATACACATATTGTGTGAAATGTAATGCTGAAGACATTGATAAATATTGTGTGAAATGTAATGCTGAAGACATTGATAAATATTGTGTGAAATGTAATGCTGAAGACATTGATAAATATTGTGAGAAATGTAATGCTATAGACAATGATAAATATTGTGTGAAATGTAATGCTGAAGACATTGATAAATATTGTGTGAAATGTAAAGCTGAAGACATTGATAAATATTGTGTGAAATGTAATGCTATAGACATTGATAAATATTGTGTGAAATGGAACCCAGTAGACATTTATTAATATTGTGGAAATGTTACGCTGCAGACGTTCATAAATACTGTGTGAAACATAATGCTATAGATTGCTAAATATTGTGTGAAATGTAATGTTGTGAACATTGATAAATATTGTACGAAATTTTTCCTGTTGACATTTACACTTTATTGTGTAAAATTTAATGCTGATGACATTGACAAATATTGTGTGAAATGTAATGTAAACATTGACAGGTATGTAATTCTTCAGACATTTATATATTTTTGAGTGAAATGTAATACTGAAATAATTCATAATTAGTGTGTGAAATGTAATGCAGTACACATTGAAAATAACACATGCAATGCGGAAATCATTGAAAATAATATATGCAAGGTAATGTTCAAGGTATTGATTAGAAAACATGTGTGAAAAAACATGTAATGCTGAACATTTATATATAATGGATGCAATGAGGGACGGTTCACAGTGATAAAATGTATGAGAAACGTAAATCTGAAGTGATTGGTAAATAATGTGTGAAACGTAAAGCTGAAGTGATTGGTAAATAATGTGTGAAACGTAAAGCTGAAGTGATTGGTAAATAATATGTGAAACGTAAAGCTGAAGCGATTGGTAAAATAATGTGTGAAACGTACAAGCTGAAGTGATTGATAAATAATGTGTGGAACGTAAAGCTGAAGTGATTGGTAAATAATGTGTGAAACGTAAAGCTGAAGTGATTGGTAAATAGTGTATGAAATGTAAGGCTGAAGTGATTGGTAAATAATGTGTGAAAGGTAAAGCTGAAGTGATTGGTAAATAGTGTATGAAACGTAAGACTGAAGTGATTGGTAAATAATGTGTGAAACGTAAAACTGAAGTGATTGGTAAATAATGTGTGAAACGTAAAGCTGAAGTGATTGGTAAATAATATGTGAAACGTAAAGCTGAAGCGATTGGTAAAATAATGTGTGAAGCGTACAAGCTGAAGTGATTGATAAATAATGTGTGAAACGTAAAGCTGAAGTGATTGGTAAATAATGTGTGAAACGTAAAGCTGAAGTGATTGGTAAATAGTGTATGAAATGTAAGGCTGAAGTGATTGGTAAATAATGTGTGAAAGGTAAAGCTGAAGTGATTGGTAAATAGTGTATGAAACGTAAGACTGAAGTGATTGGTAAATAATGTGTGAAACGTAAAACTGAAGTGATTGGTAAATAATGTGTGAAGTGTAAATATTATAGAGAGACGTCGAACTCTCATACAGAATGGATGAGGATTAAAATTCGCGATAACAATTGAATTCATTTCATTAACGGTTTTATTGAATGAGTGAGAGAACGAATGGGAATGAGTGGTGAGTAAGTGATGTCCACATAACTGTCCAAGTTCATCATTTGCTTATTTCATGGTCGGCTAAATTTTAATTGGAAAATGTGAAGTTTGTGTGGCAATGCAGATTTTAATGGCAAGAATAGGTGAAGCTGGTATTTGAAGGCTGGGACGAAAAGGATTTGTAATATGGGTTTTTGAATGGTGAATATTCTTGGAATATATGAAAATGGCAATAAAGGTAGAAACATGTAGCACTGAACAGTTGTACGCGAGTGGCAGGTAACAGTGATATGTAGTAATATAGGGAGTGATGCGATAAACATATATAACACAATTGACGCAGCCGATGACGCGATATGCGTAATAGTATTGACCTAGCCGATGACGCGATAAAGAATGCATAACAGCATTGACCTAGCCGATGACGTGATAAAGATACATAACACACTGACCTACTGAGTGGTGTGATAAAGATATTTAATAGCTTTGATGTAGTGAGTAGTAAGTGGATGTGGTGCATGTTACTAATGGCATAGTGAATGGTAAGTGAAAGTGTCACACTCAACTCAATAAGTGACAGTGGCACAGAATAGCAGTAACGAGTAGTAAGTGACACATGGAAACGACGCAATGAGTGGCAACTGACACAATAAGTGGTATGTGGCACATACGTATAGGAGATCATTAGCATTTGGCAGTGCTAAATGGCAATGTCATACTACAGAGTCGTGTGACACTAGTATGTGACAGTTAAAGCGTTGGTGGGGCAGTTATTTCACAATTGTAAGTGACGTCACTTCCTACTGTCTCATACTTATGCAAAACACCGACGTCACTTACAATTGTGAAATAACTGTCCCACTCAAAACTGAACAGTGTAAGTCAGGATACGATCAAATTCACTTGAACTTTAATGAAAGTACTTAGAGTTCACTCAGAAATATTCAGTGTTCTCTTATAAACTCATTTATAATTTGCTCATATGAACGAACCAAATAACTACTACAATGCCATAGGACTTAAAACGAACATTCTCTTATGACTCCACTTGGTTGTGATTAGGAACTATAACTATTTATTAGCTCTAATTGTAACTTTTGAACTATTTACTACATGTAACCATGCTGTCTTATGTCAATTCATGTTGAATACATTTATTGTTGACACTTAGATGACTCGTGTTAGCGAGACTCACTTATATGTTATATGTTGTAGTCTGTCACCTGTATTTACTTTCTATCCTGGCTGTATGTATCAGGGGACTCGAGCTATCTTCTAGTACAGGGGTGCACACACGTTTTTAGGCCATAGGGCCACATTTCCAATTGATAGTGTCTGGAGGGCCGCCACATGGATGGCTCAATAGAAACAAACAACACAAATAATGAAATTATGTGCTTTACATTCATAATAATAGTAACATCCAAAAGTCCTCCGGGAGCCGCATAGAGCCCT
This sequence comes from Sinotaia quadrata, assembly GCA_028829895.1. Taxonomy (NCBI): domain Eukaryota; kingdom Metazoa; phylum Mollusca; class Gastropoda; order Architaenioglossa; family Viviparidae; genus Sinotaia; species Sinotaia quadrata. The sequence continues at coordinate 96,150,249 of CM054179.1, read as the reverse complement.
GTCTCAGGCCGCGGTTTGTGCACCCCTGTTCTAGAACTATAACTCTTCTATTCTACATTATCTATCATTCAACTTTATAAGACCTGTGGCCAGCCAGCAGTGTCTCACCCGTACTACACAAGGACACACAGTTTAAAAGCATGTTTATAGCAGTGTCTCACCAGAACCTTGCAAAGAGAGTTTATGACCATATTTACAGCAGTTTCTTGCCAGTGTCATGCACAGACACATATAGTTTATAACCACGTTCATACAAGTGTCTCACCAAACCCATTCAAAGATAAACAGAGTTTATAACCATGTTTATAGTAATGTCTCGCCAAAGTCATGCACAGACACATACAGTTTACAGCCATACTTATAGCAACATTTCGCTAGCGCTTTGCAATACTCATGATGGCAATTGAAAAAGAGGGGAGGTAAACAGCACGGAGCGCGCGCCTGGTACGAGCGTAGCAGTCACGCGCATCAATTAAAGCCCCCAATCTGGTAAATGTACGTACGACATCTTGTTGATTCAACATCGCGCGTGAAGAACTTTTATTTTTAGGTGGTTCCAGCCCCGGCATTAGCTGCAGTAAGTTTGGCATTTGTCTTCCTATCTCTTTGTAACAGAATTTGTCATCGCATTGGCGCGATAAATGGGAAGACAAGGTTGTATAACTTCGCTTTGCGTCTTTCAGTAATTGTAAGCTATACTGGCTATAGATTATATTAAGTAAAAAAAAAGAATGGACAGAAATATAAAGGAAAGATAAAGGTAGGTGATAACGGAGAGTGCAATATCCATCTTGACAAAAATAACCGAACGCACGGCTAGACTGGGTTCGGCAAGTCTATTAGGTGATTGTTAAAATTTAGTAAAAAGAAGATTTGAGTTTTAATGGAGTAAAGAGTATTATTGGTGACACAGAAGAGAGGAAGAGAGAGATTATAATAAATGAACACAAAGCTGGAACATACATTTTATCAGTTACAAAGTATTTAGATTCAGTAAGGACGACGTTTCCTCGTTTTCGTCGTTTTCTTCTTCTCATTCTTCTTTGCCTTATTCTCCTTGTTTTCTCCTCCTCGTTCTCTTTTACTCTGTCTTCTTCTCCGTCTTCTTTTTTCTCCTTCTTTTTTCCCCTCCTTCTTCTTCGTCTTCTTCGCATTCTCTCTCTTTCTTGAAAGGGTTTAGTGTAGGAGACAGAAAATCCATTAACTGACTCATTTGCTGACAATGAAGGAGAGAAAGTTTATTAACTGACTCATTTACTGACATTGGAGGAGAGAAAGTTTATTAACTGACTTATTTACTGACAAGTGTATGGAGTGCATTTAAAAGTTCAGCAAAAAAGTGTATGAGGTGTATTTAAAGGGGCCATTGTCCAAATCTATTTCAGCAAAAGAGTATACGAAATACATTTAAAGGGTCACTGTCCAAATCTATTTAAGAAAACAACATTAGCTCTAGGATGCGTTTCGTTTTTATTCATTGCAAGGGTGATGTCAGCATTTTACTAATATCATAAAATTAAATGTTATCTAACGCTGACTATTCTCTTTGTAAATTCTCTTACTTCCCTTTTAACAGTCGCTTTTCTCTGTCACTATTTATCGTTGTTTATCAGTAACAATTTATTGTCCCCCCTTTTGTAATTAGAATTTGTTTTCTACCCGTCATCAGTTAAATCCCCAATCTTATGCCACTAATCCTTTTCGTTAAAGTAAATGGTTTCGCCCTGTCATCAATTACTTCTTCGGTCTTATGCCACTGACTGTTTACGTTAAAGTAAATGGTTTCGCCTCGTCATCAATTACTTCTTCGGTCTTATGCCACTGACTGTTTACGTTACAGTAAATGGTTTCTCCCTGTCATCAATTACTTCTTCTGTCTTATGCCACTGACTGTTTACGTTAAAGTAAATGGTTTCTCCCTGTCATCAATTACTTCTTCTGTCTTATGCCACTGACTGTTTACGTTACAGTAAATGGTTTCTGCCTGTCATCAATTACTTCTTCTGTCTTATGCCACTGACTGTTTACGTTAAAGTAAATGGTTTCTCCCTGTCATCAATTACTTCTTCTGTCTTATGCCACTGACTGTTTACGTTACAGTAAATGGTTTCTGCCTGTCATCAATTACTTCTTCTGTCTTATGCCACTGACTGTTTACGTTAAAGTAAATGGTTTCTACCTGTCATCAATTACTTCTTCTTTCTTGTGCCAGTGATTGTTTCTTGTTAAAATTAATGGTTTCTATCCCGTCATCAGTAACGTCCCCTTATGTCACTGATGGTCTTTTGTTAAAGGTAATGGCATACAATTTTGTGCCCATGAGTAGCCTGCTTGTGTCCCTATAGCCAGTCATTGTGTTTTATGTGTAAATAGTTACTTTACTGTTTCTGTTACAATTTTCTGTCCTCTATTTGCAGTCGGTAATTTTCCTTTATCTGCCAAGACTTAATGCCTTTTATGTGTTACACCACCACCCTCTCTCTCTGAGTATGATTAACATCATCTGTTACAAATGAATTGAGTTTTGTTCATAATCTCTACTCCTATACAGTCCTATATCTGTAGTGAGTTATAGTCCATTTATAATCCTCTATCTATGGCCAGTTACAGCCCAGGGAATAGTCTTCTCTTTGTAGCCATTTATAGTTAATTATCTGTAGCCAATTTTAGTCCTCTATCTGTAGTCAGTCATAGTCCATTTATAGTCCAGTTATAGTCTTTAGTCTGTTTCCATTTATAGTCCCCTGCCTATAGCTATTTATAATCCGCTATCTATATTTTTTAATAATAGTACGGTATAATCCTCCGTCAATAGCTATTTGTAGTATTCCTTCTGTAGCTCCAGTTCATTTATAGTCCTCTGTGGTCAGTCGAAGTATAGTATAGTCCTCTGCCTGTAGCCATTTATAGCCCTCTATCCGTAGTCAGTCTTTCATCCTCATCATTATATAACATTGAGGAACGCCTCACAAGCACCTCAGACAAGTGTCTTTTACATCGCTAGAAAATAAGCAAATCATGCTATCATTAACAGAACTACTGGAAGCCCATACCTAACGTCATTTTAAATAGCAACGCCATCTAATATTAACTTAACTCATAACCGTCGACCACCATTAACTTTTCCCAAGATCCCATTGAAAATCGTCAGGGCTATAACGGCCTCTCTGCACTGCCTTGTATTCAAGCACCGCCACCTTTATCATTACGTGGCACAATCTTCGTCTACACTTTGGTATTTTCTTTCTTTCGCCTTCAAATCTCGATTTTTCTCGCACCCTCAGTTGGACATATTTATTGCTACTCCTTAGTAAAGCAGCACTAGAACAAACACCACAAGACAGACTATGCTTCAATGGCTGCAATTAATTCAACGACCGCCAGCAAGATCGTAATAGTGCTATTTCTCTCTGAACTTAATATGGTCACCAGTATGTCCTATGTTTACGTCTCTAAACAAAACAAAACAACAAAAAATAGAAAGTAAAAATGAGGACACAACAACCAGTTTTACATTCTAAAAGTTTTTACTCAGAGATTGCAGAACTAAAGAATTTCTCTCTGTCTGCTTATCTGTCTGTTTTTTTCTTGGAACCGATATTACATTCCAAAAGTCTTTACTCAAAGGCACCATAATCAACCATTTTTTTCTCCCATTCTTTCTTTATAAAAGGTTTACGTTTCTTTTTGTAACAAAAGGGCGATAATAGCAGGTGTTTAGGAACAAATAGAGAGAGAGAAAGAGAGAGAGAGAGAGAGAGAGAGAGAGAGAGTGTGTGTGTGTGTGTGTGTGATACACGGTGCCACTAGACCGTCATTTAGATCGAGCTTGGCTTCGAATGAAAAGCGAAAGTTTTCCAAGGTGACTGTCAAGCGCAGTCAGTTTCTACTAGTGGACCAGGCGGTTTGCTCGAAGGCAGATAAAATCAGATTCCGTAAATTGCAGTTGTCATGCTCGTACGGTAGTCGAAGATGTAACTCGTTGGCCTTGCCATGCTAAAACTCGCACCCACCCACCCTCCAAAAAAAAATAAAAATAAAAAATAAATAAAAATAAACACTAACATCAGTCTGGCCTCCTTTATACTGTCATTCACTCAGTACAAGACCCAAACCATAATGCATTTCTATTTTATGTTCTATTGCATTGGCTGCTCAAGCACAACTGTGGTCAGAGAAAAGGAAACGATCTAGGTTGTACGTTACGTGCGAGTGAGTGAGTTTGGAATCAGACGACAGGGCAGCGGTGCTCAGCGAGCCAAGAGTATCAGTTACCTTAGCGAACCTGTCGAAGACCACAATTCTGGAGTGAATCCGTAGGGAAGTAGAGAGATCTTGAAATTGAAGCAAATTTAGCAGGCAGCAGAGGTTCCTGGTGCAATTATAACTCACAAGGGGCAGGAAAGAGTTTGTATGTTATTTTGAAATTCTATGCATCTGTATACGTGCGTGTTTTAATCCTAATTTGGGACGTCGCTTTGGCAGTTAGTGCGATCCACACTAAACACATTTTTAAAAAAACCGTACAAGATTGCAGTTATTCAATGTGTGAGCTATCTGAAACATTCAAGCAGTTATTAAATGATGGGGTTATCTGATATATTCACGTTGACATTGCTGCTCCCTTTCCCACTTTTGTCTTTGTTGCTAGAGACTTATGTAAGCGTGGTTTTAATATGAGTAGAATTGCTACTGAAATAGCCACACAGTCGGCTATTCTTATTCCTACATTGCTTCTCACAACACATACTGACAATCGTTCTTGACTAGAGTAGTTTCCCTTTCATTCCGCAATTGAAGTTTCCTTCTTCATCGACATTTTACCAAAATCAAACCAGTTCATGCATAATTTTTGCGCTCGTATTTATTTTGTTGTTGAAATTCTTCATCATCAGTGCTGTCTTCTTCATCATCATCGACATAAAAATTCAGTACACAGTCTTCACTAAGATGGTTAACTTCGCCGTGATGTGAGAAATACATTTGCTGCGGTAGATTTAGTTAGACGTAATACTAATCTTTTCTTCTTTTATAAAAAAAAAACAAAACATGTTTGTACTTGTTTTTGTTCATTTTCATCTTGCAAAAATATATCTTGTTCAGGTGGTAGGAAGTTTAGAAGTTTGTTTCTCTTAAATTCGGAATTATCCTTGTCTCTTCAGAAAATGTATTTGTTATTTTGGAGTTACTGATGTCAGTAGCAATTTTGTCAGAGAGATAACAACGACACACTCTGACAATTCTATAAATGATAAGGGTCGAAAGACAAGGGGTCATGGTCAAAGTTGTGACTGTCGTTTATTATAAGAGAAATGTTAATAAAGTAAAGTTAAAAAAAAATTAGAGATATTTAACACTTTTGAAATATACAATTTTAGACATATTAATTATTCTAATTGCTTTAGATCATTATAACTTTTGAGCATGCAATCTTAGACATTCTAATTGTTTTAGACAATGTTCAAAAGTAAAATTAGAAAAAAATGGTTCTCTAACTTGCGATGCTCCCTCTAGTCAACCCATTGATTTTGTCCCGTTATTAATCGGAGATCTGTCTATCTATCTATCTATCTATCTATCTATCTATCTATCTATCTATCTATCTATCTATCTATCTATCTATCTATCTATCTATCTATCTATCTATCTATCTATCTGTCTGTCTGTCTGTCTGTCTGTCTGTCTATCTATCTATGATCTAAGTAAGGGATATTTAATTTACTTATTAGTAAAACTCGATTTGTCTACTCTAAAACTAATAATGCTCAAGTAGTGTTGTGTTAGTGTTGAGATATCTTTCTAAAAGCTTTTGTGAGAAGAGTAATACATCAACCAGTGTGTTGTGTTAGTGTTGAGATATCTTTCTAAAGCTTTTGTGAGAAGAGTAATACATCAACTAGAGTGTTGTGTTAGTGTTGAGATATCTTTCTAAAGCTTTTGTTTGAGAATTGTAATACATCATTCAAAGTGTTGTGTTAGTTAGCGTTGAGATAACTTTCTAAAGATTTTGTTTGAGAATAGTAATACATAATTCAGAGTGTAGTGTAAGAATATGAAAGCTTTGCAAACTTCCTATGTCGTGTGATCTCGTTGTGGTGCTGTCTAGAGTCTAGACTAACAAATACAGTTAACAGCATTTAAAGTGGGACATGTGCATCTTTTACTGTGGGTCCTTACAGTGAGTCTATACAGTTTTAACTGTGCTTCCTTACAGTGAGTCTATACAGTTTTAACTGTGCTTCCTTACAGTGAGTCTATACAGTTTTAAATGTGCTTCCTTAAAGTGAGACTATACATTTTAACTGTGCTTCCTTAAAGTGAGACTATACGACTTTAGCTGTGATTTCTGTCCTGGAACTTATTCCAGCTCCAAATGATTCAGATGTAATTAGCAGCTTAGACTTCTGCTTGAGTGGGTGGGGTGGGTGGGGAGGGGAGTTCTAGTTCATGCTCCATATTCCTATTAGAGATTTGCATTATTACTGGCTATCAGTCTTTATCATCCTAAGCCAAGTCATCAGGCAACACAAACGCAGTCAACATATCTACCTGGGGAGACATCCTTGGATAGAGTTATGCTGTTCTTTAAATACCCTCCCTAGCAGAGACAGTGCATGTCTTTTCTTCTTCCAGACAGAATAGATTTATTCGATTTCTGACTCTCGTCAACATGCACACATTTTCTTGCACTGTAGCATTTTGTAACATTTTTGTTATGTTGTTGTTTATACAGACTTGCACTGTAGCATTTTGTAATATTTTGTTACATTGTTGTTTTTACAGACTTGCACTGTAGTAATTTGTTATGCTGTTGTTTACACAGACTTTCACTGTAGCATTTTGTTATATTGTTGTTTATACAGACTTGCATTGTAGCATTTTGTTACATGTTGTTATGTTGTTGTTTACACAGACTTGCACTGTAGCATTTTGTTACATGCTATTATGTTATTGTTTACACACACTTGCACAAATACATTTTGTTACATGTTGTTATGTTGTTGTTTACACAGACTTGCACAAATACATTTTGTTACATGTTGTTATGTTGTTGTTTACACAGACACTATTACATTTTGTTACATGTTGTTATGTTGTTGTTTACACAGATCTACACTATAGTGGCATCAGTGTCCTGCTTTGTCTTTTTACACAAATAACTTTTGAAAGCTGACAGTGGTCTATGAGTATCCCGTCACTAATTTGTTTATCAAACTCTTCTTTTATTCCATCAACTGTCTACACGTAAGAGTGACTGACAACGATTGCGGGCACGCCTCTTATCACTCTGTCGGGGGTGTGGTCAATCCTGTCTGTTTGTGATTGCATTTGTAAATGGCTGCGGTTTGTACTCCCACACGCCTCCCTCCCAAACACACACTGTGTGGTGCGTGTGAATGTAGAAACAGCTATACAAAGACGAGCTCGTGAGACAAGCAAAGAATAAGATATGTAAAAGAGACTCAGTCCATCGGTAAGTCTGACAATAAGTTTATTAATCAATGTAACCAGATGACGTTAAAATAATACAGGTAGACGGACTGTCAGATCGTTGAACATGAACGTGGATGTAAATAAATAATATACCTGAAAAATCCAGAAAAAAGGCTCTTCACAATTTTAAAGTTTTGTATATATTTTTTTCTTGCGCCTTATTTTCATTATTATTGCCGTGTAATGAGAAAGGGATCTTAGCCTTACGTTCGGTAATATTTGTCATCAAAGATGAAATTTTCGACATGAACGGATTACTTCCCGTTAATGTACATTTGGACTAAATACGGTAAATTGAACTGCAAGAGCACAACTCACAATGCAAAGGCGTTTAAGTAAAAAGATTCGAACACGTATTTCATTTTCCTAATGCTGTAGCTTTTTCTTGAGTTAGAAACAGACAACGGAAATTCCCATATTATCAGGAATTAAGTCAAAGTAGGCAAATAATTTCACAGACCTATTATTTTCTATACAAATATCGGCTAGTTTTTTTTTTTTTTTTTTTTTTGTTGTTGTTGTTGATCCTAGGATAGTTTACAAAGGTCAGTGCCGTCTTGAAAAGCTCAGTGCGCATGCGCTAGAAAGCAAAAAAAAGTTACTTAATACAACTTGTTTCTAAACTATCAGACACAATACAAACGGCCTTCTTCTGACGTCAAGAATGCTACATAAAAACTCTCCAGTCACATATTGTAGCGATTAACTGCAGACTGGAAGAAGAAGGCATACAGATATTAGAACAGTAAAATCTAGTTTGCAATGTCTATGGAACATTCAATGGAACAATGCAATTGTTTTCTTAAAAAGAAAATACTATGTTAAACTTAACTATTTAGTCTTGTATAATTAGTTATATGAATATTGTATATAGATATATGAGCACTCTATACATATACATACGAACACTGTACATAGACATAGAAACACTCTATACATAGACATACGAACACTGTACACAGATATACAAACACTGTACACAGACATACGAACACTGTACATAGACATAGAAACACTATACACAAGATACGAACATTATACACAGACATACGAACATTATACACAAACATACGAACACTATACACATGCATGCGAATATTATATAGATGATATAAGAACACTGTACATAGATATACGAACACTATACACAGACATCCGAAAAATGTACATAGACATACGAACACTGTACATAGTTATACGAATGCTATTCACAGACATACGAAAACTGTACACAGACATACGAGCACTATATACATAGACATAAGAACATTATACACAGACATACAAATACGTGTACTGTACATAAACACACGAACACTCTATACGTAGACGTACTAACACTATTCATAGACACTCTCTGTACATAGACATGCGAATGCTCTATACATTAACACACGAACATTTTGCATAGAGAAGGACATATGATGTTCGCTCAGTACTTAGGCATTCAGACACTTTGTACATAGATATACGACTGCTTTGCACATAGTCCAACATTTTGTATAAAGGTTTGGAATTTCAGGATGCTTGAGCTTTCCGACGATCATAGTATCCACAAACATCCATTAACAAGTACTAAGCCCCCATCACCACACTCACAACCTCACCATCACCACATCCAAGGTATTTGTCGAACTGTTTCTGAAGAAGAAAACACAAAAATATATGTAAAATAATATGACATAGCATGACTTCTCCTTCGCCTTTAAATTCCAGAAGCTTTGGGAAAGATCAAATGAATGTCAGTGCCTCAGAGATCATTTTTATAATAACAAAGTGTTTATTAGAAGCCAAATACATGACAACTGCTCTGTCTCCTAGTAAACAAAAATATCGGAATAAGACAAATATCGGATATATATTTCCCTTTCTCAGCTTATTGATTTGAGCAAGTGATTGATTACATGCACTGTGGCTCACCCTTTGCTTACATTACTCAATAACTCGGATTACATGGATAGTTGAACACCTCTTGACCACAGAATAATTACCACTGTTTGAGATATGAAGTAAAAATGACACAGAATAATTACCACTGTTTGAGATATGAAGTAAAAATGACACAGAATAATTACCACTGTTTGAGATATGAAGTAAAAATGACACAGGAAGAAACCGCACGGTCAACTCCGTAAACGATGCATGCGCATAGAAAAACATAAATTTTCATGAGTGTGGGGTCACAGGCTCATAAGCTGAAGCTATTTATAACACTGTCAACAATGACGTAAACGATGCGCACAGAAAAACAGAAATTATCATAAGTATGGGGTCAAAAGCTCAGAAGCTGAAGCTATTTATAGCGCTGTCAACAGTGACGTAATTTAAGAAAGAAAGAAAGAAGGCAAGCTCAATGAGCAAGAATAAAATCGGGAGGCACTGAATCATAAATAAATATTGAAGTACACAGAAATATACCTGTGAAAAGGACGTTTAAAGAAAACTTTAAAATCCCATTTAAATCTTCATTAGAAATATACATGCAACTTTACCGACATTGTACCAGAAGTTAATTGTGCCCAGTAGTACAGCTGCCCGCTGTGTAATTATTACACACTGCAGTTCAGGTATTCCCAAGATGGAGGCAGTACACTTACAGTACACTATCTACCTATGAACAAACAAAGGAAGCGCGCATTCAACAAAAGAGTAAAAAAAGAACAAAACAACTAGACCATTAAAGAATTTACTCACATTCTTGGGAGGAAGTGAGCAGTTACCAATGTTGCTACTAAATTGCGTATCTTTAAATTTTATGCTCACAAAAACAAAATTCTAAAATTTGTTCTACTCACAAACAGAACGATATCAATATATTTTATGTATATTCCACCGATCTGTGTACAGCAGTAATGACCTTTGACCGGATCTTCACGGAAAAGTCCAAGCCGGCGTTCGAAAAATTTTGTCAATCACAAATGTCGCCTGTTAGTTCTTTTGCCACATTCAACGCTTTCGATAAATAAAAACGCAATTATACGAGAGTGCTGATATAATGTAAAGTTAATTTACAAAACTGTTTCATCAGTTAATAATTTTTTCGTCCCCTCCCCCCCTTTTCCGTAAGATTCACTGTTTCGTGGGAGAACCATTTTGCGTTCAATAATTAATTAACTTATTTCCGATTATTGTTTGCCTCCACATACCTCATGGGGATCGATTTTACGGATAAATATTTATCGGATTAAAATAATTATTTGTGCTTGTTGATGTTCACTTTTCGTATTTCTTTCAAAATTTGTTGATTTCGCGGACGGGAGACTGAGTTTGATTTATTTTTCTGTATCCTCTGAATTATTTACTGATTATACGATCGAGTTTGTCCGTACAACGTACACTTCACTGTTAAGTGAATTCATAATTTTCTCTATATAAATTATATTTAGGTTGTGTGTCTGTTTTGTATGTATGTTAGGCAGGTAATTATGTACGAGAGACCTTTAAGGTATAATTTTTTTTTAGCCAAGTGAAGACGTCATTAATTAAAACGGCGCCGGATATTAACGTGTACTGTATGCATGTTTCGAGCAATCCTGAAGGTTGTTTTATATCATTTCTTTGCCCTTGAGACAGTAATGTTGTATGGTGCAGTTTGGGGCCAAACAGATGAATGATGTATGTTAATGTTGTTTGACAGTCTAGACATGCCACTCGGCAGTTATTTTTGTTTAAGATGTCGGTAAACATGCCTGGTAAAGAGATGATAAGGAATTTGCACGGAGTGGTAGAGTCAATAATTTGCCAGCCCTGATGACTGAGGGCAGGTAAGCGTTGTAAAGACAGCAAAGCAGTCACAACCAGTTGCTATTCGCAACATATGTTTAACTCTAGATTGGAACGTGAGGGCCCTGAGTGATGTTCAGAGACAAGTGCCGGTCTGGTGTTGATTGACTCGTTAGAGTTATCTCTCCTTGCATAATGTGCCCTTCTGCAGTACCTACAATCCGTAAGCTCCAGTGAAAACGTGTCAGTACAAAGTCTCTTTGATCGTGTGGCAAATCTGAAAAGCTTTCTGTACCTATTTTATTTCTGTACTGAAGCAGCTGTTTGTCACATGAAACGTCTAAGTAGGGGCAGACAAACGTCTTACCAAAACATCTCCATCAAACGTCCTACGTGGCCGTTTTACGGTTTAGAAACTGAATAGAGTGGTAATGACGTCAACAGGTCTTATCCATTGGCAAAACTCCGTCAAATCACGTGACACTGAGTACAAAAATAAAAATAGAGAAGAAAATGGCGACAATTACCTTCTGAGGTTTGGGGTGGAGAACATGATGAGCAAGATGACCGAGACTTATCGGGTGGAGGAAAGGTCAGTTTAATGCCGATTCTACAGATAAAAGAAAAAATAAGAGGTGTCTTTCTTGTTGATAAGCAGTTTAACAAGTATCAAAACTCTTGGAACACGTTGAATCATTCGAATAAGCGTTTCAAAACTTTGTTTGAAGTCGTCTGTATCAGATCCTTCAATAGTTATGAACATGCACCCGATCTAATCCCTGTGTGAGATCCACCCTCTGACCCATCAAGATTTTTCTTTTTGTCCTTATTTTGCATTATCGAAGCACGTGACATTGTTATAAGTGGTAAGAAAGTGGGATTAAGTATGTATGACTTGGAAGTGTTAAGTGACCCTGCTTTACCGTGTGTGGATAGGCAGAAAAGGGTAGAAAACGCCTTGTTTTACCATGGGCGGTTAGTGCAGAAAAGGGTTTTGAACACAGTGTTTTGCCGTGTGCAGATAGGGCAGAAAAGGGTATTAAACGCAGTGTATTGCCGTGTGCAGATAGGGCAGAAAAGGGTATTAAACACAGTGTTTTACCAAGTGCAGATATGGCAGAAAAGGGTATTAAACACATTGTTTTGCCATGTGCGGATAGGGAGAAAAATGGTAATAAACGCCATGTTTTCCTGGACAGTTTTTTTAAAAAGACATTTGACTAAGCGTGCTCAGAGGTCTTATTTTATTCGAAGGGCGGTTCCAGAGCAATTGCTGACGTTGTCAAGACCAGACAGAGGGAGGAATATGGATCAGATTGTGGCAGTCATGGTCCTTTTTAAAAATGTGTCAATGTAACGAGGTATTTTAAAGAAAAACTTGGTTACACAAATATTTTAAGTATAAACAGAGTACGTATATTGCTTGTCAAATATTTTACTCTTAGCTCAGTTTATATAACAGTTATTTCGCCAAGTGCACCAGAAATGGGTATAGGACGTTCGTTTGTACAGAGTAGGATGTTAGAGAAGACCAACACAAATTTAAATTGAAAGCTTGTGGAACTTCCATTTTAATACAGACAAAACAAATTTGAATTGAAAGCTTGTATAACTTCCATGTTAATACAGACAAAACAAATTTGAATTGAAATCTAGCACAACTTCCATGTTAATACAGAGAACACAAATTTGACTTGAAAGCTTGTCCACTTCCATGTTAATACAGAGAAAACAAATTTGAATTGAAAGCTTGTGCAACTTCAGACAAATGAAATATCGAACTTAAAGACTTGTACAATTTCTGTTAACAGGGACAAATCAAATGTCGAACTAAAATCCTGTACAACTTTTGTGTTAACACAGACAAATCAAATGTCGAACTAAAATCCTGTACAACTTTTGTGTTAACACAGACAAATCAAATGTCGAACTAAAAGTTTGTACAACTTCTGTGTTAACACAGACAAATCAAATGTCGAACTAAAAGTTTGTACAACTTCTGTGTTAACACAGACAAATCAAATGTCGAACTAAAATCCTGAACAACTTTTGTGTTAACACAAACAAATCAAATGTCGAACTAAAATCCTGTACAACTTTTGTGTTAACACAGACAAATCAAATGTCGAACTAAAAGTTTGTACAACTTCCATGTCATAGTGACAAATGAAATATCGAACTAAAATTTGTACAACTTCCATGTCATAATGACAAATTAAAAAAAATATAGGCTTGTACAACTTGTGTAAACAGAGATAAAACAGACAGCTAAGTAAAGACGTGTATAACTTTGTGTTAATAGAGATAAAACAGACATCTAAATAAAGACGTGTACAATTTCGTGTTAGTACAGATTAAACAGATGTCTAAGTAAAGACTTGAACAAACGTTATGCTAATGAGAACAACCGTTCTGCCAAAGGTTCTTTTAACGCTTCATGAATGAATTTTCAATGAAGTGTGCACGTTTTATGCATGCTTGTTTGCCAACGTGCGTGAAGCAGTGTATGTATGTGTGTGCGAGTGAGTGAGTGAGCTCAAAACTGACTTTTAAGCGATGTTTTTCTCTCAGCACACCCTGGAATTAGAGCAACAAGGATTTACATTGTACCTAGTCGCGAATGATCGTTGAATTATTGGTATGAATGGCTGGTTTGATATTGCTATACAACATGAACCAAGCCATTCTCATTTGCCTTATTAAAGCTTCAGATACATTCAACGAAATTAATTTGAAATAGGCAAAAGAAAAGTTGGGAAGCAAGAAATGAAACTGATATTTACTCTTTAGAATAACTTGTAGTGAGGTTGAAATCGATTTTCCGAACACAAATAGCGACATAGAATAAACTGTTATGAATTTATGTGAGGGTTTTTAAAAGAAAGAAGCACAATGCAAAATGATAGTTTTGTTACTTTTAGAATGAAAATAACCCTCTCGTGAAGTTCAGTTGACTCAATATGAAGCCATTATATACAAATATACTTCTTTCTGTACACTGAGAAATTCCCTTTCTCACGTCGATCTCGATTAAAGGCGAGAGACGGCAGGAGAGACAGTAAACGACTACATTAGATCGTTAATGTTACTCGCCAAATCGAGCAAATTGTCCCTAAGCGGCGTCCCACAGCGAACAGTATAGCCTTCCTGTGAATCTGATTGGCTGCGGCTTACCTTGGAATAAATCTGTGTGGACCACGTGACTGAGTGCCGACTCCTATAGCAAAGAACACATACTGAATAAACAAAGTCGCACGATTAGTGATTAATTGTGGGGTGTCAATTATATCGGGATTTAATGTAAATAGAATTGGGGAGGGCGGAAATGTCATGGACCAAAATCATTTTGTTGCCGTCAGGATTGCCAGACATTACAGAAATAAAAATGGCACTCATGAGTGTACCGTTTCGCGCTCATGTCCACTCAGCAGAGTCTTAAATATGATATAGGTTTAATGTCGACAAGAGATAGAGGACCGAACAAAGATGACGTATGCAGTGCTGATAGAAGTGAAGACGTCATAACTGTACATATAGCACTTTTGAGACATTACAGACATGGACCACATTGCACGTGGTCTGGATTAATAGGACAGTTCTAACTGGACTGGACTAGACAGTTCTAACTGGACTGGACTAGACAGTTCTAACTGGACTGGACTAATACGACAGTTATAACTGGACTGGACTAATAAGACGGTTCTAATTGGACTGGACTAGTAAGACAGTTCTAACTGGACTGGACTAATACGACAGTTCTAACTGGACTGGACTAATACGACAGTTATAACTAGACTAGACTATCGTGTATTTGTGTAAAGCTGTATGTAAATGGGCATGTCTGGAGTAACTCAATAGTTTTCACTAGATTGGGAGAAACTGAACTCGTAAAACAGTTTTAACTGAACTAGACTACAATCTCGGTTATCAAACAATTCTAATTAAACTGGACTAGTAGGAACTCCTCAAAAGTTTTAATTGGATTGCTTTATCTGAACACGTGGCAGTAGTTCTAATTGGGCTGGGTTAATTGGATCACGTGACATCAGGTCTCAATCGAACTAAACACGAACAACGCGCATTCAGCAATTGTGGAGAGTGTACATCGGTCAAATGAATTAATGTTTGTTTTATAAACAGGTCAAATGAATTAATGTTTGTTTTATAAACAGGTCAAATGAATTAATGTTTGTTTTATAAACAGGTCAAATGAATTAATGTTTGTTTTATAAACAGGTCAAATGAATTAATGTTTGTTTTGTAAACAGGTCAAATGAATTAATGTTTGTTTTATAAACAGGTCAAATGAATTAATGTTTGTTTTATAAACAGGTCAAATGAATTAATGTTTGTTTTATAAACAGGTCAAATGAATTAATGTTTGTTTTATAAACAGGTCAAATGAATTAATGTTTGTTTTATAAACAGGTCAAATGAATTAATGTTTGTTTTATAAACAGGTCAAATGAATTAATGTTTGTTTTATAAACAGGTCAAATGAATTAATGTTAGTTTTATAAACAGGTCAAATGAATTAATGTTTGTTTTATAAACAGGTCAAATGAATTAATGTTATTTTTATAAACAGGTCAAATGAATTAATATTTATTTTATAAACAGGTCAAATGAATTAATGTTTGTTTTATAAATAGGTCAAATGTATTAATGCTTGTTTTATAAACTCGTCAAATGAATTAATATTTGTTTTATAAACATGTCAACTTAATTACGGTTTATTTTATAAACAGGTCAACTGAATTAATGTTTGTTTTATAAACAGATCAAATTAATTATTGTTTGTTTTATAAACAGGTTCAATTAATTAATGTTTGTTTTATAAACAGGTTCAATTAATCAATGCTTGTTTTATAATCAGATCAAATTAATTAATGTTTGTTTTATAAACAGAAAATAATAAATGATGTGTACGGCAATGATAGAATGAATTATCCTGAAATTACAGCACAAAATGTAAGGAAATAGGTGTTTACATGTCTACAAAAGTGGGAGGAAAGAGGTGTTTACATGTCTACAAAAGTGGGAGGAAAGAGGTGTTTGCATGTCTACAAAAGTGGGAGGAAAGAGGTGTTTGCATGTCTACAAAAGTGGGAGGAAAGAGGTGTTTGCATGTCTACAAAAGTGGGAGGAAAGAGGTGTTTGCATGTCTACAGAAAATGGTAGGAAATAGGTGTTTACATGTCTACAGAAAATGGTAGGAAATAGGTGTTTATATGTCTACAGAAAATGGTAGGAAATAGGTGTTTATATGTCTACAGAAATTGTAGGAAATAGGTGTTTACATGTCTACAGAAAATGGTAGGAAATAGGTGTTTACATGTCTACAGAAAATGGTAGGAAATAGGTGTTTACATGTCTACAGAAGTGGGAGGAAAGAGGTATTTGTATGTCTACAGAAGTGGGAGGAAAAGTGTATTTGTATGTCTACAGAAGTAGTTGGGAAAACATGTTCCAAAGCTATAAAGTCAATCAAGATTGAGATTAGAATGAGGCCCTGAAGACATTAGCAACCTGAACTCAGTCATCCATGATGGAGAATAGCATAAGTGTTGCTCAACGCAACAACAACAACAACGCTTTATTCTAAATAATATATCATCACAAGGGTTATAACTGAAATGACTCGTAGCTATTACAGTAACTTCCCCACAAATGTTAAACTGAAGGAGGCTTTCCTCTCTACCCCTCGCTTTGCTACAAGAAATTCACTTTAGCAGGTACACTAGTACTAGTATCTTTCAATGACATATATATATATTGCTAAAGTTTTGGCTTTTCGAAAACATTGTTAGCTATGTCAGCTATTATATCAGAATTATTCATGTTTCATAACTTAATTATCAGTAAATAAAGAATATAAATCAGTTCCCAGCCGGAGGTCCTCTATAGCATACATGAAATCGTTTTATTATTAACAATTTCTTACAATGCTATTTTATACCGGTTAAACATTACACGTCTGTACACATAATATAAAATGCGAGATGCCATTAACCCTGCAGAACTTTCTTGTACATGAAATAGGACATGTTTGTTTTTAAAAACTTCGTTTACTAATGCCAATCAACAAATCAACAAAGCTTGCTAATGTCAGTCAATCCCAACTAAATACAGCATTAAACATGAAACCGCCATGCCCGCATCTTCATGCTAAAACAATCCAGCCACACCTGTACACACCCCTGCTCAGACAGAACAGTTCTGCAAAGTGTTGTTAAGTACTAATTGACCACAGCTGCAAAGTCTTGTTAAGTAGTAAACGACAACAGCTATCAAATCTTAAGTGCTAATTGACAACAACTATAAAGTCTTGCTCAGCAGTAACTGACAGCAACTACAAAATCTTGCATATGTCGAACAAATGCCTGAATTCTTTTAACATGAAATGGAGGTAAATAGAGGGAACATCAAATTAGTTCAAAAGAAACAGTTATTAATACACTAAATGAATGATTTTATTGCCTTTTATTAATGCGATCATTTGAGAGATGTTTTGTATGTAGTATCATTTCCATGGACACAAAGTACACATTCAAGACCGGAAACGAATGCAGCAGTCACAATTTATTTTCACCCAGACTGACACCAGCCGTAGTGTTAGCATCGAGCTATGGTTTGCTGCGCTTGTCGAGCGGTCCGCTGCCCTGTAGAGCGGTTCAACAGTGCAAAGTCAATTCTCTGGGCAACATCTGATCCTGCTGAGATTCAGCTCAGTGCCAAAGATAATTACCTGGAAACTGTTAAGTATGCACACAATGGTCAGCCGAACAAAGCTCACCTAATGAACTTTAACTGCGCCCTTCTGCCGGCCTCTGGAATCCCATTCAGCAGCCGGCTTGCACAAGGAGATTAACTGCCAGGAGGTGAAAGAGATCTACTGATAGGAGGTGAAATAGATTAACTACTAGCTGATTGGCTTTTTTCTCCTAAATCCCTGCACTTTCTCGAAGTTGACTTAAAAGCAACCTAGAGAAGACAACACATTTTGTGCATTTGACTAACAGATGCGTGTAACTGTAAAACAGATAAAGGGCAGGCAAGGTAATTACTCAAGATTGTAATAAGTCAATGATCGTTTATTTAAAATATAATATTAAATAAGGGTTTGTCATATTCTAACCACAAATCATATATAAATAAATTTAAAACAATAGACGAAACGGCTTGCATTAACAAATTTATCATCACTTTTGTATGGTACTCCCAAATTACTACAGAAGTCAAATTTGAACATCACGTATTGACCTCAGTGTATGTCTATTCCAACTTGTCAACACAACTTAGTGATACTAATAGTGAAGCTGTTGCCAGTGCGTGGAAAAAAATTAATTAACCCTTAGAAGGGGTATCACGTTTTCTTATTTCTGTAGAGTATCAATAGGCTGAAAACATTACTTTTAAGAATAACATTATTTTCAACTACCCCCGCCCCCCCTCCCTCACCCCCGAGCACCATTTAAAAACTGTGCACACACCAAACTTGGGCACACATTTTTCAAAAGGCACGTAGAACAGATAAAAGAAGAGGCACTGAGAAAAATAAGGAGATGAAGAATGTGGCAGTGAGTGAAAACATCGGTTTGTATCAAAGACATAACTAATCACCCTTAAATTTGATTGCAATCGAGACAAACAATACCAGTCTCTGCCCCTCTCCACTTATTTAACTGTTACACAACAGCTACATAGTTTTACACTTAGTACAATGCAGATGAAGTGATTATATATTTACCAAAGACACATATTCTGTTTATTGAACAGTTTACTTTTGCATAGGTTTTGCAGTGTAATATGCCAACTCGGACAAACAAATGATGTTCTTAATTGACTATTTTCCCATGTAGTGATGTGGTGCAAAGGATTTAATAGCATTTTCTTGTATGTAATACACTCAGGAAAGAAATCAATTGTATTAGGAAACACACACATACACCACCACCAACATAATGTCCATTGTCACTACCACAACAAAAACGCTTTCCCTCTCCCCATAAATAAATATACAAAATTTAAAAGAAAGAATACAAACAAACAAACAAACAAACAAACAAACAAACAAAAAATTAAGTTCAATACAGATCTGATGAAAGTCATTGAGTCCGATTACCCAGACCTACAGAACAAGACTGACTTTCTTTCTTTTTTTCTTTCTTTCTTTCTTTCTTTCATCTGTGATTGATGATGCATTTAAATCATGCTTGAAATTGGTTTTAAGTATTTTGGGGACATGAACAGTAAGACCCATGGTTGCATTTGATTAATATCTCTACCCGTTGCCCAGGCAAACATCGCGAGATGCTCCAGCTATTGGACAGAGCAGGAGGTTAGACTTTTGCGTAAACACAGGCACGCTATCTCTGAACCTTGGGTAAGGTTTCAGCAGAATGAACTATGAAGCTCGTATCATTCAAAGATCTTGAAGGCATTATTTCCTCTCCCTTTCTTGAAACTACAACAAAGGAATACACGTGCATTAAGTATTACTTTTATAAACAATCTTCCTTATTATTTCCCAAATGCTCAGATTATTTTCCCGTATTGAGATAGTATAAATAAATGTCCCGAGAATCAACGAGCATTATATTTAGAATGAGTGTCCGTAAACTTTTATACTGATAAAGATGGTTTAATGGTTAATACCTCATTCTCATTTTGGGAAGAATGCACTATCGTATTATTTCATGTTTTCTTAACTCTGGCTGGTACAAATTCTCAAGCAAGAGTTTAAGATAAAACAATATTTTCACCCAACTTTGTTTTGAAAGGATTGTGAAATAACCGAAACATCGATATCGTAAAGAGAAGTTCAGGAGCGTATGTCCGAGAGGAAATTTTACTCTTAAATGCTCATGCCTCACTATGTCCGAGTGGAAATTTTACTCTGAAATGCTCATGCCTCACTATGTCCGAGAGGAAATTTTACTCTGAAATGCTCATGCCTCACTATGTCCGAGTGGAAATATTACTTTGAAATGCTCGCGCCTCACTATGTACAATTATGTCTAACTGAGCTTGACACAACAGCGAGAAAATTCACACTTTCGTGTGGTCTGGAAATGTTATTACCTTCATCTCTCATGCAAGAAGAAAACAAACAAACAAACAAACAAAAATACAACGAAAATTTAGCAACGACAACTCCTACTACAACCAACATTAACAAATGCAAACAAATCGCAAGATTCTGCAATGTGGGATCAAGCCTGTCCACAAGCACTGCTTGGTTCCCCGATGAAGCAGTACTGCCAATTTGAAGAGCTTCAACATTGCTCTGCGTGTGATTTTATAAACTGATGTACAAAAATAAAAACTGTGTGCATATGTTGCACCAGAGCAACTGCCATTAAGAAGACGAAAAAAAAACTTATGAGTTTTAAAGTTCAGATATTTATCGGTATGTAAAGGCACTGTCTAACAAACAGACCAAAAATAAAAGATTTAATTGCCAGGAAGTGAAACTATTCAAGATAGAAATTAACCTAGATTTCTTCGAAAAGTTTGACTGTTCTTTACCTCTACCCATCTCGCATTCTCGCCGCTATTACCTGAAGCACGTAAAACCACAAGAAAAAATATGCTAAAAATATAACAAGCAATTACACTGGAAGGCAATTATGGCAGGCACCATGAACTCTGTTCCATACGGCGATATGAGACGTGTTCTTGTGTCCTGCCTCTGCCTACCTGTAGTATGTAGTAAACAAAAGTACTTGTACCTTACACGTAGCTAACAAGCGACAGACCTGCAACATTCCGCAATTAAACATCGGAAACAAACCGTCAGCGTTGACGCACACCATAGTTGCGTTCAGCAGACAGAAGAGGAAAGGAGACGATACGAAGAACGTTTCAGAAGCTGTATGAAATAGTGTGCTCTACTGAACGCTTTCCTTTCGAGAAACCACCCTTAGCGACTGAAAAGAATTTCCAATGTCGCCCCCCACCCCCACCCCCGCCATACCACCACCCCATGCGAGGTTTTTTTTTTACCTATAAGTTCCAGATGAAGCCGAACAGAACAGTTGAAAAGATTGGCAGAGATGGGCAATGTTCTCAAATATAGAGAGCACGTATTGGTTTTACAAACCAAGAAACACATGTACATACACGCACACAGACACACATATACACACATTTGCATATGCAGAGGCATGTACATATAAGCATAATAATTAAGGTACGTGCATACATACATTCACACAAATTTACATGCCTGCACAGATTCCTGTGCAAACATATAAAGAAGAGATACGTATATCTGTACACACGCATTCACACGTGCACGAACAAACATACATCTGCTCACCAATATGCACATGCAAACGCATTAACACACATTTACGTACAAGTACACAAGCAGACGTAACTTGATCAATGAACAAAGCTTAATGGGTTGATTTGGAAACGGTCATATATTTAAATAAAGGTATGTAGCTTAGCTCTTAGTTATTGCATCTCAGAACGGTAGCTACTAATTGAATTAATTTTCATTGAACTTCTTTTTCTTACAAGATGCATTTATTTACTTGATCTCCCATTAACGCATACAGCCTACTTTCACAAGTACACTCACAAACTTTCACAAGTATACACACAAACTGCACATACAGCCTACTTTCATTAGAACACACAAACTGCACACAGCCTACTTTCATTAGAACACACACAAACTGCACATACAGCCTACTTTCAAAAGTACACACACAAACTTTCACAAGTACACTCACAAACTTTCACAAGTACACTCACAAACTGCATTCGCAAGTAACAAATACGAAATACATCTATAAACTTTAGCCCCCCTCCCCCTCAAAAATAAAAAAAATCGCCCACATACCACATACATCAACAACAGTTATTTTGTTAGAGTGCTTGTGATCTTTAGCAATGATGTCTACTTATGCTCTATCGTTCATCAATCTAGGCTGTTTATTTTGCATCCAGTCGAGACAAAGCAGTTACTGAAACTGATTTTAATTTGAAAGGAAAACAAATTATGGTCAAATCCATATTGTGTTTCATTAGAATGTGCACAAAACTGAACACTTGCGTTAAAGACATTTAATTTGTTAATTTAAAAAAAACAAACATATACAAAAAGCGTTAAAGACATTTAATTTGTTAATTAAAAAAAAACATATACAAAACAAAAACAAATAAAATTATTGTGGTTGTCACACGTGTGACAACCACAATAATTTTATTAAGAAAACAAGAAATCGAGTGAAAGTCAAATAAGTTTGTTAAGAATTATAAAAATTACTTTAAATCCATATTAATTTTTCTCCCTCACGAGGAAAGCAGGAATTCCTAAGAAATGCATAGCTGTTTGTTGAGGAAAGCAGGAATTATTAAGAAATGCATAGCTGTTTGTTGAGGAAAGCAGGAAGTATTAAGAAATGCATAGCTGTTTGTTGAGGAAAACAGAAATTATTAAGAAATGCAATGCTGTTTTTTGAGGAAAGCAAGAATTCCTAAGAAATGCGAAATGCATAACTGTTAGTTGAGGAAAGCAGGAATTCCTAAGAAATGCGAAATGCATAACTGTTAGTTGAGGAAAGCAGAAATTATTAAGAAATGCATAGCTGTTTGTTGAGGAAAGCAGGGATTTCTAAGAAATGCGAAATGCATAGCTGTTAGTTGAGGAAAGCAGAAATTATTAAGAAATGCATAGCTGTTTGTTGAGGAAAGCAAGCATTACTAATAAATGCATAGCTGTTTGTTGAGGAAAGCAAACATTTGCGAGTTTTACACACCTCTTAGTTTATGTGATTATAAACAGCAGGAAAATAAAGCTAAGCTGTGAAGAAAAGAAGGGGGTTGATTTTTTTTCTTTTTTAAAAAGTAAGAACCAAGATTTTGAAACCGATTACGCATGCCTGTAAAACGAAACCTTGAGAAAACTTGCCGATTCATTTACATACTGTTAAGATCGGTCATAACTAAACATTAACGTCTCACAGGACACAACGTTTAGAGTAACTACGTCCCGACATGTTTTAGTCACACTATCATGTTTGTTCAAGACACATAAATCTATGTCCTGATCGGATTTAGTTGCCTAGCTGTCTAGTCGTGTTTTAATCACACTATCATGTTTGTTCAAGTCACATAAATCTATGTCCTGATCGGATTTAGTCGCCTAGCTGTCTAGTCGTGTTTTAGTCACACTATCATGTTTGTTCAGGCCACGTAAATCTATGTCTTGATCGGATTTAGTCGCCTAGCTTTCTAGTCACATCTCATCCCTAAGTACTACGACACCAACAGAGACAACCATTCTTCATATTTTAATAAATATGAAAACCCTGCATCGATAACTGTGATCGAGAGTTGCGTACCCTGATCGTCATCAATCACTACTGTAAAATCAACGATCATGGCGGAAGTAGGCGCTACTATGTGTCAAAACAGTTCACTGGGTTTATTAGCGGGGATGGGTAGGTTGGGGAAGGCACACCAAGTTTCAAACTTTCGATAGAGACTGCATCAGTGTACGTATAATAAAATCAAAGTACGCCAAAATCTGTATAAATGTATTTTCTTGTCTGGAGCAAAGGTTACAGTTATGTTTCGTTTCGTGGTGATGGTGGAAACCACAAATGCTTTTATATCATATTTTTTCCTGATGACACGTTCATAACTGTAACTCTGTTTCGCAAAGACTGCATGTGGTTTGTTTCAGTGCAAATATTTACGTTTTAAATTTACATATATCAGGTAAAATTAAGACATTGAATTACTGTAAACTGACACGAAACGTAACAAGTTAGGCGGTATGTGTAATAAAACACGTCAGTCGTGGAGAATGTCAGTTACTAAAGGTCGTGGAGCAATAACGATGGTAAGTACTGGAATATGTGAACTTACAAGTTGTGGAGCACGTGCTTTAATAAGTCGTGGGCAATATATGTTGATACATCAAGGAGCATGAAAATTGTTTACGCTGTGGAGTATGTCAATTGTTACGTTGTGGAGTATGCAAAGTAGTAAATTGTGGAGTATATAAATTTGTAAGTCGTGGCGTGTGTAAATTATTGAGCCATGGAGCGCATACATTGGTAAACCGTGGAGCATGTACATTGGTAAGCTGTGGAACATATAAGTTATTAAATCGTGAAGCAAGTTAACTTGTGATTTTGGGAGTGTGTTATATTGCTTTCACATGACAGTCTTGTAAATAATCTCGACAGTTATGCGATAAATTAGACACGCTGAAGACAGTGAGTAGGTAAGAGAATCAAACCAACTGCCAGTAACGGAGAAAAAACAGAAAACAGAAAAAACGTAAGTTTGGAGTTTTGCTTCCCCTCGAAAGAAGAACCTTAGAAAGAAAGAAATTTAGAAAGAAAGAACTTTAGAAAGAAAGAAAGAAAGAAATTTAGAAAGAAAGAAATTTACAAAGAAAGAAAGAAATTTACAAAGAAAGAAAGAATGCGAATCCTTTTTTTTTCTAGTTGCTTGAATTTCTTCAGAACATGTGTCGGCAGTTTCGAATGCAGTTTCGCTTTGCGAGAAACTGTTTAGTAAGATAAAAGCAACGGTGTTTCGATTTAATAATAATAATAAAAAAGATATTTTAAAATTGTTGAATTTATGGCCAAAATTACTGATGATAATAATAATGAGATGAGATGGCTGCAGTGTCGGACACTGAGTCATAATAGTATTCAGCTGAGAACATTTTTGCTATAGTATATAATAGTGAAAATATTTTAAGAAAACAATACTTGAAAAAAAATGTTCAGTAAATCGGGGGCGTTAATCGTTAAGTTAGTCCTGGTGATTAATGTTCAAACTCCTGAAATTAATGAAAGGGTTATGTAAAGTAGAATAGCTTGCAGTTTGCAATAACCATCCCTCCTTGTAATAAATAAATATTTATAGCAATGCATGTAGCATAACATTAAACATAATAAAAGAAAAACAGTTTGCAACATTCAATAAAACCGTTTGCAACATTCAATAAAACCGTTTGCAACATTCAATAAAACAGATTGCAACATTCAATAAAACAGATTGCAACATTCAATAAAACAGATTGCAACATTCAATAAAACAGTTGTACGCGTCCTTTTTAGTGCATAAAAAATGCTCGACCCGCATAAAATTAA
Source organism: Sinotaia quadrata (assembly GCA_028829895.1). Lineage (NCBI taxonomy): Eukaryota > Metazoa > Mollusca > Gastropoda > Architaenioglossa > Viviparidae > Sinotaia > Sinotaia quadrata. Next base: position 96,124,900 of record CM054179.1, on the reverse strand, counting down.
TATGGCAATTCACTTTAATAAGCACTGCACGTCTGTACATTGCATTAGTTCTTACTGTGTAGTCAATAAGCACTGCACGTCTGTACATTGCATTAGTTTTTACTGTGTAGTCAATAAGCACTGCACGTCTGTACATTGCATTAGTTTTTACTGTGTAGTCAATAAGCACTGCACGTCTGTACATTGCATTAGTTCTTACTGTGTAGTCAATAAGCACTGCACCTGTACATTGCATTAGTTCTTACTGTGTAGTCAATAAGCACTGCACGTCTGTACATTGCATTAGTTCTTACTGTGTAGTCAATAAGCACTGCACGTCTGTACATTAGTTTTTGCTGTTTAGTCAATAAGTTCTCTTCCTGTTCGAGTGCTGCAGAAGTTAAATTCATAAGATGCTCGATTTGTTAACGACTATATTCATATTTATGAATGCAATAAGGCTTGCAAATAAATGAATGGAAATTGTCGTGCTCGATAACTAATAATACAAACTTTCGATGGCCGTAAAAATATTTATAAAGACTTCTATAAAGCAAGCGTTGAACATTTATTAAAGTGCTTCAGTACAGCAAGAAATGAACACGTGTTAAGTACTTCAGCAAAATAATGACGAACACAAATTTCTATAAACCAGTAAATCAAGTGTCGAGCACGGGTTAATAAATATCGCAGTAAAGCAAATTATGAACACATTTACAGACTTCAGTAAAGCAAATTATGAACACATTTACAGACTTCAGTAAAGCAAATGATGAACACTTTTACAGACTTCAGTAAAGCAAATGATGAACACTTTTACAGACTTCAGTAACGCAAATGATGAACAAATTTACAGACTTCAGTAAAGCAAATGATGAACACATTTACAGACTTCAATAAAGCAAACGAACACGTATAATACTGAAGACGTCAACGAAGAAATGACGAATGACTTCAGCAAAATATGACGAACACGTATAACTAAAAAAATCAGCAAATAAATTGTTAACTCGTGTTAATAAAGACTACGCTACAGCAAGTAACGAATAAGTGTTAAGAAAAACATCAGTAAACAACAACAAATATATATATACGACGAACTCTTACTTAAAAGATCGCAGTAAAGGAATAACAAATAAATACTTCAATAAAACAAGCGGACACTTATTAATGAAATCTTCAGTGAAGACCTCAGAAAAGAAGTGAATGGTACGTATTAATGAAAACTTCTGCCCAAAAAAAAAATGGAGGGAACGTATTAATAATAAGACTTCAGTAAAGAATTCAAGGGTACATATTAATAAAGACTTCAGTAAAGAATTGGAGGGTATGCATTAATAAAGACTTCAGTAAAGAATTGGAGGGTATGCATTAATAAAGACTTCATTAAAAAATTGGAGGGTATGCATTAATAAAGACTTCATTAAAAAATTGGAGGGTATGCATTAATAAAGACTTCAGTAAAGAATTGGCGGGTATGCATTAATAAAGACTTCAGTAAAAAAAAACAAAAAAAACTGGAGGGTATGCATTAATAAAAACTTCAGTAAAAAAGTGGAGGGTATGCATTAATAAAGACTTCAGTAAAGAATTGGAGAGTATGCATTAATAAAGACTTCAATAAAGAATTGGAGGGTATGCATTAATAAAGACTTCAATAAAGAATTGGAGGGTATGCATTAATAAAGACTTCAGTAATGAATTGGGGATACGTTATTAATAAAGTTTTCATGAATGTATTAATACAGACTTCAGTAAAGCTATCAAACGCATATCCAGAAGTAAGCGTCCATCAAGCTCAGCGCGTTCGTATGTACACGTCATTTCTCTGTGACGCACACTCTCTACGTCCACATGCTTTCATGCCATATTGCGCGTAATTACACCCCACCCTCTACCCCCCAACCTTTTCAACCCTCTACCACCACTACCACCAAACACATTCTCCCCCAACATTTCCTAAGTAAGAACACGAGCTGCCCTGCCCAAAGTCATTTCCGTCATGGTGGTGTATTGACCTATTTATAGATAGCGGGATGCCTACTGGTCGAATAGAGTTCCAGTCTGGAAAAGGCCACGAGGAAAGCTGGATGGTTGTTGCCTGTGGAGGTTTTCATTAAAGATAAGAGCTCCGTGTTTATTAACAATATTACAGCGGTACTTTATCACCAGAGCTGGTCAGAGCGGATAAATGACTGCGATGCGCACCTACATGGCCATTAGTAGATAAGTTTGAATCCTCCGCAACGATGGATGTAAACTTCTGTGAATTGAACGAGATGCTGAAGACAACACTATTATTTTTTTGTTTGTTTGTTAACAAATAAAAGAAAAAAGCACGCGGATTGTTTCAGAAGCACGTACATAAATACTTAATATAATTAAAAACAAGAAAAAATAAATACATGTAATAACATCCACAATAACAACGCGGGAAGGACAATAACACAGCAACAATAATACAATATACTATAACTACTACTACCGTCATCACCAATACCGCTACCACTACCAATACTTCTACTATTGCTACTACTACTATCATATACCACCACTACCACTAGCACTGTCATTTCTACTTCTATCATACCACCACAACCACTAGCACTATCATTTGTATTTCTATCATACCACCACAACCACTAGCACTACCATTTGTACTTCTATCATACCACCACAACCACTAGCACTACCATTTGTACTTCTATCATACCACCACAACCACTAGCACTATCATTTGTACTTCTATCATACCACCACAACCACTAGCACTACCATTTCTACTACTACCAATACCACCATAACCACTAGCACTATCATTTGTACTTCTATCATACCACTACAGAAAAAGAATGAACACGCAAGTTCACAAATTAACGTAAATCCATAGAGACCAGCAAAATATGCATGCGAACGAAATTGCCAAACACAATAGACGCTACAATTTTGAGATATATTACAGTATTCGCGAGTTTGTTGTGAAGTGGGATGTTGTGACGTCAAAGACTGGGATCTAGAAGGCTGGTGATTCCACACACACACACACACACACACACACACACACACACACACACACACACGCACAAACACACACACACACTCACAGACACACACGCACGCATACACACGCGCACACACACACACACACACACACACACAATGAACTTGTGAGGAACCAGCCACTTACAAAACACCTTGCGATTACTCTCTACTTCCGAAGTAGGCATTATTGCTGCATTACTCACACTCCTAACTCTGACGCTCTTCAGCAAGCATCTGCATCTGTTTAACTCAACTATCAGATCTATCTCAGAGTCCACATCCTTACCTGGAACCCATTGGAAACGGATGTTCTGCGAGTCTGTGTCTGAAAGTTGCATGAGAAGAAGGAATATCGTATACAAGCCGAAAAGCCGAATAATGTTCTGGCAGCCATTTTCCATGCCGGGTCCCTGTGGGACCATGCAAAAGGACAAAAGGGACATGCAGCACGGTCCCTACGTCATATCAGCGGTTTTCACATGTCGTCAAATAAATCCTTGTAGTTCACGTGGCGTCAATTAAATCCTTGTAGTTCACGTGGCGTCAAATAAATCCTTGTAGTTCACGTAGCGTCAAATGAATCCTTGTATTTCATGCTGGAAAGAAAAAAAAAGGGGGGAAAGAATTACTATAGTAACGTTCAGATGATCATAAACAATGTCAGCAGAAAATATATGTCAGAAGAGTTAAGAAGGATATTAGCAGAAAATATTTGTCGGATGAGTTATGGAGGGTAATAACAGAAAACATTATTTTGTCGGAAGACTTAATGAGGATAATAGCAGGAAATACTTGTTGGAAGTCTTAAGGAGGATAATAGTAGAAGGAAGAGAACAGAAAATATTTTGAATTTCAAAACCGGCATCGATGTAAAGGGGAGACAAATCTCATCGTCATCATAAAACAACGCATAAATGCAGTCACAAATCTTCTTAGCCCTCTCCAAGGTACAGCGTGAAAATCAATGTCCGCCAAGTCATGACCAGTATAGAAGCAGTATTGCTTTATGGAAAATTAAAATCCCCTCCCCCTCACACACACATATTACCACTCGATTCCCCCCCCACCCCCGAAGCAGAATGGTGGGTCTCGATAGAAATGTGAAATATCACTTGATCCCCATACGAGGAGGAACGTGTAACGAGAAATACAACATTGATAAATGGCAGGTAAAGATGGCTCTCATCATTTAAAAACCTCCTTGAAATTGATCCAAAGAACAAATATTTCTTTAAAATTTACGACTTGTTAAAATATATTACATTAAAACAAAACTTAACAAAGAACAATAACAACATATCTGTTCTATAATTCTTTCTAGGTGGGTGGGTGTTGTAATTTTTCTCTGCTGATCTCACTGAGCTATATATAAATGGAGCGGACATCCAATGATAGCAAGCGCTGTTGATGTGTCATTAAAGGAAGTTTCAGTGCGACCATTTTGAGAATAGCAGCCTAACATAATATTGCTGAAGACTATGTGTTTGAAAGCATTAATTATTTTTAAAATATTAAAATTGTTAACTATATAATAATATTTAATTCATGTTGTTAGACATTTATTATAATAATTGTTGTTTTTAAAATTGGGTAAGGATAAAATCTTTTATATTTTAAATGCTTAAAATAAACATTCTTGAAAATATTAATTTGTAACATTACACTTACAGAAGACAATCATTAAATGATACCAATCATAGTTTACCATCACATTTAAAAACAACTTTGTTGAAAAAAATTCTAAAAATATACTTTTGCTTTAATTTATATGTATTTCACTTCAGGTTTATTATTTTGTTTTTCAAAATCAAGGTACATACTACACAAAATGTATCCACTCTCTCTCTCTCTCTCTCTCTCTCTCTCTCTCTCTCTCTCTCTCTCTCTCTCTCTCTCTCTCTCTCTCTTTCTCTGCGTGTGTGTGTGAGTGTGTGTGTGTGTGTGTGTGTGTGTGTGTGTGTGTGTGTGTGTGTGTGTGTGTGTGTGTGAAGGCGATTCCTTTGTCACTATTGAAAGTTTTAGTGCAGTAATTTGTGGAAAAAAAACAGTTAGTGAAACAACAGTGCTGTAGACAATAATCTGAGAAACATTCCTTATTAATAATATATTCCAACATGTACAAACACTTGCAAATATGTTTATATAAATTATTCAGAGCATATTTTTCTCAAGGTAAAGAATATATATGTGTGTGTGTGTGTGTGTGTGAGAGAGAGAGAGAGAGAGAGAGAGAGAGAGAGAGAGAGAGAGAGAGAGAGAGAGAGAGAAAAAGAAAGAGAGAGAAAGCATGAACATTTACTAAAAATAATATACTAAATATAATTTCCCCTCGTATTACTAAAATAGCATGTTCTTCTAACTTTGTGAGTGCAAACTTAAAGCATAATTAATATCTGAATTACTTTTGTATTTTACTATAACATATATTAATAAAGATTATAGAAAATCTCAAATTTTTGTATAAAGTATTAGATTGGTATGTGTAGAAATGATATACAGTTGTGACTGAAAATAAGTCAGTATTTATCAATTTGAATGGTTATTAGATACTAATCACCACAACTTACAAATGTGTGCATGCATTTTATTTTAATAGAATTTTTTTCACATGTGATTCAGCAGACAAAGCAATTTAAAAAAAAAAACTATTCGTGACAATCAACTTTTGCGAGGATGAGTTAAAATATCATTTCATTTAAATTATGGGCCTTGTTTTTGGCACACTTAGATTACCTTAATCACATGTTTCTTATTTGATATACTGTGAATGGGTAAAAATCAGAATATTTCAAATAATTTGAAATAAATTTTAATTAATTAAACTGATTTATTATCCTTTTACATTTTAAACTATGGATTTCAAATTTGATTTTTCACTATTATTGTTTAGTTTCCCTGTCTACTTATCTTTACTGACATATCTCTGTGTAATGGTAGAACTTATACCAATAACACTATTATTGTTTAGTTTCCCTGTCTACTTAGCTTTACTGACATGTCACTATGTGATGGTAGAATTTATACCACCAGTACAGTTACATAGATCTGATAAGATAATTAAATTTTTAGCCAGTATATAGTGGTAGTCTTCTCATAAAAATGGCGCAGCACTTTTGGTTTAAAATATTTATAATGCTAGTTGTAAAATATAGAATCATAACTAATGAATTTTATTAGACATTTTCTACAACTATTTTGATTTTAATGATTAGAAGTAAATATTTTAAGTGATCAAATTAAACATTCTTGATATTATTTTGAAACTTAAACTTGCAATACACAATTACCTAATATTTCATTATTTATTATTATTTTATCACATTTTATCACATTTAGAAAAAAAATGTGAATAAAAATATTTAAACAATTTTAGTCACATTAAAAAAAATAATTTGTATGTATTTAAGAGAGTATTTTGCACTTTTAAAATCGAAGTACATGCTACACAATCTTTATGATAAAATACCACGTGACATTGATCATGATGAGTATAGAAAGGCAATATATACATCGAGCAAAATATCAGTATACGGTCACGTGACATCGATCATGATCAGTATAGAAAGGTAATATATAAAACTAGTAAATTTCAGTTTACGGTCACGTGACATCGATCATGATGAGGATAGAAAAGTAATATATAAAACATGTAATATATCAGTATACGGTCACGTGACATTGATCATGATGAGTATAGAAAGGCAATATATAAAACGAGCAAAATATCAGTATACAGACACTAGAAATAGAGAAATTGCTGGGGTGTAAATTATTCTGAACGTGGATGAAAATTTGCAACACGAATATAGAGTTAGCTCTCACATTAACGATTGTTACATAAATAATGTTAATTAAAACCTCTTCGCTAGAGCTAACTAAGTAGACTTCAATGCACAGTCTAACAATAACTACAATGTAAAGATATGGGCTAGATCAATTCGGTTTTTCACATTCAGGCATGTATTGTAATAGCAAAGTACATATAATTTAATCAATTTTCCCAAATCTTTCATAATTATAGATTTCTTAAGTAGACTGAATACAATTTTCTACAACATAAGACTGTCGCTTTAGGTTTAACGTCTACATTTCATTGATAATTACTATCTGCAGTGATAGGCCTGAGGATCTTTTCCCTTCTTGTTTGTTTGTGTTGTGTTGTAAATTTGATTCTATTTATTAAATTATAGATTCATAAAATTGGGTTTAAATATATCAAAAACGGTCGATGTTAAACGCGCAGTTACCATAGACTGCTTCGGTCTTTTCAAAATGGCGGAAGTCTGGCGACAGCAAATGTGTCCTTGTGAGATCTCTCTATATAGAGTTCAGGGGTTGATCTTCACACGTACGTTCAGTTTGTCCACGGAAGTCACGTGCAATATAAAATGTTTTCTTGACAATTACAGACTACAGGAATTATCGTGCTTTACTTAAAGGCCAAATTGAATGTTATTTATTTGTTAGACAGCCAATCGGGTGTCGTCTGCGGCCAGGAGTGACAAATAATTCCCAGAAAGCAGCCAAGGCATTTATAAATGTTATTTTCGCGCTGTTCTAGTAAAAGTCCACAAGCAATTTCAAAATTAAATACAACATATAAAGGAGAGCAAAACTTAATTTTCCCAAACTTTCAAACCGACACAAATGAACACTGTACAACACCACCTGCTTGAGCACGTGACTGTACCTACTGTGCACCTGACCCCTGTCTCTCAAGAAACACACCCATATACCATCACACCCATCCAGCGCCCCTATAAATACCATACACACCATAAACAATTATTTTCATAATCATTCTAGACAGTACACAACAATCCAGCGCCCCTATAAATACAACACACACCACAAACCATTCTTTCCATAATCATTCTAGACAGTACACAATCATCCAGCACCCCTATAAATACAACACACACCACAAACCATTCTTTCCATAATCATTCTAGACAGTACACAACCATCCACCGCCCCTATAAATACAACACACACCACAAGCCATTCTTTCCATAATCATTCTAGACAGTACACAACCATCCACCACCACTCTTGAGTGGCACTCCTGACAGTTTGAATCTCCACCAGTACATCCATCAAGCCACACTCGAAGACTATACTGCCCCGCCTCGTCACAACAACAGGCCTCTAGTGACCATACTCCTTAGCTGACCTCCATATAATGTCAGTTTGAGATCGATGCACAGAAAAGTCATAACTGACTGCATATGACGTCACTTTGAGACCCATTACTACAAATGAACGGAAACTTTATATTTTTTAATTGTAGTCCTGATCTATATAAGATGTCAGTTTGAGACCCCTAACTAGAAATGAACGCAAGCTTTTTAATTATTTAAATTTTATTTCTGATATCCATCTGACGTCTGTTTCAGACTCTTTGTTAGAAATAAACGGAAGTTTTCTGACTATTTTTAGTTTAGTCCTGATCTTCATATGGAGCCGATTGGAAACCCAAGACTAGAACAGATATTTTTCTCTTTTTGTCATGGTGGTCAAGAAAATGAAGAAAAACATGTATTAGTGAAACATTTCATGGAAAATTGCTACAGCAAATTATCACTGAGTAATGTCCACAGTAAGCGACATATCACTGAGTGATGTCCACAATAAGCGACATATCACTGAGTAATGTCCACAATAAGCGACATATCACTGAGTAATGTCCACAGTAAGCGACATATCATTGAGTAATGTCCACAGTAAGCGACATATCATTGAGTAATGTCCACAATAAGCGACATATCACTGAGTAATGTCCACAATAAGCGACATATCACTGAGTAAAGTCCACAATAAGCGACATATCACTGAGTAAAGTCCACAATAAGCGACATATCACTGAGTAATGTCCACAATAAGCGACATATCACTGAGTAAAGTCCACAATAAGCGACATATCACTGAGTAAAGTCCACAGTAAGCGACATATCATTGAGTAATGTCCACATAAATATAATTAAAAAAAACCATAGGTGAAATATCAGGGAGTCGTTACAGTAACGACAAGTAGAGATAATTTAGTCATATCGCTACTTCTAGGGACTCTTAAGGTCGCAGATACATAATACAAGGCTGCTTTGATATGCATGCATTGCACACACGCATGCGCACGCACGCACGCACGGAAAACACTCAAACACATTAATATATTTTAAAAACAAATTGGTTAGTCCGGGTCTTTTACGATACTCTGTCTTTAGCTACCAGCTTGCGGCAATAGCAGCTAATCTTTCCGATGTCGGGATGTCAGAATTTTCTTGTTAAAAACAAAACACAACGAATACTAACTGCAAAATAAGATTACCTTATTTTTTTTAACCTGGCAATACAGCTCCAATGTAACGTTCAAAATGCTTGTTTAGAAAGTTACCGTATTTCTCCCAATATAAATTCTCTTGTAAGGGAGTTTCGTAGTTGGCCTATTTGGTGACCAGCCTTACAGCAGCAAGACTCCACATTAGATTATTAAATAGCAAAATTGGAGAAAAATACTTACTTGAACATTCCAATCAGACCAAAACATTCAGACCGTCATGGAAAAAATAAGTTATGAGTTATCCTCTTATAAACGACATTTCACTGAAAGAAAGCACTTCACTATCCGGATACTATTACACAGAATCACAGAATCAGAAGAGACTTAGGTAAAATGCTTAAGACTTAGGGAAAATGTTTAACAAGAAAGGGGTGGGTAACCTCATATTGGCAGTTTGTACGACTTACGGTAATGCACACGTTAATGACAGCTCGAATTCTGACTTTCCTTAATACGAATGCATTTAGCTTATTATGAGCCTTTGCAGCAATGCGCAGCCGTCTGCTAATGTCGGTCACACACATGAAGACTTTTGTTCACATCTCGTAGGCCAGAGTACGTTGTCTCGTAAGAGAAAGCCAGACCGCCAGCCGCCTGCCTTTTCCATACACCCACACCCACACCCACACTACCTCCCTATAACCCGCACACTTTCCTCTCTTTTATTTTTTGCTAGTTTGCTTTAAAGAAAAAATGAAAAAGTAAACGGATCGCATTAAGTAATTTGCTGAAAGCTCCGTGCACAGTTTTTAATGTGCGTATCAAAGGTAACAGACCACAACACTCGCCATTACAAGAGGCTTCTTTTGTTGCCGCCTCTGAGAGCCTGTCCCATAGCACTTATCGTCTGGAGGCTTTTCCTTCGCTGAAGGTCGCCTACCAAAGGGACATAATCCAAATGATAAGTGCTGTGGTCCACTGCCTTGAAGCCCTGGCGTCCGACGACGGGGGTCTCTGGAGTGAGAATATTGGTTTTTATGCTAGGGTGGGGCGCTGCTTACTGGTGGGAAATGGAGTGTATCATAAATGTCCTCGATAGGCCGCTTGCGGATCCAACCAAAAGTTTCAATGTTTAGAAGGTTGGCTTAAAAAATAAAATAACATCGAAAGAAAGAAAAACATGTGTACTGTGACAATGATCGTGAAGTATGCAAGAAGAAAATCTAAATCGAACTTTCTTTTTCAAACGGAGATTATTAACGCCAGCGCATACACATGCACGTACTGAAAAACCACACATATGCCAACACAACCCTTTAAACTCACTGACATGCATAGACACACCCTTCAACACACGCAAATAAGCGCGAGTGAGAGAGAGAGAGAGAGAGAGAGAGAGAGAGAGAGAGAGAGAGAGAGAGAGAGAGAGAGAGAGAGAGAGACCCACGCATTGTAAGTGTTAGATTTTATGACATTGCATGTGTGAGTTCCATAACTTCTGCTATTACATACACAGATTTACCACAATCGAAATAAATGAAAGCGAATTTGTATCAAAGTAAAAGACAAGCTTAGCCTTAGGCAGGGCAAGTGTCGAGATGAGGAATAACCCCGTTGTTCTGCAAAACTGTGAAGTGTGAAAGGTTCGGAAATTATTTATCTTACCAGCAATTTACTTTCCTGAATAATTCGAGGGCTATTTTGTTTTGTTTTGTTTTTGTACCGGCCACATTTCTCAGGTCCCTAGCTGCGTTTTGTTGCTTAAAATTTCATGTCGAAAATACTTGCTTTGTATCGTTAACACACGGCCCGTCCTGGTAGGGACATGATTCATTTAATTCCTAATCCTCGATAGACAGAAACGAAAGGGGAAAAAATGGAAATAGGATGGCGGGTTTGCATACTGAATGGGTAGGGCATAAATCAAAATATTTTCTGTGTTTGGCTCACTCGGATAGGAGGCTTGTGTATGTATCGTCAAGTGGAGTTTAGAGCCTCAGTACACTGTCAGCGCAACTGGAAATTTTTATTCTGCTTTCACCATGAACTGGCTACTTTTTTCAGTTTTCTCCCATTGTGGTCATGGTACCATTATTTTCGTGCTGTTCTTTTCTGGATCTGACATAAATTCTGTAATCGGTGAGATAAATGTAGGACCAACAGTCATAATGTCCTTCCTCTTGTACACTGGACGAGTTCTAATTGAAATGTTTGAAATTATGAAATCGGATACGCTTTATCCAGTTATGTAAGCATTTGTTTCATTAACAGTGACCATATAAAATTTCTTAACGTTTTTGTAAATTTTACATCTTGTATATTGGTCAGTCTTTTACAGTGAAGTAGCCTCGTTACGTGCACTAATTAGCCAATTAAACTGCACTTGTCATTCTTTGGGTCCATTAGGCAGATCTTTATAGTATTAGTAATTGTAAGGTTTGTGCTGTAGTGGAGGGGGGGGATCACTTGAGGGCTTGTGTAGCTATCGGAAGTGTTCCTGAGTTGTGTGTCCTAAATCATTCACTAGCTTACAGCGAACCAACAATGTATTGTCAGATCATCAGAATAATAAGGAGGATAACTCTCACGAACTGAAAGGACATTTGGTGGCTGGTTAGACCATGATTAATATTCAGCTTAGAAAGGTAATCCTGGAACTAAAGTAATGGCATTTCCAATGGAGGCACTAAAGATCGCTTTATGGAACACAAACATGTCAGTTGTTTTTGCTCAATTTGCCTGGCACTGATACATAATAAGGCTGGTGACAAATATGTACAGTGTACTACTTGTCTTGGTTAATACGGAGAATGCATGTAATTTGTACTAGCTATTCATTGTATCTTCACAGTGTACTACTTGTCTTGGCATTCATTGTGTTTGTCACAGTGTATAACTTGTCTTGATATTCACTCTGTCTGTCACAATACACTACTTGTCTTTGATATTCATTGTGTCTATCACAGTGTACTACTTGTCATTGATATTCATTGTGTCTATCACAGTGTACTACTTGTCATGACATTCATTGTGTCTGTCACAGTGTGCTACTTGTCTTGATATTCAGTGTGTCTGTCACAGTGTGTTGTAGAAGTACGATAAGTGTAATCCAGTTATGTCAAGTGACGTCATAGTAGCCTTTACGGATTGTAAACGTGTACCACTAAGCACACATATTACAAGCGTATATTACACAAAGCAGCACAGTGCTGAGATTTCTTCTACTGAAGCAATTACCACTAACAGGATCTGGCGCAATGACACATGCTACAACCGCAGGCTTGTGCTACAATTTTGGCTACCATTCTACATAGATAATTTGTCAATCATCCCATCTTCAGTCAACAACCCTCCCTCGGAAAGCATCTTCTGAAAGACTGTAATAGTTCAAGGGTTAAAAGCAAAACTGCCAGTTGTTCACATTCGGAAAGTGCAGAAATACTGGACTGATTTTCGTCCCAACCTGTGCCAACTTCATCAATTGAACTTTCATTACATAATAGCGTTTATAGAAGTCTAAACACAGTATGCCCACTGAATCAATTGTAACAATTGTTTGTAGTTGTTGCGATAACTCTAAGCACCCAGTGGTCTCAATTTATCATTTTGTTGCATCTCATGTCACCAGCTCATTTATCATTCTTCTGTTTATTCTCTCAGCTGTCTACACCTGTCGGCGTGACTGAGTACAAGTGAAGGAGAGCCTAAACTTGTCAATAAATATGTCTGGTGTACGATCAATCACATCGATTTGTGAATGCATTTAAACATGAACTATATGGGTTTACATAGGGCACACAAACTATAACCTATGCATATTAACCTGTTCATAACCAAGCTTGCAATAACCATACATTGTTTTAGTTATTAACGAGACGTTTACTGCGATTGTAATAGGTATATTTTACGTCCATTAATTGGTGTTTTGCTAATATGTTCAATTAACCAGCCATTAACATCGCGATAATCATTCTTTATGTTCATTTAATCAGTCATTGACACATTTTGTGTTCATTTAACCAATCATCAATACATTAATAACCATGCTTTATGTTCACTTAACCAGTCATTAACACTGTAATAACCGTACTTTATGTTCAATTAATCAGTCATTAGCACTCTAATAACTATATTATGTTCATTACTCATTAACACTATAATAACTATGTTTTGTGTTAATTTAACCAGTGATCAACTCTGTGTTACGTTTCCAGTATTTATTTATAGACCCTGCCTAGGATAATTAAGGACTTAAAAGATGATAGATAAATTAATTCCTTCTCTCATATCCTAAACAGACTGGTTGCTCAACTTATCATTTGACTAATTTAAAAATGTGTCTTGTAGTGCAGACGACAGATTTACAAACTGATAAATTGCGTACGTTAGCTGGGTTGGAGTCGTTAAATTCCTCTAAATTAATATGCATTCGTTATGTCATTCAGCTCAATCTCGCCCCCATCCAATCCAAGAAATTAATCATTAGGTCTATTATGCATAAAAATTAACTACGAAGAGGTTTAACAATTAAAAATAAGATTTAATAAAGTTTAACAATTTAACAATAATCAAATACGAGCGCGAAAGTCTATTTCTTAATTCTTGCACGTATGTGCTTAATGTTTCTAGAGAGAAAAGGTGCCCAATTGTTTCCCTATGAAATTTGTATCAACTGAGGAATACTCAGCTGTAAGTCTCTGTATCGCTTGGTCTCCTTATTCCAGTCTGTACCGGTCTGTCTCACAGTAGTCACTCTAGCGGAAATGCACGTGGCATACAGTGGAAATTATCCTTTTATGTCGCTAGTGAACTTGAGTTTAGACCAGCATACGTCTACTTGTTGACGCTGCCTATAGTGGTGTGGACTCTCAGAATAATTGAATTCTCTCCTTAGAATTCAAACCAGCTTGTACAGGTCTTCAGGACGAAGACAAAGACAACTTGTCCAAATTCAAGGGTGCGGACAAGGAAGGCAGAACAAAAAGCCGACCTAGGGAAAGCAAATGTGTCCCATAATAGTCTCTGCTAACATGTTCCTTACTTTTCAGTTTAAATGCTTTGAATTAGAAATTCGACTGCGCGTCGTTTACAATTTAGATTTAGAAAATGTAATCTTCTCACGCATGTTTCATTTAACAGTGCATGACGTATGAATTCATAAAAATTATATACAACGTTAATTCAATGTTCATACAAAAGGGGTAATTCAAATCAACAAAGCGCTTCACAATTTACAATTAAAATTACACGCAATAAATTGAATTACATGAGAAATTCATATCGAGCGCAGGCATTTCTGGCTCTAGTGAATTTAAAAGCAATATAAATTAAAGTTACAATGGAAAAGAGTTACAATGAATTTATATTCCATAACTTATAGGTTTTCAGTCATTTCAACGAACCGTGCTCAAGTATATAGCGAAATAATATAATACATAGCACAAATACATACATAGTTAAAATATACAGAATACAAACAAATAAAAATGGTACCTTATGAGAAGTCAAGTGTCTATTCTCATCTACCTCGCCGGCCTGCCCATATGACTCGAGTAGCTAACGTTGTGTGTGTAGCTAATTGTTTTCTCGCAGTGTCGGACCAGTGCCTTTTACCAATATTTATAGGAAAGCATAAAGCATATCACGTGACGGATCGCGTGGCATATAGTTGGTTCTAGAACCTAGACAATGGGCCTAAAGTTACATAACATCGTGACCTCCTTTGCTGGAAGCTTCTTGATATGAATATCATGAGAGAGCTCCAAACAAAGGAATTTCAAATCTCAATATTTGAAGTAAACAACAAGTGGGTCAGAAAGTCATGACATTTTTATCAGACTGTGACACTCTGTAATAACCATGCTTTATGTTCTGTTAACCATTCACTAACACTATAATAACCATGCTTTATGTTTATTTAACCAGTGATAAACACTATAATAACCATGTTTTATGTTTATTTAATCACTCATTAACACTATAATAGCTATGCTTTATGTCCAGCCACAGTCATAATCACTGTAATATCCACAAGATACTGGTCATTAATATTATAATATCTATACATTATATATTTAGTTATTAGTAATTTACACTCTATTAGCCAGACTTCATGTTCACTTGCTAGTCGTGTAGAGGGTAATAAAGCATTTGTTGTCCCTGGTTCTGACCATTCAAGTACCTTTGGGTTACGCCTTGTTCACATATAAATGTTGTTCATACCATTACTGACACGTCTGCCCTAATTCTTACATGAACTAATAATGTCTATATACAGCCGCTCACACAGTTACATGAAGTTATAGCGTTCTTATACAACTGTTGCCCATTTAATTAAGTTGTAATAGCCATATAATATAGCCACGATATTATATGAAGTTAGAGCGTCTCTAGGCATTTGCTGTTCGTTCCATTTTTATTACGTCACAGTTTGTTTATGCACAAGCGAGCACACGATATCCGCACGCAACTGTTCGTACTGCTATTATGTATGTACACAACAGAACGCACTATTAAATGAATTTATAATGTTCAAATATGAATGTTCTCTATTCCTCTGTATTAGTGACCTTAAACTACTGCCCACACTATTCTATGAGATTATAGTATTGTAAACAAGTGTGTCCACACGATTACATGACATTTACTGTGTCCACACGATTACCTGACATTTATTATGTCCACACGGTTACCTGACATTTATTGTGTCCACACGATTACATAACATTTATTGTGTCCACACGATTACATGACATTTATTATGTCCACACGATTACATGACATTTACTGTGTCCACACGATTACATGACATTTACTGTGTCCACACGATTACATGACATTTACTGTGTCCACACGATTACATGACATTTACTGTGTCCACACGATTACATGACATTTATTGTGTCCACACGATTACATGACATTTACTGTGTCCACACGATTACATGACATTTATTGTGTCCACACGATTACATAACATTTATTGTGTCCACACGATTACCTGACATTTATTGTGTCCACACGATTACATGACATTTATTGTGTCCACACGATTACATGACATTTACTGCGTCCACACGATTACATTACATTTACTGTGTCCACACGATTACATGACATTTATTGTGTCCACACGATTACATGACATTTATTGTGTCCACACGATTACATGACATTTACTGCGTCCACACGATTACATTACATTTACTGTGTCAATATAAACTTTGCATGCACTTAAGCGATACGATATAGATTGAGTTCAACTCTTAATACTCAGTGGCTGTAGGTATCTATCTGTACGAAACTGTTTATAAGCAATTTCTGCACGCGTCCGTAATTAGTTCATTAATTCTATTCCAGTAAGATTCCCTAAGTATCATTGCCAGATTAAGTTTTAGTGCCAGAACAGGACAGGTCATGCTTGTTTTCACTAAGATGTTAATGTGTTTTTTTCATTACTGTTCATACGCCATTACAATGTAGCTATAATGTGTGCACCTAGTTATCCACACACAATTCTCTTTCGTCATATATGTCCGCACACAGTTGTAAATGTCCAACCCATTAGTTTATTGTGTCTACAAATAATTGTTCATACAACAGTCGATTAATTTATATTAAGTCCATTAACGTACATTGTCCATGCATAACTGTCCATACGCCATTCCATTAATTTACAGTGTCCATGTATAACTGTCCATACATAAGTCCATTAACTTACATTATCCATGTATAAATGTCCTACACCATTCCATTAATTAACAGTGTCCATGCAAAACTGTCCATACACGATTCCATTGATTAACAGTGTCCATGCAAAACTGTCCATACACCATTCCATTGATTAACAGTGTCCATGCAAAACTGTCTATACACCAATCCATTAAGTTAAAGTGCCCATGCACAACTGTCCATACACCAGTCCATTAAGTTATAGTGCCCATGCAAAACTGTCCATACAAATTTCCCTTATGTTAAAGAGTTAATACAAAATTGACAAAGCACCGATCCATGAAAATAGCGTTATTATTATTATTATTATTATTATTATTTGCTCATGATAAAGCCCATATAGCTTACTCAGCAGTGCTCTTCTGTGGATTTTATATATTTTCTCACGCTTGAGGTTACTCCCTCCTCCTCATTCCCTTCATGTGAATTTACATGACCTGTGGCGGCTTTAATCCACTATCGACCAGTTCTCCAGGCTATAGCGGTCACTAGTAGCTATAACTCGACCTAACCTCTGATGGTTTCCATTTGATCTTGGTGATGTAGTGGCAGCTTGGCTCCAGAGTGGAGACTGGTATGACTGTATTGTAACACTAAAAAGCGCTGAGGACTTAATGCCAGGTTTGCTTATGGTGGTCAAAGCGATTAACGACAAGTCTGTCGCACGCCTTCTGGCATTTGGGTTATGTGAAATATGACGCAAGCGCGCTGAAACCTGGCGATAAAACGTGACCGAAGCCCGATCTCGCTCAAGAAGTGTATGTTAAACAGTCAAGCTAGAGGGTGGGTGGATGGGTTACCTTCACTCTTCCCATAGCGCGCTTTTCTTGCCCAGAGCGTTGGCCTGAAGTATTCTTAATCGGTATGGAATCAATATCAAGCAAACACATAAAGTCTTTGAGGGGTCTGCGCAGAACCAAGAATATATGAACAGTGATTTTGTGACAGACTTCTGATTTAGGACTAAAAAAAAAAAATAATAGTATAATTGAGCGATGAAGGCATTTTCATGGGCGACTGCTAATGGCAATTCTATGACCGACACTAAAAGGTTCTGAGGCAGATGTGACGTGTTTGTGTAACGTACATCTCTTAAGACTTCTCTGAATTGGACGTTACACGGAAGAGGAGTTTGTGTAATTTAGTGCGTAGCACGATTCTTATAGCCCGTGTAGTGTGTAGTAAGTCACTCATAGAGTCTGAGAACTCATACAATAAACTCATTCACTCGCTCACTCACTCACTCATTCACTCACTCATTCGATCAGTCAAAAGTAATCAATAATAGTCGTACTGAAATTGAAATACACATTTTCTCCCAAACTCAGTTTGTCCGACTATGATCTACGAATCATAATAGTACTTAGAATACATCACTTAATATCCATCATTCCGGCAAATTGTTCAAACAAATATTAATTTTGCCAAGTTTATTTTTGATTGTAGAGTTTTCAAACAAAGCACCCCAACACACTATTGCTCGTGTATTGGACCACGAGTGCAATTCTCACAAGGGATGCTGATTTTATATATATTTTTACTTTATTTATTTTAAAATATTTTCTGAAGCATATTTGCGTTAATAATCTCTACCTAAAGTATTCGTACTGTGACGTCAACGATAGAAACTTTACTATTAAAACAAATGTTAAGTAAAGCATCATACCATTCCTAGCATTACTTAAATGTAATTACATACACACACACACACACACACACACACACACACACACACACACACACACACACACACTCACACACACACACACACACACACACACACAAATAACGCAAGGACACCCCACACCCTATATACAAACACAGTTTGAGACGACGATTCATTGTTAATGATGTTTATAAGATCGATGATGATGTTGAAGAGGAGGAGGAACTGCTTTGCAGTACTGTGTGTACTAAACGTACAGGGCTTCCAAGTAAAATAAAAATAAAACAGTCGCTATTGACATCGAAATTAATCTATATTTGTTCCGGACTGTTTACCAACAATTCCCTACATAATTCCTAAATCACGAATACCTAAGACTTTGAAATTGTAAAAGACTGCGCAACACTTCAAAGCTTTACCCCAATATCAATGACTGGAAACTTTTATAAGCAACGAAAATCAAGTTCCTGACATACCACTAAACTGAGGAACATTTTAAGTTGGTACTCTACCATATATAATCTTGTGTGTTACCCTTAAGTCCTTCCCAGTCAATGTGGTACTCTACCATCTTGTAATGTGCCCGAACTGTCAGGATCTAGCTAGAACAGAATAAATCACAAGACACAGCGCGAGAAAAGAGGAAACCCACGAGAATACAAATGCATGATTCATCAAAGCACTGGGATGCAAATCTCAGATGTACCACTCAGAAGCAATCACAGAAGTAATGAAGTGGGACTCATAGAGATACACGACAAGACGCTGCAGCTGTTTGTACATCCACCAAGATAAAGCAGACATCCATGCTGCTGAAACCAAATGACACAAACAAGATGTAAAAACAGAAACACTGTGTTCTCCGAAAAGAATCCCTCAAAACTGTTCAATGAAATGGAATCAGAAGCAACAGGAGGAAAAAAACTCAGAAAATGTGTGACGTGCAAGCATAATTGGTACCGTGAACAACAGCAAAAACAAAGAAACAAAAAAAAAAACCCACTGAACTGAAGCGGCATCTTACTCAACTGTCAGTAGATTCCAGATCGGTGCCTTTCGTAAAGCTATAGATATTCTCCGAAAAGGCACTTACACTTCAGTAAACTCAAAGTATTCACTAAACAACAGACAGTAAAGGTGAGACGAGCTAGCAATAAACAATAATACTACGCCAGTTCATCCTTCACACCCACGCAGTCAGGAGTGTAGATTTGAGCCGTGCTCAGGTTTTGACTCGATTGGTAATAAAGCCTATCGATGGAAATAATTTGGTATGTCAAACACAGGGTAGGTGTAAATCACACAGCAAAACTACGCCAAGTATAGAAGAAATTATAACTTGCACGTAATGCCAGACTTGGTTGGCCGAAAGTTGCAATACAAATTACAGCGTCTCCAGCCAGGCAGACACGGACTGACTGACGACAGATGGTAGAAAACCCGGTTGCAAAGAACACACATTCTGCATTTGCACGAAATTTGCAGCCAACTACTTTTATTTAAATGTACTTATCGAATCACGCGTGTTTGTATTTAGAAAATTTAGAGAGCAAAGCTGGACGGAAATTAAAAAACAAATAGAAGAATAGAAAGCACCACAGCAAATAGATATGCAAGGTTAGAAATTTTCAAATTCAGCGTGTGAGAACAAAGCAAGCGCGTGCATCTATGTGACAAGCAAAGAAACATGCAAAGACAAATAAGAATATAAAAGAAAAATAAAAACAGAAAACATGCAAATGCATTGATGCCATAATATGCAGCCGCTTTTTAAATTGGCCACAAGCGGGTAAAATTAGATTGCTTCGCTACCAGACAAATTCCAGGTAATCATGCAAGACACGTTGCACATGGAAGATACCTGAAGAGGTAGTCATAATATTTAATGAAACTAATGTTTGCTTTTAGAACGAACGAAAACAAAGATAAAAGGAGCACTAAGTAATATTACTTTGTGTTATACATCGTCTCCCTTTGTCAGTTTCTGCTTCGAGGTATTAGTAAAGCGACATTGCTATCTCAACACGAACGCATTCTCGATCTTCTTACCAGAGTAGTTTAGTACTGAAAACCACATGCTTCTTCCGAGTCAATCGGTTCCAGTCTTCTGTTTGGGGTTCCAACTTGCCTACAAGTTATTTACGTTGTCGTTGGCTGTTACTTAATCTGACAGAACCAGTGATTTGGGCACACTGTATCACAGTCGTCTACATGCAATAGCTACACTTGCTAATTAACTTGTCTATAGCAGCCATTTAGAGCTTGACTGCGTCTGTTATCTAGCTACAACTGCACCAGGTATATAACTTTCGTAAAGGAGTTACGTCATAAATTGTTTACCCAAACTGTGTCAGACAGCGAGTCTCTATCAGTCACGATATGTGTCTACAAGACCTTGCATACCCTGCTTGTGCCATCTTATCAAAATCGGCTCCACTTGCTTGTTTATATAGTGCAACGCTTATAAAATGTAACGCTAGTAATAAGTAACATGTAACATTTATTGACATACCTAGATCAGTTATCCAAGTTTAAGAGCCCTGAGAATAGTGTTCAAGTTGTTATTAATGATTCTGTTTACTGTAAAATCTTAATGCAAGCAAGGCTCATGAACATGCGGGCTTTTCATGACGCGGGTAATTAAAAATGAACAGCCTGTTCCGAACCAAGCTGGTCACGCACCAGGTTCCCTACCGGGAGCCGTATTAAGGGTCTTAGGGAGCCCTAATTTTTACCTTCTCGATGGCGCACATGTTATTGTATCCATTGGGATTTCTACAATTACCGTTAACAAACATGCACGCGCCACTGGCTAATCTCATGTTTCGTTGCACTAGCAATACTCCAACCCTCACAAAACCCTCTTCCCCAACTTTCCGAAAAATTCCATAGAGAAGTCTGCAAGTTCATCGTTGTTAGTTGCAATCTGTTGTGTATGTCAGAATTAACAAGAGAACTAAAAAAAAAAATATTGCTTTAAACGGCCTCAATTATTATATAATTCTTAACTTGTTGTGGAGAAGATCAAATAAATAGTCTATACGAGCAATCTGCAGCAATTGCCCCCCTGAAGAGGCCTCAGCTCCGCCAGTTGGTGTCTTCGAGCGGCAGGACTATATGTCACTGTCCGTCATTATACAGGTTCCACGTAGGCATAGCATGCTTCAATGGTTGGTGTATCTTGGAATCCACCAAATACTTTAATTTTATCAATAATGTATAAATGGATAGCTGATTAACTTACCGATAAATAGTTCATTATTTAATTTTTAATCCTTCAAGTTGTGGCGTATGTTTTGTGCAAGCTCAGGTTTGACAGTAAAGACGTCACGAATAAAAAAAAATAAAGTGCCCAGAACTAACTTATTTGCCCGTCATCCACCACCACCACCACCACCACCATCATCATCATCATCATCAACATCATCATCATCATCCATACATATGTGCCTAAAAGAAAAAGTAAATACAAGATTATATACATGGTTTGTTTCTTTCTCATATGCAAGAGCTTTTTAGGAAACAAAAAATCTCGATAACGCCGGTACGCCTTTTATTTTTTTTATAAGTTTGCTTTCGTTTCACTTTTTAAACAATTTTCGTAACGTGATATTTCAAGATCTTTGCGATTCCTATTACCAAAAGTTATTTTATCTGTTGGCTGTCAGATATCGCGATACCCTTGATGTGTTTCAGTGAAGCGATTTTTCCTGTTTTGATTTCTGCCAGGAGAGAGATTCTATTGTTTCAGGCTCCCCTTCGTTCGGAACGCTTGACATTCGGGGCAAAGGGGAGACAACGCCTGATAATTTCGCGTTCAACTGCATGCGATGGACAATAAGCAGACAAAATCTCGTGATAATATACAGATAAAAATATCAGTGAAGTAAATCTCGCGATTTTGTGCCCTGAAAAGCACTCGCCTGACCAATAATCTTCATGAAACATGACTTGATACAAGGCTAAACAGTGAACGATGTATCACGATAGAAGTTCCAGTGAACGATGTATCCCAATACAGGTTACAGTGAACGATGTATCACGATAGAAGTTCCAGTGAACGATGTATCACAATACAAGTTCCAGTGAACGATGTATCACAATACAAGTTACAGTGAACGATGTATCACAATACAAGTTACAGTGAACGATGTATCACAATACAAGTTACAGTGCACAAAGTTCTTGTGAACGATGTATCACGATAGAAGTTCCAGTGAACGATGTATCACAATACAAGTTACAGTGAACGATGTATCACGATAGAAGTTCCAGTGAACGATGTATCACGATAGAAGTTACAGTGAACGATGCATCACAATACAAGTTATAGTGAACGATGTATCACGATAGAAGACAATTGTCATATCATTTACCCGCGTTTCAAATTTCTCACATTGGCTCCAGATAACTTGTGCATATTTAAACTGGTGTCAGATATTGCTTCAAGACAATGCGAGCAATTTAAACTGGTGCCATATATAGCTTCAAGACAATGTAAGCAATTTAAACTGGTGCCAGATATTGCTTCAAGACAATGTGAGCAATTAAACTGGTGCCAGATATTGGTCCAGGGCAGTTTGCGTAATTTAATCTGGTGTCAGATGTTGATTCAGGACAGTTAAACTGGTGTTAAAAATTGCTTCAAGACAGTTTGAGCAATGTGAACTGGTGTCAGATAGTGGTTTATAACAGTTTGTGTAATTTAAATTGGTGCCAGGACAGGGTGTTCAACTCAAAAGTTCAACTAGTGGAAGACATCATCTGTTCAAGATTTGTTGTTCAGCTTTGTTGATGCCAGACATTGGTTCGCAACTGTTTTGTCCACACACCTGGCACACGTGGCCCTGAACTGTTGTACAGTTCAAATACTAAGGACATTGGCTGAAGACATATGTTGTAGAGTTCACCTATTCGCAGACATCTGTTTCCCAGCGTCTGGGTAATCAGTGTTTAGCTTGGGTGTAAGGGCATGAATCGTAGAGCTACCGATCAAAGTGATTTTGAAAACAAACAAACAAACAAAAGCACTCTTCAGTAGAAAATAATGCAGTTCAAATAAGTGTAATACACGTTATCGTGACGTCATCGCAGTAACTTTATTTTTTATTACTCTTATTTAACAAAGAAGAAAAACATTTATCTCCAAACTTTCAACTCAGTGAAATCTGTACTTCCGGAAGCCCTCTGCGGCTTTACATTTCCTTCTGATATATCTCTATTCCCTAAAGGGCCTTGATAAAAGATCACAGAAAGAAGCACTGTTTGAAGAAAGGTCTCAGTAAAAATTGCAATTCCAAGAACATCAACCTGTCACTCAGCAAAACAAGTGCGCTAATAAAAGCGTCAGCAACAACAGCATATCGGCAAGAATAAAACTACCAAACTAAAGGAATAGTAGCTTTGATTAGGCAACAAGGAAAGAGTATTAAATATCGAATTACACCCGGCATTCACTTAACAGCATAATACTATCAATATATAAATAAAAAGACAGTTTGAAATGGCAGTATCTGAGAACTGAAAGCCATAATGTGCCATTATGACAATCAAACACGGCTCGGATTCTTGGACTATTAATAGAATTTGGGGAGAAGTTTCGAGTATGGAAAAGAACTGCTACAGATAGTGCTACCGTTCCTGAAGAACAACGCACGGACAGATCACTCGCTATGTAATGAACAAGGTCGAAGTGTTGTGCCTTCTTGAATACACTAATTGAAGAGTAAATCACACAAGTCACTGGCATGTCCTTGACCCAGTGGACAGCGAAAGTCGTTGCAGATATCGAATAAATATGAAACAGACCCGCCAGATCGCGATTACACGAATACACATACAACGGCATTATATTTATTAAAACCAAGTATAATGGCAATGCACACAAGCTGATATCCGGTCCCAGAAAACAGATTGGTCTCGAAGCCAGCGTATGAGGTCATCAATATTCAAGACAACAAGGGGCGCTGGATGGAAACATGCCTCAGGCTGAGAGACACAAAACAGTTCCTGGCAGCAACGAGGTAATTAAAGAATCAGGAAATCACAATGCTAGGTTAAAAATAGATCTCTGAACGAGAGACTGACTTATCCGATGTTATCTATTAAACTGAGCTGCTCATGTGAACGTGGTCGATGGACCAACTATTAAATTCCACGGCCACCACGTGTGCCTGGTGTGTGGACATAACATTCAACTCCAGGGCCACGTGTGTCTGGTGTGTGGACAAAACATTCAACTCCAGGGCCACGTGTGTGTGGTGTCTGGACAAAACATTCAACTCCTGGGCCACGTGTGTCTGATGTGTAGACAAAACATTAAACTCTAAGATCAGATGTGTCTGGTGTGTGAACAAAATGCTAAATTCTAAGATCTCATGCACATCATAGGTGTACACAGCATCAAACTCTCCTTCTCTCTCTCTCTCTCTCTCTCTCTCTCTCTCTCTCTCTCTCTCTCTCTCTCTCTC
This sequence comes from Sinotaia quadrata, assembly GCA_028829895.1. Classification (NCBI taxonomy): domain Eukaryota; kingdom Metazoa; phylum Mollusca; class Gastropoda; order Architaenioglossa; family Viviparidae; genus Sinotaia; species Sinotaia quadrata. Next base: position 96,099,732 of record CM054179.1, on the reverse strand, counting down.
TCTCTCTCTCTCTCTCTCTCTCTCTCTCTCTCTCTCTCTCTCTCTCTCTCTCTCTTTATATATATATTTAATGTAGAAATAACGTTCAAAATTTATACATGGATTCCTTATCAGATCTAGAGACAATGGAATATGTGGGTTTGTTATCACATTCCGAGGCATTGGAATCTATGGGGAAAATGTACGGTTTGGAAACATTAAGTTTCCACTTAAGTGGATTCATAATTACAGTTATATAAGCATATTTACTAAGAAGGGATATCATACGATTAAACTTTCGATGCATACGACTGTTAGGCGGACAGTTATTATGTTGAGATGCAAAAAACGTCTGAAGGGAGACACTATAGATGAGATCCACACTATCCCCTGCAGGCTGACAAATTATCACAATGGGAGACACTATAGATGAGATCCACACTATACCCTGCAGGCTGACAAATTATCACAATGAGAGACACTATAGATGAGATCCACACTATACCCTGCAGGCTGACAAATTATCACAATGGGAGACACACCTGTAGGGGAACCGTTATAACAATGACACCCATATTCATACCTAGTAGTTCGAGGCATTATTACAACGAGAGGCACAGACCCCTTAAGGAAAACATTATACAATGAGAACCACATTTGCACCCTGTTGTCTGATACATTATCACAACGTGAGGTTCACGCTTGTAGGGGAACGTTATAAAAACAATGAGAACCACATTTGTACCCTGAAGTCGGATACATTATCAAAATGAGATAATAGCTTAGGGAAATATTATAACAACGAGAACCACATTTATACATGGAGACATTATTACAACGAGAGGCATATGAGTATTACAAGGGAATATATTTATATAAAATATATGACATTAGCACTTTGCTGCTGGATACAGTATAAAACCTACAAGCACATGCTTTCCGGCAATCGGATACTCGAAGCAGGAAACAGAAAATATAGATCGCTTGCACAAAGCAAGTACTGAGACGCTTTCTTTTAAAATGTAAGAATCGATAAGATTGAAACCATATCAATAAATTGTCTCTCGAGAAATGCAGTTAAAGTACATCAGTAAATTGGGCACTAGCGGGTAAAAAGGGGGCAGTCTCAAAAACTGTATAGTAAGTAGTGTGCTCTGAAAGCAAACATCCATTACTTAGAAGTCAAAACATAGCAATGCCTGTAGAAGTAGTTTGAGTTAGTAATGTAAATATTTGCACGTAGCAGACTGAGCTAAAGAGCACAATGCTGTATCTAATTATTCCAATAAATGATTTTGTATTGATGAAGTGAGTCAGTTCCTAAACTGGCTGCTGAATAATACATGATCTTACACTTTGCAACTGCGCGTGTTGCGTGAACTTTATATCAACAGAGAAAAGCTCATTTTGTGTTATTATTGTTCATTTTGCTAGCTATAAAGTGTGTTGTCATATCCCATGCTGCTCACTATAATATGTGCAATTGTGTTCTAAGTTGCTAATAAATGTGTGGTGTTATAATCCATGTTGCTAACTATAATGTGCATTGCCATATTTCATACTATTAATTCTAATGTGCGTTGTCAAAATCCATGTTGCTAACTATAATGTGTGTTATCAAAATCCATGTTGTTAACTATAATGTGCGTTGTCAAAATCCATGTTGCTAACTATAATGTGTGTTATCAAAATCCATGTTGTTAACTATAATGTGCGTTGTCAAAATCCATGTTGCTAACTACAGTGTGCGTTGTCAAAATCGATGTTGCTAACTATAATGTGCGTTGCCAAAGTCCTTCTTGCTATTTATAATGTGTTACCATACTCCCATCCTGATAACTATTTTGGCGTTCTTGTTCTGTTTTCTACCTTTGAACTTGAGTTTGCTCAATTAGTTCGTTAAGCTTCATGTATTTATTAATCTTCGCAGTAATCCTATTGAAAAGTGACACCACTGCATTAGACATGAGCACTCTTATCGGCAATAAAGTTTCGAATTCAGGAATGAATACCTTCGCAAAAAGACAGGTGTGGTACTAACAATAATGCCTGTATCGATATATCTTGTCACGTGATGCTTGAACTGCGCTAAAGACACTGAACTTGATACATGATCTGTATCACAATGTTGGCACTAAGAGGCAAGCACGAATAAGGCACAACTGTCTCCAACAGAAAGGGAGACTATTGCTGAGTTTCATCATTTTGGTTTTTTTCCTTCTGAAATCTTGAAATATATACCCTGCCATAAGAGAAATGTTCAAAAAAACCGCCTGGAGTTTAATCAAATTATCTTTTGGTGATAAATTTCAATACATATATTGGACCAATGCTTGCGTTGGTTTTGGTATGTCATCACCCAGGTGCGTTATCAAACACTGAGCAGTGCTCACCAGAGTACTCACTGTATCGTGAAAACACGTCAATTAGCAAGTACCCAGAAACCAAGAAACCATATTAAACAATGAATACTAATCAATTAGACCGGAAATCATGAAGCAATTGTGCGCTAAAGCAGAAAATTAATCTTTGATAAGTACTGTGTTGTTTTTTTTTTAAAGTTATATAATAAAGCAATAAATACATAAATAAGAAAATATCACAGGTCACTTATATGACGAGACTAAGTAAACACTGATTGATACTGACAATTTTAGGTGCAGGTTGTTGGAGCGCTCTTTAAGGGTCGGCCCCTTTGACCAATGGCGCTCCCCAGGGGAAATCACGCCGTCCGTTCCCTGCTGACGGATCACGTGGGACAATTTGCGCACGTCGAAAAGACGAATGAGAGTGGTAGATATTTTATTTAAAAAATATAATTCGCTGCTTGGGTAGCTCTGGAGAACGACTGAAAATTTCAGCTGCTGGGGTCTAGGAAT